>JAYESA010000018.1:111769725-112430235 GCA_036927795.1 Iris macrosiphon
ATATATATATATATATATATGTATGTATGTATGTATGGTTAGATAGTGAGAGAGAAGAGCAAGGTATTGGATCTCAATACCTTGAGATATCAAGGTATCGAAGGTAAGTTAGGTATCAGAGATGAGGTATTTGCCTATACACTAGGTGTTATATATATATCTATATAGTTAAATATATGTTATATATATAGTAGCATATAGTAGTATGTATAAGTGTATATATATATAGTTAGCTAGTTAGTTAGAGTTAGAGAGGGTAAGGCGAGGTATCTCAATACCTTAAGATACTCAAGGTATTGGGCATCGGGGCGAGGTATTGGGTTTTGCCTAGGATTGAGGTTAGAGTTAGTTTGTTTATATATATATATATATATATATATATATATATATATATATATATATATACGTGTTAGTATATATGTTAGTGGGTATAGTCGGGGTGTATAGCGTAGGTTGAGATATCGGATACCGAGGGTATTTTGGTATCTCAAGGAGGCAATTTTGAGGGTTTACTAGCTTAATGAGCTAGTTTTGACCTAAAATTTTAGGGACACCCTAGTTTGACCTAGAGTTGACCGTAGTTGCCCCGATTGACCGCCAAAGTCAATATTTGACCTAGTTTCGACCTAGAGTTGACTTTTTGGACCTCAGGTCGACTTTTTATCCAGATTTTACCAGTTTGACCCATTTGACCTAGAACAACCCTAGAAGCTTGTTTTTAATTATTTTATATCTGTTTAACTCTTTAGAACTCCGTTTAATCTTGCTTTACGTAATAGGTCCTTGTGACTCCAGTTCGGACCTCGATCCTCGCTAGTTGCTCAAGACGTCAGGCGAGTACATTCTTTGATAATTTTCATTATCTGATGATTATTATGATTTAGCTTCTAGTATAGTATTTTATAATTTTTCTGGCATGACACAAACTAGTATTTCTGGATTTATTCACTTACGACACGTATATTTCATGTTTCTGGCCTCTATTTCTGGAATTACCTACTGGAATCACATCAGGACTCACTACAGGCATCACTCATATTTCTGGCTGGACTCATACTTGATTTGCGTATCGGGTCTTGGATTCACTTGTACTAGTCGACACTGGAAAATACTCGAGTAGACATTTAAACATTTCTAAATCTGGAATCACCCCCTCTGGTCTAATCTGGAATGATAGCAGCTGTACACCCAGTGTGCGGTGAGCCATATTTACCCCTAGCCGTTTAAATGTCAAAACAGGTATTTCAGAGACACGAGTTCATTCTTTCTATTCTGGACTCTCTTGCATTTCTTGACTGGTCTCACTTATACTTTCTGGACTGGACTCATTATATTTACTCTTGCTGGACTCACTTCACGTTATTGTGCATACACTTGATCTTAGTTTAGATTTCTTGTATCCTGTAGTCATTACGATCTTGCTTCTGATTTTTATGCATCTTTACCTTTATACACCAGTTGATAGATATATATATATTTCCTTGTTCATACTTCATTTCCTTCACCTTGTGCTACTTACTACAACTGTTTTATAGTTTTTATCATTTAACTGAAACTGTTGTTAGATGTGTACTTGCTCCAATCCTGACTGGATATATTTTTCAGAGGATCTGGAAGATTGGTGTCCGACGTTTTATGGACCTCAGCCTGTCGATGGTGCTGACAGGGACCCCCTAGTTCAGGAGTGATTTCCGGGTTGGTAGCCGGGATCACTATGACGTCAGTTGTATTTATTAGCTTTTGGTACCGGATTTGTCCCCGACTTTTGGTTTGAGACTTTGTATTATATTTGATTCAGGATATTGTTGTATTATTATTATTGTTCTTGTTTTAGTAGTAGTTGTTGTTTAGACTTTGTATTTGTTAGACTTTCTTGTTATCTTATCGTGCGTAGATCGTGATTGAGTACTTGTCTTATCTTATCATATTGCTCCTCCGTTTGGAGTTGAGATCTTGAAAGGTACTTATATATTGTTGTGTGAGATTGTTAGCTAGATAGTAGACCTAGACAGCATTCTACCGCCGATGCTGCGGCGTAGGCTGGACGTACCCATGACTCATGTCTGATTTTTGGGTGCGGGTCATGACAATATAATTATGAATGAATTGAGAGTAGTATAGATACTACTAGGGTTAGTTAGAAGTTTGATCATATTGTTTGACCCTAGTATTGATGAACCAACAGAAATCCAAGGTTGAATATTAGGACTAAACCTAACTTTCATAGTGAGATAATATAAGAGGACTATAAATTTAGATTCTTGTCTTGATATTAGCATAGCCGTATCTTAGGAAACCAAGAGGAATAAACCAATACCTTAGTAAGAGTAAGGGTACCCTACCTTCAGCTTAGTAGGTTCCCTAGAATCTATGATCATCATTGAGTCATACTTGAGTCTCCATGAGTTACCGACCCTATCATCTCATCCAACTATCTATATACTTTCCCATCTTGAGTTAATCCATCCGTCATAGATCAATCGTCATAGCTCTTTACCCCAATTAAAACCCATTGAATGAATAAAACCTTTCCCTTGATCATACCTCGAACACAGAGATTAGCATACCATATTTTCTTAGAAAACTATGATATTATTAAGAGTCTCTCTATTTAATTTTATATTTTGTTTCTCTGAAACCTTAACGCTCGCTATTTGTGCGACGACTAAAATTTTTCTTCATCTTTTAATTCTTGCCACCTAACCCTTCTGATTGTAGGCCAAGTGATTCCTTTTATGTTAGGATATATAGTTTACTATGATTATAGTTGTTAATCTTGAATTTTGAAATTTTGTGCTTAGTAGTTAGAACTAGATTCTTTGAGTTGTTCCTTTAGATTATGATTTTATGATTATAGTTTAGTTTTAAATCATATAATTTGTATCCATATCTCAATACAGGTTATATTCTCTTTCACTTGAGGGCCAGTAACTTCTCCATTCTTAATATTAACACTTTTTATTATATAAACACTATGATTAAGACTTAAGATGACCATTACCCATAGATTTTTATATTGCAATAGGATACCTTAATAAGTACCAAGATATTTTTCCTCGTATACCCTAACAAGAGTTTCTATTTTATCCCCACAAGGCACTTACAGTAATATTTAATTCTTGTAAGTTGGGTAGTATGCCTCATAACCTAGTATCACATAGTCCTTTTAATCCATTAATAAATTATAATTGAATGACACCAACTATAGGCTTCCATAAGAAGATAGTATTTATCCAGACTGTAGAACTTTGAGGCTCATACCCCCATTTGGTCGACTAGAGACTTAGACAAGAAGTTAGTATGACAACTGTAGAAGCACAATACCAGACGAGTCTTATCTTCTTGGTGAACTTGAATTATTTGGTACCTTTTACTCATCATAATCCAGCGTACTTCTATTTTCTGGACTACCTCGACTTATGCTGCTATTATAGCCTAGTTTTGCAAGATTATTCTTTTATCGAGCTAGTTCATGACATATGTATTATTGGGGGCCTACACTAATACATTGTCTAAATCAGAATCAATATATTATGGTCTGGACAACCTTAATGCACTTGGTTCGCTCTTCGCATGACTACTTTACGTGGATTGAGATGTAATTGACTTAGCTTCTTAGACGAATATACTTGCCCTCTAGATATGTCCGAGCATATCGTATCGGTTACATAACTCTACTGATATGAGCATGTGAATTGGAATTTACCCAAAAAAAAAAGATTTTAATCCACAACTGCCTTGACAACTCCCTTTTGAATTCTTTAATCGCTTTGAACCCCGTACTTGTATTCTATCACCTCCTCATTGAATTCTTTATTTTTGTTTTTTGTCTTCCCCTATTTTGGAAAGACGAATGTTCGCGCTTGGTATAAGTTTGATACACGAAGAGTACTATATATACCCCATAGGCCAATCACATTACTTTATGACTATCTTTTGTAATTAAGGGCATATCACATGTGATATATTTGGTGTATAAATTTTTGAGGATATATTGAATAACACGATTAAATAATTTGAGAAAGTCTTTCTTAAAGGTATAGTCTTATGTGATAGATTGATAAATTCTAAGTTGGGTAGAAGTTGCATTATCAATTTGAGCTAAAATTTTATATGAAGGTAAAAATCTTAGACGATGGTTACGAAGGTTATCAAGTAAGATAAGATCAAGAGAATTAAGTCATTTTAATTTAGAGGATTTTTAGAAGAATGATTATGATGATAAGGATTTAACTTTAAAGAGAAGAATGCCTATGGAATGAATTTAAAAACTTTGATATATTGGACAAGATATTTATAATTTGAGCACATGATTTAAATTTTGAATATTGAAGGTTGAATCATCGATTTAAATTTTGAGGATAAATATAGAATTTAACCTTAAACATTGGTGAATTGGATTTAAAATTTTATTATTTGAGGATATAAATTTAAATGCTAAATTTTGAATGTTGAATCACCTAGGTCGAATTTAAGATTTGATGACTGCGAAATTCTTAAATTTGAAACTAGGAATAAGATTGGATTCAATAGATTTTTGGTTATTTAAAATCTAGAGGAGATTATGATAGTTGAAAATTATGATTTAAAATTTAAGGTGGGTTAAATCTTGATGATGTCATATAGATTTGAATTAAATTTGGATGTTGATTATTGAAAAATCGAGATGAGATTACGATAGGTTGAATTTTGATTTAAACAGTGGTTATTTTAATTTAAAAATTGTGATAGATTTGAATAGATTTTATCTTTTAAATTTTTGAGAAGATTGAGGTTGACTTGCCTTAGATATAAATGTGAAGGATTTAACAAATTATTTCTTATCTTTAATTTTGAGGACAAAATTCTTGTAAGTTGGGTAGATTATAAACTCCCTCACCCAAAGTAGGTATTTTATGTATATTTTATATTATTATAATTATTATAGATGTTAAATTTCTTTAGAGTATTCTCTTAGTTAATTAAAAAATAATTTTTTTGATACATTTACTTATATAAATATTTATTTAGAATTATTTTTAGGCTATTTAAGATTTTTGGAGATTTTTCTAGAATTTTTGGTAATTAAAACCTAGGAAACTTAAATTTCTAGGACTTCCATAATTTACTATGAGACCATACTTGAATATTGTTACTACCAAATATTTGTTTTAGAGTTAAAATATTTAAATATATTTTTTGTAATTTATTTAGAATTATTGGATTTTTGGAATTATTGAGGATTTATTTGGATATATAAAGTCTTAATATTAGATAGATGCTAATTTAGTGTTAATAGATATTAATAAGATTATATATAAATTATTTGTATTATCTTTAATTCTATTTAAGATTATAAATTATTGAGATAAATTTAAACTATATTTAAACTAATTCAAATCCTGAGCCTACTAGGAAAGCAACTTCATGCATATCCTATCCTAATTTAAACTGATCTTAATCATATCCAAATTAGCCAATCTATTCGTATTCAATTAAGTAGTCTCCCACCATTATATACCTATTAGAATTATGGAATAAACTCATCTTTCATATTTTTTTTCCCCAAACTCCTCTCTTTTTCGTCAAAAAACAGTCAAAATTCGTCATAAACTCAGCCTTATTTTCTAGTAGTTATGACGACTTTAAAAAGACGATATCTCCTATTTCTGGACTCCAAACACGCTCCAATTTTTTTTATTAGAACCATATCAAGGTTAGTTTTATGAATATATAAATTATTTAAATAATAATGGAACCTATTTTTCCAGAAAATTCTAAAAGTGCCAGTTGTCCAAAATTAGACGCGTTTTGATGTTTTCGAGATTATGGGAGACCCCAAACTCAAAATTATGAGCCGTTTAAAAGTTTCAAAAATATGACATAATGAACTTCCATAAAATTATTTTTCCAGAATTTAACATACAAGTTTAATCTACTGTAAAATTCGTGCAATATAGACGTAAATAGGAAACCACCGAAAACTGTTATCTGTGCGCCATTGTGGCCATAACTCTTTACCGACTTGTGATTTTATGAAACCATCAATTCTGGCGTTCATATAGCGCTGAAATCTATAGAATTCCATACGCAAAATCCATGATTTGAGTTGTTTGACTTTTTGATCAATGGATTGCCTCGATTTGCGTGCCATGGATTCCAAATCCGTAAAGTTGACTTTCTTTGGACCAAAATTAGGGTTTAAACAATAAAATCAGATTATAAAAAGATTAAAATACTATTTTAGGTTATTTTATTCAGAATTAAAATAGATTAAAATAGAGGAACCTATTCACCCACTTTTGTAACCTAACTTATTTAATTTATGTGACGGGAAGATCAGACGACGCCTTGAGTGCGACTTCATCCTTTTTCAGAGCAAAAAAGTATACCTTGCTATTATACTATGATTTATATTCCATATGGTGCATGCATTTTATTTTTGTTATTTAGTTCATATATTTTAACTGTTATATAAACTGCGCGTCCAAGAATAACTTGGGTGCAACGACGGTGGCGTCGTACCTTATCTTTATTATATATTATGCATGTTAACCTAGTTTTATGAGACCACCCCATTATCATGAGGTATTCTTATGTTTTATTGTCCGTGACACAGTTGTTACACGAGTGTGAGTCTCATGTAGGACACGAACTTGCATATTCGGTTGTCCACCGGTACGTTTGGGACGTGCGACTGATAGGAATAACTGCTGATAGAATTTGCATAATTAGAAGCTTGAAAATTATTAGAGATGTTATCGTGTCATAGATATGGCATGAATAGAGCATGGGATGGAGAGAACAACAAGTAAGACGTTTGGGCTCCTTTGCACTTTCCTTGTGTAACCCGCACGCTCCGCCGGAGATGGGTGGTCTGATGACCCCTATATTATTATCTACAGGCGGTCTCTGACGTTCAAAAGACGTCATGCTTTTTAGGCCCCTGATTCTCCGAAAGAATCATGCCAATCCTATTTTAGCTAGATAGCCCACATATTGGAAAGTTGTTCTCAAAGTGCATTCACATAGACGGTTAGACGACCCTTTGGATGTTTATTTTCAGTATTTTATTGGCATGCTTCTTTGTATCTTGTTACGTTCCTCTGAGGACTTGGTCCCTTTTCAGGTATAGACGATCATGACTATTCGCAGGAGCATGGATCAGGACTTGCTACTTCGTTATCTTTCGAGGAGGTCTTCCCTTCGAGCCACTCTGATCATTAGATGATGTACTTATTATGTTTACTTTTATATTCTAGTTTGGTAGTGGATTTGTCTCTATCCAACTATTAGTTCCTCTCGACTAATTCATATTTGGTTCATTGACATATTTGATCATTTATTTCTTTATGATTATTTTTGTGGATGAGATTTAGTTATGCCCTGTGACTTGTGACAACTATATACCACTTGTGAATTATTGTTCATAATACAACATATGTATGTATTATGGTTTCCATATAGTGGAGTCTCCATATACATGCGGCTGGCATGCTTACGTATTTCTAGTCCTACGTATTTTGGGACTGGGGCATGAAAGTTAATACTACAAGCCATTAGTCAATCCTAGGTCAATCAATCATAGTATCTCAATAACAAGCAAGAATCCATAATATACAAGATATATGATCATCAGAAGCAAGATAGTAAAGCATCCCAAACCAAATATACATAGATGATCATGAATCTAGTAATACAAAATGAAGAACTAGTAAAAGTAATAGTCAAACACGATCAACTCTAACAATAGTCTAGAATATGCTAATCATGTCATGCTAGCAGCCAATGTATCAGGTCCAAAATAAGAGCTAAATATGTGCTCAGGGATAAGCGTCACAAAATAATATATACAATAAGTAGGAGAACAAAATAGAAACCCACTCAATCGGTTTGGTGTTCCACGTGGTCACCATCCATGGAAAGAAATGGACGATTCTCTGCCTCCACTATCCGATCTGGCCAAGCAAAACCAGTGGTATCAAATCCCAAATAGCAAGTACCACAAAGGAAGACAAACTATGAACTAAAACCAGCAGTACAACACAAAGCTACAGGGTCCTAAGCAGTATATAACAACCAGGATAATATAAAGTACACCGGGAAACATGAAAGAAAAATAAAAAATATAGAAAGAAAACTGAAAACATATGTTATGACCCACACCCAGTATAGGGGTACGAGTACCTGGGTACGTCCAGCTTACGTCGTAGCATCGGCGGTAGAACGCTGTCTAGGTCAACAATACTATCTAATCATCTCACATAATATATATATGTATATATATATATATATATATATATATATATATATATATATATATATATATATATATATGTATAATGTACCTGTCATGCTATCTCAACTCCAAATGGAGACAATATGATAATATGATAATGACAATCAATACTCAATCACAATATAAAGCTAGAGGAAGATATGGCATAATATGGTATAGAAAGAACAAAATACTGAGTCACAATACAATCCAAGAATAGTCTAATAGTCTAATCACAACTCAATGTCTCAAATATAATATATGCCATAATACCTAAAATGAGAAAAATAAAATATCATAAATGAACTAGCTAAGTCTCCTCAACTGATGGTACTATCTTAATAGTCTCTACGGGTGCTATCTCAACTAGCTCTATACACTATGGTATACCAACTATATAGATTGATATTCTAGCCTATGGGTAATTAACTTGAGTCTGATATATACCTTGGCTCAAGGTATCATGATACCTTACATATATCATAACATCTACCTAATATCCCTAGATAACTTAGTATCTAGGTGCCTACCTATACACTGACTTATACTATCTCACCCCTTGACACAAACCCAATCTCACTATCTTTCAATATCTTGGTATCCTAGAGGTGAGATACCCTAATACTAGGTATTACTACACTCATACCAAATTATACTAACACCTAACTGTCCTCACTTGTACCTATATACATACTCACACTCACTCACTTGTCTAGTATAGAACACAACACTCACTAAATTACTAATCTCAAATTTTGTCTGATACCACTTGGTATCAGTCACCGGCCGACCAACTCCTACTCACCTAGTTGCTACAGTCCACTGGTTCAGTTCATGCACTACACACAGGTACACGAGTGTAGGTGCAATACTCTTTCACATGCACCTCCAGCAGGGCACATCACAGTGATACCCAAAACCCCCGACTTCTAATGCTGTGAACCTACTTCCACTATATCAGACCAAAGTTCTCTTTAATCCCCAACAGTTCAGTCCTTAGCAACCTGAGCTCCTTAGCTCTGCTGCTCCTACTCAGACATGGGACACTCTACGGTCCAGGTTCCAACTCAACCAAAATTTCTATTGCAGAACACCACCCCTTCACTGATCTCAGGCACAGTCACACATATCCCGATCATCACAACTGCACAGACACATGAACACTCCTCACTTCTCCCTCTTACACAACACAATACACAAAATACTATATATATATATATATATATATATATATATATATATATATATATATATATATATATATATGTAACACAGGAAAATACTTGGGTGAACACACTATATATACCAATACTAGCATAACTCCTAACCAATTACCAACTGTATATATCTAAAACAAGTAAATACTTGGGTGAACATACTACATACACTAATACTAGCATAACTCCTAACCAATTACCAACTGCACCTACCTGTGCAACAATATACTGCTGCTACAGTTTCTGATAACCCCCACTGCATCATTACCCCTCATCTCATATTAATATACCCACTCCATCATTTTACCATGAGCACACAACATCAAAAACAGCTACAACAATAAACTGCTACAATAGCAGCAAGTACCCGAGTTCCCCATGTTCACTGTCGATACACACAATGGACAACCCCTATATATATATATATATATATATATATATATATATATATATATATATATATAATATAACTTATATTGATATAATACATACATACATACATGCATACATACATACATACATACATACATACATACATACATACATACATATAAAGATATCACTCTAATTAAGCTCACAATCCACATTAAAGCATTGTATCAAACACTTGGTATGTGTATGCAAGATACTCTATGATACGCACCCAAATGGAATGCCAAAACCCATAATTCACCATAATTAACATCCACATATATCAAATATACCTATACATAACAAATGCAACTGGTTACAATAGAAATTGGAGAGTAATTACACTACTATGCACAAAATCTTCAAAATGAACCCTTGTATCATAGCGTATCACAAATTACCATGATACGCTCTACTTGTGTCCAATTATGGACACATATCTGGCCCCATATTACCCATACAAGTCTAGTTATGCCTAATTATCTTAATGACAAATACTTGATACATCAATCTCAGAATTCTCCCAAATTGGGCACAAAAACCTATATAGAAATCATAATAAGGGTCCTATGAACCTAGTTCTTGTTCCTATATGTAGCCCTAAGTCAAGGAATATTTCATAATGGTTAAATGTAATTAGAGTCTAAATTATAGAGAAAATCAAAATTTTACCTATTGGAAGATAGATTCCCAATGAATTGATCAATGGACACAATTAGGACACAAGCTCCTAGCCAACTCCTTCTCCAAGTTCTCATTGCAATCCAAGCTCCAATGCTCCTTAAATTTTGTAATTGGAAGAGAATGAGAGTGAATTGGATGAATTTGGTAGAGGGATGAGTCAATTTGGGAAAGAACATAATTGGGGATCTAAATTACAATAAACTAATAAAATGAGAGAGAGAAACCCTCTCTATGTGGCGGACTCCTTTCCCCTTCCCAAGCAACATATAATATCCAAGATACCCCATACTAATTAATTATGAGGAATTAATTAGGAGGGATATATTAAGAAGCTTCTAATTCTACATGAAACTAATTTAATGTCCTTAATTAATTAAAGAAAAAGAGTCTAATGGGCCTAATCCAATGTTGGGCTCAATGTGTCATGGCAAGTTCTAATTAGGTCCACTATGACAAGTCCAAATAAATAGGCTAGGCCACTACTACAAAGAAATAGCACAACACATAATAAATAATTAGTAGCACAATATATATAAATATTTAATCACTAAGTATAAAATATGCTAAATGACAAAAATATCCTCATCTAGAAATTTTGTAGTGACAAGTCTACCCACCTTAGAAAATTTTCTTCCTCAAAATTTAACGAAGAACTAGCATTACAACAAGCAATCACAGCAAGCAAGAAAGATACCTCACGGCTCAAAGAGATAAGTATATCGCTCGCATATCTCGGCTTTCCTCTCCGAGGTAGACTCTTCCGTAGAGTGATTCTTCCACGCGATGCATACCAAGGGAATCGTTTGGTTCTGCAACACCTTCTTTCTGCGATCCAAAATCTCTACTGGTTGCTCTGGATTACTAAGAATTGGACCCACCTCGATCTCTGAGTGATCCAATACGTGACTAGGGTCTGCCACTTACCGTCTCAGCGTGATATATGGAACACATCATTCACTCCCTCCAGTGCAGACAACAAGTCTATTCTGTAGGCCACTACACCGACCCTTCCAAGAACACCGAAGAGTCCAATATAATATGGACTAAGCTTCCCGCCTCGAACAAAGCGAATTGTGCCCGTATCGGAGAAATATCCAAGAATACTAGATTGCCAACCTAGAACAAAATATAGCCTTAATACTCAACCTAAAATAAAGCAATCACAAGCAATAAAAACAAAACTTATACCTCAAAGTCCAAGGGTCTCCGGTGCCAACCCAGAAGTCTATTTCTAATAAGCTTTACCTTCTAAGCTGCATCTACAATTATCTTTGTCCCCAACAAGGCTCTCTCACCAACATCATCTCAAGATAGAGGAGTGCGACATCTCCATCCATATAAAGCCTGGCCTGGTAACTGTTGTTGTAAGAAAACTCTACCAAGTGAAGATGATCCTCCCAAGAGCCTCTGAAATCCAAAACACAAGTGCGAATCATATCCTCGAGAGTCTGAATAGTCCTCTCCCTCCGTAGGAGGTTCTCATTGTTCGAACCGTATCTTCCATTATGCGTCTAGGTGTTGGACCCATGGTTCTACTTCAAGGAGTTTATGTGGATCTTTGTCATCTTTCTCAGGGTCAGCAGACACCATATTGGCATACAATGTTTGCTTGAGCATCTCCCCGATACTGACGTCAGAGTCCCAAGAGTAAGATTGTGAAGAGTGGGAATGAACATCATCTTATTCATCTGAACCTTCGGGGTTGTGGGAGGCATTACGTTTATGGTAGTAATCCTCGGACTTGCCTGCGGGAGCAGGTAGACGCAGGGGCAGCCGTCGGCCCTTGTCGTAGTTTAAACCTTGGTTATTTTTAAGGTCATAACCCATATTCTGGATGATATTTTTGGCTTGACCACTGAACCGATAGAGTTGTATTTTGCCGGTGTCGGGTTCTGGCACTTATTCTTCCGGGGTGAAGGACCGGGGGCATTCAACCCTGCCGAAGATGATATGTTTGTCTTTTCTCCTTCTTGCTGGAACCATATAGTAGGAACCTTGACTAGGAAGGATCTAGTTTACTGTGTAGGTGGCAGTCACCTGTGTTTGCAGGTGTAAGCCTAGGTCATGCTCCATAGAGTACAATGTGTTGATATGTGTACACTCAGAATAATTCAAAATAACTCTTAATTGATAAAATAAGGTATCTCTTCTGGAGGAATCATATCATCGAGAGAAGGGACGTTGGCCTGAGCGGTCACATATTCATCAAGTTCGTCATCCTCATGGGCTACCCCCAACGCGGTTACAGGCATTGGTGGCTTTCTGTACAGTTTTACCACCAGAGGCTCGGAGGCTGCAACCGTGGCCGAGTCTTCTTTTGGAGGTCTGCAAAGACGAACGACCATATATTCTGAAGGAGCATATGGTACGGGATGCTTCTTCTGCGGTCGATTTGGCCTATGAAGGCAAACGACTAGAGGTTCAAAATGAGTAGATGGTGCGGGATCCTTCTTCTGCGGTCGATTTGGCCTATAAAGGCAAATGACCAGAGGTTCAGACGTTGTAGAAGGGGACAGAGATTTTGGTGCCTTCCTGTGCAACTTGACGACGAGGGTAGTAACTTCGTCGGGAGTGCAAGCCTTGAGATGGGTTCTCATGGGCTCCTCCAGTATTATCGTAACCTTGACCTCATCATCGGCCTCATTGCAACCTTTGTCTTGGTGGGTTTGCTTGAAGAGGATGGCATCAGAGTAGTACGTCTCGACTCCCTTAAATGGGTGGATGCCTGCGAACTCCGTTCTGATAATGCCATGATCGTCGATGTACTTTAAGCATTGGTACAGGGTTGATGGCATGATCATATATTGGTGTATCCAGGGGCATATGAGTAAGACGTTGTAGGATACATCTACGTCAATGACGTAGCAAGTGACCTCTATTTTTAGGTCGCCGATCTGGCACTTCAAGCGAATCTTGTCTAGAGGGTAGCTTCTTCCTGCGTTGAATCCACTAATGGTAATATTGGTAGCTGCCAGGCGGTGCATCAGGATGCCCAAGATTTACGATAGACTCCTCGAGATGATGCTGATTGATGAACCAGGGTTAATGTGCATCCGGTCCACCTTTATAGCACCAATATACCCTATGTAGTACAGGAGACGATCATGCTTATTATTCTTAAGCAAAATTTCTTATTGCGAGAATGTAATATTGGGTACGGTATCCGTAACGTAATTATAGTGGGAGCATGTCATCAGATCTTCAGCTGGCGGCTTGACCTGCACCAGATAGGTGTCGACATTTTGAAATGCCTTACTCAGGGTGGCTCAAATGTCTCTAGAAAGATGCAAAAGCTTAAATAATGACAACTTTACTGGGGTATTGGCGAGTTGAGCCAAGACGTCAAAATTATAGGGCTTTTCCAATCCCTGAGCAATTTTTTTACGCAACGGCTTATCGAAGCGTCCCTCTTTTTGTATGGACTTGTCCAATAGTGGAGGTTGAGATGGACCCAGATCAGACGCGACAAGTACAGTATGTTGGAGGTGCATTGACGTTGGAAGCTTCGTAATATCGCTTCTAAGCAAGGTCAAACCTGGTTGTCCCTGCCCAGGCCTCCTCAACGGTGGAAGAAACCATGCGGCATGACTTAGTTTTTCGTATTTTAGGCTTGACGGCGAAAGGCGCTACTTGTTACGTCAAGTCTGGGACCAGATTCGATTGGAACCACATGATTTTGCCCTGGGGGGTAGTAAGAGGTGTCAGTCGGCTGCTTGGTCGTCAGCTGGGGAAAGATTGACTACCTCCATTATTTCCGTTGGGATCGGTGTGACTGCATTCCGGGCTTCCGTCGATGGGATGTTGCCGAAATAGAGGGACACCATGTTAGCGGCAAACGTTACATCTTCAAAATCCAAGGAGAGAGCCTTGGTATTGATCATCTATTAGATTTACCGTATCATGGTGTAGCACTCCTGCGTCGGGTTGTGTACGTACCGGTAGAAGTGATAGTACTTTGGGTTGTTCATATCCTCCGCTTCAAACTGACTTTTGATGTTGGGGAGGCAAATTTTACCTCCCTATATTAGCATGTCGAAGATGGGCTTGACATCACCGTCTTCCAAAGAATATGTCTCCTTTGATTTTGGAGCCTCTGCCTGCTTTTTCTCAGGTTTCTTGGTCAGATTAGCGACCATGGCTTGCTTCTCTTTTGTATCGCGGTTGATGTTACCGCTATTATTGGGGTGCTTGCCCTTTTCCTTAGTAGTAGGGATATGGATTCATAAGTGCTAGGCATCTTTGAGCTTATTTTCAGCATTAACAGCGCTTATAATGAACGTCGTCCAGTCTTTGAACTGGCTATCGCGCATCTAGAGACTGACCGTCGAAAGCATATTTTTTTGGCATATCTCTAGTAGTGTGGCCTCGGGATTACCTGGGGGTAACCTTAGTACCGTTTGTCAAAATCTTTCGGTATAATTTTGTGTAAGTTTTCTTTCTCCCTGAGCGACATCCATCAGAGAGGACATCGCCATATTATTTCCAGCCTCATAGAATCTGTTGAGGAACAGACGCTTGAGGTCATCGAATGATGAGATACAATTATCTTCGAGAGTGTAGAACCAGTCGAAAGCTACCCCCGCTAATGCTTCGACGAAGAGTCTGGTAAGAAAAGCATCACTGCGGGGTAGGTGTCCCGTTGTAATCTCAAAGTAACTCAAAAAATGGGGTAGGAAGGACTTGCCGTCAAATATATTTATGTTAAAGGGCTTATATTTTGGCAGATAAGGTACGTCCCTCCTTTCTATTAGATATGGTTGCCGTACCCCCGAGATTGCGGAGTGAGTCCCGATTGCCCATGGAGTCTAGGCGAGCCCGGTGTTCCCGGACCTCCTTCATTGCTTCCTTGGCCTTGTCTCCTACCGAAGGTGCAGACGATCCAGGAAGGTAAGGATTAATACCCGCATATGGGGCATTTGTGTTTGAATCCCCGTTGGTCCTTGGATCCAATTTTGCTTGTCCAAGGGTTCTTGTTGGTTGACAAGCTATATTTTCTTTGATTTCCAGCATTGTCTGGGTTAAGACATGTATTGATGCACCCATCATCTGCATCATGGCCTCGAGGGTCTCGAGGTGTTGGCGGTTGCTGGGGCCTTCATGGTCGTCCCCGGCCATGTATACCATCCACACGTGGGAAGAGATAGATGGGGTAGTGGATGCCGCACTTTTTGTCTCAGACCCCAGGCGTAAGTAGTCATCAAAAAAATCTGGCAGCGCTGTCTCCTCCTCGGACTCGAAAGGAATACTACCCCCAGGGTAGGAGGCTACATCAACCTGGCGAGGGGAGCTACCCCCAGGGATCTCGGGGTCCATTCCTTGATAATCGTTTTCTCGGAACGTCGGGTTATTACGTAAGTCGAGGGGAATACTATACTCAGCTTAGGTCACCCCCAGGGGTTCTGAGGAATAACTATCCCCAGTAGCTGACAGTTTCTTACGTGAGTGGGTACCCTGGAAATGCCTTCCGTAGGTCCCGTTGTTAACCCTTTTGGTAGTTGCCTTCACAACGCACTGGCAGAGAGTGACGGACTAGAGGTACTCGACTTCTTTCCTCCCTTAGTGGCCGGAAGCTTCCGAGTCGAGTAGCATAAGGATGAGGGCAGCTCATCCCCCTCTGGTAATTACACCTGATCTCAGGATTATTGTCGGATGGGTATTATTTAATGTAGTTGCTGGAAGGCTGACTGTCTGCTTGTGGGTGTTGTTACTTTGTTGCAGCAGCAATTGATAATGATCTTGGCACAGCGATGTCCTGGAGAGAATATTTCATCGGCCACAGTTGTCTCCATTGCCTTGTGCTTGTGTTTGATCATATTATGCAAATCAAGCAAGGATTGTTCCACCTTTGTACCATTTTTATGGGACCGGAAGGACCGAGCGCACAGGTACTTAGGTGTTGTATTTGCTCCCTAATCTGGGGTTCGTACAAGAACTTTCCTTGGATCGTCAGTGGAAGAATTTTGAGACCGATGTCGTCCATTTGTTGCTGCGGGCTGGACGCACGAAGCGGCCTTATATAGCTTCCCATCAGGGGCCCATGTAATGGTTAACGGTATCTGTTGATGTTTAGGAAACTAGACAGTTTCTTGAGCCTGATGAGCCCTAGGCTTCTTTGACTTAGCACCTGTAGGAGCGTAGTACAAAGAGTCCAGGTTTGGGTTTTCGCTATTCTCAGTGAGCCGCATGGGATTTGCGTCGTAGGAGATACGGTCGAAAATAGATGTTTTGTTATTGTTGGGGCCGTATGCAGCCGTCTGCCTGCGGCTGTGAGCTGGTGCCGCATGGTCAGTCTTATGCGGCCTCTCTTTTGGCCACATAGAAGTTGTCGCATCCCCAGAACATCTGGCATCATAGTATTTTTCTTTGCTAGAGTCTAGGTGTCAAACAGTTTCTGTGTCAAACGGGGCTGCCGTATGGATGTGGACGTCCCGAGCATTTGCCTGAAGACCATCATCATTAATAGAGCAAGAGGCGGGAAGCGTGTACTCCGCAGTTGGGGGAGGCACAGCGGCCTTTTCTACCCACGTCCAGCGGGTCTTATTGGGCTTGGCTAGCCTTGGCGAAGGACTAGTACTTCCTTTCGAGAGCGTTTCCTCGAATACTTGCTGGTTGAAGTAGACTACCACCATCTTTTGTATTAGGCCAAGCTTGGTCGCATCGGACTACGTCACCAACTTCTCATCAGAGGAGAAGCTTGTCCCCAGCAGAGTCACCATCTTGTTTGCCATTAAATTCGAAAGTCTTTAAGAAAAAAACTTGATTTAATTAACAAACAAAAAGAAAGTACAAAGAGGTCCTAAAAGACAGTCTAAGTACAATTATTTTTCTGGAAGGTGACGATGGAGGGTTAGGAGTGTAGAAACTCTCTTTACTCCATGGACGATCCAATTCGGAAGCTCTTCTCTCTTGCTCGAGTATAGATTCGCAGATAACAAGCCAATCTTTTGTATGGGTGTAGTATTTTACTATTTATAGCCATCCTTGGCATGCATATATTGGGCCGCATGGATGCTGGAGGGTGCTACGTGTCCCTTCTTAACTGGGTGCAGCTGTAACCGTGAGCAGGCCATGCTGCCATGCGGGCGCTTGTTGAGATTTTTCGTTGCTGAAGATCTGGGTGGTTCCCGTCCTTTGTGGGCATGACTTGGTCATCTTGACACATAGTCCGCACTTGGTTGGAGAGAATTATTCTTGTCATAACAGTAATATTTGGTCTTCATGGAGTTTGAAACACATGTGGCCAGAGATGCATGGGACCGCATAGAGTTTGGGACGCATGGGGCCAGAGACGCATGGGGCCGCATAGAGCTTGGGATGCCTGGGGCCAGGGATGCATGGGACACATAGAGTCTGGGACGCATGGGGACAGAGACGTATGGAGCCTGGGACGCATGGGGCCAGCGATGCATGGGACGCATGGAGTCTGGGATGCATAGGGCCAGAAAGGCATGGGACCGCATGGAGTTTGGGATGCATGGGGCCAGAGATACATGGGGCCGTATAGAACCTGGGATATATGGGGCCCGGGACACAAGGAACGCATGGAGTCTGGGACATATGAGGCCCATGTTGTGTTATCCATGTGGCATTATACCATGTAGAGAGTGATATTCTGTGCTGACGTGAGACTTTTTTCATTTTAGTGTGTTCACGTCTTTTGAGGAAATTAAAAATCTTTTTTTATCAGAATTCTGTGTCAGAGACGATCCTACTGACAGGATGCTAAATTAGGTCCTTCTACGGCCAAGATGCTTTGGCTGATTGGGGACGCATGGATGTCCTCTTGTTTGGGTCAAAGGGAGACTCTGCGGCCTTATTTCTTCTGAGTTTTTGTTTTGGGGCACAGGGTCGCATGGATGCATATTTTACATGCTTATACAGAAGGCTGCATGGAATGCACACTGCCAGAGGGGGCCCTAGATGACTGTATCGCAACAAAGGCGTCGTAGGATCCCGTACCGTAGTACATATCCCATGTTCATGCACCCATCGCCATAATCAGCGTGGTCGTTGACATCCATATACAGCTCCACATAAGGCTCAGGCTCTAATGCTAAAGACACAAGTTCTCCGTATGAGGTCCACTGATAGTAATTTGGCATAAAACCTCTCGAGTACAAATAATGTCACATCTACTTCAGAGTGATATTTTCAGTTGCGACATCTCACACACGGACACTTAATTTTAGTGCCCTCCATGTACTGAGGGAAAGCCTTGGCGAACTGCAGGAACTGTTCTACCTCCTGTAAGAATTCATCCTGCACACCGCACATGTCATCAGGATGACAGTTGTACATTCATAAATGATGATGCAGGTAGTAATTCAGATCTATTTCTTGATACTTCTGAAAAGATGAATATATATCGTTCAAGTATATTATCCAAATTGATGCAAAGATGGATACACATGTTCATCAAAGTAATTAACAACTCCTAATGATGCGTGAGTATTCGAGTTGTGATGCTTGAGTATCCATATCGTGGTTCATGAGTATCTGTTTTATAATTCGTGACTATCTGAAAACTAGTAGGTACGTGGACAACTCTAATTTCAAACCCTATTAAATAGGTTTTGTCACGTGTTCATTGTCTTCCTCAGGATCCTAGTTATTCTAATTTTATAATAAGTATTATCTATGTGAAACTATTTACCACTTAACTTATATTTATCTAGCTTGTAACATAAACCTAGTTAATATTATCCTTGGTTATTTTTGATATAGGGGCACACACTAATACTCTATCAGTACTCTCATACCATGACCCCTAACACTAACATTTCATATATATCTACTACCTCTTCACAAACCTACCAATTTTATATATATCTCCTACAGTCGCTAAATACATGTTATAATTCCAAACCAACTCTATTTGACCTTTGATGCAAATGCTAAAAGATAAATTGAAGTTAAATCATACTATATTAGGAATTTTTAAAGGAATATATATAATTAAAAAAGGCTTGTGTGTGTGTCAGTGTGTGTGTCAGTGTGTGTATGTCAGTGTGTGTGTGTGTCTGTGTCCATGTCCAACTTAAACATGTCTGTGTTAGTGTGTGTGTGTGTGTATGTGTGTGTGTGTGTGTGTTTGTGTCATGTATGTGTCTGTGAATGTGTGTGTCGTGTCAGGGTCAGTATTAGTGTTAGTGTTTGTGTCCAACTTAAACATGACCTTTGATGCTGTTGCCAATGCTCCTAAAACAATGCAGTTGCTCAACTGAGCACAACACAAACCTTAGCTCACCCCCTTAAAGCATTAATACAAACTCCAACCTCCAAGTCACTACACTACACACTTGCAATAAAACGCCAAAATATGACACAGTTGCAGCACCCTCTGCAGCTGTGGAACCAAGCACCAGCACAGCTACAAGCTCTTAAAATCTGCAGGATTCTGCCACTTGTAGTTGCAGAGTGCAACAACACATTTGCTACCTCTGTTGGAAAAATACCTACTACTTCCATCATACAACATGTACAGCTGTTGTGTGATCATTTCTCAAAATCCCTCATACACACTAATGAACACACAACTAAGTGCACACTATTAAACACAATAGACTCTCTCTCACACACACAACACTCTAGTACTAATACGACACACACAAACTCTACACACTAATACTAGCATACACAACATCAACATCCTCACATGCTAATTGATACACAACTTCTTGATACCAAATATCACAACCAAAACTACCATAATACTCTTATGATTCTTATTTTCTTGTCGTGTCAGTGACATGTCATGTCAGTTTATGTGTCTGTGTCATGTCCTATGTCATGTATATGTCTGTGTCATATCGTGTCCTCTATCAAATGTCGTGTCCGTATTTGTGAGAGAGAGATAGGGTTAGAGTTTATCTAGAGGAGGAGGAGAAGCCCGAGGTCGTCGGAGGGGAGAAGACGCGCGAGGGGAGGAGTCATACGAGGGGAGGAGCCGCGTCGAAGGGAAGGAGCCACGTTGGGGGGGGGACTTCGCCGTAGGTGGGGACTTCGTCGGAGGGAGGAGGACGTCTGAGGGGGGGGTTTAAGACGGGGGGGGGGGGCTTTTAAAATTTTTGGTAACAGTTCGAAAGAATGGGGGAAAATAAAATTCTGAACCCTAAATGAAATAATTTAGCGACGTCTAAAATAGACGTCGCTAAACGTCACTAATATATTAATATACTGCGACTTGAATACAAAATGTCACTAAACGTCGCTATAATTAAAATATTAGCGACATTTAGCGATGCTTCAGCGACATCGTTTTCTATTTTACTAAAATATATCACTGAATTATGCCAAACATCGCTATTAGCGACTACCTGCGATATTTTATATTAACATCGTTAAATTAGAAAAAAATAGCGATATTTTATAAACGTCTCTAAAAGCGTCGCTAACCCTGCAATTTTTAGTAGTGTGCCTACTTGGAATAGCATACCGACGGTATACTACAGTATATCAACGGTATACCAATTTTTTAGAATCCAGAACTTGCTGTATTTTTCCTATCTCTTGACCGGTATACCGACGGTGTACTGGACTATACCAACGGTATACCGATCGTGCTCTTCCTTTAGGAATTCTTGGTTTTTTATGATTTTGTTACGATACTTCTGGCTTTTGTTTGGACACACGATGACTTGACCTGACTAGACATAACTTACATGGCTTCAGAGGACTTGACTTGGCTTGGCTTTACTAGATTTCATCCGGCTTTGCCCGGCTATACGTGATAACATGATTGACTGGACTTGACTTGGCATGACTTTACATGGCTTTATCGAATATGGCTTCACATGGTTGCACCTGGCTTCACATGGTTGCACCTGGCTTCACATGGTTGTACCTGGCTTCACATGGCTTTACCTGGCTTTACTTTGTTTTACGATGCTTGGTTGTTGTCGTGGTTTACATGGGTCCGTATGTGCAATGTATATTAATCATGTTTATATTATTATTAGAACTTATTTTTTTGTATCATGTATAGGATGGATTATGTGAAATACCACACCCAGATTTATATAAGAAACTGCTACAGGTTAATAACTAGAGAATAACTTAGTACATGCTAGGGATTTTCCTAGATTGTATGCAGTCCCAGTTATTCATACAGTTATCTTGTAGAGTATCCAGTGGTTTATATTATGGAGTATCATGAGGAGTATCCGGTGCTGGTTTGTGCGTATGGATATCCCGGACAGGCTGCAGGGACATATGATCAGAAGGAACCCTAGTATCATGTTATATCATAATTGTTAGTAATTAGGATTGTGATAACCCTAGTTAGTTAAAGTATCAAGTCGTACTTATATGATTTGCCATGATTAATGGATGATGGTTAGTCTAGGCTTTACATGATCACACCTGTACTTGTTACTCTATTGATTATCAGTCCAGGATATGTCTCATTGCAGGTTACATTATTTCTTTTACTATCCTGAGATCATTTACATTCGGTCTTTACTTTCAGTATTTGTATTGCTTGTATTGTTGGTTTAAGTTTCTAGATTTGCTTTCTTTGTGGTACTTGCTATTTGGGGTGGCCTACTGGTTTTGTATGGCCAGATCCATTAGCGGCACCGAAGGATCTTCCGTACTTTCCAGAGGATGGTGACCACCAGGAGCACCAGACCGCTTGAGTGGGTTTTCTTACCTCCCCACTCTAATATAAATTCTATTTTTGTTGGCATTTAGCCCCTAAGCACATGTTTAGCTTTTTTTTTTTTTTGATCTATTAGCCTATGGGGAATAGCATGATTGACATATCCTAGGGTCAATCATGTACTACTCAGATTCCAGATTCTGGCTAGTTTATTCATTCTGTGTTTACTAGCATCATGATCATATATATATTATAGTTTGGGATACTTTACTATTATACTTCAGCTGATCTTATATCTTGTTATTATTTTTGTTATTCTTGTGATTGAGATATTAAGGTTTGTTGGACCTAGGCTTGACTGATGGTTTGTAGTAGTTACCCCTCATGTCTTACAGCTTCACCGTATATGCAGATTATCAGAGTGCTCTAAGTATACATAGCTGGCCTTGTTAGTCTCGCTCTCCGGTATTCTAATTTTTGGGCATGACAGCAAGCCCTTCGGTTCAAAGCTTGTATTTTTACTGATAGTGAAGTTAACTCCGAGCAAGAGTTCCTGAGACTGGACTAGTCCTCCATGAGGGAAACTAGTATAAAAATCTCGGTATTTGCGTTTGCATTTTTATACTTATTTACTGTTCATATATATTGCTACATTAATTGCTAGCTGGTAACTATATTTACTTAGTTTTAATTTTCTATTGGGTATATATTATGCTATACTCTATTCACCCCCCTCTATAGTTGCCTATGATCTTTCATCCACACGGGTTGATCCATCCCGACCATCGATCATTTTCAATAGATGGTAATATAATTATTTTAATATTTATATTTTTGTTATTTATTACTTAACTATTACAGTATGAGAAGGCCACCAGGACGAGTGGAGATCCAAACATCGTCGACTTCCCCAAAATCTTTGAGCGCACCCATAAGCGAAAGAATGATGGGAAGCTAGTAGACGAACGGAGTACTAAATCATATGTAATTGTCTACTCTTTTAATAAGTAAGCTAGTTTGTTGTATTAATTTTGACAAGAAAATTTTACCTACTTTATACGACATCAATAAGAAATCAGTAATTTTATTGTATTAGATTATTTAGAGTAATTTTATCCTGACCCAAATCATAACCCTAATCCTAAATACCCTAACCCTATTTCTTAATAGCATAAAAAATAAAAATTATAAAATAATTATTATTATTTTATATAAATATAAGAGACTTATGAGACATTGGAGAGAGTTTGGCCTCTCAAGCCGCTGAAGTGGGCTGAGAGTAGTCAGCTACGTACTCAAGCAGAGAGGAACGATCTACGAGGACAAGATGTTGGGAGAGGGAAAGGTGGAAGCATGTATGATACCAGATCATTGGAATCACAACCGTCAGTTTACTCCAGAGATCCTCCTCCCCGTCTACATCTACCATCACCGCCCGATACCTCCAACACTACTCCCCCTGGCATGCTTACTATGCCATAGATATCGATGATGATGTAAGACTGTCACTACCATATTCCAGAATAGGGGTATTTTAGTCTTTTTATTTATTTAATTTAATGTATTAATATTGCATGATATTTACTTATATTTAATTGCTGTAATTTTATTTGATTGTTGTACCTTACTGTTGCTTCGATAATTGGAGCGCTTCACTAGCCATTGCCTTCCAATAAATTTTATACCCTTGTCCTAGACGTGCCAGTCTTTTATTTTGATCTTTGTGTGACTCATAACTATGCCTTCTTGTGCTTCATTTTAGTCGCACAACATTCATCGTAAACGATTGTATTTAATTTCCTATAAATATAACTTTGCATTGTTGTGCGTTCCAATCAAAATTGGAGACACAATCTCGACCCATTTTTGTGCAACCCAAATTATGATAATATTCTACTTTGAGTCTTTCGCATCCATGACATTTGTGTCCCACCTAATTTTAACCCCATGTACTTCTAATTAATTTTAGAACACCAATTATACTAATTTTAATTAAATTAATCCAAAAATTCCACCTTGTGTAATTTTTCAATTGTTGGGCACTTTTATGTAAAAGTGCATTGAGGTGCCACACCCCATTGGACCAACATATGAAGAAACACCAATTTCCTTTATATGATTTTTCTCCATAATTTTTTGGAGTGTGTAACACTCAACATCAACCACATCAACCCTCATTGAACCTTGGCCCTCCATTTTGAAATAATGCAATCATAGCCTTTGAATTTCTACATGAAGAAGCCAAGCCCATCCCAAGGAGGATGTTGACCAGGCCCAACTATCTAGGTCAATTCCCAACCCTCCTTTATATATATATATAACCTTCTTTATATTTCTTTTCATCCCAAACCTCAAACTATTCCAACCGACCCCCCCATCTCCTGTTCACCATCTCCTTCTCCCTGCATACCTCCACCCTCATCCCCTCGCCGAAAGCCAACGCCGGAGTCATCCCCGACTGCTGAATCAACCGCCTGCACGAACAGCTCATCGCCAGAACACCCCGCCTCGCCACCCTTGCAGGAAGCTCGATCAGAGCAGCCGAGTCCGGCCACCCTCATCATATCCTCCCACCGCCTGAAGCCGCTACTAACCGCCTGAAGCCGCTGCTAACCGCCTGAAGCCGACCCTGACCCGCTGAACGAACTCCCTGACTGCTTGTCAGCCGCCTGCACCCACCTGAACATCCCGCCATTCTCCTCCCGTGCTCGACTGAACACCGCGGCCATCCATCCCCCGCCATACGGAGCCCAGTCCAGCCGACCACCCATCCACCGAATCAACAGCCCAGACCTCACCTGAACCCGACTGCCATCCGCCCGAGCCCCCTGAACCTTCATCCATGTCGACCTCGCCGATCGCTTGAACCCGGCAGCGCCGACCGCTTGTCAGCCTCCCCTCGACAACACAGCTCCTTGACGACTGAACGTCGCCTGCACGCCATCGTCTTCACCGAACTCGACAGCCCGCTGAACCCGTCTTCCCTCATGACTCGACGTCAAACACTCCCTCGTGCACATGCACGCCGAGACCAAGGTACGAAGTGTTTCTCTTATGATTTTGGTTGTGTATTTGTACGTGAATGATGTTAGGATTTAGCGTGTCGTGTCTTGATGAGTTAATTAGATGTTGATTACTATACGCCATACAATAAATCCAACTCCTATACATATACGTACGCGTATGTGTATTATATTCCAATTGATATGCATATAATATTGGTTGATATATATATATATATATATATATATTTATATATATATATATATATATATATATATATATATATATATATATATATATATATATATATATATTGTATGAAATAAAATGCTAAATGCTAGTTAGGACTATATATTTATATTGTATATATATACAGTATTCCCTAGGGTTAATTACGGATATCCCGTAGTTACATTGACCATGTGACCCTGAGAATTGTGAGTTGACTGCCTTATGTACACTGACGTACTGGCGAGACCTGTGTTAGTGATTGACTGCCTGATTGCACAGAAATTACAGACGTGACACCCGTGCAGTTAGACGAATATTTGAACCTGCTAGTTGACCAGTGTCACCTCTAGCATAGTCTCTAAGTTCAGTGTATTTATGATTATGTGTTAGTGTAATGACTGATGTTATATTATTATTAAATGATGTATATAGGACTGTTGGATTATTCAAACAAGACCTCAGAAATAGGACATTGGTATTGCCAGGAGAGGACCCCAGGCGAGTACATTCTCTGACAGTTTTTATTATGTTGATTGTCTCTAGGATTCTAGTTGTATAGCGTACATGATTTGGAATCTATACATAGCGTACACAATAGAATCCAGCTAGCATGATGGATAACAAATCATGACTCCTCGTGATCAGTCTCGATCATGCCAACTCGTCCCCAGCTAGCTCTGTCTGTGCCTAGTGCACCTCTGCTTGCACCCTCTGATTACTTACTTTGGAATTTTACTGTCCTTCCTTGATGATATTGTATCTATTACCTTAATTGATTCTTTTCGATCTGTCTTCAAGATGCCGCCGAAGACTAGGTCCTTGAGATTGGGAGCAGCAGCTTCAGAGAGGTCTGCCACCTCTCGACCTGACGAAAAGACATCTAGAGTTCCTTCTACATCTCTTGTTCATATGGGAGTACCTACAACTATTGGCATTCCTCCTCCACCTGTTCAGAGGATTGCCCCAGCTGTGACGGACAACCTTCTACCACCACCGGCTCTGATTCTCGGAGGTATGTCCACTGACGGGGCACTGATGTTCGCACTTATCCAAGACATGTTAGAGGCCCAGAGAGTGACAGCAGAAGCTCAGCGTATTCAAGCTGAGGCTCAGAGGGTGCAAGCAGAGGCGCACTAGGCACAGACAGAGCTGATGAGAGAGAGCATGGAGAATGCTCATCAGGTTGCCCTCTAGGCTGTGGAGAGAGTAGCACGACAACAACATCATCCTGGCCAGCAGCACCAGAGGCCAGGTACTATAGTGGACTTCAAGAGGATGATGCCTCGAGAGTTCAAAGGCACTGAAGGAATACTCTATGCTGACGACTGGCTAGAGGATATAGAGAGGAACTTGCTGTTTGAATAAACAAAAATTTAGAGGAAGAAGAGGGTTTATACGAAATCTTTCTTTTTTGCTTACAAAAAAAAGAGTACAATTAATCCTATACGAGAATATTAAGTACAATAAAAATAATTCTGGGGAAGTATTTCTATAGGAGTCTGATCTTCGGTCAATCACTTTGTTCCTTGGACCACACGATGATGAAGAAGTGTTGTAGAAGAAGAAGAAGCTTCAAAGGTTGCAAGTGGGATTAAATTATCATTGCCAACGTTGTCAACCAACACTCTCTGTCTTTGCTCGCTCTGATCTCTGATCCTCTTTCCCTGTGATTGGGGGTCGCTATTTATAAAGATCAGTCAAATAACTGTCCAGTTGGCATGGAAGGCCAAGCTGTGAAGAAAGTTGCATCTTTTACGCGGCGGTTATAATAACTGTTACCCATGTTCAAATAATCTTCTGAATCTGCGTATGACACATGTCCCATTATGAGGTAATGCGTATAAATGCTTTCCGAAGATCACGGTATGTAAGCCACATAGGTAACTGCCCCTCCGTAAAGATGGTTGGCGTAAAAGCCAAATAACTGTCTTGTTGGCGTAAGAGCCAAATAGCTGTCTTGTTGGCGTAAAAAGCCAAATAGCTATCTTGTTGGCGTAAAAGCCAAATAGCTGTCTTGTTGGCGTAAAAGCCAAATAGTTGTGTAAAACTTGATGATTCATGAATAATAGATAATCAGCATAAAATAGCTAATTATCCATCATGATTGAGGTTTTGAGCGTATTCTGGGCTAAGTAGCTTTATCACGTACCTTTGCAAATATAGTCGAGTTGGCGTATTTCGAGGAGATAGCATACGGCGTACTCCTATAGTTAAAAATAGCCTGATTGGCATAAAATGCAAGGATGGTAATGTGAGCATATAAGTCACAGTTTTAGCTCTCCCTGTCATGACAAAATCTGAAGAATAGAACCAAATCTCGTACATTAAATGCAGAGATATGCCTCTATCTCGTGCATTAAATACAGAGATATGCCTCGAGCTCTGTATGAGAAATAGCTTTTGACGTGGCGTCTGATTTTGTCTCATCTTGAGCGTAAAACTCATTTCTGCCCATGTAGAATAGGCCGCGTATTCTTTGAACGCGTAAAAATGACTTGTATCAAGAATATATCACTAAACGACAACTTGGGTCTTTGTGCAAAATTATCATCACAGCCGTCCTCTCGATCACCGTGCAGTACTTTTGTCAGGAGTCAGGTTCACTGGTTTGTCTGACAAATTCATCCGAGGAATACGAAGAGTTCCTCGTACAACTTTACGCTGTATTAAAAACAAACGTATTTTAAACTTTATGCGGGAGGGTAAAGTAACCTTTTTCGCAAAACAGCCTTGAAGCACTACTTTACGCGGACAGCTCTGAAGCTCTACTTTACGCGGATAGTTTTGACGCTCTACTTTACGCCAAACAGCCTTGAAGCACTGCTTTACGCGTATAGCTCTGACGCTCTACTTTACGCCAAACAGCCTTGTAGCACTGCTTTACGCGTATAGCTCTGACGCTCTACTTTACGCCAAACAGCCTTGAAGTACTACTTTACGCGTATAGCTTTGAAGCCATATTTTACGCTACATAGTCTTGAAGCTCTGTTTTACGCGAACTTTATGTATGTTGGGGGTTTTGACTGTATAATACGCGTACAATTCCCCAGCGTATTTCATGCTTCTACAAGACCCCCTTCAAAGTTTTCAAATTCCTCGTAATTTAAAATACTTTGAATGAAGCATGAAATGGTCAAATTTGATTCATTCTTCGAGGCTGATTTTTCGGCGATATTGTTGGGATTTGTATGTTCTCTTCTGCCTATATAAGGTCAAGCAAGCGAACTTGTTTTTCCATACTTCCTTCACCACAAAGATGGCTGCTGAGATTTATTGGGCTGAACTGAGAAAGAAGAAGATTATGCCCTTGCAACATGTATGGAGCCGTAAAAAGAGACGTCTTCGAGCAAATACTCTCTGCAATGATGGACCATGGAAGGATATCATAGCTTTCTTTGCTCGAGATAATCAGCGATTTTATATGACGATTCATCAAAGAGAGAGAAAGGGTCGCATTAGACCACACAGCTTGCTAGCTGTATTTTCCCTATTATGAAGCTGGACCCTGATGGGCAGCTTGGCCGTGTCTTCCAGTATTGTGTTGGGTTTGAATCCCTAACACAAATCTGAGCATGGCCGCCGATGACGTATGGGGGGTGGGCTTGAATAATACAGGCCCAGTTCTATATCCTCCCGTCATTAATCATTTTCTTGGCCCCCGGCCGAAGAAGTGCTGTAGAAGAAGAAATGAAGATCTCCATCAGACGAGAACCTAGCGTAATAGATTCCCATCATATATAATCATGATCTTGAATATTAATGAAAAATCCTTTGTAAAATGGATTTCCATCATATGTAATCATGATTAATAAACTTGTCTTCTTTTACGCACTATTGATTTGCCATATTGCTGTGAGAAAGTCAGATAATACGCAGCTTCAATATGCTTGAGTAATTTTTATGCTGACTCTGACAAATATGCCTCCAGTCACGTCCCAACTTTTATGCGTAGAGGAAGATGCGTAAAAAGTTCTTTAGCATTTAAATTGTCTTGAAGATCCAATTGTCATGCTGTTTTTGACGAGGATTCACATAGAATTCTGAACTGTTCTTTCTCCTTCGAAATGTGAAGAAGATCTGTTCAGAACATCATCTTCGAAAATGGCTTCTCGAAAGATTCTTAAGACATGGCTTGAAATATCTGCCAAACAGGCCATCCCTGAACTAGATTCTGGCTAAACTTCGAATGAACTATCAATGGCCAAGGAAGAAAAGTCCTCTTCCAGTGAAGACAGACACTTTCAGGGAACTCCTTGGCCCTTTCGTCTAATGAAGTCTTCTTGAAATGAAAAAAAGAAGAGTAAACGCTGATAAGAAGAGCATTTCCTGTGTAAACTCTTGTTACCAGCTTCCTCAAGCGTAAAACCCAGATTATCAATATATACGCGTATTCTGCTGATTGGTCTATTCCGCGTAATTTAAGATGCACGTAAAATCATAGATCTGTAGTATTTGAGCGTAAAATCATAGATCTGTAGCTTCTGAGCGTAAAATCATAGATCTGTAGCTTCTGAGCGTAAAATCGTAGATCTGTAACTTCTGAGCGTAAAAGTTTCTGAGCGTAAAATCGTAGATCTGTAGCTTCTAAGCATAAAAGCTTCTGAGCATAAAATCGTAGATTTGTAGCTTCAGAGCGTAAAAGCTTCTGAGCGTAAAATCGTAGATCTGTAGCTTGTGAGCATAAATCCTTCTGAGCGTAAATCATAGATCTGTAGCTTCTGAGCATAAAAGCTTCTGAGCGTAAAATCGTAGGTCCTTGCTCTGCGCGTAAAAATCTGAGCGTAAAGTCAGGGATCCGTTACGCAGTTTGACCATCTGTCTTCCTTTTTAAATGATCGGCTGACGTGGTCCCAAATCATAACCGACTATTAAAAATCGAATTTGGTTAAGGATTCAGAGAGTCACTTGAACTCTATAAATAGGCCTAGGTCATGAGAGAGAAAAACCCTTCGTCTCTCTCTGAAAAACTCTTCGTCTCTTTCTGAAAAACCTCAGATTCGCCATGGCACCAAAACAGATCTCCATCGCTAAGGAAAAGAAAGTCGTTTTATCATCTCTTTCCACTGCTCAAGCACGAGCGACTCCTACTAAGCCAAGCGAGCCTCGTTCTGAACGAAGTGCTTCACCGTCTAGCTGTGCACCAGGCATCACTAGTAAAACTTCAAGAGAAATAAAAAAAAACCTCCGCACATGTTGTACGTGTATGTGCAAATATGCCCACATTCTTAATGTGTCAGCATAAAACTCCATATTTTTGCAGTCTGGCGTAAAAACTCAGACTGTCAAATTTTGGCGTATACTGTAAACCTTGCGTTTTACGCACTGGAAGTAAATTCCAGCATAAAACTCAAATTTTTGTAGTCTGGCATAAAAACTCAGACTGTTAGGTTTTGGCGTATACTGCAAACCTTGAGTTTTACGCACTTGAAGTAAATTCCAGCGTAAAACCCAGATTTTTGCAGTCTGGCGTAAAAACTCAGACTGCCAAGTTTTTGGCGTATACTGCAAGAGTGTAGCACCTTACGTTTTACGCGCTGAAAGTAAATTCCAGCATTAAACTGACTTATTCTCTTGCTTTTTTACAGTGGACCTACAGGTCCCCCCTCTGGCTGAAGTGATGGACTCTGCTGCTGGAATGCTGAATACTAACTACTTGGAGGACTTGTCCCATGTGACTTTCCCCATCTCTGGAAATGAGTATCCTCAAGAAAGGGGAACTATGATCTCGGTCCAAGGAGAAAAAATGTTGCTGAGTATGATCAGTGGGGAACCTTGACGTACATAGACGGAACTGAGTATAAGAAACCAGCTTTCTTATTTGGGGATGTTATTGATAAGCAATCCCAAAAAAAGCCCAAGAAGGAAGATTGGGTATTTTCTGCTGAGGGCACGGTCATGTTGCTGCTAAAGATGTCCAGAGATTACCCTATCTCTGCATTCTTCCATGCCACACATCCCCGAAGGATGGCATGGACTCTGACTCCTAATCTTCATGGCCAGCCAGGGAAGATCTTTTATAAGAAAGGATTAAACCAAGATTCCTTTGTAAGTAGTCCCTCCGGCCCCGTTATGCCCTTCAGAGGATTACTACCAGGCAGCGTCCCTAGTGGGGACTCCTCTTTGATCCTGCCATTTCAAATGGCAACTTTCTGCAATAAATTCATGGGGCAGGGAGGAGTATATCCCAGGGTTAACCCTCGCACCAGTGGGTGGATTAACCCCCAGAATCTTCGATGGGACAATTTAACTGCATGGGCCCTGAAGCACTTTCAAGTGGAGCTAGAAAGTATTAACTTACTTGAGGCTGTGAGTGCTACTAGTGTTGGGATGCCTATCAACCCCAATTTATTTTTGACTTTGATGGAGCGATATAACTCGCTCACTGGGACTTTCGCCACTCCGATAGGTGAGTTGGGTCTAGCCCTTCATGAGATGACAGATATCTCAAAGCTGCCAATGGGAGACATTCCTTATGAAGAATACGTCCCTTCCAACAGAGAGTTGAAGGATACCAACCCTCGGGCAGTGGCAGTATACCAAGAGCTGATGAGCCACTATCTTGCATGCACCATCTTTTACAGAGAGCCCTCTGATTTAGCCCATATTAACAAATGGGTATCCTACCTCTTCTTCCATCAGGCTAGAGATGACAAGCAGGACAAGGTTGTAGATAGCAAAGACAAACCTTTGAACCCTCTGAACATTCTTAATGCCAACACAATCGATAATCTTATTGAAGATACAGGGGCTCCAGATTGTGTTCTCAATGAAGAGATAGGGGGTTATCCTGCAGGAACCAAAGCCTACAGTTATATGAGGCATTGCCGAAAGCCTCTGTCAAAAGAAGCTCAACTGGCTGGCTTCCTGTCTATTTGGCTACGCCGATGGGTGGTGCCTGGCATCGCGTCTGCGGATCGCATTCATCGCAATACCTTATGGCCCACAGTGCGTTTGGTATTTGGATCAAGATTGGGCCTGCTCTCTGCCATAGTATGCAGGATACAAGCTGGCCTGAGGGCTATTACTGATGGGCTGCTGGCCGATACTACACAGCGTAAAAGATATCCCAGAGTTGAATTGTCATTCTTATATCTGATGGGATGGTTAATCCTTCACAACACCAGAGTGATGTCTCCCGGATCTGCCAGTGTTTCGGGCAATAACTTCTTGTTGAATTATAAGAATTCTTTTTGGAATGTGACTAGCGTCATAGATTGTCGACTAGTACTAAATTTTGCCCATAGTTGGAAATTCTTCTGTACCGTCCCCCCCGTACATATCAATCAACAGGGGACTAAACTTCAGGATGTAGGTCAGGGGAAGACTATTCTTTCTCCTGAAGCCTTTTACTGGTTGGTCTGCATTAGACCTTCCCTTCTGCTGTACAGAATTGAGGACCACTGCTACTTGGAGCCTTATCTGCCTAGCCGTTTCGCCAGGCAATTTGGGTATGATCAGTTGCACGTGGGAAATCCCATCACCAGCTTCAAATTCAAAGGTGGACTTATTGATGGTGCTAGAGGATGGCGTTATTTTATCATGGTTTGTACTGGAGCAACCTTTGCTGTTCTCGCGACCTCTCTCTCCACGAAGTTGCGTATTCTTCATTCGTACGCACAGTTTTATGTGTGCATCAATACCTTTCATCGTAATTTTGATGTACATGGAACTTTCAGAATGCCCTCCCATAAGTCCACTGGAAGAGAGGAGATACCATCTGTCTCCTCTGATGAACGTGATGAAGCTACTTGTGCAGATGATTATTTGTTGATTTTACCGAGAGGCGTAATAGCTCCCCCAACAGAGCCTCTCATAATTTCCAATAAATGAAAGTCTTCTACTCTGAAAGAGCCTTCCCCCCGCAAGAAGAAGCATATTATAAAAGGTCCTAAAAGGACTTCCACCAAGGGGGCCTCTTCCGGGGCTGAACCTATTGTTTTTCCTATTGGGGATGATTCTTTGATTAGGGGTCCTTCGCCTTTTAAAGAAGGAGCCTCCACATTTCTAGCTGAAAGTGCTGAAGATTCTTTGCCCGTGATCGCAGCCGCTACCATCGTTACTAGTGGTGCTTCTATATCGTCTTCGAGGCCAAGCTCGTTAATAATCCATATACCTTTTACAAGACAAATAATGGGACTAGCCCCTCCTTCATCTGTAAGTATTCCAAGCGAGATTCCACCCAATGAACCTCGAGTAGATCTGGGTGATGACTGGGATGACTACCTTCAAGCGTCAGTTGGTGTACCCTCATCTCTAGGTATGATAGCTTGTTTAGCATCATTAAGAAATAATTTAGCTATACAGGCTGCAGACGCAGTATACATACCATCGGCCATGGGTAAATGTTGTCTTCACACTTTTTTCAGGAAAATTTAACATCAAACTGATATTAACTTTCTCTTATCTTAGTTTCAGGCGAAGACATCTCGGGGGAGGGCGGAGCTGAAACAACCTCTGATTTTGTTGCGGATTCAGGTAATAAAACGGTGGTGACCACCATCGAAGAAGCATATCTTGAAGTCGTTGATCTTTCATCCGCATCATTCTCAGACATAATCCCGCCGGTAGCAGTTCAAATAATATCAGAGGTGGATGAACCTACCATCTCGATTGTGCCTCCTTCGTCGAGCATGCCAGCAACTTTAACTGTTGTTGGTGTCTCTTCTTTTGTCGCACCATCTGTTGAAGCAACGGCTGTGGCAACCTCCTCTGCAGTCATTCCAGAAATAAGACTTACCGATATTGCGGCCACTCCCAGCGTCCATTTGATCTTTGCTATGCTAGTTGAACAATACACTAGCATATTCTACCTCACTTTGAAAGAATTAATATCCATGGTGCTGGAGAAGAATCTAGGCTTTGATGCTCTGAAGACATCCTCCAAGTTCACTATAGCGCCGATTAGAAATTTCAATGACGCTGAAAGAGCTAATGCGCTAGAGCAAATGGTTAATGGTTTAGAACAACCCATTAACGAATATTTGCAACTATCCCAAGGCAGCATCAATGACTTGGTTCAGGTTGAGTACGACTCACTAACTGCGAAATTTGCTCAGAAGACAGAAAATCTAAACAAATCCATCCAGGAATATCAACAAGAGATGGAGAAAGAGCAAGCAGTATTGGTGGAGAGTATTCCTCAGCTAGTTCAGTGCCGTGCGGAATATGAGGGGTATGAAGTGAGGGTTCAAGAATTGGAAGCTAAACTTGCTCAAACCAGAGAAAGGCTACTCAAAGCATCGCTAGTTCGTGATGTCTTGGATGGCCAAGTGAATACAGCTCAACAGAACTTGACCCGTGTAGGTGTCATTCATGCAAGTTTTGTTGATTCTCTGTCCGAGCTATCCCTCTTGAGCAATGACGAAGCAAGGCTGGAACTGGCTCGCACCAACATCTTAAACTCCAGGAATGAGAGGATGGCTGCTTTGGCGCAACAGATCCGCGATTTAACTGCTCCTCCCCAATGATGTACCTTTTTTTTACTCCTTTTGTAATTTGTTATTCCCAGAGATAATAAAGATACATTTTCTGACTTTGTGGACCCATCACTTTAGAATAGAAATGATAGGCTAAGATGAAAGTGATATTAGAGATAATATGGACATGATATACTTTCGGTAAGGTTTAGCTGAATATATCTATTCAGAGGTAATATGAACATGATAGATTATAATCCAACCAAATTTGTATATAAAACACTATCAGAGGTAATATGGACATGATAGGTTTTGAAGTTTTAAATTAGTTAAACATATCTATTCAGAGGTCATAAGAACATGATAGAATATGATCTAGCTAATCTTTGTATGTAGTATCATCAGAATAAGATCTTCATCATACCCTGTTAAGCAAGGGAGATCAAGCATAGTACTTCTTCAGGAATTTGTCGTTGATAGGAGCCATTATCAAATCTCTATTAGGCTTGGCTAATCTGTAAGCGCCATTTGAAAATATTGTTTCAATCACATAAAGGCCTTCCCATTTGGGATGGAATTTGCCCTTACTCTTGTGCGTAATGATCATTGGCCTCTTCACAGCTAAAACTAGCTCACCAACTTTGAATACTCTTTCCTTCACTTTTTGATTAAAAGCTCTGGAGATGCGTGCCTGGTAGAACTCGATGCGCTGTTGAGCTTGAAGGCGTTTCTTGTCTAACCCTTCTAGCTCTTGAAGTCTTAAACGATCATTATTTTCCTGAGTCAGCTCATTAGCCACTGCTATATTGAGTGATAAAATTTGAATTTCAATAGGGAGAACTGCTTCACACCCATAAACCAATAAAAATAGGGTACAACCCGTTGGTGTTCGTACCGTTGTGCGATATGCCCACAGACATTCTCCCAACTTCTCGTTCCAATCTCTTTTGTTCGAAGAGACAAACTTCTTCAAGAGTTTGATGATGGTTTTGTTGAAGTCTTCTGCCAAACCATTAGCAACAGGATTATATGCCGTTGAGGCCATATTTTGTATCCGATTCTTATCGCAAAATCAGTAAAACGCTTGACTGATGAATTGAGGCCCATTGTCATGAATTATCCTTCGGGGTTGGGATATCCCAAAGCGATAAATTACATGATGCTTAATAAAGCTGATCACATTGGATGTCTTTACCTCAGCAAGAGGGATCGCCTCCGCCCATTTAGAGAAATAATCAGTGATGGCCAATATAAACCGATGTCCTCTAGAAGATGAAGGATGAATAGGACCAATGATATTCATACCCCATTCTTCAAAGGGCCATGATGCAATAGTAGGATGTAAATACTCAGAAGGTTGATGTATAAAATATGCATGAACCTGACAGGATTTGTATTTTCTTGCATATTCTACGGCATCTGCAATCATGGTAGGCCAGTAGTAGCCCATCCTCCTGATACGATCCTGTAACTTAGGATCGGAATAATGTGCTCCACATACTCCATTATGAGCTTCTCGGATAACCGCTTTGCATCATCATCAGAGAGACATCGTAACAATAGTCCATCATATATCCGGCGATATAGACTTTGTGAAGAAGCGTCAAAATATAAACGTAGCGATCACCTTTTGATAGATACTGCTTCTTTAGGATCCTCTGGTAAGATTCCGTATGACACAAAATCTATAAAGAGACTTCTCCAATCTCTCTTAGGAAGATCCATATTTATAACATAGCATCGTTCTATATGAAAATTATTTTTCACACAAAACAAATCTCTTTTAAGAAAGATCATCGAATTCTGCCTTCTTATAGGAATAGCTAGGTCTACAGCTAGACTGGCCAGAGCATCAGCTTCTAAATTTTGAGATCGAGGAACATGTTCTAAGAAGAATCCTTTAAAAGATATTGCTATCTCGATCGTTGTTTGGTGATAAGGAATAAAATCCGAATTGAGAACTTCATATATTCCTCTGACCTGATTGACGATCAGCTGAGAATCACCAAAAGCTTCCAAATATTCAACATCCAATTCCTTAGCCACTTGAAGCCCGATTAGTAGAGCATTATACTCTGCCACGTTATTAGAGCATGGTTCACTAAGACAATATGCTCGATAGATGACGAGTTTATCAGGAGTCACCAGAACAATTCCTACTCCTGAAACCACGTTTCCCTTGGGACCAGTCCTGGAAGCACCATCAAAGAATAGCTACCATGTATCTCCTTCTATTTTTGAATTACATTCTGCAACTTCATCGAAAATATTATATAATTTGGAGATTTCTGGAATTGGATGAGCACCTAAGAAATCAGCCAAGGCTTGACCTTTCATGGACTTCTGAGGGACGTACACCATATCATACGGTGCCAGTAGTATTGCCCAAGTCACGAGTCGGGAATTAAGAATACTAGGCTTATTTATTAATACCCGAAGTGGATTGATTCTGGAGATAATATTAATAGTTTGGCCCATCACGTAATGTCGCATCTTCTGAATGGCAAACATTAGGGCCAAGCATTCTTTTTCCACTGGGTTATACCTGTGTTCTGCTCCGACCATCATCCTGTTTAGATAGTATATAGCCTGTTAATGACCCTCATTGTTCTTCTGTGCGAGAAGAGCCCCTAAAGAATGATCCATTGCTCAAATATATAGCAAAAATGGTCTTCCTATGACAGGAGGCACCAGAACTGGAGAATTAGTAAGATAGCGTTTGATGTCATTAAACGCTTACTGACAGGCTTCGTCCCATACAAATGACACACCTTTCTTCATTAGACGAGAAAAAGGTTGACATCTTCCAGAGAGGTTGGATATGAATCTCCTGATATAAGCTAGACGACCTTGAAATCCCCTAAGTTCTCTGAGATTATGGGGCGGTCGCATTTCTAGGATAGCTTTTACTTTATCAGGGTCAACTTGAATGCCTTTAGCAGTAATAACAAATCCCAGAAATTTGCCACTGGATACACCAAGGAAGGACTTTGTAGGGTTCATTTTGAGTTGATGCTGGCGCATCAAATCAAATATTTTCTTCAAGTCTTGGATATGATTATCCTTGAGGCGGCTTTTGACAATAATATCATCTATGTAATATTCTACCGTTTTGCGTAAATACTCATGGAATATGTTACTCATAGCTCGTTGATGTAGCCTCGGCATTCTTCAATCCAAAAGGCATGACTGTATAGCATTATACCCCCAATGGTGTACGAAAGGCAGTATGCTTCTCATCTTTAGGATTCATATTAATTTGATTATATCCTAAAAATTCGTCCATGAAAGACATGCGCTCAAAATCGCACGTATTATCGATCATGACGTCTGTAATAGGATTCATCTCGGAAGTCGATGCAAACATAAAATTTTCTATTTTTCTTCATAACTGGGACAACATTAGCGACCCAATTAGGATATTATTCTTCCCGAATGAACCCACAGGCTATTAATTTCTTGATTTCAGCTTCAATGGCATCCATCATATCAGGGAAAAACCGGCGTTGGTGTTGCTTTACAGGCTTTGAATTGGATAATATATTGAGTTTATGGGTAGCCACTTTTGGATCAAGACCTGGCATATCCTCATAATTCTAAGCAAAGACATCGATATATTCTTTTATTAGCTGGATCATTTCTTCTCTTTCTTCTTTGGAAAAATTATTACTGATAAATATCATCTTTGGTGAAAATTTATCCCCAATATTGACTTGGATAACCTTGTCTTCAGTGGGTGGTTCTTTTTGTTCGAACCGGAGTTCCCATTGTGTATCCATTTGCTGTGCCCAAGATTCATTTTCCAATGGTTCAGATTCTTATTCCTCTGTTTCGAGAGAATCTGTCAATACCATATTTACTGATAATCCCAGTTCGAATCCATCATCTGAATCGGAGGATGACAAATCATCTTGAGAAGAAGAAATAATCTCATCACTTGACTCAGAGTTATTTAAAGTTGCAAGAGATGTGGTATACCCTAACCTGAAACGAGTTCGTTGACAGTAAGGATTACCATGTAACGGCACTCGTCTGCCTTTTCCATAGTTGAGGCCTGGCTCCAACTGCAAATCATAACCCATATTTTACATAATCTTTAAAGCCTGTAGGCTATATCTGTAGATTTGCATCTTTCCAAATCAGACTCGTGAGAATCTTCTTTTACAATTGGTCTATTCCGAATTCGATCAAAGACTATTGGACGCTGATAATTGCGAGTAGGTGGAACAATAAAGATAGAATCTTCATGTGGCCCATATGTCGTGACGACATTAGAAGTTGACGCTACTTCCCACACATATGGATGATAGAAGTATATAGCTTCCAAGAATTTTTGTGTTATGGGTTCTATATCTTCATGAGGAGAAAATTCTTGATTAGGAAATTGGGCGTCAGTATACTGGAAAAGAGAATCTTTATTATCATCAGAAACTACATTCCCGGTTATATTTACATCAGCCGACTGCTTGTTGCGCCTAAGGTCAATGACCAAAGGTGGAGGTTTATTGTTCAGATTGATCACTCGAGGATCATTTTTTCCTCCTGATTTTGTTTTGCCCAAGTGAATAGTCATAGGTTCCATGACTTTCGGACGGATAGTTTGCCCTTTCACCTGGATTGACAAAGGTTGCTCAGCAGGTGATTCTCCTGGCTCCTGATGGAATTCCTCCTCCATCTTGCCTGACGCCTCTTTCATGTAGTCTTGGGTGTACAACATGGCATCAGAATAGTAGGACTCAACTCCTTTGAACGGGTTAAGATCAGCAAATTCTGTCTTCACTGTTCCTTGAGCATCTACATATTTGAAATATTGATGTAGAGTTGAAGGAACAATATTGTGATCATGGATCCATGGTCTACCTAACAGAATATTGTAAGACACCTCCGAATCAATGATATAGCATATAGCCATTGATCTAAGGTCACCAATCTGGATCCTCAGACGTATCTTCCCCAATGGTCTGCTTTTTTTGGCATTGAAGCCCACAATTGTAGTGGTAGTGTAAGCCAGTTCACTGGTAGGAATTCTCAATGGTCTTAGCAGACTATGAAGGATAATGCTAATTGACGATCCCAGATCTATGTGAATCCGGTCTTCCTCAATAGAGCCGACGTATCTTGTGTAATAAAGAGGACTGTCATATTTGTTATGCTTCAACAACATGTCCTCTTGAGTGAAAGTGATGTTAGGGACAACTTCCATCACACTATGGCATTGAGGACATGCCATAGGCTCTTTATCAGGGGACTTGAGCTAGGTCAAGCATACATCTGCTTGCATTAATGCTTCACTAGAGGCTTGACGAGTGTCTTTGGATAGCCGTAATAGCTCAAAAATAGACAATCTGGCTGGAGTATTAGCCAACTGAGCTAAGATGTCGAAGTTATAAGGTTTCTCTAAACCTTTGTTTTGAATATTCTTCAAAGGTTTATCGGAACGAACTTCTTTTTGTTTGCCCTTGTCCACTGAAGTTGGTTTGGAAGGACCTGCCTCTGGTATTATAGGTTCAGGCTCTGGAGGTTTGGTAGCTGAAGTGTCTACCGTTGCTTCTTCATGACTCCCTCCACAGTCTTTGATGTAGACTTTTCCTGACCGGGTTCCGGTTGCTAAAGTCTCTTCTTCCGATGCCGGGGATATTCCAACCATATGGCATGGTTTACATCTTGAGTTCTTCTTAGACTTAGCTTTAGCAGCTTGAGTCTCTTCGTCAATTTCTGATACTAGATCAGGGTGAACCCACATGATCTCCCCATGCTTGGTAGTTAGGGGCACTAAGTCATGATTTTGACTCCTGGTAGGAGGGAGATTAACGATGTTCATCATTGCCCGTGGAATAGGTACCACACCATCAGGTACTTCTTGAGGGGAAAGATTGCCAAACTGGAGTGAGATCATATTTGTAGTGACTGTCTTCTCGTTACTACGCTGAGTGATGGCCTTGGCGTCGATCAACTCCTGGATTTTCCTTTTCAGTATATAGCATGCCTTTGTGGGGTGATGTATGTATATGTGGAAAATGCAGTACTTAGGATTATTTGTACTGCCGACTTCATTTGGACGCTTTATCTCTGGTAGAGTAAGCTTGCCACTTTTGACTAGACAATCAAATATGCTTGAAATATCGTCGTCGTCAAAAGAATATTCTTCTTTAGGCCTGGAAGTTCCAGGATTTGTCTGCATAGTTACCGGAGTATTTTGCCTGGACGTGTTGATTGCCAGGGCTTTCTTTCCTTTTGAACTACGAGTATGGTCATTATTGGAAGATGAACGCTTCCCTCTATCAGAGGTAGAGATCATAATTTCGTTGTCACGAGCCTTCCGACTGTTATCTTCAGCGGCTACTGCCGATAAGATAAATGAGGGCCAATCATGGAACTGATATGGTCCCGTGAATACTGAGATCAGTGGGAGAAGGTTCTTCCTACAAATGTCCACCAAGGCTGAATCTGGAACCCCAGGAGGCATCTGTAAGGTAGCCTGACAAAAATGTTCAATGAAAGTACAAACATTTTTTTTTTCTTCTGCTTTACTTCGATGAGTGATGACATAGACATGTCCATTCCTTCCTCATAGAATCGAGCGAAGAATAAAGTCTTAAAATCTTCAAAAGAAGTAATGCAGTTGTCAGATAGACTACGGTACTATTGGTAAGCTACTCCAGACAGACAGCCCTTAAACACTCGAGTGAGAAGGGCGTCATTTTCCTGCAACAATACCGTCATCATGCTGAAGTAGTTCATATACTGGCTTGGCGACGTCTTTCCCTCAAACAAAACCATAGTCTGTGGTTTATATTTTGGCAGAAAAGGGATCTCATCCCAGACAGCTGGATATGGCTGGTTAATTCCCAACTTCTTGAGTTAGTCTTTATGCTTCAAGGAATCAAATTAGGCTTTTAATTCCCGAACTGCCTGTATCGGATCTTCAGTTGGGAAAGGGACAGAAGAGAGGTGAGAGATCGGATGTATTATAACTCCAACAGGAGATAATAAATTCTCCGGGTTGAGAGGTTGAGGAGCAGTCGATTCTTGATTTTGAACAGGCTCCTGACTTGAATTGGCTGATGGTATATTTACCCCCACACGTAGTTGCGTCGGAGGAACTAGTGTTTGAGCCATTGCGGCTGCATGTTGGGTCACCATCATTTGGCGCATACTCTCCATCATGGTGTGCATCTCTTTAAGTGATGCTTCAAATACAACGATGCGTTGTTCAGTACTTCCTGATGGGGAAGCTTCTTCATGTTCATCTCCAACGGCGTAAACTCCCATTTCTCTGGAAGCCACTGAGGGATTAGTATAGATCTCTGTAGAGATTGAGTCTATACTTTTAGCATCAAATTCAGAAAGCTGGCGACCTCCAGTGTCGGAATCAGAAGAATATGAAGTCGATTATCGTGACCTCGAGCGGGTGTTTCAAAAAATACCTTCTTCAAAAGTCTCGATCAGTCTATCAAATCTTCTTTGGCTTGGGGTTCTAGAGGGATGACGTCTTGAACTTGACCTTCTTCTAGGAAATTATGAAGCCATATTTACTGACGCAAATATTGGTTCTTCTTCCTGTAAGGACAAAGAGTAGTTCAACCGGTCGAAAACTGACCGTTTTGCTTTAGAACAGCAATAGTTAATTACAACCTTATGACTATTACAACAATGTTCTCTGGGGGTGTAATAGACATATTAGGAGATCCCCTGTCTTTGTATTTCTGGATCAAGAAATCACATAAATCAGGGGGGTTACCAGAAGAAGAAGAAGAAGGAGGCTTATTCTGCCTTTTTACATCAGTAAGAAGGTGGAGATTAGGAACCATAACCCTTTCTCTGCCATAGGAATACAGCAGTTTACCCATGTGAGTAGCGTATGATCCATCATCCGTCTGAGGAGCGTATTTTCCTATAAAATAGGTCTTCTTTACGTGGACAGATTTATCCTGGCATAATTTAGAGTTTTGTACAGGTTCGAGTAAAATAGGGAAAGTCCTCAAACGGCCTCCAGCATCACGCGTAATCTGAAGAGTGGGAACTTTTTTCTCTTGTGGGCGTACAAGCCTAGAGGTTAGGAGATTCGCCACTTATTTTTCCTTGATGTGATCAAAGGGTCCATCTGCCTCATCATAGACGGGAAATGTATTTTTACGCGCAGGGCGCGTTTAAAATTTCTAAATTGGCACTGAGGCTTTGCCGAAAATTTTGTCTGCCACGTCACAGACGGGAGACGAAGGTTTACGCGCAGGGCGCGTTTGAAACTTCTGGATTGGCACTAAGGCATTGCCAGAAGTCTTGTCTGCCACGTTACAAACGGAAGACAAATTTTTACACTCAGGGCGTATCTGAGGCTTCTGGATTGGCACTTAGGCATTGCTAGAAGTCTTATCTGGCACGTCACAGACGGGAGACAAATTTTTACGCATAGAGCGTGTAGACTGTGTTGTAACAACCTTGTTGATTAGAGAATAAGAGCTCGCAGGAAGGCTAGATGACGTCTTAGGCATCCACACTTTACGCAGCTTCCTATTATTCTGGACAGAGGGGGAATGAGAGCTACCCCCTGCACGAAGCATGTCTTCATAAGTAGATTGGTCGAACTGGACGACCAAAGTCTTCTTCGTCGATCCGATGGATACAGCATCGTGTTGAGCAAATCTTTCTCGTCAGAGGAGAAAGTCGTCCCCAGCAGAGTCGTCATTTTGTTTGAATAAACAAAAATTTAGAGGAAGAAGAGGGTTTATACGAAACCTTTTTTTTTTGCTTACAAAAAAAAGAGTACAATTAATCCTATACGAGGATGTTAAGTACAATAAAAATGATTCTAGGGAAGTATTGCTATAGGAGTCTGATCTGCGGTCAATTACTTTGTCCCTTGGACCATACGATGATGAAGAAGTGTTGTAGAAGAAGAAGAAGCTTCAAAGGTTGCAAGTGGGATTGAATTCTTGTTGCAAAAGTTGTCAACCAACACTCTTTGTCTTTGCTCTCTCTCTCTCTGATCTCTGATCCTCTTTCCCTGTGATCGGGGGTCGCTATTTATAGAGATCAGTCAAATAAATGTCCAGTGGGCGTAGAAGGCTAAGCTGTGAAGAAAGTTGCATCTTTTACACGACGGTTATAATAACTGCTACCCATGTTCAAATAATCTTCTGAATCTGCGTATGACACGTGTCCCATTATGAGGTAACGTGTATAACTGCTTTCCGAAGATCATGGCATGCAAGCCACATAGGTAACTGCCCCTGTGTAAAGATGGTTGGCGTAAAAGCCAAATAACTGTCTTTTTGGTGTAAGAGCCAAATAGCTGTCTTGTTGGCGTAAAAAGCCAAATAGCTGTCTTGTTGGCATAAAAGCCAAATAGCTGTCTTGTTGGCGTAAAAGCCAAATAGCTGTATAAAACTTGATGATTCATGAATAATAGACAACCAGCATAAAATAGCCAATTATCCATCATGACTGAGGTTTTGAGCGTATTCTGGGCTAAGTAGCTTTATCACGTACCTTTGCAAATATAGCCGAGTTGGCGTATTTCGAGGAGATAGCATACGACATACTCCTATAGTTAAAAATAGCCTGATTGGCGTAAAATGCAAGGATGGTGATGTGAGCGTATTAGTCACAGTTTTAGCTCTCCCTGTCACGACAAAATCTGAAGAATAGAACCAAATCTCATGCATTAAATGCAGAGATATGCCTCCATCTCGTGCATTAAATGCAGAGATATGCCTCGAGCTCTGTATGAGAAACAGCTTTTGATGTGGTGTCTAATTTTGTCTCATCTTGAGCATAAAACTCATTTCTGCCCATGTAGAATAGGACGCATATTCTTTGAACGCATAAAAATGACTTGTATCAAGAATATGTCACTAAACAATAACCTGGGTCTCTATGTAAAATTATTACCACAGCCGTCCTCTCGATCACCGTGCAGTACTTTTGTCAGGAGTCAGGATCACTGGTTTGTCTGACAAATTCATCCGAGGAATACAAAGAGTTCCTCGTACAACTTTACGCTGCATTAAAAATAAACGTAGTTTAAACTTTATGCAGGAGGATAAAGCAACCTTTTACGCATAACAGCCTTGAAGCACTGCTTTACGCGGACAGCTCTGAAGCTCTACTTTACGCGAATAGTTCTGACGCTCTAATTTACGCCAAATAGCCTTGTAGGACTGCTTTACACGTATAGCTCTGACGCTCTACTTTATGCCAAACAGCCTTGAAGTACTGCTTTACGCATATAGCTCTTAAGCCATATTTTATGCCACACAGTATTGAAACTCTGTTTTATACGGACTTCATGTATGTTGGGGGTTTTGACTGTATAATACGCGTACACTTCCCCAGCTTATTTCACGCTTCTACACCTGCGTTTGGCGCAGATTTTGGAGATCCTTCAGATCGAGGCTGCTGGCAGTCAGATGTTTGATATCGCGCTAATATGGTATCGTACAGATCCGAGACTCACTGACGAAGGACTTACTTAGGAGGCCTTCAAGGAGCTCTTCAAGGAAAAGTTCTTTCCTGACGTAGCTTTGGGAGCATTGGAAAGTCAGTTCCATGACTTAGTCCAAGGGAGCATGTCAGTTGACGAATATGCCACAGAGTTTTGCCATTTGAGTCGATTTACGCCATCGATGATTCGAGACCCAGGAGACAGAGCCCAAAAATTTAGGAAGGGATTGAATAGAGAGATCAAGTCTCGTACTTCAGGACGATGTACTGCTATATTTGAGGGTATTCTGATGGATGTCCAGATTGATGAAGATGACTTTGACCTCTGGCCCAAGAGAGGACGCGACACTTCTGGAGGAACAGGTAGTAACACAAGACCGGCCAAGCGCCCACACTTTCAACAACAACAGAGGCCGTACCAGCAGCAGCATTAGCAGCACCAGATACCAGTTCGAGGACACATCCAGCAGCAGCCGCCACAGAGACAGAATCAGCCCATTTCCCAGTATGCGTATTGCGGAAAGATAGGACATACTAGAGACATATGCAGGAAGAGGTTGGGTACATGCTAGTCCTATGGATCATCAGAACATCATCTTAGGGACTGCCGATCTATTCAGACCCGACAGGGTGGAACGGCCGCTCAGAGAGGACCAGCCAGAGTACCTACTGTACCAGGAGGCCAGCAGAGGGGATCTCCACTTCCACCACAGCAACAGAGGTTTTCTCAGCACCAACAGTAGCAGAGAGGAGCACCACAGGGATGCGCATACTCCATGACGATTGAGGAGGCCGAGGCAGCTGGAGACATGATTTCAGGTTTAATTTCTCTCAATTCTATTCCAGCCTTGCATTATTTGATTCTGGCACTTCCCATAGTTTTGTATCTGTATCTTATGCCCTTAAGCATCGTTTAGAGACAGAACCATTAGATAGGATTTGCAAGATCATGACTGAAGGAGGCATTATCCTAGTCCGTGATTATTGTAAGGATCGGAGAGTATCATTGGGAGGCCAAGAGTTGAGCATGGGTTTACTCATCATGCCACTTTCGGAATACAATATTGTACTCGAAATAGACTAGTTGAGTAGACATCATGCTACTATAGATTGTCATGAAGGCAGAGTAATATTTTGACCACCAGGAGAACCAGAGTTTGAGGTCGCCAGAGGGGCAGCGAAGCAGAGCAGAGGCACTTTTTGCGGAGCCAGGAAAGAAGAAGAGGAGTTACCACATCCTCTGATAGTGGAATTTCTGGATGTATTTCTAGAGGAGTTGTCAGGCTTGCCGCCAGACAGAGATGTTGAATTCTTTATAGACTTGGTACCAGGAGCGGAGCCCATTTCACAACATGTCTATAAAGTCAACAACAGCGAGCTGGTAGAACTGAAGAAGAAAGTTGAGGAGTGCAGGACAAAGGTTTCATTAGATCCAGTTCATCGCCATAGGGAGCTCCGGTATTGCTTGTACCAAAGAAAGATGGCACAGGTACACATGTGTATCGATTATAGAGCTCTAAACAACCTCACTATTAAGAACAAATACCCGCTGCCAAGGATAGATGATCTTTTCGATCAATTGAGCGAAGCGAAGGTATTTTCAAAGATAGACTTGAGATCAGGCTATCACCAGGTGAAGGTGGAGAGAGAAGACATACCGAAGACAACTTTCAGGACAAGATATAGCCAGTTTGAATTCACGGTAATGCCGTTTGGTTTAACCAATGCACCAGCAGTGTTCATGAACTTGATGAACAAGGTATTCCACCAGTACCTTGACAAGTTCGTAGTGGTGTTCATCGACGACATTCTTGTGTATTCAAAGACCCCGGAAGAGCACGAAGAGCACCTGAGGATGGTCTTGGAGACTCTCAGAAAAGAGGAGTTGTACGGAAAGCTTTCAAAGTGTGAGTTCTTCCTTTATAAGGTTGAATTTCTTAGACATATGGTAACGGATGACAGAATTTTAGTTAACCCAAAGAAGATTGAGGCAGTGGAATCATGGGCTACCCCTAGTTCGGTAGCGGAGATCAGGAGCTTTCTCGGACTAGCAGGATACTACAGGAGGTTTGTACAAGACTTCTCCAAGTTTGCAGAACCAATGACTAGGCTGACCAAGAAAGATGTGGATTTTGTCTGGACAGAGGAATGTCAAGCCGCGTTTGATGAGCTGAAGAAGAGCTTGACGACAGCTCCAGTTTTGATATTGCCGTCAGGGACAGGAGGTTTCACTATCTACAGTGATGCTTCAGGAAAAGGTTTGGAATGCGTTCTTCAGCAGCATGGGAAAGTAATTGCATATGATTCAAGACAATTATGCCCTCATAAAAAGAACTACCCCACCCACGATTTAGAGTTGGCAGCAGTTATCTTTGCTCTAAAGATGTGGAAACACTATCTGTACGGAGAATGTGTGGAGATCTTCACGGACCACAAGAGCTTGAAGTACGTATTTACACAGAAGGAGCTGAACATGAGGCAGATGAGGTGGTTAGAGTTGATGAAAGACTTTGATATCTCATTATAGTACCATCCAGGGAAGGCCAACGTAGTCGCCGATGCCTTGAGCAGGTATCCGATGGCTATGTACTTGACTACAGATAGACATTTATTGGCCGATCTTGAGAGCTTGGGAATTAAAGTACTAGTTCTAGGTGTTGAGATTTAGATGTGGGAATTGCAGATACAATCAGAGCTGATGGATAGAATTAGAGCTGCACAGTATGATGATGAGACTCTGAGGAGTTTCAGCGCACAAGTTCGGACAGGATTGATAGATGACTTCACTATTGCAGATGATGGATCCTTACGATATGGCACGAGGATGTGTATGCCAAGTGGAGAGTTGCACAAAGAGGTTTTGCAGGAGGCACATCACTCTCAGTACTCGATGCATCCCGGTGCCAACAAGATGTATCAAGATCTGAGGGAATATGTATGGTGGTATAGTATGAAGCGCGAGATAGCACGCTTTGTATCCCGATGTTTAGTGTGCCAGCAGGTAAAAGCAGATCGACAGAGGCCAGGTGGATTGCTTCAACCTTTACCTATTCCAGAATAGAAGTGGGAGCACATGACCATGGACTTTGTTTCAGGTCTTCCACATTCTCCAAGAGGAAAGGACACAATTTGGGTCATCGTGGATAGATTGACCAAATCAACACACTTTTTACCCTTTAAAGTGGATACATCGACAGAGAGGCTAGCAGAGATTTACGTGTGGCAGATTGTCAGATTACACGGGGTTCTTGTGAGTATCGTCTCAGATCGGGATAGTCATTTTACTTTCCATTTCTGGAGGAGTCTGCAGGCTAGCTTTGGCACTCAGCTCAAGTTCAGTACCGCATATCACCCCCAGACAGACGGGCAGTCTGAAAGGACTATTCAAACTCTTAAAGATATTCTATGTACTTGCATTTTGGATCTCGGAGGTTCTTGGGAGGATCATCTACACCTAGTAGAGTTTGCTTACAACAACAGCTACCAGGCCAGCATTGGAATGTCACCATTCGAGGCTTTATATGGACGAAGGTGTTGTACACCGTTATCTTAGATTGATGTCAGAGAGAGAGCCTTGTTAGGACCAGAAATGGTCATGGATGCAACAAAAAAGGTAAAACTTATCGGAGACAGACTGCAAGTGGCGCAGGACAGACATCGGCATTGGGCCGATAGCCACCGTAGACCCCTAGAGTTTCAGGTATAGGTTTTGTTATTTTGGTTTGTAATTTTTTTTTAGATTGCGTGTTAAGACTGTTTATTCTAGGTTGGCAATTTGGTGTTCCTACGGATTTCTCCGACACGAGGCATGATTCGTTTTGGTAGAGGTAGAAAGCTTAGTCCATGATACATCGGACCTTTCGGTATTCTTACAAGGGTCGGTGCAGTTGCCTATAGACTGGACTTGCCACCTTCTCTATATGGAGTGCATGACGTATTCCACGTATCACAGCTGAGACGGTATATGGCAGATCCTAGTCACGTACTAGATCACTCGGAGATCGAGGTTGGACCGACTCTCAGCTATCTTGAACAACCCGTGGAGATCTTGGATCGTAGAGAGAAGATATTGTGGAACCAGACTATTCCTTTGGTTCGTGTTGCATGGAGACATCACTCTCCAGGCGAGTCAACCTGGGAGAGAGGACAAAATGTGCGAGCAGTATCTGTATCTCTTCGAGACTTGAGGTTTAATTCTTTGTTTGATTGTTTCTCTTGTGCTAGTTTATTTTAATTTTGAGGACAAAATTCTTTTAAGGAGGGTAGACTTGTCACTACCACATTCCAGAATATGGTTATTTTTGTCTTTTTATTTATTTAATTTAATGTGTTAATATTATATGATATTTACTTATATTTAATTACTATGATTTTATTTGATTGTTGTACCTTACCGTTGCTTCGATAATTGGAGCACTTCACTAGTCATTGCCTTCCAACAAATTTCACATCCTTGTCCTAGACGTGCCAGTCTTTTATTTTGATCTTTGTGTGACTCATAACTATGCCTTCTTGTGCTTCATTTTAGTTGCGCAATATTCATTGCAAACGATTGTATTTAATTTCCTATAAATCCAACTTTGCATCATTGTGCGTTCCAATCGAAATTGGAGACACAATCTTGACCCATTTTTGTGCTACCCAAATTATGATAATAATCTACTCTGAGTCTTTCATATCCATGACACTTGTGTCCCGCTTAATTTTAACCCCATGTACTTTTAATTAATTTTAGAACACCAATTATACTAATTTTAAATAAATTAATCCAAAAATCTCATATTTTGTAATTTCCTAATTGTTGGGCACTTTTATGTAAAAGTGCATTGAGGTGCCACACCCATTGGACCAACACATGAAGAAACCCCAATTTTCTTTATGTGATTTTTCTTCATGATTTTTTGGAGTGTATAACACTCAACATCAACCCTCATTGAACCTTGGCCCTCCATTTTAAAATAATGCAATCATAGCCTTTGAATTTCTACATGAAGAAGCCAAGCCCATCCCAAGGAGGATGTTGACCAGGCCCAACTACCTAGGTCAACTCCCAACCCTCCTTTATATATATATAACCTTCTTTATATTTCTTTTCATCCCTAACCTAAAACTATTCCAGCCGACCCCCCCATCTCCTGTTCACCATCTCCTTCTCCTTGCATGCCTCCACCCTCATCCCCTCGCCGGAAGCCCACGCCGGAGTCATCCCCGACTGCTGAATCAACCGCCTGTACCAACAGCTCATCGCCAGAACACCCCACCTCGCCACCCTCGTAGGAAGCCCGACCAGAGCATCCGAGTCCGGCCACCCTCATCACATCCTCCCGCCGTCTGAAGCCGCTGCTAACCGCCTGAAGCCGACCCCAACCCGCTGAACGAACTCCCCGACTGCCTGTCAGCCGCCTGCACCCACCTGAACATCCCGCCGTTCTCCTCCCACGCTCGACTGAACGCCGCGGCCATCCATCCCCTGCCGACCGGAGCCCAGTCAAGCCGACCACCCATCCACCGAATCGACAGCCCAGACCTCACCTGAACCCGACTGCCATCCTCCCGAACCCGCTGAACCTTCATCCATGTCGACCTCGCCAACCTCCTGTCAGCCTCCCCTCGACAGCACAGCTCTTCGAAGACTGAACGCCGCCTGCACGCCATCGTCTTCACCGAACTCGACAGCCCGCTGAACCCGTCTTCCCTCATGACTCGACATCGAACACTCCCTCGTGCACGTGCACGCCGAGGCCAAGGTGCGAAGTATTTCTCTTATGATTTTGGTTGTGTATTTGTACGTGAATGATGTTAGGATTTAGCGTGTCATGTCTTGATGAGTTCATTAGATGTTGATTACTAGACGCCATGCAATAAACCCAACTCGTATGCGTATACATACCCGTATGTGTATTATATTCCAATTGATATGCATATAATATTGGTTGATATATATATATATATATTGTATGAAATTAAATGCTAAAGGCTAGTTAGGACTATATATTTATATTGTATATATATATAGTATGCCCTAGTGTTAATTACGGATATCCCGTAGTTACATTGACCATGTGACCCAGAGAATTGTGAGTTGACTACCTTATGTACACTGACGTACTGGCGAGACCTGTGTTAGTGATTGACTGCCTGATTGTACAACAATTGTAGATGTAACACCCGTGCAGTTAGACGCATATTTGACCCTGCTAGTTGACTAGTGTCACCCCTAGCGTAGTCTCTGAGTTCAGTGTATTTATGATTGTGTGTTAGTGTAATGACTGATGCTGTATTATTATTAAATGATGTCTATAGGACTGTTGAAATATTCAGACAAGACCTCGAAAACAGGATATTGGTATTGCCAGCAGAGAACCCTAGGCGAGTACATTCTTTGACAGTTTTTATTATATTGATTATCTCTATGATTCTAGTTGTATAGCGTACATGATTCCGACACTATGTATACACGAGTTGGCATCATCGAGACCGATCACAAGGAGCCGTGATTTGGAATCCATCGTGCTAGCTGGGGACGGGGAGATATTAGTAGATTATGTGATCATACCCAACTCTACATGCATCATAGCTCACCCATACCTCACGTCGGTGCAGCCTGACCATTACATTCCTCATAACTGTTACATGTGATTAGCTTGACTATTGCTCACATCATAGCTATCCGGATGGTTAGCCTAACCTTACATAAATTATAGTTAATCATATGTAACAAGCCTGATCAGTCCCAAGCCGATCACATGATATGCTGATGTGTCACACACTTAGCTAGATAGTCTATACATGTATCTCTAGTTTATTAACCTAGCATTCCTTATGTTCTAGTTACTGTTCTAGCGTTCACTTATATTCCAGTTCATTGTTCTAGCATGCACTTGTATTTTTGTTCATTGCTAGTTGTACCACTGATGATGACATATGTTCCAGTATTTTTATTTCTAGTATTTTATTATCTCCAGTATTTCTTATTTCCAGTACTTATATCCATCTTGTATTTCTTTACAATGTATTATAGTTTTTGTCAATATATGTAGAACTGCTGTTAGTGCTTGTACTTCGCTCCAATCATGACTGGATATTTTTTCCAGAGGATCTTGAGGACTTTTGTCCTACACATTATGGACCAGGTATAGAAGCAAACTACACACCAGAGATCCTAGAGGAGTCTATTCCTTTAGAGGAGATGCTACCTGCAGCTATCTAGACATCATTTATTTTATGCATTGAGACTTATTTTGAGGTTTATTTTAGTCATGTTGAGACTTATGTGGAGTTTAATTTGAGACTTGTGGAGACTTATTATGTTGGATAGCTAGACTGTAGTTATCTCTATTTGAGACGTTGTGTTTGACTTATGTCATTCTTTCTTATCTTTGATCGTGGCATTATATTCTTATAGCTATTGTGATTGAATATACATTATGAGCTGTTGAGAGACATTTATTTTATTGTCCTCCTTATGGAGTTGATATCATTGACAGGTTGTGAGTTATGTTTAGTATATTATTGAGACCTAGACAGCGTTCTACCGCTGATGTTGCGGCGTAGGCTGGACGTACCTACGACTCATGCCCAAATTCTGGGTGCGGGTCGTAACAAAGACATTCAGAGATAGCTGAAAGAGATTATGCATAGGATGCCTCCTCCTACTCCTGATGCTACCGCTCCTATTGATGCTCCTCCTCCGGCGAGCTAGTTTGCTTCTACGGTTGTTCCTGCTCCTGTCATTCCTGAGGCCATGCAACAGGTATTGACTAAATTTATGCTAGAGTTCATGCATAGCCAACAGCACAAGCCGTCACCGCCACCCCCCCCCAACACACACATACCTACAAGCTAATTTTCAGTATTTTATTTTTTTTAATAGATATATTGATACTCTTTGACGTATTCTATTTTAGTGTTGAATATTATTACTGTACTGTATTTGATTCTGGATATGGATGATATTTTATGATTGGGAAACATATTTTGGATATGGATGATATTAGTATACCGTATTTGATTTTTTATTATATTACGTTTATTATTGGGATATGGATTCTGGATATGTATTGTATTTTATTATGTTTCTTTTTTTACAGGTTGTATGTAGTAAAAAATATTTGATTTTGGAAAAAAATATTCAAGTTAGCAACGGAATGATGACTAAATAGCAACGAAATAACGACTTAACAACGATGGATTAGCAACAAAAAATGGATAAAAATTGTTAGCGACGGAATAACGACGGATCAGCAACAACTAGCGACAGATCAACGACTAATTTTTTAGTCGCTATTATGATACAGTTACTATCTGGTACACAAAGAGTATTAGAAATAGTCGCTATTATGATATAGTTATTTTCTGATACACACAGAGTATCAGAGACAGTCGTTATTTCTGTCGTCAAGTTTGTCGTTGATTTAGGACGAATATATCAGTTATCACCCTCACATTTTTAATTAAGGATAGTTTGGTAATTTAAGATGGGCATTTTAGTTTAGGATTATTGTATTAAAATTGTTCATGTATAATTATTTATTTGTTGTATTATTTATCGATTATTAGATGCTAGATTATTTTGGACTTGTGTAGTAGACCTAACTAGTTAGTTTAGATGCATGAACCCAACATTTATTTTAGTTTAGTTTGAGCGCAATAATTAGGCCCATTCATTAGGAGGATGAATTAATTAGTGAAACCCATTAGATTAGAACCTTCCCTCCTTAATTAATTTCTTCATGAGAGGCCCTAAGGGGTATTTTGGACATTTTATACTTGCTTGGGAGAGGGGTTAGGGTCGACTATCAATAGGAGGAGAGAGAGTCTCTCCCTTCTCATTTTTCCATTCCTTTTAGATCTAAAAAATTCCCCCTTCAAATTTCTTCATTTCCTCACCATTCCCTAGTCAATTTCTTCTCAAATTATTTTCCTATTCTTCTTGGAGATTAGAAGAACAAGGATCTACATGGAGAAGAGCAAGGATCTACAAAGAGGAGCCAAGATCTATAATTTGGAGGCTACATTCATCATTTGGGAATTTTTATTAGAAATTCATCTCCCAATAGGTACATTTTAGTTTTATCTCACTTAGTAGACTCTAAATTTAAGATTTAAACATAAGGAACCACCCCACATGCATAGACTACCCATAAGAATTGGAATTAGGTTCATAGGAGGCCTATGGAGAAAGTTATGTGTGTTTTTGTGTCAATTTTGGGGCAATTTTGAGATTAGCACATCATGTGTTTGTCAATTGATCAATTAGATCAAATTGACATGTGTTTGATTGTTTATGACTAGTGTCGTATCCATAATTGGATACGTACAGGCCGTATCCCGTCAATTTGGCAATACGAGTTAATTTAGAGATTTTTCTCCGACACATGGGTTTGTGCATGTCACTTCTTGACACAGACACGTAGTTAATGAATTTATTATTCGTATTGTGCATAATTAGTATTTTAGACTTGCTCGTGTCCTTCAGGATGCGTTTGGTTGTGTGGTGGAGCCGTATCACAAGCGTATCATAGAATGAGCGTGATATGGGTGCGGTCCACTCCACGTGTTTGTTTCGTTGCTCTTTAATTATATGTGACTTGTGTATATATATTATGTATGTTATGTATATATATTGTGTATGTATCTATAGTATATTATATAGGTACAAATATATAGGTATGTGTCTATATATATATATATATATATATATATATATATATATATATATATATATGGTTGTATGTATGTATGTATATGGTTGTATATATATATATATATATATATATATATATATATATATATATATATATATATATATATATATAGTTGAGAGTGTATATATATATAGGTTGATACATATATAGGTAGGTGTATATATGTATGTGTGTATGTAGTATTTGTGAGTGAGTGAGCTCGGGTCACTGAGAAGAGAAGTGCATTCACTGCAGAGTGAAGTGCATCAGTGCACTGAGCATCAGTTTGCATCAACTATGCAGTAGAACTGCTCACAAGAAGAGCAGTGCATGCAAGAGCAACTACTGCAGGAAGCTTCAGCATTGGCAGCAATGCACTGAGAAGTGCATTCAGCTTCACCAGAGAGGATTCAGTACAGCCAATGTAGTGCATCAACAGCATGAACAACTGCTTTAGCAGCAAGCACATGGTGCAGCATGCTCGGGACAGGGGTATGGGCACAGTTCAACAGAGGGTGCACCACTATAGTATGCACTGAGATGCACAACAGAGTCATCAACGGCAAGGGAGCAAGCGCAGTGCATCAATGCATCAACCTCAACACTGGGCATACAGCAGGAGCAGTACATCAACTACAGTATCAGCATTTCACCCAGCAGCCGATATCAGCACAGTGACAGCAACCACATCAATGCAAGCAGCAAGGAGCAAATGTAGTGAATCAGTGCAAGAAGCATTCAGCAAACTGCTCACAGCAAAGAGCAGTGCAGCCATTCAGGCATTCAGCCTCGAGCACAGTGCAACCATCGACAAGGGTATTAACACAAGGAGCTTTCAGGTAGTTAGTTAAGGCATGGGTTTAGGTGTTTAGCTAGTAGATGGTCAGTATGTTTAGTTAGTCTAGTGTTAAGGTTAGTTAGTTAGCTTAGCTATTTGTAGTTAGCTAAACAATTAGTAGTTATATACTTGTTAGTCTAAATAGTTAGATAGATATATAAATACTTGTTAGTTATGTAGCATTATATTGATATGTATTATATGATAAGTTAGTAGGTAATATTGATATGCATTGTTAGTGTTAAATAGATAATAGCTATGAGTTAGCATATAGTTTAGTTATGTTAGTGTAGTCATGTGTATTGGGTATTAACTATATATGTAATAGGATTTGAATTACCTTGGGATACCAAGGTAATATCAAGGTAATTGGTCGATACTCAAGGTATTGGGTTTGAGTATCGGGATGGGTGTGTGGTAGTAAGATACGCATTGGTTCAAAGCCAAGGTATCCGATTTGCATTAGTTAGCTAAGGTATTATATGTATTATCTTGTATAAGTATATAAATTACTATTTTCATATTAAAAACTTGTGTATCATATGATACGATGCTTTTGTGTATATCCTAGTATCTTAGCGTAGCTAGTATGGTTTAGTTTCATAGTGTGTAGACCTAGTATCCTAGAGTTTGACTCATACGACCTAGAAATAGCCGGTTTGACCTAGTGTGACTATTTTGACTTAGAAATGATGTTATGACCTAGAATTGCAATAGTTTAACTTATTTCCATTCCAGAACCTTGTATTGATGCACATACCATATATAGGTCTGTGTGACACCAGCTTGAGCATCAAGAGACACACCTTGCTCAGGACTTCAAACGAGTACATTTCTCTGTTAGGTTTTAATTCATAATAGTGTATATATCTCATGTTCTAGTAATGTATACTTGATTCTGACACAGTAGTTTCACGGACTGGTACTACATAGATCCCGTCAGGAGATGTTATCCCCTACCGTGTTCAGCGGGTACTCTTGCACATGTATTTTATCGTGTGTATTGGGTATTGATTATTATATTTTATTCATATGTTTTGATATCTTGTATTCTTTTTTATTATCTGTTTTATATGCTCGATTATGTTATTGAAACTGCTTTCAGAGGTATGTACTTTACTCCAATCCTGACTGGATATATTTTTCCAGATGATTGGCTCTTAGATCAGTGTCCTACATTCTACGGGCCGCAGGACAGTGTACCTTTAGAGGATACTCCTGTAGACCAGGAGGACTTAGTTGTAGAGCCCGAGGAGATTTAGTTTATTGTGTTGGATTTGTATTAGACTATTTGAGATTCATGGCATGTATATTATTTCAGACTTGTGGATTGTATCTTCATTCTTTCCTTCATTATTCCATTCATGTTCTATCTTTCTTAGTTTGTATTGTGATTGAGTTTAGTTACATTTGTGAGATACCATATTGTTCCTCCGTTTGGAGTTGAGATGATTGACAGGTACCCGATTTATATTGTGGAGATGTTTAGTTAGATAGTATTGACTCAGACAGTGTTCTACCGCCGATGCTGTGGCGTAGGCTGGGCATACCAACGTACTTGTGTCCGAATATCCGGGTGAGGGTCGTGACATCAGTCGCAAGGTTATCGCTGATATTATGTCGCTAATTTCGTCGATGATTAGTCGATCCAGCGACGGATCAATGACAAAAAATAAACGATGACATATGAACTAGCGACATAAATTTTCGATCGTTGTTTCGTCACTATTACTATTTAGCGACAGAATATGTCAAAATAGCGACAAAAACTTTCGTTGCTATTTTTTAGTATTTTTGCACTGGTGGCGACTTATCGATTCGACGAAATCATTATGTGACAAAAACAATCCCCCCACCCCCACCTAGTCGTCCCTATCCAGTTTTTGTTACTTATCCCACTACTAAAAATTATGGGATTAGCTACGTTTTTAGTGACGTTAAAATAAAACGTTGCTGAATTATAGGTATTTAGTGACGTCCATATAAAACGTCGTAATATGTTGGTGATAGCGACGTTGAGCAACGTTTAGCGACTATAATTATTATAAATACATATTATGTCGCTAGGTAGTCGCTAAACGTCGCTAACTTTTTAATTTTAGTAATGTTTAGCAACGTTTATGTATTTAAGTCACAGTATATTATTATATCAGCGACGTTTAGCGACGTAAAGACCGGTATCGCTAATTTATTTCATATAGGGTTTGACGAATTTCTCTTCCCCCCATTTCGATCGAAACATCGAAAATTTTAAACCCTCCCATCCCGGCGCCCCACCTCCGGCTCCCATCCTCCCTCCGGCCGCGTCCTCCCTCCTCCGGCGGCTCCTCCTCCCTCCGGCTCCCCTCCACCCTCCGGCGTCCTCCCCCCTCCGGCGGCTCCTCCTTCCTCCGGCGTTCTCCTCTCTCCAATCACTCGGTGAGCTCCTCTCTCTGTCTCCTTTTTCTGTCTCTGTCTCTGTCTCTGTCTCTCTGTCTCTGTCTCTCTCTCTTTCTAACATGACACAATACGACACGATACGACACGACACGACACGACATGACATGACATGACCCATACTAACCCTAACCCTAACTCGGACACACACACACGCACGCGGACACACTAACACATGCGGACACTAACCCTAATACTGACACGGACACAAAGACACACACAAACATAGAGATAGCTTTCTGGACACAGACCCTAACCCTAATACTTTAACTTGTCTTTCACTTTATTTATCATATTTAAGGGTACACTCCATTGGTGCACTCCATTGTTTTAGACACAGACCCTAACCCTATCTCTCTTCTAGTTAGCTGTCTGAGTTGAGACGCAACCTTGTGTATCTTCAGCATATATAATACGATGTAGATCTCGACTCAAGGAGATTCGTATACACGGACACGGAAATGACTCTTCAAAGCCGAGACACGATATACAGTATTAGCTTCTTCTAGAACTCGTATCCAACTTGGGATGATGCTTCTTGCTGCACGAGCTGTTGCATTGGCTACTGCAGACTGCTAAACCTGCTGTTGAAGGCTCTGCAGTGCACTGGCTCTGTTGCTACTTGCTAAGTTTACTTGCTGTTGTGCATCTTTTCTGCTGTGCACTGCACAGTGTTGCTACACACTGATTCCTCACTGCTGTACTGTACAGTACAGCTAGCTACTACTACTATAAACTGCTGTATGCTTCCCCTTGTACTGTGGTAGCAGAGAGCTGCACACTGCTCAGTTGTGCTCCCCCTTGCTGTGCTAGCACAGAGCTGCACACTGCTCTTCCTTCAGTTGATCACTCAAACAACCATACTTGAAGGTAGCAGTGAGTATCAGTGCATGCACTGTATTTAACGATGAGTATATATGCTAGGACTAGGAGTATCAGTGTATGTACTGTATTTAACGATGAGTATATTCTTGAAGGTAATTGTATATTCATTTTTGCTGCAGAAGTATCTAGAAATGGATATGAATTACTATCTACGTCATCGTTCATGGATGTACAACCGTCATCCTGATAACATGTGCGGTATGCAGGATGAATTCATTGAGGGTGTATAGCAGTTCTTGCAGTTCGCCAAGGCGTTCCCTCAGTACATGGACGGTACCAAAATTAAGTATCCGTGTGTGAGATGTCGCAACTTGAAATATCATCCAGAAGTGGATATCACATATTATTTGTACTCGAAGGATTTTACGTCGAATTACTATCAGTGGACCGCGCACAGAGAACTTGTGTCTTTAGCATCGGAGTCGGAGGCTTATGTAGAGCCGTATATGGATGTCCACGACCACGCTGCTTACGACGACGGGTGGGTGAATATGGTTTTTGATGCGGTGGGGCCTAGTTTCGATCCGGACAATCATGATGCAGCTGAGGAGGCACCGAATACCGATGCTGCGAAGTTCATGGAGTTGCTGGAGAATGGAAGGACTCCATTATATCATGGTTGTGAAGATCATTCACCGTTAGAGGTTGTTACAAGATTGTTGAGCATCAAGTCTGATTTTAATATATCGTAAGAATGCTATAACCGACTGATGGATTTGATTATAGAGATCTTACCAGAGGATGCAAAGTTGCCTAAAGACTTCTACCGATCTAAGAGGATGGTGAGATCGCTCTTGATGGGATATAAAAAAATTGATGCATGTCGCAACGGGTCCATATTGTACTGCAAAGACGACAAGGATGAAGATGCGTGCAGATTCTGTGGTGCTGATCGCTACAAGGCTACTGGAAGAGGAAAGTCTGTCGGTGCAAAGAAGCCTACCGATTCGATGTACTACTTGCCTTTGACGCCGCGGTTGCAGAGGTTATTTATGGTGAATGAGACTGCAGAAAATATGAGTTGGCACAGGCAAAAATAGATCGAAGGGGTATTGGATCATCCATTCGATGGAGAAGAATAGAAGCACTTTGATCGAGAGTATCCAGATTTTGCTTCGGATTCGCGTAATGTCAGATTGGGGCTCTCCTTCGACGATTTTACCCCATTCGGACTTTTGGGCTCCCAGTATTCGTGTTGGCCCGTGATCGTCACTCCGTACAATCTACCGCCTTGGATGTGCATGAAGACTCCGTATATGTTCCTAACCATTATTATCCCGGGTCCGAACAATCCGAAGAGGAACATCGATGTATATTTAATTACAGCCTTTGATAGATGAGTTGAATCAGCTGTGGGAAGTAGGTGCCAACACGTACGATATTTCCAGAAAGCAGAATTTTCAGATAAGGGCAGCACTTATGTGGACCATCAACGACTTTCCGACATATAGAATATTATCAGGATGGAGGACTCATGGTCGTCTCTCATGTCCTACTACATGGACCGTACTAAGGCTTTCTATTTGAAATACGGAGGCAAACCGTGCTTCTTCGATTGTCATCGATAATTTCTGTCGAAGGATCATCCGTACCGGAGGAACAAAAATATTTTTTGTGCGGACGTTGTGGAGAAGGCCAATCCACCGCCAAGGTGGCCCGGATACACGATATGGGAAGAGGTAAAAGATTTACCAAGTGCTATCGAAGAGCCTACTAAGGGGTACAAGTGTGACGGATTTGGTCGCACCCATAACTGGACGAAGAGGAGTATATTATGGGATCTGCCATATTGGAGCACCAATCTGATCAGACATAACCTTGATGTCATGGATATCGAGAAGAATGTGTTTGATAACATAATTAATACTGTAATGGAGGTAAAGGGGAATACGAAAGACAATCCGAAGGCCAGGTTGGACTTAGAAGAAATATGTAGACGTCATGCGTTGTATTTGATAGAGGAGGGGAATGGAAAGTTAAAGCAGCCTAAGTCAGTTTTTTTACTGGAGAAGTAGGATAAAGGGAGACTTTATAGGTGGATTCAGGGTCTAAAATTTTTAGACGGGTACGTGTCGAACTTGAGAAGATGCGTCGACCTCAAGGAGAACAAATTGGCGGGTATGAAGAGCCACGATTGTCACGTATTCATGGAGAGGTTAATTCTGATTATATTTTGGGAATTCTTACTGCAGGTCATTTGGGATCCATTGACAGAGCTCAGCATATTCTTCAGAGATCTTTGTTCTATTAAGTTGCTCGTCGATCGTCTAGAAAAGCAAGAGAATGACATTGCGGTAACACTATGTAAGCTCGAGAAGGTGTTTCCTCCTGGATTCTTTGACTCAATGGAGCATTTGACAATTTATCTTTCCTATGAGGCACGTGTTGGTGGTCATGTCGGTTATCGGTGGATGTACCCCTTCAAGCGGCATCTGGATTACCTAAAGAGAAAGGTAAAAAATAAGGCACGGGTTGAGGGCTCTATTTGTGAAGCTTATGTTCTCGAGGATCCAAACTTTCCTAGGCCGAGTATCTTAGGCTGCGTGAGCGGGCGACTGCTAGTACACCTACAGCGAGAGAGGCTGGTACTTCCTCGCAGCCCTCTCCAACTCTGTCGGTGGACGAGCTGTGGGTGACCGCCGCTGGTGGTCTCCAGAGGGGTACGTACTACGGTTTGGGATCCTATGGCGCCTTTGTTGCGACGTAGTCATCTAGGGCCTCTCCGACAAGTGCGCATTCCACACAGCCCTTACAATCATCGGCCCGAGTCCAGGAGGCCATTGACCGTCAGATTGCGTCTCTCCGTGACGAGTTGATGCGAAGGATAGAGAAGCAGCCCCCGTCCCAGCCGCAGGCGGACGATGCGACGCTCATTGCATGATTTGATATGCTCGAGCGCAGCATCAGGGAGCTCCGGGATTTGACAGCTGATCTTAAAGCGTCGACAGAGCGCAGCGTGATGGAGCTGCTTGCATCACACCTGTCCATGGTTGAGAGGCTGACGATGATGCACGATTCAATAGTTCATAGCAGTACGAGGTTATTATCTACCATGGATTCATACAACCAGCGACTAGCAGAGTTGGAGCGGATACGTCCTCCTGGTGCGCCTACAACGACACAGACTCCACCAACGTTACTGCCTTCTCCATCCACATCGGTATCGATTTCACGGGAGCAGTATAATCTGTTCTTATCCTTCATGCGCGCCGGTGGTCATCCTCCTACAGATCCGCAGTAGTCCTAGTTAGGACCGTTTATTGATTGTTTGTGTTTCAGACCTATGATATTTGGTCATTTATGAATATTTTTTTATTTTTGAGGCATTCAGACATTATTTCTTGTATTCTTTAGGACGAGGCTTTCAGACTCAGTTATGGGGATATTTGTTGCATTCTTTACGACAATATTTTCTCCTGATTTGGTTTGTAATCTCAATATTTTGTTTTCTTCAAATTTTATTATATTATTCATATTAAATATATGTTAATTTACCGGTGTTGAGTGTTCAACCGAAGGGGGTCGGCGAACCTAGCAAATTCAACGGAGGGTTGCTCCGGGTCTATTAGTACAAATTGTGAATTTATAAACTGCAGGTAGAATAGTTTGGAAACAATTCAGTATTCATTTTTTTATTTTTTCACTGTATCTTTAGCGACGTTTTTAGCGACGTTTTATGACGTCATCTCACGTCGCTAATTACGTCGCTATATTCGTCGCTAAATACGTCGCTAAACAAGTCGATGTCCGTCGCAAATTGCTAACATGACAGTATTGCCATGTCATATTAACGTCGCTAAATTAGTTGCACAACGTCGCTAAATAAGTTGCACATACGTCGCTATAAAAGTCGCTATTTACGTCGCCACTAATGTCGCTATATACGTCGCTAATTTAGCGACATATAACGACAAAAATACACGTCGCTAATTTAGCAACGTTGCGTCACTGCACGTCGCTAGAAAACGTCGGAATAGCGACATTTGGCGACGTTTTTCTGTCAGCGACTAGTTTAACGACGACTTCAACAAAACGTCGCTAATTACGTCGCTAAAGTTATTTAGCGACGTTTTTTTGCCATTTAGCAACGTTTTTTTACGTCGCTAAATTGACTTATTCTGGTAGTGTCCATCATTATTATAGATGACAAAAATAGGTAAACAACTACGGACTTTACCGTGGCATTTTTTTATACTAATAGTTTAGTAGTATTTAACAGTGTGTTAAAAATTGGATCGGATCGGTCGGTTCAACCAATTGACCTATGAACCAGTAACTTTTCGGTCTGGTTCTGTATTGACCGGCTATTTTTTTAAAATTCAATTATAAATAAATATTTTTGTAAAAATCAGTGTCCATGAGGGATTAAATTTTGGTCACTTAGATCATCCTAGTGGTTGAACCACTGGTTGAACCAAATGGTTAAATCGTTTTGATCCGAACTAGCGCTTTGGCCAGGTCGATCTCCGATCCAGTTTTTAAAACACTGATAATTTTATGGTTCGTAGCACAAGCATAAAGTAACTCGCCAACATTCGAAACTTCGCCAATCGAAAGCCATGTTTTCCACTTTTACGAAAAATGCATGTCTTGACAACGAAGAATATACTGTAATAGACATTTATGTCTCCTGGAGAAAACCAATGGCTACAACTCTCTTCATCAGCTCCTGTCAACAACATTGGGTCCGTTTAAAGGAAGTTGCATATTTATAACCAAATGCCTACAACTCTTTTATAACCACCACGTGACGGTCACGTGACAGTTATTTATTGGAGAAGAGAAAAAAAATAGAATCCGATGACTGTCCAGATGTTGTCAGATGATCAAAATATTATATGACGATCGTTCAATGGAAAAAAGATGGAACCGGAGGATGATCCATGTAGCAGGAGGACAAGAGACTTGTAAGAAACTTGTAAGCATTTGGTAGTAAACTTAGCATTATTGTATTGTTCTGATATGGCCGTGGTCCCAGTTGAGTTCTGAAGTCATGTGTACATGCGTGTTATTCCAGCTTTCAATATGACCATAAGCATGTAGCTGAAGATAATTAATTTCACAAGGTTGGCAAATTCATATATTTTATAAAACTTGTGTACTCCAGTATGTTTATTTTATCAAATTTTGCCTTAATTAGTATTGTTAATATTTGGTCCCTGATATTTTTCTAGGGATCGTTTGGTATTCGATAATCCTTTTTTTTTATTTGTTGAAAAATTTAAGACAGGAATCTATTACCATATTTGTTTACCATAAATAAATTTTTTTTGAAAATTTAAAATATTCGGATAAATAATTTATCTACGAAACAAGAGAATTCTATCTTTTAATAATAGGTCGGTATAAATTTTTTTGCGGACAAAAAAAAAAAATTCAAGCTTTTTTCTATATGTCGATCTTTTTTTTATGGTTTTTTTTTTTTCATTGTTGGTCGTTTTTTGTCATTTTTTCGTTTTTAAGTCGTTTTTAAGTCATTTTTTTTTTCGTTTTTAGTCATTTTTTCTGATTTTGATCGTTTTTAGTCGCTTTTTAGTTTTTTCGATTTTGCTCGTTTGTCATTTTTGTCATTTTTGATCGTTTTTAGTCGTTTTTGTCGCTTTTTAGTCTTTTTGATCATTTTTAATAATTTTTTCGTTTTTAGTCTTTTTTTGTCAATTTTTTTTTTCGTTTTTGATCATTTTAGTCTTTTTTTTGTCGTTTTAGTCGGTTTTTGTCGTTTTTATTCAATTTTAGTGATTTAGTCGTTTTTGGTTTTTTTATCTTTTATAAATCATTTTTAGTCGTTTTTAGTCTTTTTTATCGTTTTTAATCATTTTTTATATTTTTGTTTTTTTATATTTTTATCGTTTTTAATCATTTTTATCGTTTTTTGATCCATTTTAGTCATTTTTAGTCGTCGTTTTTTCTTTTTATCTTTTTTTTTGTCGTTTTGATCGTTTTTAGTCATTTTTTTAATTTTTGTTGTTGTTTTTAGTTGTTTTAGGTCTTTTTGTCGTTTTGGTCATTTTTTAATTTTTTTTCATTTTTTGTCGTTTTGTCGTTTTTTATTTAATCCTAGTTTTGATCTTTTTTTTTCTTTTTTTTTGTTTTCTTTTTTGATTTTTTTTTTGGTTTTTTCTCGTTTTTTATTTTTTATTTTTTCCTTTTTTGTCGTTTTTTTCCTTTTAGATCATTTTCTGGTCATTTATTTTGTTTTTTTATCGTTTTTTCGTTTTTAGCTATTTTCGATTTTTTTTTCTTTTGCTTTTGTCTCATTTTTGATTTTTTTTTTCCCTTTTTTTCTGTCGCTTTGTCATTTTTTCCATTTTTTATTTTTCATTTTTTTTCTATTTTTTTGTTGTTGGTTTTTTCATTTTTCATCTTTCTTTTGTTCGTTTTTTTATTTTTACTTTCAAAATTTTTTTTCCTTTTTTTCCTACAATTTTTTTGTAGTCACCAAACATGGAAATATAGTTTTGCAGAAAATTTAATTACTTGAAATTTGATTTCCAGAAATATAGAATTTTTGACTATATAGTATTTCGCGTACCAAACGTCCCATAATTATTTTATAGAAAAGAAGAACATATTCTAACATACGGCTTAACATGCACTAAATAAAAAAAAATTTATGGTAGGTATAATGAACACATTACTCTAAGGGGTTGTTTGGTTCACGGAAGTACAACGAAATGAAAAAATCGGAAGTGAAAAGTTTGCGTACGTGTTGCGTATGCACGTCATGTATATGCATATTTTATGAGTTCATTCGTTTGGATAGTTGTTGAAGTGAGTTGGAAATAACTTTTTATAGTTCTGGTGTTTGGTTTTTAAAGAAATGGTAGTTGAGAAGTGATATGGTTTTCTACTTTTTAGGTGGATGAGATTACCCCAAACAATATTACTTAGTATTATTATTTTGTATAGATTAAATTTAAGTATTAAGTATTATTATTAAGAAGTGGTAGTTAAGTATTAATTAAGTTATTCCCAGTAACTAACTATTTCATACTAATTGTTTAATTAATTACTATTAATAATTAAAAAAAAACTAATTAATTAATTACTAATACAAATTAAATTATAATAATTAATTGATATTATCTATACTATTAATCATTAGGGATATCTTTGGGTCTCATATAAGTTCCATAATTAGTGTTTAGGTCTCCATATATAGATAATTAATATTTGAACTCAAAAGTGTCACTAATATCTCAAAAGTGTTACCAAAGTGCTATTAATTATTTTTGGCAATATTTTTAATATTCAAATACTAATTATGTATATATAGAATTCAGACACTAATTATAAAACTTATATGAGACTCAAAGTCTAAATATTCCTAATTATTAAATATACTATATATATATATATATATATATATATATATATATATATATATATATTCTCTACCAAAAAATCATCAGCAGCTTCTCCCGTGCTCCTTCTCGTAGTTTGGAGGCCATTGAACCAAGTTCTTTGTACATACCACCAGAGGTCATTAAACTTATCAATTCTTTGTACATACCACCAGACTCCACACCTTCCGCAAGTGAAGAAGAAATAGTTAAAAAAAGCAAAAAAGCAACCAAAAATAATAATAATAATATCCATAAAGTTTTGATTTGGTCCACTTTGACTAATATAATGACGTTCTATCCAATGTCAGCATTTAATGACAACTAAAAATAGTCTAATCACTTCAAAAAGTATACAAATTTACATACAATAATATATTTTAAAAAAATAGAATTTAAAGAAAGAAGTTTCAGAAATTATATTCTTAGAAAATTTCGTCTGACGTTATGTTTAAATTCTTGTATGTATTTGTCTTAAAAATGAATTCATAACGGCTATATATAGCTACAGCAGTTATAAAATGAAAGTGATTTCTCCTACAAAATTATGTTCGCCTACAATCTCTTCTATTATTCTCTTCTCTACATAATACTCTTACAGTCTCGCCATTATATGCTCTACATTTAGATCTACATTCTAAAACTCTCTACTATTTAATCTTCTATAATATTTTTTTTGTAGAATATCTCCATTAAGAAACTATACAATCTCTATTTGTCATGGATCAAGGTCTAAGAATATTAAGTTCGTACGGAGGTACACTAAATGGACTATCTTTCGATGGTGGTTTAACCCAACTTTTTCTAACTTATCGAATTATTACGACAATTAATTTACGTAATCTTATTATCAACCGTTTTTCTATCCGATATAAATTTATTTTAAGCGACATTTTTTTTCTCTACTTGTTTATTATTTGATGGTAAAGAAGCATATAATTTTGTTTTGGAGTTAATTTATAATCACTTTATATAAATATTTATGTTACTCCACTATTATCAAGAATTGATATGACGATGAAAATAGTGATGGTTTAAGTTTAGAGTTTAGGGTTTATGATAATGATTAGTGTAAGGTTTTAGAGCACTACCTCATTCAATAAATAACTTCAAATTTATAAACAATTATTTTAATAAGATAGAGAAAGTTAATTGAAGAAGTAATCTTATTGTTTGCTACTGCTCTTTCTTCTCTTTCTCTTTCTTTTTCTTTTTCTTTTTCTTTATTGCTACTCTTTTCTTTCTTTTCTTCTATTTTATTCTCTCTCTTGTGCCCCTTAACAACCATCCACCCCCACCCCCACCCCCACCATATATATAAATTGAATGAATATTAAATTAGGTGTGTCTATTAAAATATGTGTGTCCCTTCCAAATATTGTTTCTGTTCACAATTTATGTCTCTTCATCATTTATATAATGAGGGTTATGTTAGTGTTTGGGTAATTTATTCATACATTCAAGAGAGAGAGAGACTACCTACATTGTTTCGTCTGTTCCAACGGTGTGAAGTGCTGCTACCGAATGAAAAGTACCGTTGTATCCTGAAAGACTAACGCCATTAAACCGTAAGCACCTGTACATGACGAATATTGTCTTAAAGACATTGAACCAAGTTCAATTCTCGGTCGTTGTCAGATTATTAATTTATATTTATTTGTATTTCTGATTTTATATATATATATATATATATATATATATATATATGAAAAAAGGGATATGAGTCATAGGCTCATATTACTACATGAGCCAATACACATATGGACCAATATAAATGGAGTGTAGTAGTATACATGGATGAACATGGGATATAGAAATCTGTTCATATTGGTCCACATCTACATAATTTATATAGAAATATGAACCTATGACTCATATTTCGTTTATATATATATATATATATATATATATATATATATATATATATATATATATAATGTCATCCGACCATTTGTCAACAGTTGTTAAAACTTTTCTGAAAAAATTAATATACGAATTTTGCTAGACGGTCTGGATGAATGCATGGCGGCCAATAATCTTTCTGCCAATTTTTTTAAATATTAATCTATATAAAATTATCTGCTTCAGAAAGAGGGGGATCTATGAGTGGTTTTGAGTGAATGAGAACTGCAGTTAGTGGCAAGGTCAAATTTTCAGTAGAAAAAAAGCTCCAATGTTTCTTTTCCTTTGAAGGGCCTATATAATAACTATTCAATTGACTACAGCTCCCGTTACTTTTCAAGTGTTTCTGGTAAGTAGATTGACTAAGTGTTGAAAATTAATTAGTTCAAACGCAAGATTAAAGGGTCCCAAAGAGTGTGGCCAAGTGGTATGATTACGTGGACAGAATTCGGGCCCTGACGTAGTCGGTTTAAGGAGGAGGTGGTGAGGAGGTTTCGGATAGGAAGAAGAAAAAAATAAATAAAAATAAAAATTAAAATTAAAGAATAAAAGCTCGATAAAGGAGAAAAATAATTAAGTTCATAGATATATAAATACTAGTTTGACAAGGACAGCTACTGGTAAAGATTAAGACGAGGATAGACTTCGAATTGATTACGAAAAGACAAGTTACGTGATGCCTGAGAATAGAGAAAAGCTTTTTTCCCGGTCAATAGTGAGGAAGATGATGATGGTCTTTATCATGGTTCACACATCAACTATATTGTTTTGGACGTCAGCCATCATAAAATAAAGACGAGTAGGGACACAATTGTGATGTAAAATTATTGCTGCGTCGCGATAGCTAGCATAGTAGTAGCATTATAGTGCATGGACGATGACATTGTTACGGACGCTAGCGACCGCCAACTGTCAGTTATGGCAGTGTCAGCAGTCAGGGAGGGGTTGTCCTAGTCAGTCATAGACCCTACCTTCAAATATAAGTATAAGTTTTGATTAAATATAGGTTGGGCTTCACCGTACCTTCAAATATATATTAATAATGTTATTCATCGTACTATTTCTGCTAATACGACAGCTGTCGTGACAGAAATCAAGATGTGTACTGGATCGGATCGATTCGGTCCGTGGTTCGATTTGATCAGTTTTGACTGGATTCGGTTCGATTCGGATCCAATTCCGTAGAGAAAGCAGATCAGATCGGTCTGGTCCGGTTGGCTTGGCATCCGACCCAGTTCATATCCGTGACTCGGTCCGCGGTGAACCGGATCGAATCGGTCTGGATTCGAGCCGATTCATGGTCGAACTGGACCGGCCCAAATTTTTTTTAAATTTTTTTTTTTTTTTTTTTTACGTTTATTTATATATATTTTATATATAATCTATATGATATAACTTTTATGTTAATAAATTCAAGTTAAAATTTATAGGTTTTTTGTTACTAAGTTAATTTTGTATAATTTAAAATTTATAAGTTATTTGTTATAAATATTTTTTGGTATAATTTATGTATAAGAAAATTTTATTTAAATTTTTTACATCATATTTATATACCTTTAAGTAAAAGTTAAAATCAAAATATTTAGAAGTTGGAATTTTTTTTTTAAATTTTTTATGATAACTTATAAAAAATATATATAAATCTTTTTTTTTTGAATTTAAATATAAATTTATAACTTGAAATTTAAAGAAGTTTTTTTATATAGAAATAAATAAGTTAAATGTAAACAACTTGAACATTAAGTAAGAAAAAGCTAAAAAAAATTATTAATGAAAATAAAATTGTAAATGTGTTATAACATTAAGTACAAAAAAAAAATAGAAACTTGTAAATGATATTTTATTTGCATAAAGCTTGTAAAACATGTACAAGTCTTTTCAAAGATTTTCGTCGTTCGTCTTTCGTTGAAGTTTATTGCTCAGCTCCTCTTTCAGTAGCACCATCCATAGTAAGAGATTGAAAGTCCAGCTCTGAGATATCGGCACTTTCATCTCTTGAGTCTTGAGTTCTTTTTACTGTACGGGTCCAATCATGAACGCAGACACAAGCTTCAAAAATATCTTGCAGTAACCGACTCATCTTCTTGATTAACATCCTTGAATCTGCACTAAAATAAGATTTTGATGCTACCGTGGACACCGGGACCATTAGAATATCACGTGATATAGAAGAAAGTACAGGATAAGTTTTTTCGTGTCTCTTTCACCATTCTAAAATTGAATAATAAGTTAAAGAGTCGTCTTCACCTTCTTCATAAGAATTTAGATATAAGGACAATTCTTAAGTGGGTTGAAAAAATAATTGTTTCTTCCTTTGCAGTACACTTTTAGCATATGATAATTTAGACACAAAATCAGAGCTACTACCTTGAACTGTTGTACCGGGTCGGGTGGATACAACTATTTCTTCATATAAAGCAATTAAACTATCTAAAACATCATTAATTTCTACTTTCAAGCTACCTACGTCAACTCTCATATTTTCTTCAAATTCGTCTAATAAAATATATACACCTGTAATCACCCTAAAATTTTTAGTTATTTAAAATCAATTTTTGGGAATTTTCTGCAATTTTTAGGAATTTACATAGGTGCTGTGGTGATTGTATAATTTTAATTGCTAATAACTAATATTAAAATGTAATAAAAATATGATTTTACGGTGTAAAATAGAAAATCGGACTTAGGGTAATTTTTCGGAATTTTATTGGGCCTCAGACCTATTTTTAAATGCCTAAAAACTATTTAAGGTAATTAATTAATTAATTGATTGTTTTTATTATTATTATTATTATTTTTTTTATTTTTTTTCGGCCCAGCCCGCAGACCGGCCCAGACCGCACCGGCCCAGCCCGTTTCCTATCGGGTCGGGTCGGGTCGGGTCTGCCACACCCGAACCCGCCGCCCGACCCGCTACCTCCATCACCCCCACGAAGCAGCCCCGCGTTCTCCACCGGCCGCCGCGCGCCCCGCCGGCCACGACCCCACACCCTCGCCTCCGCCTTACCCGCGCCTGACCTGTCACGCCCCAATCTCTCGCAAGCTCAATAGTCCCCGCTGAACGTGAAATCACCACGTTGCAGCTCTCCCACGGGACAATCGTTCTAATCGGGACGTGATGCCGTACGAGCCTGAAGTTGCGCTAGTACAAGGCGATGTTGTCACACACCAAATATTATCATTGAATCAACCAAGTTGCAGCGAAAGTCAAGTATTGTGTACCAAGCACACATCAGAGTAATACGCAGCGAAGCTCACGATAGGGTCCAAATGAAATGCCCCGAGGCAATGCCACAAAGGCGATGCCACGAAGACGATGAAATGCTCTTGCTCTTTTCTCTAGCCCACAAAGGTACTTACAGTTCATACATCTTGTCCCGTATATCCAAGCAGCGCCACTACGCCTGTGTACCTGAAATATTGCCCACAAACGTGGGTCAGTACACAACCGTACTGGTGAGCGGGGTAACCCACTCGTCTAAGCCGACACTAAGTAAAAATAGTGAATGCACACAGTTAAATGGTGATCTTTCTAGTTGAATCCTAGATTCGTTTCATGGCAGATGAATGACATATTATGGAAAGCAGTAAAGCAGTTTAAGCATGCAAACATTCAATCTCAAACCAAACGACAAGCATTTATAAATAACCGACCCGTCTAACTCAATGCCATCGCTTGCACGATAACATATCGAACCATCAGTCTCGCCTAAATATCCATCCTCAACCAACAGTTTATATCCCAATCTCGAGTGCACACTCTTGCCGAGGCAAGGTGGCCGCGCCTACACGAAAGCCAAACCAACAAAAGAAAAGCAAGCCAACTCTTATCTATATGAAGTCACTGGCAAAGCCATAAAGGACAAAATCCAAGCATTAACGGTGCTCCCTATCAGCCCGGGTAGCGAGCCCCGCTGGAGGTCCCGCAATGCATCGTGACTAGCACTGTAACTAGCACGAATCAATATTTTCCTCCGGATCGATACGGTCCCAGTGCCCCGGGAAGCCGTTTCGAGGAAATGTCAAACCCTTGTGTACACAGGTTGTCCGTGACATGCAGAAAGTAGGTATGACGAGAGGATCGAACATTCTCGCCCCACCAAGCGATCCTAGACTCGTTTCAACCGAATATCCAACCAAAGCATCCATAACCATTCATTCAACATATCCCCAAGGATTCCAAATCTCGACCTCAATATATATATCCCAAGGCACCAAAATACCCATATGCACAATCTCTCAAGTTGTGCCCAAGTTATGCCCACACTTCACATTGCCGCTTCCCAACACAGTGTTTCACATTGGGTGCAACACCCCACACTCCGAATAATCCCGTGGCACAATGCCCCAACAGTGGCACAATACCCTCGTCTATGCAATTGTTCGATTTTGAACCACAACTGCTCGCTTTGTAAGACAAAGCGACCCAGTGATACTCGTGCACGGATGCACGCTCGCTCGCCCGGATTCTCGATATTTCTATTGTATCATTCCAACTTGTATAATTCCAACCGTCCAAGTATAATCCCAATTATCCAACCGACTGCCTTAATTGTATAACCCAACTATCGTACCAACTATCCAACGTGTAATCGTTTCAAGCCACAATCCTACCAAGCCAACGACGTACACTCTATGCATGCCTCAGTGCAGTGTTTTCCATTGTTTCAGCCCAAGTGTTCAAGCCTTTTACGTGTTTTCCATATTATTAGGCATGATGGAGTAGAGGAGAAGGGAAAGAGCCCACTCACAATGATTGATCCCGTTAGGCATCCTGTCCTGTCGATACGGCCAGTCCCTTGAACCCGTGGTCCGATGCAAGCGCGATCTACTCAACTGGTATGACCGTGCGAGTAGGCCGTGCTCTCCAAATCATCCGACCGATCGGATTAAGGAAGACGGCATTATCGCTTCCATCCAGCTATTCAGTACTGTTCTGAACGAACACCTGATTTCCATCGAACCCGCTAGCCATCTGCACATTAAAACCAACTCGATTAATCCTTCTTCCCGAAATCTAATAATTCAAATGTAACCAGCATTTGATTTATTCAGTCCGACTCAGCGTAACGCTCCGAGCGGTTGCGGGCGTTACATAATAACCACTTAAAATCAGGTTCGCCCACGAACCATGCTGGTACTCATTCCTTACTAGCATGCCACAATCCAATTCCATAGATCTGCTCTATGCAACTCTCATATTCACTATTTCTGACTCAATATCTCGCTCTGCTGAACGCTCGTACAATTTCACTAATTCCCACATCCTCCTTGCAGCTCAATACGAATTTTTCGTATCGCTTAGTTTTGGATCGATACACATATTTAAGGCGTCCCTAAAATACATGCATTTTAGCCGAGCTTTGCGATAGCAAATTTGAACAAGTTACAAGGGTATCTTTATGTTTCGAGGCGTCCATTTGCTTCACTTCCCATTGAACCAAATCATAATTTCCATTCCAACATTTTTCGATTGAGCACTATTCTCAAATATGATAATTTTCCACTGACTCAATCAGTTCGTGTTCCAACTCAATCCATCCAACTATTTCTGAAATCCGTACTAGCAATATCTCCAAATATTATCTCGTGTACCGAACGATCATCTAAACTGATCTACCCCAGCTATGCGACTTACCCAAATATCAACTTTGCTTAGATAAGCTCAGTCCAACACATTTCCTGCCATCTCAAAATCTCACAGGATGAACATCTATATTGAGGTTCGTGTGATCCACGAAGATCTTGCCGCCACGCCAAAGGGATTGTGTCGCCACGATTTTAACGTGGACACACTCGCCATAATTCTTAGGTTGCGCATGGAATAGTTCTTCGCGCTGCTTCCACTGCCTCGAAGCAAAAAATATCACCTTTGCCTCCCGAACGAGCACGCTTCCCAGACTAAGTTCCGAGACATCTTGTAAATCTGAGGCAAATCTGTCCCTTCTAGTATTCGCAAGAATTTGATCTGAACGAGCCGCTGCTTTAACTTCACGAGCTAGTTTCACAGTCGTCAATTCATATGAATGCTATTCCCTTCCAGGGCACGATGAGTCAGAGGCGATGCCATCGATAAAAATCTGCGACTCTGAATCTCATCAGTTGACTAGGCTACTTCCACCATCGCTTCGATCTTCCGGCTGCATCTTCAGCTGAAGGCTGTCCCAAGGATCTCTCAAATCCAACACTCAGTCAATAAGCCAAATCTCATTGCTCACATCTTCCCTCGACGCATTCCCAAATACGCCGCCTCAAGGGTCTTTCTATGGGTCTACCATATTCATATCCGATTCGACGGGCAAGGTCGCTTAGGGTCAGCTGTCCCGAAGCTACGCTCGATAATTGTAATCATAACGATGGACAGTTACTATAAACCATGCTACATCTCATCTGTAAATCCGAATCAAAATCCAACCATCCATCCGAGCGAACTCCCGAATCCGAGCAATGTGCTCGTTGAAACCGTCTACCATCAATCCGTCGTTCTGCCCTGAATCCATAAAATTTCTGAATTGCATGTTCGATCCTCGCACTACAAATTGCAATGATTCTCAAAACCCAAGACTTACTCCAATTCTTATCCATTTGCTGCGTCCCACAATGCACGTCCAACTTACTCGAGCAGCACAGTTATTTGTTCCGACGTTGCTCCCACATTTAGCTATCTTTGAAGTCTGTCCGCCAAAATCTTTTGCCTTCTGTTGTTGCCATAATCCGTCCACGTCTTTCGGAGAATCCGTCTACCATCGTTGCACCATTTTGCCCAAAATTTCATTTTTGCTAAACTTGTGTCGACTTCTCGAGCAGCAGTATCCAAAATCTTTCAAGTTTGTGTGAATCCATCTTATTGTCCCTCCAGACCATTATCGTGTTTCTTTGCTCAACCAACAGCTCAAATGTGTTGCCCAAAATCGTAGTTCGTGCTCGCTATCCTTCCGATAATCCCATCACTTTGCTCAAGCATAACCCAAATGTTCGTTCCGATCTCATCCATCTCTTAAGCCCAATGATACTTCCATTTGCACGATTCCGTCCTTGAGTTCTCAAGTCTAATGTATCGAAGGATACCCGAGTCAAATTCTATTGTACTATATACCACTTGGAAATATAGTTGCCCTCGTGCAAAATCTGCGTCAACCAGCGTCTATCCCAAACCGACCATTCCAAGGTAATTCTGTCGAATTATAACTCAATATTCGCTTGCTCCATTTTCATTCCTTCCAACTCAGTCGATTTGCACCAACCGACTTGTATTCGTTATCCGAGTCCGTTCAGGCAATTTCCATTGATGTCCAACCAAAATATTCTAATGCCTTGCTTAACACGTTTGATCTCATATACCACTTCGAATCAAGTTGCTACTCACATTACGTTTCCTTACACGAATCCAAAAATCCGTTCGAACCATCCCTTAGGTGTGATCATGCCATTCCCATCTTAAGTCTGACACAAAAACTTAGCCGATTCTTTAACCATCAATCTTGTTAGGCAACTCGTGCTATGTTCCATTCTCATTGCTTCCAACTATTCTCAAACCGTCTGATACTTTCGCAACACAAGCAATCGTGCAACGATTGTATTCCAAGTAGTCCAACCCAATTCCCAATGGTCCCACACGTTTATTGTAAGAGCAACTCATGCCAACTTATCTGATATTTCTCAAGCCAACTCAAATCTGCCCAACCGATGCGCCACAGCCAAAATTCCAACTTCTATCCAACACAATCGCTTGACGAGCAACTCGTGCAAGGATCCATTCTCATCGAATGTTTCTACTCAAAATATGCCGCATAACCAAATCTCGTTAGCCAACCAACTGATCCATTGAGGCAATCAGAAACTCCAGAATGATAAGCCAAGCCAACCCAACGAAAGCCCACAACTTGTTGCACAAATGCAACAATGTCAACCAACTTGCTGCACGAATGCAACAACGCCTAACGAGGCTAAGCGATCCTACGAAAACCAACCAAGGCAACCCAACAAAGAATAATATGCAGCCACAACTAGCAATAAATAGACTTATTGCATGAAACATCCGATGCGGCACCGAGTAGAGTCAAGAGCTAAACGACACGCGGAAGCTGTTTAGAGTTTGTGATGAAGCGAAGGACCAAGTCCGAAGAAATGAACCGGGCGCTTTGATACCAATTTGTCACGCCCCAATCTCCCGCAAGCTCAATAGTCCCCGCTGAACGTAAAATCATCACGTTGCAGCTCTCCCGCGGGACAATCGTTCTAATCGGGAGGTGATGCCGTACGAGCTTGGAGTTGCGCTCGTACAAGGCGATGTTGTCACACACCAAATATTATCATTGAATCAACCAAGTTGCAGCGAAAGTCAAGTATTGTGTACCAAGCACACATCAGAGTAATACGCAGCGAAGCTCACGATAGGGTCCAAATGAAATGCCCCGAGGCAATGCCACAAAGGCGATGCCACGAAGACGATGAAATGCTCTTGCTCTTTTCTCTAGCCCACAAAGGTACTTACAGTTCATACATCTTGTCCCGTATATCCAAGCAGCGCCACTACGCCTGTGTACCTGAAATATTGTCCACAAACGTGGGTCAGTACACAACCATACTGGTGAGCGGGGTAACCCACTCGTCTAAGCCGACACTAAGTAAAAATAGTGAATGCACACAGTTAAATGGTGATCTTTCTAGTCGAATCCTAGATTCGTTTCATGGCAGATGAATGACATGTTATGGAAAGCAGTAAAGCAGTTTAAGCATGCAAACATTCAATCTCAAACCAAACGACAAGCATTTATAAATAACCGACCCGTCTAACTCAATGCCATCGTTTGCACGATAACATATCGAACCATCAGTCTCGCCTCAATATCCATCCTCAACCAACAGTTTATATCCCAATCTCGAGTGCACACTCTTGCCGAGGCAAGGTGGCCGCGCCTACACGAAAGCCAAACCAACAAAAGAAAAGCAAGCCAACTCTTATCTATATGAAGTCACTGGCAAAGCCATAAAGGACAAAATCCAAGCATTAACGGTGCTCCCTATCAGCCCGGGTAGCGAGCCCCGCTGGAGGTCCCTTAATGCATCGTGACTAGCACTGTAACTAGCACGAATCAATATTTCCCTCCGGATCGATACGGTCCCAGTACCCCGGGAAGCCGTTTCGAGGAAATGTCAAACCCTTGTGTACACAGGTTGTCCGTGACATGCAGAAAGTAGGTATGACGAGAGGATCGAACATTCTCGCCCCACCAAGCGATCCTAGACTCGTTTCAACCGAATATCCAACCAAAGCATCCATAACCATTCTTTCAACATATCCCCAAGGATTCCAAATCTCGACCTCAATATATATATCCTAATGCACCAAAATACCCATATGCACAATCTCTCAAGTTGTGCCCAAGTTATGCCCATACTTCACATTGTCGCTTTCCAACACAGTGTTTCACATTGGGTGCAATACCCCACACTCCGAATAATCCCGTGGCACAATGCCCCAACAGTGGCACAATACCCTCGCCTATGCAGTTGTTCGGTTTCGAACAACAACTGCTCGCTTTGTAAGATAAAGCGACCCAGTGATACTCGTGCACGGATGCACGCTCGCTCGCCCGGATTCCCGATATTTCCATTGTATCATTCCAACTTGTATAATTCCAACCGTCCAAGTATAATCCCAATTATCCAACCGACTGCCTCAATTGTATAACCCAACTATCGTACCAACTATCCAACGCGTAATCGTTTCAAGCCACAATCCTACCAAGCCAACGACGTACACTCTATGCACGCCTCAGTGCAGTGTTTCCCATTGTTTCAGCCCAAGTGTTCAAGCCTTTTACGTGTTTTCCATATTATTAGGCATGAAGGAGTAGAGGAGAAGGGAAAGAGCCCACTCACAATGATTGATCCCGTTAGGCATCCTGTCCTGTCGATACGGCCAGTCCCTTGAACCCGTGGTCCGATGCAAGCGCTATCTACTCAACTGGTATGACCGTGCGAGCAGGCCGTGCTCTCCAAATTATCCGACCGATCGGATTAAGGAAGACGGCATTATCGCTTCCATCCAGCTATTCAGTACTGTTCTGAACGAACACCTGATTTCCATCGAACCCGCTAGCCATCTGCACATTAAAACCAACTCGATTAATCCTTCTTCCCGAAATCCAATAATTCAAATGTAACCAGCATTTGATTTATTCAGTCCGACTCAGCGTAACGCTCCGAGCGGTTGCGGGCGTTACATGACCCACCCACGATCCCCTCTCCCTCGGCCTCCCTCTCCCCTATATAACCTTCCTCCTCCCACTTCTGCCTCTCCATCTCCCTCAAGCCCCGCCGGAACCCTACTCCGACGACCCCCGAGACCCACCGCCCTCCTCAGACCAGCGCCGCCGCCGCCACCAACCCACCGTGAGCCGCCCGAGCCGGCCTCCTCCTCCTTCTGCCTCCTTCCCCGACAGTGCCGAGCAGCAGCAGCAGCTAGAGGCGAACCCCGCCGCTGCTCCGGCCGCCTCCGGCCCCTGCGCCGCCTCCGCCCAGCCTCGCCGGCGCCTCCCGAGCCCCCTCCGGCCGGCCTCCCCCACCGCAGCGCCGCCCCTCAGCTGCCGCAGCCCAGCCTGGGAAGCCCTAACCCTAACCCTAATTTGATCCCCGAGTCCGACACGTGTCGGACACGACGAGAACCCTATTTTTTGACCCCGTTCAGGTACGTGTATTTTCTTGCTCGTAGCTCGAATTTCGATTCCTCAAATTGCGTTGTGAAGCCTGTATGACCCTCTCGGTGCCCGGATAAACCGTTCGGGGCATCGCGTCCTGTGGTGATCGCACACCGCGATCCAAAAACAGGAAAAACCAGACCCTGTTTCACCCCGGAACTGGGTACGCCCCGCCAAACGGGACGACTTGGTCGCGTGCGGTCTTCACAGATTCGTGCGCGTCGTCGATACGGACGTGTGGGATTTTATAGAAGCTGATTCGGGTGTGCGTGCACACCGGAATCAACGCGTATCCGCGGACATCGCCCCGTATCCGACTTTTCTGCAATTTGCCCTAATTTTGTGCACACACGTCGGATCGAGACAAAACTTACGCCATCGGACTCGTAGCAATACGCTGGTCCTGTGGGTCAAGTTTGGTTCGATTCTGAGAACGTTGACGAAATCGCGTGTCGCGGGCCCCACAAGCCCCACTCGACGGGCGATTTTATGCTCGGCTCATCGGAATTCAATTTTGGAAGTTCCGTTGGGTTCGTATCAGCGTTCCTGACCTGTTGACACTAAGTTTGATAAATTTAGAGACAGTTGACCCTGACACGTTTTTCGGTGCAAAGTGGGCCCACCGGTGGACCCCGTTTTGGCCCGAAATTACCGTTTTGCCCTTGTCTCCAAATTGGACCCAAGGACAGGCGTTCCTAGCTATTTGACACCTTCTGAGCATGATGGTACTGTTTATTTCAGCTTTCGGAGACATCTCTAGAAATTTCCGAGAACAGGACCTAAGTGGAATCCAAACATCAGGCAAGTGCACCTTGCCAACTTGCAGTCTTTATTTTCATATTTCCTGTGATAATATTTTACTGGATCTTTTGTGTAAATTCATATAAACTTGTTTAAACTGCTTAACCTACGAAACATATGACGTACCTAGTGTCCGATCATAGTCGGGTGCCAACACCGTACGCGGTGTTGGGTTCGTCATTTAGAGATGGATTTATGATACCCTTTACTCTTGTACTTGACCTATCAAGTACCCTACAACCCAGGACACTTGACACTATACATGGACAGAATCTTCCCGAGATATTCGTGGTGATTCTGTATAGGATACAGGACTTGACAGAGATATGTTATTTATAGACAATATGACTTGTTGCATTAGCTATAATCCCGCTGACATGGACATGATACGTTATGATCATGATATGCGTGATTACATTGGGTGGGGAGAGACACACAGGCTATAGACTATTTTATATATATATATCCACTACTATTGTGAGGTTGTAGACTCTCCAGCAGAGCTAGACCCTTTACCTGTTATTACTGCTACCGGCTCCCCGACACAGAGCTTGTAGCGGTCTCAGCCTGAGTTCTAGTGCTGCTCTCATATTGCATATCACTTAGCTGGTTACATAGTTTATCCCATTATTTACTTATTGCTGCCCTGCTTATTTATTTGGCTTGTATTTTCTGTACCTTGCTATGTCCCCTGAGGACCTGGAATGGATTATGTCCCCAGGTTTAGCTGAGGAGCAGTACCCCGAGATATACGGGACAGGAGCTGAAGCTATTGCTGGACTTGATACTGGAGCAGAACTAAACCCTGAAGATGAGGTGACTGCCGAAGACTTCTCCTGAGTACCTGTTCCCGTACTCAGTATTTATTTCATGTTTATCTCTTTTGTTCCTGGCCTACTGAGCCAGAGTATTCAGACATATGTCGGATTGTTCTCCGACCGACTTGTTGAGATTTGTTGCTACTTATTTCTATTTCATTATACAGTCTATTTATTTATCTTTTATGGATGAGATTAGTGTGACTTGTTGTAGTAGACCTTCTTTACAGCTTAAGTGCGCCCTGATGGTTCCATTAAATTGGGTTGACCATTGGTGCGTGCTGCTGGCCATTGCCACGTGTCCAGTCCCTCGATATTTTGGGACTGGGGCGTGACAACACCATCTAATTTAATCTTTTGATCAAAAATCGAAGCCAAACAATATAGAAGAGGTATATTACCCAAATATTTTTTAAATCTGGCTTCCATTTTGGAAACCACATAATCAAAACCAGAGATATTTCTATATCTAGAAAATAAATAAGACGTGTTAAGAATTTCTGTTAAAGCTAAAGGAGAAGTTGGATAATAAATTCTCTAGACAGAATGGTTGTAGCATTGTAAAATAATTCAAAAATTCAAAAAATAGAAGTAGCAATTAACCAATCATTCTCAGTTACATGATAATCAAAATTAGGATTAACATTACAATAATGTGTAATAACATCTTTAAACTTCATGGAAGATTTTAACATTAAATAAGTAGAATTTTGTCTATGTGGTGTATCATTAACAAATTATCTAAAAGTAAAACCATATTGTGTACACATAAATTTTTTAAAGCTTGTTGTCTGTCACTACCATATTTTATAGGAAAGTATATTTTGGTCATTTCATATTTAATTAAATATTGTGCATGTTGTAAATTTATTTATTGTATTATTTATTTGTTGTTAGATATTAATATATTATTTTGGACATGTGTTAGTGGACCTAACTAGTTTAGATTAGATCCATGGACCAATATTTAATTCTTGTTAGAATTGAGCCAAATAATAAGCCCAATCATTAGGAGGATGATTAATTAAGTTAAACCAATTAGATTAGAACCTTCCCTCCTTAATTATTTTCTTCATGAGAAGCCCCAAGGGGTATTATAGATATTTCATAGTAGCTTGAGAAAGGGGGAAGGGGGCCGGCCTATTATTTGAATGGAGGAAAAGTTTATCTCTCTTCATTTTTTATTTCAAATCTAAATCTAGAATTTTTTCTTCCAAATTTCTTCATTCCCACATCAAATTTTACCCCATTTTTTTCCCAAATCATTCCCAAATAATCATTGGAGGCCATTTAAGTAAGAATCTACAAGGAGGAAGCAATAATCTATAAGGAGGAGCAAGGATGTACAAGTTGGAAGCTCTTTTCACTCAATTTAGGTTTTTTTATTGGAAATCCATCTTCCAATAGGTATAATTTAGTTTTTCTCTTCTAATTAAACTAAAATTATGTGTTTTAATCTTTAGGAACCACCCAATATGCTAAGGCTACCCACAGGAATTGGAATTAGGTTTATAGGAGGTTTATGGAGAAAATTATGGTGTATTTTGTGTCAATTTTGGAAAAAATTCGAGATTGACACATCTTGTGTTTGTCAATAGGTCAATTAGACTAAATTGACATGTGTTTGGTTTTGTGTGGCTAGTGTCATGTCCACAATTGGATACGTGTAGGTCGTATCCCGACAATTTGGAGATACAGGTTGATTTCGGAGTTTTCTTCCGGCACGGGGGTTTGAGCATGCCACATTTTGACATGGATACGTAGTTGAGTAGCTAGCTCTTCATATTATTCATAATTATGATTTTAGACTTGCTCGTGTCCTTTGGGATACATTTGGTTGTGTGGTGGAGCCGTATCGCATGCGTATCATAGATCTAGTGTGATACGGGTGCGATGCACTTAACGTGTTTGTTCCTTTGTATTCTAATTCAATTGCCTTGGTTATAGATATTATAATATTATAATTATAATTATTATGTGAGATATATATATATATATATATATATATATATATATATATATATATATATATATATATATATATATATATGATCTATAATTCTTGTTGATGTGTTGGTGATCATGGGTGAGTAGGAGTTCATGTGCATCTTTAGTATAGTTATATGTATGTATAATGATTATATATATATATATATATATATATATATATATATATATATATATATATATATATATATATATATATATATATATATATATATATATGAGATGTGTATTCATGTGTGTGAGCTTGAGGAAAGAAGAAACAATAAAAAACAGTAAATAAAATAATAGAAAATAGGGAGAAAAGCAATAAAAAATAGTGAGAGAAAAGCAGTGAGAAGCTGAGAGAAGCAGCTGAAAAGTAGCAACAGTAGTAAGTAGCAGAAGCAGAAGCAGCGGCAGAAGCTGTAGAAGAAGCAGAAGCAACAACGGTAAGCAGCTGAAGCAGAAGTAGAAAGCAGCAGAAGCAGAAGCAGAAAGCAGCTACAACGACAGTAAGTAGCGGCAGCAGTAGTTTTAATAAGCTACAACTTATTCGAAAAGCCGATAAGCAGTAAGTTAGTGTATATATATATATATATATATATATATATATATATATATATATATATATATATATATATATAAGTTAGTTAATTTATATTAATAAGCTAAGTTAGTTAATTTATATTAATAAGCTAGTAGTTATATATATATTGTAAATAAGTTGGTATATAATATATATGAGATTTATATATACATAAGTACTAGTTAATATTAGTTAGGATAATTTCTAGATTACCTTAGGGTACACCAAGGAAATGAGAGTGAGATATCTTGGGTACGGGTATTAAATATCAAGGGGTATGATAGTATATAGTTTAGTATATTATTGTTATAAGTTTTAATACATATTAATATATATTAATGTATAGTGAGATGTATAGGTATTAGTAATATATTAGATATTGAATTACATTGTGATACCAAGGTAATGTCAAGGTATTGGGTTTGAACATCAAGATTGGAATGTAGGTGGTGTGAGACCGCTTTTGGTTCAAAGCCAAGGTATCCACTTAGTATTAGTTTAGTTAGGAGTATAATATATTATTGTTTGTATATACATATTATAATATTTTATATCTAATAAATTACGTATCTTATGATACGGTATCTTGTTGGTTTTCTAGTATCCTAGAATAGCTAGTATGGCTTAGTTACATAGGGTATGGACCCAATATCCTAGAGATGGACTCATACAACCTAGAAATAGCTAGTTTGACCAAGTTTGACCAATTTGACATAGAGTTGACCTAGTTTGACTGTTTTGACTTAGAAATGGCTTTTTGACTTAGAAGTTGACTAGTTTAACTTATTTTTATTCCAAAACCTTATATTAATATAATATTTCATATTTAGGTCTTCGTGAAACCGTACCGGACATCTTTGATACTATTCACCGAATTTCAGGCAAATATATTTTTTGATAGTTTCTCATTTATGATATCCTCTGTCTCTTGTATTTATTGTAGATATCCTTGATTTCTTGACACGATGGTTACACCGATTAATATATCCGGATCTCGTCATGAGATGTTATTCCTTGGTATTTATGGTGTATCTTGTGCAAGCCTTATTTCCTTGTTCTTCTTGTACAAATATAGACATTGGTTCATGAGAAGAGTAGCGCCAATCTTGTGGAATCTTGTGTCATAACGTACCATGGTTGGATCTACTATACCAGTCGGGGGTGGGGAGCATGTAGTGTAGATATGTGATTATACCCTCCTTGTGCATGTCTTGTTCCTTGAATAATGTTAATCATACACCGTACGTATGATTAACCAGGCCATAATCCTTGTGCAAGTTCCCAAGCCGATCATATGTTAAAGCTGGTACTCACTCACTTAGTAGTAGTATTTCTTGTTTATTCCTATGATGCTCATTATTGTATTTATTTCCAGTATTTATTTATTGCATATCTCTTGTACCTTTATATTGCATCATGTATATTCTCTCTATTTATTGTTACATATTTTATATCATTGATTAGAACTGCTGTTAGAGATGTACTTTGCTCTTTTCTTGACTGGATATATTTTTCTCAGATGACACTGAGGAGTGGTACCCCACTCACTACGGGCCTCAGGATATCGTAGGCTTAGAGTTAGAGACCTTGGTTCAGTAGGGTCTTATCCCGATTGAGACAGGCGGCCCCAAACTCGTAGCTCAGTACATAGATCTTTTATACTGGATTTGTCTCCAGCATCGTTATTAGTATTTCTTTTTATGACTCATTGGATATTATCTTGTCTTGTGAGTTATTTTGTCTCTTCAGTTATTTTATCTTATTCGTGCGATTGTTCTATCTTATAGATTTATGATTGAGTATTCATAATTTATTTGGTGGCATTATTATATTTTGATTGCTAGATAGATAGTTTACCAAATAGCGTTCTACCGCCGATGCTGCGGCGTAGGCTGGGCGTTGTTAACTATTCGTGCCCCTACACCGGGTGGGGGTCATGACACATTTTGTGGTGGCCCATACAGGTCTTCGAGGTCACAATTAGTGCGATTCGTAGTGGTGCTCTGATTTGAGTTCTATTACGAGCCCGTTCCAGGAAATTGAATATAGGCTATAGTCTGAGAATACTCAATCATATCTAGAAAAAACTCTATTGATTCATTTTTGACTGTTCTTTCTTGATATTGATATTTGATCTTTAACCGTTCTTCTTGATTCTATTCCAGCTTTAACTTTATTTGATAGTGGTACTTTTCATAGTTTTGTATCTATTTCTTTTGTATTGAAGCATCATTTGGTAGCTGAGCCTTTGTTTAGGACTTGCAAGATCATGAACGGGGGAGACATTATCCTAGTTAGTAATATTTGGAAGAATCGAAGAGTTACTCTGGGAGGCCGGAAGTTGAGCGTGTGTCTACTTATAATGCCACCTTTGAGCTACGATATTGTACTCAGGATGGATTGGTTGAGTAGGCACCATGCTAGTATAGATTGTAGAGGAGGTAAAGTTTTGTTTAGCCCGCTAGGAGAGCCAGAGTTTGAGTTTGCTAGAGGAGCTGCAGAGAAGAGAGAAGGCATTATCTGTGGATCTATGGTGGAAGACAAGGAGTTGCCATATCCTTTGATAGTAGAGTTCTTCGATGTGTTTCTTGAGGAAAGATACGATCTGAAAATCTCAAAGGGCTTAAATTACAGCAAAGGTCGACGACTGCCTCAATGACTGCGGGCTCCTACATGCAAGTTCGATGACTACTAACATAAGACCAGACATGGCTTAGGGTACGTCACTCCTACCACAATCCCCGAAGGCTCGGATGAAGAAGATGAGTTACACTCTCACTCTTTAGAATCTTTCTCTTGGGACTATGACATCAGTATCGAAAAGATTCTAAAGCAAATATTGTCTGCCAACATGGTGCAGCTGACCCACAAGACGACCGACAAATTCTAGCCTAAATGGGAGGGTCCGTTCATCGTGGAGTCCGTATTCTCCAACGGTGCCTACCGGTTCACAAAATCCAACGGCGATATGCTCATGATGTCCATCAACGACATATTCCTAAAAAAGTACTATGTCTAAGGCTAGGCTTGTATTTCTTCCTATCCCCAGCAGGACAATAAAGATGTATAGGGTTCCCACTCCTTGTTCATCCCCAGCGAGTGTCTATGCACGTCATTCCTCAATAAGCCATTACCGGTATTCAGGAGTCCTGGATACGCAATGGATAATGGATACTCAAAAGCTCCCCAACGGAGCAATCCTCAGGTCCACCTGCACACTCCCGCAGGGACCACTCAAAAATTAGTCTCGTTAGATACTAGCCATGTCCATATTACCTCTGAGCTATCAGCCTAGCAATCCTCCAGTGGAGTAACTCTCAGGTCTATCTACATCAGGATTGCCGCTAGATCGATATATTGAATTCTCTATAAACTTGGTGCCAGGTGCAGAACCAATTTTACAGCATGTCTATAGAGTGAACAACATCGAGCTGGTCGAGCTGAAGAAGTAAGTGGATGATTTATAGGATAAGGAGTTTATCAGATCCAGTTCTTCACCGTGGGGAGCCCCGATATTGTTTGTACCGAAGAAGGATGGATCGGTGCGCATGTGAATCGATTATAGGGCATTAAATAATCTCACTATCAAGAATAAATATTCGTTACCATGGATTGATGACCTGTTCGATCAGTTGAGTAGCGCCAAGGTGTTTTCTAAGATAGACTTGAGATCAGGCTACCACCAGATGAAAGTGAAGCCGAAGGATATTCCGAAGACTGCTTTTAGGACTCGGTATGGCCAGTATGAGTTTATGGTGATGCCGTTTGGGTTGAATAATGCCCCGACGGTATTTATGAATTTGATGAACAATGTGTTCTATCAGTACTTTGACAAGTTCGTGGTGGTGTTCATCGATGACATACTCATATACTCGAAGACACCGGAGGAGCATGAGGAGCATTTGCGGATTGTGTTGGATGTGTCGAGGAAGGAGAAGCTGTATGGAAAGCTGTCCAAATATGAGTTCTTCTTGGACAAGGTAGAGTTCTTAGGACATGTTGTGACTGGTGAGAAAATTTTAGTGGATCCGAAGTAGATCGCAGTAGTGGAGTCTTGGTAGACCCCAAGTTCAGTGGCAGAGATCAGAAGTTTCTTGGGTCTAGCAGGCTACTACTGTAGCGCCCCGTTCCTCCTATTCTAGGAGTGCGGCTAAGAAACACTAGACGGTATTGTTCGATCGGGATAGATTGAAACAAGAACTCGTCCTCGTTAGGAATTTGTTTCTTCGGAATCGATTCCCATATTCAGTGGACCGTGCCCCCGGGATCGACTTAGCGGCAGAGTCAAGAGGGACCTCTCCGCTGCTATCTTTTATTACCTCGGATTTCGATGTCGCTTGTTGCTTTCGTGCTTTGAGTTGGTTTTAGATTTGCTTGGATTTTCTTGAACGGTTTCGATGATTTTATTGTTTTCGTTCATTGAATTGCACTTCAATTCCGAGATTGGAAAGAGTGGAAGGAGTATTGATCGAGCTGTTCGTACAATGCAGGTGAACGAGCAGTAGGCGGCTTGCGAGCGAAGTCGTGAAGCGCCTCTTTCTTTCTCCCTTCCAACTTCTAAGTGAGTGGCTACCAACCCGATTAGCTATCCCTGCTTCCAGTCTTCACAACTAATAACTCTTTCATTCTGCTGCCCCGATCAAACGATACCAAGTAATAATAAAAGATACCAAGATTAAAAGGGAATAGACTTGGATTGTATTGCTTGTCAACCAAACTGTGAACTGTTATCATACTGTATGCTAGTTCGTTTATAACTGTTCTATGAATCGTGCTAAGTATGGAACACATTGTATACATTAAACTGTTCAAGGAGGCTATGTAAAATGAATCATGCAATACCGACTGTCCTGTACTCGTGTTTGCCTCAACTGCATGAACTGTTAACTTAGTAAACATACCGTTCGATCACAGACAACTTGTGTACAAGGTATTGGTTCTGCGGACAGTCGCTGGGGCACTGGCACCGATCCGATCCGGGCGAAACTCGTGTGTAGTAGTCGTATTCGGGACAGGATAGCTTGCAGCGCAATCGTGTACTCTCGTAGCATGCTATCCTTGTCCTCGGCTACGTCTATTATGGCAATCATGCCAGTGATCCTCTTGTATATTTAAACCTGTTGCAAACTAACTTGTGTCTTCGTGGCAGGGAAGGCATGGTAAGTATTGTGCAGGTGATTCAGACGGTCAGGTAAAATCCACCGAACGATGGCACGTTTATTTCAGTAAATTCTATATGCTGCTTACTTGTAAATGAACTAAGGCAAGATAGAAACCCACAAAAATATGCATACTTCATTTAAACAACGTGTTGATTGGTATAGTTCGGTTAGCTCGCCTTCACCAGTATGTTTCGACATGCTGACCCTCGTTGAAACAGGTTCTCCGCACCAAGACGAACCGAGCGAGGAGCCAAAGTCGTCTTCCCGATCCAGTCCAGCTGTTGGCGCATCTTCATCGCGCCCCCTTGAAGCATTTTGAAGGAAGAAGCTTGTAACTTTATATACAATGCAGCTTCGTGGCAAAGCCGTCCTCCAGCCTGGAGGTCCTTATCATTTTGAAGTTTATAAAGGGATATAATGTATAGTACTGCTATCTCATTTTGAGTCAACACTTTTGTAAGCCCGTACGACAAATTAGTTGACTCGTTCAGGAGTTTGTAATAGATGTTCATTATCAATAAAGAGAACTTTTCCATTATTTCAAATATGTGTTTCAATTTATCTGCGTACTCTGAATATGTGCTTGCTAAGCAAATCATTAAAGCCTTGTGCGGGCACAACCCCAGGCCCGCACAGCAGTCACGATTCGGGGGACGCCTCAACGATTCTACGGAATTGGGTCATGACAACTACAGGAAGTTTATGCAAAATTTTTGAAGGATTACCGAGCCGATGACTAGAATCGCTAGGAAGAATGCAGAGTTTGTTTGGATAGAGGAGTGCCAGGTTACTTTTGAGGAATTGAAGAAGAGATTAACGTCTGCTCCTATTTTGACGTTGCCATCAGGGTCTGGAGGTTTCACTATTTGTAGTGATGCATCGAAGAAAGGTCTGGGTTATATTCTTTAGCATAATAGAAAAGTGATTGCCTATGAATCCTGGTAGTTGTGTCCTCATGAGAAGAATTATCCTACCCACGATTTCGAGTTGGCAGCAGTCATCTTTGTCTTGAAGTTGTGAAAATACTATTTGTATGGAGAGCGTGTGGAGATCTTCACAGACCACAAAAGCTTGAAGTATGTTTTCACTCAGAAGGAGTTGAATATGAGATATCGTCGGTGGCTGGAACTGATGAAGGATTTTGACATATCCTTGAATTATAATCCTGGGAAAGCCAATGTAGTTGTCGATGTCTTGAGCAGGTATCCGGTATCTATATTTTTGACACATGATCGATATTTGTTGGAGGACTTGGAGAGCTTGGGCATTGAGGTGATAGTTCTTGGTTTTGCTATGCTGATGTGGGGGTTGCAGATACACTTGGAGTTGATGGATAGGATCATGGCAGCCCGGTATAAGGATGTATCTCTGAGGAGAATCAAAGCTCAGGTGAGAGCAGGATTGGATGATGATTTTACCATTGCTGATGATAATTTTTTACGGCATGGTGTTAGATTATATGTGCCTAGTGGAGAGCTGTGTGAGGAGGTATTACAGGAATATCACGACCCGTACCCGGAAATTGGGCATGAGTCGTGGGTACGTCCAGCCTACGCCGCAGCATCGGCGGTAGAACACTGTCTAGGTCACAATAAATACTAACATAACTCACAACCTGTCATTGATATAAACTCCATAAGGAGGACAATATACATCTCATAATAGCTCATAATGCAAACTCAATCACAACAACTATAAGAGTATAAAGGCACGATAAAAGATAAAAAGAATGACATAGTTAAACACCATGTCTCAAAATAAAGATAAACCACAGTCTAGCTGTCTAACATAAAGTCTCCACAAGTCCCAACATAAACTAAGAATAAGTCTAAACATAAACTGAAATAAACCTCAAATAAGTCTCAGTGCATAAGATAAATACTATTTAGATAGTTGCAGGTAATGTCTCCTCTAAAGGAATAGTCTCCTCTAAGATCTCTGGTGTGTAGTCTGCATCTATACCTGGTCCATAATGTGTGGGACAGAAGTCCTCAAGATCCACTGAAAAAAATATCCAGTCAGGATTGGAGCGAAGTACAAGCACTAACAACAGTTCCACATATATTGACAAAAACTATAATACAATGTAAAGAAATACAAGATAGATATGAATACTAACAATAAACAAAACTGGAATAATGAATACTAGAATAAGGAAATACTGGAGCATATCATCATCAATTATACATCGAGCAGTGAATAAAAATACAAGTGCATGCTAGAACAATGAACTGGAATATAAGTAAATGCTAGAGCAATAACTAGAACATAGGGAATACTAGATCCATAAACTAGAGATACATGTCAAGAACATCTAGCTAAGTGTGTGAAACATCAGCATATTATGTGATCAGCTTGGGACTGATCAGGCTTGTTATATATGATTAGTTATAATTCATGTAAGGTCAGGCTAACCATCCGGATAGCTATGATGCGAGCAATAGTCAGGCTAATCACATGTAACAGGCTATGAGGCATGTAATGGTCAGGCTGCACTGACATGAGGTGTGGATGAGCTATGATGCATGTAGAGTTGGGTATGATCACATAAGTACTAATATTTCCCCGTTCCCCAACTAGCACGATGGATTCCAAATCATGACTCCTTGTGACAGGTCTCGATGATGCCAACTCGTGTAAACAACAGTGTCAGAATCAAGTACGCTATACAACTAGAATTATAGAGATAATCAACATAATAAAAACTGTCAGAGAATATACTCGCCCGTGGTCATTTGCTGGAAATACCAATGTCCTGTTTCCAAAGTATCATCTGAATGATCCAACAGTACTATAGATATTATTTAATAATAATACAAATCAGTCGATACACTAACACACACAATCAATAACACAATAAACTCAGAGACTACGCTAGGGGGTGACCCTTGTTATCTACAAGGTCAAGTGTGCGTCTAGTTGCACGGGTGTCACGTCCGTAATTGCTGTGCATAATAGACAGTCAAATAATTTGGGTCTTGCCAGTACGTCAGTGTACATAAGGCTATCTGCTAACAAATCACAGGGTCACAGGTCAATGTAACTACGGGATATCCGTAATTACACTAGGGTCTCCTAGTGCATCTATAAATATACATATAGTCTTAACTAGCATATAACATTAATTACTTATAATTTATATGTATACCAATTAAATACATATACAATATATATGTATATATATACTAATTGAATTCATATACTAGATATATATATGTATATATATATATACCAATTATACATATTAAACATATACTAATGGAATACCTAAATATATATATATATACCCATTTGAATACATATACCAAATATATACACCCATATACCAATGAACAATATACATTACTAGATGTATACATACTAAACATATATAAATATACATATGTATACTAATAAAAAATACGCGTATGCGCGTACGAGTACGTGTACGCAACAAGAAGGAGTGTCTCGAACCTGTGCACGCGGGAACGAGGCGTTCGTGTCGAGGTCGTCGAGATAAATTGCTTTCGATGGGTTCAGCAGCTCGTGAGGTCCGATGTGTCGCGGGTTCAGGCATTCATTCGGCTTCAGTGGGTTGAGAACGGCTCTAGTCGTGATAAGGAGGGCAGAAGCGACTGGTAGCGGCGCTCCGGTCGAGTTTTGTTGCAGTCGGTGGCGAGGATGGCGGGATCTGGAGTCGCAGCGGCTGCGGAAGTTGAACTCCAGTGAAGATTGCAAGATCTGGAGTCGGCTCCGGCCGTTCAGTCAGGTGCAGCGATCGGTTGAGGGCAGCGGGACAGCGGGTGATGGCGAGCGACGGGTTGGCGGGCGGTGCAGCGTTCAACGGTCGGCTCCGGCGGGTGCGGGATGGTCGAGATAGCGTCGTGTACTCGGGTACAATGGTCGGTTGACTCCGGCGAGGGGCGTTCAGGCGGAAGAATAAGAAGAAGGAGATGGGTGAACAGTAAAGATGGTTTGTTTGATGATAAACAAAAGAATGAAACTAGGTTTATACGAAACCCTTTCTTTGTTTACAAACAAGAAAAAATAGTACAATTAATCCTATACGAGGATGTTAAGTACAATAAAAAAATGATTCTGTTAAAATATTGCTATAGGAGTCTGATCTGCGGTCGATCACTTTGTCCCTTGGACCACACGATAATGAAGAAGTGATGTAGAAGAAGAAGAAGAAGCTTCAAAGATTGCAAGTAGGATTGAACTGTCAACCAACACACTCTGTCTATGCTCTCTTTCTCTTTTGATTCGATCTCTGATCTTGATCTCCTCTTTTTTGACCTTGACCTTATGTGACCGGAAGTCTCTATTTATAGAGCTCAGTTACAGTAACTGTCCAGTCGGCATAGAAGCCAAACTGTGGAGAGAGTTGCACTCTTTACGCGGCGGTTATAATAACTGCTACCCACGTCTAAATGATCTCCTGAATTCACGTGTGACGTGTATCCCATTATGAGGTAACGCGTATAATCGCTCATCGAAGATCACGACATGCAAGCCACGTAGGTAACTGCCCCTCGCGTAAAGATGGTTGGCATAAAAGCCAAATAACTGTCTTGTTGGCGTAAAAGCCAAGTAGCTATCTTGTTGGCGTAAAAGCCAAGTAGTTGTCTTGTTGGCGTAAAAGCCAAGTAGCTGTCTTATTGGCATAAAAGCCAAATAGCTGTCGTGTTGGCATAAAAGTCAAGTAGCTGTCTTATTGGCGTAAAAGCCAAGTAGCTATTGTGTTGGCATAAAAGCCAAATTCTGCGTAAAGCTTGATGCTGCATAAATAATAGGTAACCAGCGTAAACTAGCCAATTATCCTTCCTGACTGAGGTCTTGAGCGTATTCTGGGCCAAATAGCCTTATCACGTACCTTTACAAATACAGCCTGAGTTGGCGTATTTCGAGGAGATAGCATACGGCGTGCTCCTATAGTTAAAAATAGCCTGGTTGGCATAACATGCAGGGATAGTGATGTGAGCGTATTAGCCCTAGTTTTAGCTTTCCCAGTTCATAAAAATAAAACAAAATCTTGTGCATTAAATGCAGAGATCTGCGCCTATCTCGCGCATTAACTGCAGAGATATATCTCGAGTTCTGTACGAAAAATAGCTTTTGACGTGGCGTCTGATTTCGTCTCATCTTGAGCATAAAAACTCATCTCTGCCTGTATAGAATAGGCATCGTATTCCTTGAATGTGTAAAAACGACTTGTATTAAGGATATGTCACTAAACGATAGTCTGGGACTCTGTGCAGAATCATTATTACAGTCGTCCTCTCGATCGTCGCACAGTACTCTTTGTCAGGAGTCAGGTTCACTGTTTTGTCTGACAGGTTCATTCGAGGAATACGAAGGGTTCCTCGTACAACTTCATGCTGCATTAAAAGCAGACATATTTTACGCCGGAGGGAGGTGTAGCTACCTTTTTACGCCAAAACAGCCTGGAAGTGCCGCCTTACACTGACTGTTCTTAAGCCATATTTTATGCCGTACAGCGCTGAAGCTCTATTTTACGCGTATAGCTCTGAAGTCATATTTTTATGCCACATAGCGCTGAAGCTCTGTTTTACGCGGGCTTCAAGCATGTTGAGGGGTTTTATGCGTATAATTCTCCAACGTATTTTCATGCTTCTACAAGACCCCCTTCAAAGTTTTTAAATTCCTCGTAATTTAAAATACTTTGAATGAAGCATGAAATGGTCAAATTTGACTCATTCTGCGAGGCTGATTTTTCGAAGATATTTAGAAAGTTGTTGGGATTTGGTATGTTCTCTTCTGCCTATATAAAGGCAAGCGAGTGAACCTGTTTTTCTACACTTCCTTCACTAAAAAGATGGTTGCCGAGATTCATTGGGCTGACCTGAGGAAGAAGAAGATTATGCTCTTCCAGCTTGTAAGGAGTCGTAAAAGGAGGCATCTTCGAGCAAATATCCTCTACAACGATGGATCATGGAAGGATATCATAGCTTCCTTTGCTCGGGATAATCAGCATTTTTATATGGCGATTCGTCCAGGAGAGAGAAAGGGTCTCATCGGGCCACACAGCTTGCTAGCTGTACTTTTTTCTATTATGAAGCTGGACGTAGGTAGGCAGTTTGGCCCTGTCTTCCAGTATTATGTTGGGTCTGAATCCCTAACACAATTCTAGGGCATGGCTGCCACGGCGTATGAAGGGTGGGCTTGAATAATTTATACAAGCCCAGTTCTGTATCCTCCCGCCATTCACTATTTTCTTGTTCATCGGCCAAAGAAGCAGATGAAGTGCCGTAGAAGAAGAACTGAAGATCTCCGTCAGACGAGAACCTAGCGTAATAGATTCCCATCATGATCTTGAATGTTAATGAATAATCCTTTGTAAAAAAGGATTTCTATCATATGTAATCATGAAAATGAAAAATCCTTTATAAACTGGATTTCCATCATATGTAATCATGATTAATAAACTTGTCTTCTTTTAGGCATTGCTGATTTGCCATATTTGCTGATAATGTGCGGCTTCGACACGTCTGAGTAATTTTACGCTGACTCTGGTAAATGCTTATCCGGTCAGGTCCCGACTTCTACGCGTAACGGAAGATGCGTAAAAAGCTCTTTAGCATTAAGTTGTCTTGAAGATCCAACTGTCATGCTATTTTTGGACGAGAAGTCGCATAGAATTCTGAACTTTCACTTCTCTGATACGAAGAATTTTTGTTCAGAATATCATCTTCAAGAATGGTTTCCCGAAAATTTCTCGAAACAGGGCAAGGAATGTCCGCCGAATAGGCCATACTTGAACTTAGATGTAAAGGATTCCGGCTAGACTTCGAAATGAACTTCCAATGGCCCAAGAAGAAGAGTCATCTTCAATGCTGACATCTGTGTGTTTCAGGCACTTGGAATGTTTTGTAGCCAAAAGGAAGCATTTTCTGCGTAAACCCTCGTAATTGGCTATCTGTAGCTTCTGAGCGTAAAACTATAGATTTGTAGTTTCTGAGCGTAAAACCATAGATTTGTAGCCTCTAAGCATAAAAGCTTCTGAGCATAAAATCTTCTGAGCATAAAACCATAGATTTGTAGCCTCTGAGCGTAAAAGCTTCTGAGCGTAAAACCATAGATTTATAGCCTCTGAGCGTAAAACCGTAGATTTGTAGCCTCTGAGCGTAAAAGCTTCTGAGCGTAAAACCATAGATTTGTAGCCTCTGAGTGTAAAAGATTCTGAGCGTAAAACCATAGATTTATAGCCTCTGAGCATAAAATCGTAAATTTGTAGCCTCTGAGCGTAAAAGCTTCTGAGCGTAAAATCATAGATTTGTAGCCTCTGAGCGTAAAACCGTAGATTTGTAGCCTCTGAGCGTAAAAGCTTCTGAGCATAAAACCATGGATCCTTGCTCTGTGCGTAAAATCTGGATCCGTTACGCAGCATGACTGTCCATCTTTCTTTTCAAATGATAGGCTGACATGGTCCTAAATCATAACCGACTATTAAAAATCGAATTTGGTTAGGGATTCGAAGAGTTATCTGAACTCTATAAATATCCGAATGTCTTGAGAGAGAAAAACCCTTCATCTGTCTTTGCAAAACCCTTCATCTCTTAGAGAACTCTTCATCTTCGTCTCTTTTCTGAGAACTTTGAGCTTCACCATGGCACCGAAACAGGCTTCCACTGCTAAGGGAAAGAAAGCTGCTTCTTCATCTCGCTTCTCTGCTCAAGCACGAGCAACCCCCATTAGGCTGAGCGAGCCCCGATCTGAACGAAGTGCTCCTCCGTCGAGCTTCACTCCGGGCATCACAGGTAAAGACTTCGAGAGGAATAGAGAACCTTCCGCACACGTTGTACGTGTATGTTCGATAATACACCCATATTTCTAATATGTCAGCGTAAAAACTCCATATTTTCGCAGTCTGGCGTAAAAACTCAGACTGTCAAAATTTGGCATACACTTCAAATTTTAAGTTTTACGCGCTGGATGTAAATTCTGGCATAAAAACTCAAATTTTGGCAGTCTGGCGTAAAGACTCAGACTGTTAGATTTTGGCGTATACTGCCAACCTTGAGTTTTACGTACTGGAAAATAGATTCCAGCGTAAGACTCAAGTTTTTGCAGTCTGGCGTAAAAGCTCAGACTATTAGGCTTTGGCGTATACTGCAAGAGTGTAGCGTCTAGCATAAAACTGACTTATTTTTTTGCATTTTATAGTGGACCTACAGATCCCTCCTTTGGCTGAAGTAATGGGCTCTGCTGCTGGGATATTGAATTCCAATTATCTGGAGGACTTGTCCCATGTGATATTTCCCATCTCTGGAACCGAGTATCCTCAAGAAAGGGGAACTCTGATCTCATCCCAAGGAGAATGAATGCTGCTGAGTATGATCAGTGGGGAGCCCCTGACATACATAGATGGGACTGAATATAAGAAACCAAGTTTCTTATTCAAGGATGTTATCGATAAACAATCCCAGACTAAGCCCAAGAAGGAAAATTGGGTATTTTCTGCTGAGGGCACAGTCATGTATCTGCCAAGGATGCCTAGAGATTACCTTATCTCAGCGTTCTTCCATGCCACACATCCCAAGAAGATGGTATGGACTCTGACTCCAGACCTTCATGGGCGACCAAGGAAGATCTCATACAAGAAAGGATTGAACCGAGGAGCCTTTGTGAGCAGTCCTTCAGGCCCTGTTATGCCTTTCAGGGGATTACTGCCGGACAGCGTCCCGAGTGAAGACACTTTACTGATCCAGCAGATTCAAATATCGAATTTCTGCAATGACTTTATGGGGCAGGGAGGAGTGTACCCCAAGGTGAACCCTCGCACCAGTGGATGGCTTAGCCCCGGGAATCTTCGATAGGCCAGTTTAACTGCCTGGGCCCTAAAGCACTTCCAGATGGAGGTGGAGAGTATTGGCTTGTTTGCGGCTGTGAGTGCCACTAGTGTTGGGCTGCCTCTCAACCCCAACTTGTTCTTAGCTTTGATGGAGCGATACAACTCGCTTACTGGGACTTTTGCCACTCCATTAGGTGAGTTAGGCTTAGCCCTTCATGAGATGGCAGAGATTTCAAAGCTGCCAATGGGAGATACTCCTTGTGAAGAGTACGTTCCCACAAACAGGGAGCTGAGGGAAATAAACCCTCGGGCAGTGGCAGTGTACCAGGAGCTGATGAGCCACTATCTTGCCTGTACCACCTTCTACAAAGAGCCCTCTGATTTAGCCCATACCAACAAATGGGTATCCTATCTCTTCTTCCATCAGGCCAGAAATGCCAAGCCGGACAAGGTTGTAGATAGCAGAGATAAGCCTTTGAACCTCCTGAGCATGCTTAGTGCCAATAAGGTCGATGATCTCATTGAAGATGCAAGGGCTTCAGATTATGTTCTCGATGAGGAGATAGGGGGTTATCCTGCAGGCACTAAAGTCTTCAGTTATATGAGGCATTATCGCAAACCTCTGTCCAGGAAAGCTCAACTGGTTTGCTTCCTCTCTGTCTGGCTACGCCGATGGGTAGTGCCTGGCATCGCGTCTGCGGATCGCATTCATCACAATACCATATGGCCCACAGTATATTTGGTGTTTGGAGCAAGATTGGGCCTGCTTCCTGCCATGGTATGCAGAATATAAGATGGCCTGAGGGCCATTACTGATGGCCTGCTTGCAGATGATACACAGTGTGAAGGATATCCCAGAGTGGAATTACCATTCTTATATCTGATGGGATGGTTAATCCTTCACAACACCAAAGTGATGTCTCCCGGCTCTGCCAGCGGTTCAGAAAATAACTTCTTGTTGAATTACAAGAATTCCCTTTAGAATGTGACTAGCGTCATAGATTGTCGGCGAGCATTAAATTTTGCCCATGGTTGGAAGCTCTTCTGTACCGTCCCCCCCGTTCATATCAATCAACAGGGGATGAAACTTCAGGATTCAGGTCAGGGGAAGACTATTCTTTCTTCTGAAGCCTTTTACTGGTTGGTCTGTATTAGACCATCTCATCTGCTGTACAAAAGTGAGGACTACTGCTATTTGGAGCCTTATCTGCCCAGCCGGTTCGCCAAGCAATTTGGGTATGACCAGTTGCACGTGGGGAATCCTATCACCAGCTTCAAGTTCAAAGGTGGACTTATCGATGGAGCTAGAGGATGGCGGTACTTCATCATGGGTTGTACTGGTACAATCTTTGCTGTGCCCACGACTTCTGTTTCCACGGAGTTGCGCATTCTTCACTCGTATGCGCAGTTTTATGTGTCCATCAATACCTTCTATCATGATTTTGATGTGTATGGAAGTTTCAGGATGCCCTCCCATAAGTCCACTGGAAGAGAGGAGATCCCATCCGTCTCCTCTGATGAAGGTGAAGACACTACCGGTGCAGACAATTTCTTGTTGATAATACCGAGAGGCGTAATAGCTCCGCCAGCAGAGCCTCTCGTTATCTCAAATAAGCAAAAGGCTTCCACTCTGAAAGAGCCTCCCCCCCGCAAGAAGAAGACGGTCAGAGGTTCTAAAAGGACTTCCACCAAGGGGGCCTCTAGGAGCGAGCCTATTGTTTTTCCTGTTGGGGATGATTCTTTGATCAGAGGTCCTTCGCCTTTTAGAGAAGGAACCTCCACAGTTCCGGCTGACAGTGCTAGAGATTCTTTGCTCGCGATCGCTGCCGCTACTACCGTTACTGGTAGTGCTTCGAGATCGCCTTCGAGATCGAGCATATTAAGAATCAATATACCTTTAACCAGACAAATAATGGGAATAATCCCTCATTCGTCTGTAAGTATTTCCAGCGAGATTACACCCGATGAACCTCTAGTGGATCTGGGTGATGACTGGGATGACTATCCTCAAACGTCAGTTGGTGCACCCTCTTCTCCAGGTATGTCAGCTTGTTTAGCATAATTAAGAAATGATTTAGCCATACAGGCTGCAGACGCAACATACATACCATCGGCCATGGGTAAATGTTGTCTTTACGCTTCTTTCAGAAAAATTAACATCAAATTGATATTAACTTTCTCTTGTCTTTTTTTTAGGCGAAGACATCTCTGGGGAGGGCGGAGTTGACACAACTTCTGACTTTGTTGCGGATCCATCTAATGAAACGGCGGTGCTCGACATCGAGGAAGCATGCTTTGAAGCTGCCGATCTTTTATCCGCAATATTCTCGGGTGTCATCCCGCCAGTAGCAGTTCAAATAACATCAGAGGAGAATGAGCCCATTATCTCGACTGTGCCTCCTTTGTTGAGTACGCCATCAACTTCAACCATTGCTGGAGTCCCTTCTTTTTTTGCGCCATTCGTTGAAGCAACGACTGTGGCAACATCCTCTGCAGTCATTCCAGAAGGAAGATTTACCGGTATTGCAGCCACTCCCAGCGTACATCCGATCTTTGCTATGCTAGTTGAATAATACACTAGCATATTCTACAGTACTTTGAAAGAATTGATATCCATGGTGCTGGAGAAGAACCTAGGCTTCGATGCTCTGAAGATGTCCTCCCAACTTACGATAGCGTCGATTAGAAATTTTAATGACGCTGAAAGAGCTGATGCGCTAGAGCAAATAGTTAATGGTTTAGAATAACCCATTAACAAATATTTGCAACTATCCCGAGGCAGCATCGACGATCTGGTTCAGGCTGAGTATGACTCCTTAACTGCAGAACTTGCTGAGCAAATAGAATCTCTAAACAAATCCCCCAGAAACAGCAGCAAGAGATGGATAAAGAGCAGGCTGTCTTGGTGGAGGTTATTCCTCAGCTAGCTAAGTGCCAGGCCGAATATGAGGGAAATAAAGCGAGGGTTCGAGAATTGGAAGCTGAACTCGCTCAGGCAAGGGAGAGGCTTCTCAAGACATCGGTAGTTCGTAATGTATTTGAGGGCCTAGTGAAGACAGCTCAGCAGAACTTGACACATGTGGGTGTCATCCACGCAAGTTTTGTTGATTCTCTGTCCGAACTATCTCACTTGAGCAATGACGAGGCAAGGCTGGAACGGACTCGTGCTAACATTTTGAACTCCAGGAATGAGAGGATGGCTGCTTTGGCGTGACAGATCAGGGATTTAACTGCTCCTCCCTAATGATATAATTTTTTGTTTTTTCTGTAATTTCTCAGAGATAATAAAGATACATTTTCTGACTTTGTGGACCCATCATTTTTTAGAATATAAATGATAGGCTAAGATGAAAGTGATATCAGAGGTATCATGAACATGACATACTTTCATTAAGGTTTTGCTGAATGTAAATCTATTCAGAAGTAATATGAACCGGATAGAATATAATTCAACTAAATTTGTATACTAAACACTATCAGAGATAATATGAACATGATAGGTTTATAAATTAGTCAAGCATATCCATTAAGTGGTCATATGAATCTGATAGAATATGATCCAGCTAACCTTTGTGCGTAGTATCGTCAGAATAAGATCTTCATCATACTCCGTTAGGCAAAGGAGATCAAGTATAGTACTTCTTTAGAAATTTGCAGTTGATAGGATCCATTACCAATTTTCATTAGGTTTGGCTAATCTGTAAGCGCCATTTGCAATCATATGAGGGCCCTCCATTTCTTTATAATTGTTTGTGTGAACTTCAGACATTGTACCAGAGGTAATATGGACATGAACAATATTGTGTTTGTTGAGGACATCCCACTGGGGGATCCTTGGTGGACCTATTATTTGTTGCACATATTGAGTGCAAATAATAAGTTCGAAACAAGCCCAATCAGATGATATATTTTGTGGCCAGTAAAGACATCCTGTTGGAGGATTTTTGAGGACCCATTACTTTTTGCGCACGTTAGTGCAAGTAATAGGTTTGAGACAAGTCCTGACAGAGGAAATATAGACGCGATAAAATATGACTCTGTGGGGATGAATATGGGCTGACTATTTCTTTGCTGGAGAAAATAAGGATAGTTCAGAGGTAATATGAACGTGAACTGATTTGTTTCCATTGCGGGCATTCCACAGAGGGTTTTTTGGTGGACCTATTACTTCTTGTGCACGAGAGTGCAAGTAATATGTTTAGGACAAGCCCTGCCAGAGGTAATATGGACGTGGCAGTTTTTGTGGACCTAACACCACTGGCGTACTTAGAGTTAAGTACGGATGTTAAGTTGAGACGACAACCGATATCAGAGGTAATATGGACATGATAATCGATAGCCGGACTAGGAAGGTTTGTTCAGAGGTAATATGAACATGACAAACTCATCCTGAGAGAAATACTATGCCAGCAGTTCAGAGGTAATATGGACGTGAACTGATTTGATAGCAACAACCCGAGAGGTTTGCTCAGAAGTCACTTGGGCATGGCAAACTCAGCTGGGGGAAAATGTTTAGAGAATATTTCAGAGGTAATATGAACGTAAACTGATTTAAAAAATTTACCTGATTGATTTGTAGAGTGTGGTCTATGAAGATAGACCAGAGGATCGCTCCGCTGGGGATATTGATGGGACGATAGCTCAGAGGCAATATGAGCATGGCTAGCGTCTAACTAGATAGATTATGAATAGTCACGGCGGGAATGTGCGAGTAGACCTGAGGAATGCTCTGCTGGGGAAATTGGGAGTACAAGTCTAGTTTCGACATAGTACATTTTTAGGAACTTACCATTAAAGTCCAGGAATTTTTCGCTGGGGAGATTTTGGTAGACTTATTACCCATGACGTACCTAAGACTGGGTACGGATAATACGTTGGAACGACTGACACCATCAGAGGTATTATGGACGTGATGGTATAAAGTCGATGGGCAATAATGTTTGCTCAGAGGTAATATGGACATGGCAAACTTAGCTGGGACAAAAAATTCACTGTGGAGTGATTTGCTGAGTGGGGATAGACCTGAAGGTTCCGCTGGGGAGACTTTAGGGACTCATCATCCGATACTTTTTGAGGGACCAAATTATCACGTGGGAGTGAGATCAATTTGCCGTGACCGTCATCTTGTTTATAGATGCAAAGTGACGACTTTGGCGTCGATCAACTCCTGGATTCTCCTTTTCAGTACATAGCATGCCTTTGTGGGGTGATGAATGTACCGATGAAAGAGACAATATTCTGGGTCATCGACCTTGCCAGTCCTTTCAGGGTATCTGATATTGGGTAGCCGAAGCTTATTTTCCTTCATCAATATATTAAAGATTTCAATGATGTCATCATCATTGAAGGATAAAGTCCCCTTTGGCGTTCGGACTTTTGATACCTGAGTTGTACGGTCCTCAGGGAAGATGGTCATAGTTGTATCATCTTCAGACTCAGAGGGAATTCTACCCCCAGCTTTGGATGTTGCTCTGCTTAGTCGAGGGAGACTACCCCCAGACATGTCGTGGCGTTTATCCACAGAAGTTGATTTAGAAGGACCTGCCTCTGGTATTACAGGATCTGACTGTGGAGGTTTAGAGTTTGCAGGGGATGTGGTATACCCCAACCCAAAACGAGTTCGTTGACAGTAAGGATCACCATGCAACGGTATTCGTCTGCCTTTTCCATAATTGAGGCCTCGCTTCAACTTCAGATCATAACCCATGTTTTGCATAATCTTTAAAGCCTGTGAGCTATATATGTGGATTTGCATTCTCCCAACATCTGATACGCGAGATTCTTCTTATACAATCGGTCTATTTCGCATTCGACCGGAGATTATTTGATGCTGATAGTTGCGAGTACGTGGAACTATAAAGATAGATTCTTCATGTGGCCCATATGTTATGACGATATTAGATGTTGACTCATCTTCCTACATGATCTCCCCACGCTTGGTAGTTAGGTGCACTAAATCTTGATTTTTTCCCCTGTCTTTGCATTTTTGGATCAAAAAATTACGCAAATCGAGGAGATTAACAAAAGAAGAAGAAGGCTTATTCTGCCTTTTTACATCAGTAGGAAGGTGTAGATTAGGAACCAGAACCCTTTCCCTGCTATAGGAATAAAGTATTTCACCCATGTGAGTAGCATATGACCCATCATCCTTCTAAGGAGCGTATTTTCCTGTAAAATAGGTCTTCTTTACGCGGACAAACTTATCCTGGCATAATTTGGATTTCTGCCCAGGTTCGCGTAAAACAGGGGGAGTCCTCAAACGGCCTCCAACGTCACGCGTAATCTGAAGAGTGGGCAACTTCTTCTCTTGGGGGCGTACAACTCTAGTGGTTGGGAGATTCGCCACTTGTTTTCCCTTGATGTGATTCAAGGGTCCATCTGCCACATCGCAGATAGGAGATCTATTTTTATGCGCAGGGCGCGTTTAAAATTTCTGCGCGGGCACTGAGGCCTTGCTAGGAATTTTGTCTGTCATGTCACAGACGGGAGACGAATTTTTACGCGCAGGGCGCGTGTTAGACTTCTGGATTAGCACTGAGGCATTGCCAGAAGTTTTATCTGCCACGTCACAGATGGGAGACAAAATTTTACGTGCAGGGTGCGTTCTAGACTTTTGGATTGGCACTAGGGGATTGCCAGAAGTTTTGTCTGCCACATCACAGACGGAAGACGGGTTTTTATGCACAGAGCGTATAGGTTATGATGTCACAACCTTATTGATCGGAGAGAGAGAGAGCCTGTTGAAAGGGTAGAGGATGTCCGGGGCATCCATACTTTATGCAGCTTCCTGTTGTCCTGGACAGAGAGGGAATAAGAGCTACCCCCTGCGCGAAGCATGTCTTCATAAGCAGATTGGTCGAATTGGACGACCAAAGTCTTCTTCGTCGATCCGACGGATACAACATCGTGTTGAGCAATGGCTTTCTTGTCAGATAAGAAAGTAGTCCCCAACAGAGTCGCCATCTTATGTTTGATGATAAACAAAAGAATGAAACTAGGTTTATACGAAACCCTTTCTTTGTTTACAAACAAGAAAAAAAGTATAATTAATCCTATACGAGGATGTTAAGTACAATAAAAAAATAATTCTGGAGAAATATTGCTATAGGAGTCTGATCTGCGGTCGATTACTTTGTCCCTTGGACCACACGATGATGAAGAAGTGCTATAGAAGAAGAAGAAAAAGCTTCAAAGATTGCAAGTGGGATTGAACTGTCAACCAACACACTCTGTCTATGCTCTCTCTCTCTCTCTCTTTTGATTCAATCTTTGATCTTGATCTCCTCTTTTTCGACCTTGACCTCCTGTGACTGGAAGTCTCTATTTACAGAGCTCAGTCACATTAACTGTCCAGTCGGCATAGAAGCCAAACTGTGGAGAGAGTTGCACTCTTTACGCGGCGGTTATAATAACTGCTACCCACGTCTAAATGATCTCCTGAATCCGCGTGTGACGGATGTCCCATTATGAGGTAACGCGTATAATCACTCATCGAAGATCACGACATGCAAGCCACGTAGGTAACTGCCCCTCGCGTAAAGATGGTTGGCATAAAAGTCAAATAACTATCTTGTTGGCGTAAAAGCCAAGTAGCTGTCGTGTTGGCGTAAAAGCCAAGTAGCTGTCTTGTTGGCGTAAAAGCCAAATAGCTGTCTTGTTGGCGTAAAAGCCAAGTAGCTGTCGTGTTGGCGTAAAAGCCAAATTCTGCGTAAAGCTTGATGCTGCATAAATAACAGGTAACCAACATAAACTAGCCAATTATCCTTCCTGACTAAGGTCTTGAGCGTATTCTGGGCCAAATTGACTTATCACGTACCTTTGCAAATATAACCTGAGTTGGCGTATTTCGAGGAGATAGCATACGACGTGCTCCTATAGTTAAAAATAGCCTGGTTGGCGTAACATGCAGGGATAGTGATATGAGCGTATTAGCCATAGTTTTAGCTTTCCCAGTTCATTAAAAATAGAACAAAATCTCGTGCATTAAATGCAGAGATCTTTCCATATCTCGCGCATTAACTGCAGAGATATGCCTCAAGTTTTGTACGAAGAACAGCTTTTGACGTGGCGTCTGATTTCATCTCATCTTGAGCGTAAATACTCATCTCTGCCTGTGTAGAATAGCTAGCGTATTCCTTGAATGCTTAAAAATAACTTGTATCAAGGATATGTCACTAAATGACAGTCTAGGCCTCTGTGCAGAATCATTATTACAGCCGTCCTCTCGATCATCGTGTAGTACTCTTTGTCAGTAGTCAGGTTCACTGTTTTGTCTGACAGGTTCATTCGAGGAATACGAAGGGTTCCCCGTACAACTTCACGCTACATTAAAAGCAGACATATTTTATGCCGAAGGGAGGTGTAGTAACCTTTTTACGCCAAAACAGCCTGGAAATGCTGCCTTACGTGGACTGTCCTGAAGCCATATTTTACGCCACACAGCGCTGAAGCTCTATTTTATGCGTATAGCTCTGAAGTCATATTTTTATGCCACATAGCGCTGAAGCTCTGTTTTACGCGGGCTTCATGCATGTTGGAGGGTTTTATGCGTATAATTCCCCAGCGTATTTTCATGCTTCTACATGGTTGGGGGGAACGAGTCGGCTGCTTGCTTAGGTTTTTAGGTTGAAGAAATTAAAGAAAAGGAAAAAGAATATTTATATATGTATAGTGTTGGGTTGACCTAAAAATTTGGTCCATGCTCCTTGGGAAAAGGGCTTCTCATGTAGAATTTCAAGGCTATGATTACATAGATTCAAAATGTATGGTTAGGATTTTCTTGGTTCAAAATATTGGAGGGCTATGGTTTGAGGAGGTTGATGTTGAGTTACACACTCCAAAATTATGGAAAAATTCACATGAAGGAGAAATAGTTTTCTTCATATGTTGTGTCCAATGGGGTAGACACCTTAATACACTTTTGCATAAAAGTGCCCAACGATTAAAAAATTGCACAAAGTTAGGTTTATGGTTTAATTTAATTAAAAATGAATATAATTGGTGTCCTAAAATTAATTAGAAGTACATACGACTAAAATAAGGGGAACACAAGTGTCATGAATGAAGATGACTCAGAATAAAATATTACACTAATTTGGGTTGCTCAAAATGGGTCGAGAATGTGTCTCCAATTTTGATTGGAACGCACAAGGATACAAAATTGAATTTATATCGAATTAAATACAATCGTTTACGACGAATGTTGTGCGACTAAAATAAAATACAACAAGGCATAATTATGAGTCACACAAAGACCAAAGTAGAAGACTGGCATGTCTAGGGCAAGGGTGTAAAATTTGTTGGAAGGCAATGGCAAGTGTAGCGCTCTAATTATCGAAGCAACGGTAAGGTACAACAATCATAAAATCACAACAATTAAATATAAATAAATGTCATACAATCATTAACACATTAAATTATGAAAAGTCAAAAATACCCCTATTCTAAAATATGGTAGTGACAAGTCTACCCTCCTTAAAAGAATTTTGTCCTCGAAATTAAAAATAAACTAGAACAAGAACAAACAATCAAACAAGGAATTATACCTCAAGTCTCGAAGAGATACGGATACTGCTCGCGCATTTCGTCCTCTCTCTCCCAGGTTGACTCGCCTGGAGAGTGATGTCTCCATGCAACACAAACCAAAAGAATAGTCTGGTTTCGCAATACCTTCTATCTACGATCCAAGATCTCTACGGGTTATTCAGGATAGCTGAGCTTCGGTCCAACCTCGATCTCTGAGTGATCTAGTACGTGACTAGGATCTGCCACGTACTATCTCAGCTACAACACGTGGAACACGTCATGCACTCCATCTAGAGCAGGCAGTAAGTCCAGTCTATAGGCCACTGCACCGACCCTTGCAAGAATATTGAAGGGCCCGATGTATCGTGGACTAAGCTTTCCGCCTCTACTAAAACAAATCGTGCACCGTGTCAGAGAAATCCGTAGGAACACCCAATCGCCAACCTAGAACAAACAATCTTAATACGTAATCTAAAACAAAATAATCACAACCCAATAAATAACAAAAACCTATACCTGAAACTCTAGGAGTCTACGGTGGCAATCGGCCCAATGCCGCTGTCTGTCCTGCACCACTCGCAGTCTGTCTCTAATGACTTTCACCTTTTCTGCTGTATCCACGACCATTTTTGGTCCTAACAAAGCTTTTTCTCTAATATTATCCCAAGATAACGGTGTACGACACCTTCGTCCATATAAGGCCTCAAATGGTAACATCTCAATGCTGGCCTGGTAGCTGTTATTGTAAGCAAACTCTACTAGGTGTAGATGATCCTCCCAGGAACCTTCGAGATCCAAAATATAAGTGCGTAGCATGTCTTCAAGAGTCTGAATAGTCCTTTCAGACTGCCCGTCTGTCTGGGGGTGATACGCGGTACTGAACTTGAGCTGAGTGCCCAAGATAGCCTGCAAACTCCTCCAAAATTGGAAAGTGAAACGACTATCCCGATCTGAGACTATACTCACAGGAACTTCATGTAATCTGACAATCTGTCGCACGTACATCTCTGCTAGCTTCTCTGTCGATGTACCCACTTTGAATGGTAAGAAGTTAGCTGATTTGGTCAACCTATCCACGATGACCCAAATCACGTCCTTTCCTCCTGGAGAACGTGGAAGTCCTGAAACAAAGTCCATAATCACGTGCTCCCACTTCCATTCTTGGATGGGTAAAGGTTGAAACAATCCTCCTGGCCTCTGTCGATCTGGTTTTACCTGCTGGCACACAAAACACCTGGATACAAAGCATGCTACCTCGTGCTTCATACCATACCACCATACGTGCTCCTTCAAATCTCGATACATCTTGTTGGCACCGGGATACATCGAGTACTGAGAGTGATGTGCCTCATGCAAAACCTCTTCGCGCAGCTCTCCACTTGGCACACACATCCTCGTGCCATGTCGTAAAGATCCATCATCTGCAATAGTGAAATCATCTGTCAATCCTGTCCGAACTTGTGCCCTGATACTCCTCAGAGTCTTATCATCATACTGTGCAACTCTAATTATATCCATCAGCTCTGATTGTATCTACAATCCCCACATCTGAATCTCAACACCTGGAACTAGCACTTCAATTCTCAAGCTCTCTAGATCGGCCAATAAGTGTCTAACTGTAGTCAAGTACATAGCCATCAGATACCTGCTCAAGGCATCGGCGACTACGTTGGCCTTTCCTGGATGGTACTGTAATGAGATGTCAAAGTCTTTTATCAACTCTAACCACCTTCTCTGTCTCATATAGCTCCTTCTAGGTAAACACGTACTTTAAGCTCTTGTGGTCCGTGAAGATCTCCACACGCTCTCCGTACAGATAGTGCTTCCACAGCTTTAGAGCGAAGATAACTGCTGCTAACTCCAAATCATGAGTGGGGTAGTTCTTTTCATGAGGGCATAATTGTCTTGAAGCATAGGCAATTACTTTTCCGTGCTGCTGAAGAACGCAACCCAAAACTTTTCCTGAAGCATCACTGTAGATAGTAAATCCACCTGTCCCTGATGGCAACGTCAATACTGGCGCTGTCGTTAATCTCTTCTTCAGCTCATCAAATGCAGCCTAACATTCCTCTGTCCAGACAAAATCCACATCTTTCTTGGTTAGCCTAGTCATTGGCTCTGCAATCTTGGAGAAGTCTTATTCAAATCTTCTGTAGTATCCTCCTAGTCCGAGAAAGCTCCTGATTTCAGCTACCGTACTGGGGGTAGCCCATGACTCCACTACCTCTATCTTCTTTGGGTTAACTGAAATTCTGTCACCTGTCACCATATATCCAAGAAATTCAACCTTGTCAAGGAAGAACTCATACTTTGAAAGCTTCCCGTACAACTCTTCCTTCCTGAGAGTCTCCAAGACTAGTCTCAGGTGCTCTTCGTGCTCCTCTGGGGTCTTCGAATGCACAAGAATGTCGTCAATGAACACCACTACAAACTTGTCAAGGTACTGATAGAATACCTTGTTCATCAAGTTCATGAATACTGCTTGTGTATTAGTTAAACCAAACGACATTACCGTGAATTCAAACTGGCCATATCTGGTCCAAAAAGCTGTCTTCGGTATGTCTTCTCTCTTCACCTTCACCTGGTGATAGCCTGACCTCAAGATTATCTTTGAAAACACCTTTCTTTCTCTCAATTGATTGAAAAGATTATCTATCCTCGGCAGCGGATATTTGTACTTGATACTAAGGTTGTTTAGAGCTCTATAATTGATACACATACGTACTGTGCCATCCTTCTTCGGTACGAACAATATCGGAGCTCCCCATGGTGATGAACTGGATCTAATAAAACCTTTCTCTTGTAGCTCCTCAACTTGCTTCTTCAGTTCTACCAGCTCGCTGTTGTTGACTCTATAGACATGTTGCGAAATAGGCTCCGCTCATGGTACCAAGTCTATAGAGAATTCAACATCTCTGTCTGGCGGCAAACCTGGCAACTCCTCTGAAAATACATCCAGGAACTCCGCTATCATTGTATGTGGTAACTCCTCTTCTTCCTTTCTAGCTCTGCAAAAAGTGCCTCTGCTCTGCTTTGTTGCTCCTCTGACGACCTCAAACTCTGGTTCTCCTGGCGGTCAAAATATTACTCTACCTCCGTGATAATCTATAGTATCATGATGTCTACTCAACCAATCCATTCTGTGTACAATATCGTATCCCGGAAGTGGCATGACGAGTAAACTCACGCTCAACTCTCAGCCTCCCAATGATACTCTCCGGTCCTTGCAATAATTACGGACTTGGATAATGTCTCCTCCAGTCGTGATCTTGCAAGTCCTATCTAATGGTTCCATTTCTAAACGATGCTTAAGAGCATAAGATACAGATATGAAACTATAGGAAGTGCCAGAATCAAATAATGCAAGTGCTAGAATAGAATCGAGAGAAACTGAACCTGAAATCACGTCTCCAGCTAGCTCGGTCTCCTCGATCGTCATGGCGTATGCGCGTCCCTATGGTGCTCCTCTCTGCTGTTGCTGGTGCTGGTGCTGGACAAACCTTTGCTACTGTGGTGGAAGTGGAGGTCCCCTCTGTTGGCCTCCTGGTACAGTAGGTACTCTGGCTGGTCCTCTCTGAGCGGTTGTTCCACCCTGACGAGTCTGAATAGATGGGCAGTCCCTAAGATGATGTGCTGATGATCCACAGGACAAGAAAGTATCCAATATCTTCCTACAGATGTCTCTGGTATGTCTCACATTTTCGTAATATGCACACTGGGCAACGGGCTGATTCTGTCTCTGTGGCTGCTGCTGCTGGATGTGTCGTCGAACTGGTGCCTAGTGCTGCTGATGCTGCTGCTGGTATGACCTCTGTTATTATTGTTGAAAGTGTGGGTGCTTGGCCGGTCCTGTGTTATCACCTATTGCTCCAGAAGTGTCGCATCCTCTCTTGGGCCTGAGGTCCAAGTCATCTTCAGCAATCTGGGCATCCATCAAAATACCCTCAAATGTAGCAGTACGTCATCCCGAAGTACGAGACTTGATCTCTCTATTCAATCCCTTCCTGAATTTTTGTTCTCGGTCTCCTGGATCTCGAATCATCGATGGAGCGATTCGACTCAATCGGCAAAACTCTGCGGCATATTCGTCGACTGACATACTTTCTTGGACTAAGTCATGGAACTGACTTTCCAATGCTCCCAAAGCTACGTCAGAAAAGAACTTCTCCTTGAAGATCTCTTTGAAGTTATCCCAAGTAAGTCCTCCATCAGCGAGTCTCGGCTCTGTACGATAACACATCAGCGCGATATCAAACATCTGACTGCCAGCGGCCTCGATCTGAAGAATCTCAGGAATCTGCGCCAAACGCAAGTTTCTCTCTATATCCTCTAGCCATTCGTCAGCGTAGAGTATCCCCTCAGTCCCTTTCAACTCTCGAGGCATCATCCTCTTGAAGTCCACTATAGTACCTGGCCTCTGGTGCTGCTGGCCAGGATGCTGCTGTTGTCGTGCTACTCTCTCCACAGCCTGGAGAGCCACCTGATGAGCATTCTCCATGCTCTCTCTCATCAGCTCTGTCTGTGCCTGGTGCGCCTCTGCTTGTACCCTCTGAGCCTCATCTTTAACACGTTGAGCTTCTGCTGTTACTCTCTGGGCCTCTAACATGCCCTGGATAAGTGCGAACATCTGTGCCCCATCAGTGGGCATACCTCCGGGAATCGGTGTTGGTGGTGGTGGAAGGTTGTCCGTCACAGCTGGGGCAATCCTCTAAACAGGTGGAAGAGGAATCCCATTAGCTGCAGATACTCCCACATGAACAGGAGATATAGGAGGAACTCCAGATATCTGTTCGTCAGGTCGAGAGGTGACAGACCTCTCTGAAGCTGCTGCTCCTAATCTCAAAGACCTAGTCTTCGGCGGCATCCTGAAGACAGTCAAAAAGAATCAATTAAGGTAATAGATATGATACCATCAAGGAAGGACAGTAAAATTTAAAGGAAACAATCTTTCAGAATAACATTGTAAGATCAAAATTTTTTAGTTGTGATTGAGCATACTCTCATCCTAAATCATATTTTCTATATCCTATTACAGGCTCGCAGTGGTACAACTAAGTTGTTGCACTATCACGATATCGTACAACTTGTGAATCTAGACCTGCATGGGCTACCACTAAAAATGTGTCACGACCCGTACCCGAAATTTGGGCATGAGTCGTGGGTACGTCCAGCCTACGCCGCAGCATCGGCGGTAGAACGCTGTCTAGGTCACAATAAATACTAACATAACTCACAACTTGTCAATGATATAAACTCCATAAGGAGGACAATATACATCTCACAATAGCTCATAATGCAAACTCAATCACAATAACTATAAGAGTATAAAGGTACGATAAAAGATAAGAAGAATGACATAGTTAAACACCATGTCTCAAAATAAAGATAAACCACAGTCTAGCTGTCTAACATAAAGTCTCCACAAGTCCCAACATAAAATAAGAATAAGTCTAAACATAAACTGAAATAAACCTCAAATAAGTCTCAGTGCATAAGATAAATACTGTCTAGATAGCTGCATGTAATGTCTCCTCTAAAGGAATAGTCTCCTTTAAGATCTCTGGTGTATAGTCTGCATCTATACCTGGTCCATAATGTGTGGGACAGAAGTCCTCAAGATCCTTTGGAAAAAATATCCAGTCAGGATTGGAGCGAAGTACAAGCACTAACAATAGTTCCACATATATTGACAAAAACTATAATACAGTGTAAAGAAATACAAAATAGATATGAATACTGGCAATAAACAAAACTGGAATAATGAATACTGGAATAAGGAAATACTGGAGCATATCATCATCAATAGTACATCTAGCAATGAATAGAAATACAAGTGCATGCTAGAACAATGAACTGGAATATAAGTAAATGCTAGAGCAATAACTAGAACATAGGGAATACTAGATACATAAACTAGAGATACATGTCAAGAACATCTAGCTAAGTGTGTGAAATATTAGCATATCATGTGATCGGCTTGGGACTGATCAGGCTTGTTACATATAATTAGCTATGATTCATGTAAGATCAGGCTAACCATCCAGATAGCTATGATGCGAGTAATAGTCAGGCTAATCATATGTAACTGGCTATGAGGCATGTAATGGTCAGGCTGCACCGACGTGAGGTGTGGGTGAGCTATGATGCATGTAGAGTTGGGTATGATCACATAAGCTACTAATATTTCCTCTTTCCCCAGCTAGCACAATGGATTCTAAATTATGACTCCTCGTGATAGGTCTCGATGATGCCAATTCGTGTAAACAACATTGTCAGAATCATGTACGCTATAGAACTAAAATTATAGAGATAATCAACATAATGAAAACTGTTAGAGAATGTACTCGCCTGTGGTCCTATGCAGGAAATACCAATATCCTATTTCCAAAGTATCGTCTAAATGATCCAACAGTCCTATAGACATTATTTAATGACAATACAAATCAATCGATACACTAACACACATAGTCAATAACACAATAAACTTAGAGACTACGCTAGGGGGTGACACTTGTTATCTACAGGGTCAATTGTGCGTCTAGTTGCACGGGTGTCACGTCTGTAATTACTGTGCATCACAGACAGTCAAATAATTCGGGTCTCGCTAGTACGTCAGTGTACATAAGGCAGTCTGCTAACAAATTACAGGGTCACAGGTCAATGTAACTACGAGATATCCGTAATTACACTAGGGTCTCCTAGTACATCTATAAATATACATATAGTCGTAACTAGTATATAACATTAATTACTTACAATTTATATGTATAACAATTAAATACATATACAATATATATATATATATATATATATATATATATATATATATATATATATATATATATATATATATACTAATTGAATTTATATACTAGATATATATATGTATATATATATACCAATTATACATATTAAACATATACTAATGGAATACCCAAATATATACATATACCCATTTGAATACATATACCAATTACATACACCCATATACCAATGAACAATATACATTACTAGATGTATACATACTAAAATAAAGCACAACAAGGCATAATTATGAGTCACGCAAAGACCAAAGTAGAAGACTGGCATGTCTATGGCAAGGGTGTAAAATTTGTTGGAAGGCAATGGCAAGTGTAGCGCTCTAATTATTAAAGCAACAGTAAGGTACAACAATCAATAAAATCATAACAATTAAATATAAATAAATATCATGCAATCATTAACACATTAAATTATAAAAAGATAAAAATATCCCTATTCTGAAATATGGTAGTGACAAAGAAGCGCATCGCTCTCAGTATTCCATGCATCCTGGTGCCAACATGATGTATCAGGATATGCGAGAGAGTGTGCGGTGGTATGGCATAAAGAGGGAAGTGGCATAGTTTGTATCCAGATGCTTAGTGTGCCAGTAGGTGAAAGCCAAGAGGCAGAGGCCAGATGGTTTACTTCAGCCATTACCCATTCTAGAGTAGAAGTGGGAGCACATTACTATAGATTTTGGGTCTGGACTTCCACGATCTCCAGGAGAAAAAGACGCAATTTAGGTCATCGTTGACAGGTTGACCAAGTCGGCCCACTTTTTGCCTTTCAAGTTGGGTTTCTCTACGGAGAAGCTGGCAGAGATGTATGTGAGACAGATCGTCAGGATACATGAGATTTCTGTCAGCATAGTCTCAGATCGGGATAGTCATTTTACTTCTCATTTTGGAAGGAGTTTGTAGGCGAGTTTGGGCACCCAGCTCAAGTTCAGTACTACATATCACCCCCAGACAGATGGACAGTCAGAAAGGACCATTCAGACTCTCGAGGATATACTGCGTACCTGTGTACTAGATTTTAGGAGATCTTGGAAAGACCATCTCCATTTCGTAGAGTTTGCTTACAACAACAACTATCAGGCTAGTATAGAGAAGTCACCATTTGAGGCTCTGTACGGTCGGAGATGTCGTACTCCCTTGTCATGGGACGATTTTGGAGATAAATTTTGCTAGGGCCTGAGATGGTTATGGATGCAGCAGAGAAGGTTAAGATAATCAGAGACAGATAACGACATTGGGCCAATAGCCACCGGAGACCTTTGGAGTTTAAGGTATAGTTTATATTTTTGTTTTGTGCTTGATATTAGTTGTTTGTTATAGGTTAAGTTCTTAAGGTTATATTTTGTTCTAGATTGGTGGTCTGGTGTTTATGAGGATTTCTCCGACACGAGATACGATTCGTTTCGGTGGAGGCAGAAAGCTTAGTCCGTGATTCATCGGACCTTTCAGTATTCTCGAGAGGGTCGGTGCAGTTGCTTACAGACTAGAATTGCCACCTGTATTGGAGGGAGTATACAACGTATTTTACGTGTCTCAGTTGAGACGGTACGTGGCGAATCCTAGCCATGTGTTGGATCATTCGAAGATAGAGATGGGCCCTACTATTAGCTATCCAGAGCAGCCAGTTTAGATTCTTAATCAGAGAGAAAAGGTGATGAGGAACCAGAATATTCCTTTGGTACGAGTCGCATGGAGGCATCACCCTCCAGGGGAGTCTACCTGGGAGAGAGAAGATGAAATGCGAGAGCGTTACCCATATTTGTTTATGCCTTGTGGTATGTTCTTTCCTGATTCTGTTCTGTTTTTATATTTTGGGGGCAGTTTCGTCTTTGAATTTTGAGGACGAAATTATTTTAAGGGGGGTAGACTTGTCACTACCACATTTTCTAGGAAAGGATATTTTGGTCATTTTATATTTAATTAATTATTGTACATGTTGTAAATTTATTTATGGTATTATTTATTTATTGTTAAATATTAGTATATTATTTTGGACTTGTGTTAGTGGACTTAACTAGTTTAGATTAGATCCATGGACCAACATTTAATTCTAGTTAGAATTGAGCCCAATAATAAGCCCAATCATTAGGAGGATGATTAATTAAGTTAAACCAATTAGACTAGAATCTTTCCTCCTTAATTATTTTCTTCATGAGAGGTCCCAAGGGGTATTTTAGATATTTTATAGTAGCTTGAGGAAGGGGGAAGGGGGTCGGCCTATTATTTGAGTGGAGGGAAAGTTTTTCTCTCTTCATTTTTTATTTCAAATCTAGATTTAGAATTTTCTCTTCCAAATTTCTTTATTTTCACATTAAATTCTAAGCAAATTTTTTTATTGTTTCTTCACAAATCATCATTGGAGGCCATTAAAATAAGGCAGAAGCAACGATCTACAAGGAGGATAAAAAGATCTACAAGGAGGAGCAAGGATCTACAAGTTGGAAGCTCTTTTTATTCAATTTGGAGGTTTCATTGGAAATCTATCTCTCAATAGATACAATACATTTTTTTTCTCTAATTAGACTCTAAATCTGTATTTTAATCATTAGTAACCATCCCATATGCTAAGGCTATCCATATGAATTGGAATTAGGTTCATATGAGGTCTATGGAGAAAGTTATGGTGTATTTTGTGTCAATTTTGGAGGAATTCCTAGATTGACACATCTTGTGTTTGTCAATAGGTCAATTAGACCAAATTGATATATGTTTGGTTGTGTGTGGCTAGTGTCGTATCCATAATTGGATACGTGTAGGCCGTATCCTCACAATTTGGAGATACAGGTTGATTTGGGAGTTTTTTTCCGACACGGGAGTTTAAGCATGTCATATTTTGACACTGACACGTAGATCAGTAGCTAGCTCTTTGTATTGTTCATAATTATAATTTTAGACTTGCTCGTGTCCTTTGGGATACGTTTGGTTGTGTGGTGGAGTCGTATCACAAGCGTATCATAGATCTAGTGTGATACGGGTGCGATGCACTTCACGTGTTTGTTCCTTTGTATTTTAATTTGATTATCTTGGTTATAGATATTATAATATTGTAATTATAATTATTATGTGAGATATATGTATATATATTTATGTATGATCTATAATTCTTGTTAGTGTGTTGGTGATCATGGGAGAGTAGGAGTTCATGTGCATCTTTAGCATGGTTATATATATATATATATATATATATATATATATATATATATATATATTTATATATATGGTAGATATATATAATTGTGTGTAGATGTATATATATATATATATATATATATATGTGAGATGTGTATTTATGTGTGTCAAGACCCGCACCCGGTTTAGGGGCACGAGTGCGCCGGTACGTCCAGCCTACGCCGCAGCATCGGCATAGAACGCTGTCTAGGTCAAGTAACTATCTAATCCATCTTACAAGAATACCCAATTCCATAAGGAGACGTGGATATCATAAAATAATGCTGGATACTCAATCACATAAACTAAGCACGATGAGATATCAAGGCAAACAAAGAAATACAAGACAAATCTAATGACAGAATAATCATACCTGCAATCAGTAACATCCAATCCCCAAGTGTCAGAACCAAGTCCACGAAGGTCACAGTCTGGAAAATATTTTCCAGTCAGGAAGGAGCAAAGTACATCTCTAAATAGCAGTTCTATATTAATGATATAAACTATGTAGCAGTTCTAGATGGAAATATACAAGAGGTATGTATAGGTACAAGAAATGTACAATAAAAGAAATACTGGAAATACAGTAAGTAAATGCAGGAAAAATAATAATATGTCAACGAGCAAGAATCCTATGACTAAGTGTGTGAGTACTAGCTTTAACATGTGATCGACTTGGGAACTTGATCAGGCTGGTTACATGTGATTAGCTATGATTCATGTAAGGTCAGGCTAACCGTTGGTTAGCTATGATGCATGTAGAGGTCAGGCTAATCACACGTAACAGCTATGAAGCATGTAAATGGTCAGGCCGCACCCGACGTGAGATGTGGGGTGAGCTATGATGCATGTAGAGTTGGGTATGATCACATATCTATACTAAAATACTCCCCTTCCCCGACTGGTATAGTAGATCCAATCATGGTACGCTATGGCACGGGATTCCCTAGGGAGGTAGCAAATCTTCTTGGGTCTGTGTCTGTACATGCACAAGATAACTAGGAACAAGTCTTGTACAAGCTACACCATGAATAAGGAATAACATCTCATGACGAGATCCGTGTATACCAATCCGTGTAACCAACGTGTCAAGAGCATGGATATCTACACTAGATACAGTGAACATAGGAGATATCATAAATTAGAAACTAATCAGAGAATGTACTCGCCTTGGGTCCTTAGTTGGTGAATACCGAGGTCCTGTTCCAGAGTATCGTCTGGAAGATCCAGCTGTCCTATAACATATAATAAATAATACAACATTTGCATCAGATGCTATACTAAACACACAATCAATACCTAACTCAGGGGCTATGCCTGGTATGATACTGGTCAACTAGGGTCGTCTAGTAGATAGATATATAAGACACATATACCTATTTTTAACTAACATTAATACCTACAATATATATATATATATATATATATATATATATATATATATATATATATATATATATATATATATATACCATTTAATTCATATATCTAATTTATACTAGTTGAACAATATATATATGTATACTCATATATATGCCAAAAATACATTTTAAAAATATATATATATATATATATATATATATATATATATATATATATATATATATATATATATATATATATATATATATATATATATATATATATATACCATTTAATTCATATATAATATATTAGTTAAACAATATCTGGGTACCAATTTAAAAACATACTAGGTGTATATACAAATGCATATATACATATACCAATATATATATATATAAATATATATTAAGTATATACATAATATATATATATATATATATATGTGCTAAAAAGTAAATACATGCATATATATGAATATATGAGTACTAATACATTAATTTGATTTATTCTAATATTATAGGGTATATTTTATTAAATGCAATTATATGAAAATACCAAAATACATATATATATATATATATATATATATATATATATAAATACAATAATAATAAATACATACATAGAAATACGTACATACACGAGGGAAAAGGATCGTACCTGAGCTCGTCTATGACGACGATGAGATGACGACGACGAGGAGGATGAAGAAGACGAAGACGAGATGACGAGGTCGGCTCGAGACTGGAGAAGACAGGGGGTCATTCAAATTTCTGCATTGACTGGCATAGCGCAAGTTGCAAGATCTCATTGCGCTTTTTCTCGCCTCCACTGAATCCTTCATTGACATTTCTGTTCAAAAACTTGGGATCCATATTCACAGCCTCAAGTTTGGGATATAAGAAACTCCAGAAATCAAGAGGAGATAGCTCTGGAACCCCTAGTGCTTTTTCTTCGAGCATTGCATGACATAAGCATAAAGTCCATATTGCTCACGCCTGGTATCTCAATTGGGGTCTAAAAACTCATAAAAATTCCTGCATGAGACCTCTCTTCTGGCTCCATTTCGAGTAAGTTCTTACCCTTGAAAACAACTTTACCTCCTGTGACTTTGTATTCTAGATGACCAACAAGAACCTTGGCGAAGGTGCTCTTCCCGGAGCCATTCTTCCCCATGAGAGCATGGATCTCTCCTTCATTTACGGTGAGATTTAGGCCCTGCAGGATCTCCTGGTCCGTCTCGGCGATCACCGCCCTCAGGTCCTCGACCTGCAGGAAAGGCTTCGGAGGAGGGGGAGGAGACACGTCTCCGGCGACGGCGGAGACGTGAGGTTGTCGCATCTGACGCCACGCTAGGAGCAGTGGTCGGCGTCGTCCTGGTCCCAGTCGAGGAGCACGTTGGCGACGTTGCTGAAGGGGACTTGACGGACACGAGCGCCCGGCCCTGGTCCGAAACAGCGGCAGGAACGGTTGGGAGAAGACTAAGAACAGGAAGAACCATCACCATCACCATGGTTGTAGCCGACATTGTTGTAGAGTAGAGGGGAAGAATTGGTTTGGTTTTTTTTTTTCTGATACTACATAGTCTGTGTGTTGAAAAGAAAAGAGGAGGAGCGGCTGTGTAAGGGAGGAGGCCGGCAAATTTGGAGCCGTGGCCGGAGAGGGTGGTGGTGGGATCAGCTTCGGCCGGAGCGGGGTCGGTTTTATTTCATCGGGAGAGGAAATGGGCGGAAGGCTTCTGAAAAGGAGAGAAATGAGTAGCTGTTACTTATAGGAGTAGGATTTTAGGGTTATCTAAAATTGATGGACATGATTTAATATAATCAAATGAAGGGATGATGATCTACTCTCTTCTAGAAATATTTGTATACACAATTGTATTGACTATCGGTCCACAAAAGATTAGGGTAATTTATGGCTTTCCACTCGTTCCTATTCTCTTTCATTTATTAAATAATAAAGGCAAACAATTGCTACACTATTATTTACTTAAGTAATTTATTTAACTAAATCATCATAGTTATAATTAATTATAAAAGGTATAATAATCATAGTTCGTGTGATTAACCTAATCGTTTTAAATAATTTATTTTATTCAAAATAATACGATTTTCAAAACATACTTTTGAACTAGCATTGAAACTCAAAACCAATAAAAACATATTTTATATAAATTCCATGAATAAAATTTAAAGAAATCATTTTCCTAAAAATAATAGTAGAAAGTAAAAGAAAAAATCAAGAGTTTTGGAGATTTTGGGAAACAGGAGTAACAAATCTACCCACCTTAGAAAATTTCGTCCTCGAAATTTAAAATCCTCATAGTAGTGTTTATACCTTATTTAGTTCCCATCAATAGTTAATTCATTCAACCCAAAAAATCCTGAAATAATCCACCTTGTCATTTCACAAATTTCAAAAAAATTTCTGAATTTATTGTATTCCTGAAAAATCCTTGAAATAAAATCATTATCCATTTTCCTCACAATTTCCTCAATTTTTTTTAAAGTTAAATAAATACTCGAAATTTGACATCTGTTCCCCAAAAATTAATTTCAATCAATGCATCGAATCTCGTCCTAGAAAGTCTGAATCCAAACAGTAATCCATCAATGATCTGATTCTTCAGTTTTTTTTTTCCTCAAAATACTCAACAGTGCGACACTTAGAGATCCTTCCAATGCAACGTCCACAATAATTTTTTTTAAAAATTCATAACTTGCGGTCAAATAAATATAATGACAATCTCCTAAATTTTCTCAAATTTTTTAATCACCAATTCTATCATATCATAACCTTACTAAAATTAATAATTCCTCAATTTTTGCCATGTTAAATTTTAACTCTCCATTCAAGTCAATATTTATCCTCGAGTTTCAATCATCCTTAATCTTCGTAAAATTAATGATCCGTCAATTCTGTTATTAACTCCTTAACTCTTTATTTAAATGAATGCTTATCCGTAAATCTTTAATCATATTGTCCCTTTTTGTCAAGTCATAACCTCTTCATAGATCTTTGTTATGGTCAAAACCCCAACGATCATGGTCTAAGAAAATTTTTACCTACAGTCATACAAACACTTAACTCTAGCTCATTTACTAACAAATTCCTATTCCTGTACGCTGGTACCCATATCAACTAATCATTAATCCACAAGATCCATGAATATATCAATATTGCATACACCTGCTTATTAATACTTAAATCTGATACCAAGATCCTCTAACAAGATTATAGGTCAATTGGTGCATGTAAAGTTTGATACCTCTATCTCTTTAGGTACCCCTGTTCTACTTTAGTACACCCACTACTAGTTCTCGTTCCTACTACAATTGTCCATACTATTTGTTCTTATCACTCAAGTGCCCACCAAGTGGAACACCATACTAAGTACTGCTCTTTCCAATACAACTCTAGATGGACACCCAAGTCAGTCTGCGGTGCCATCTCAATCATGCTCAAGTCATCAGATCCTTACACATGTATATCATTTACTCATATATTAATATTCATATCTCTCATCTACCATAAAATTTATCCTCAAAATAATCGTCAAGGGTTAACTTCTCGATCAACTTAAAAATAAATTGCATATACCTCCTCAAAGTCAGATACTCAACATCGAAATAAAATTTTTAATTACTTCTAAAATCTTGGTAGCCTTGACCATGTTTATTGAATCAATATTTGAAATCCTCAAAATTTTAATGACACAATCTCAACTCCTCAATAATTCTCTAAATAAAAAATTTATTTCTACTCTTTAATTTATAAATCCATAAATATACATATCAGTGCTCACGGTCTCTGATACTCTAGGTGCACTCGATACATCTAGGGTCCATAACTGTGTACTAAAATTGTACTGCCCGAATCACTTGCACTATTACCTCCAATGATCAAGGTTATCATCACATGTATTTTCTTCCATGATTTTCAATCTATATTAACTGGTATATCATCTAATTATTATCACACAGTGTGCTTACTGTTATTAACGTTATTCTCGACTAATCTTCGATATAGAATCATTAGCACTCTTGGTATTATATCACTAGCTTCATTAATGGATTATCTCATCAAGCTCATTAGAACTCATGATCACATGTATCTTCTTTTACACTCATGTTTCTTTACTCTCGTGAGCATGTATATGGTTCTTCATCTTGATTGATATATAGGTATTTTTCTTGACCCTTTTACAGCCTGTTACACTAATCTGTGATACGCCTCACCATTTTCATTAGTAATTCCGATATTTCTCTACTCATGACACCTTATTAACTCTTTATGCATATATATTTCCTTACCTTTAACATTCCCGGTATCAATTATCAAATTTGAACATCCTGCTCCACTAATCCTTAACACAATTCCTGGATACTTAATTGTTCACATAGATCATCCAATTATATAATTTCATGACTATCCAGGACTGGCATGCTGATTCTGATACTTACTCTTAGAACCATTTCTGATACTCTTACTCCTCTTTCTATAATACCAATACTAATTATAATAACACCTATTATAGAACTATTGCTATAAGGTACTATGCTATGGGTATCTCTAGATTAATGCCTATTGCTCCCATGTCCAACTAAGAAACACTTACAACTCACAAGTCACACTCAGTCAAACTAATACAAGACAACCAAAATTGTAAGTCACTAATTATCATACTAACAAGGAATCCTAAAATAAAATAAGCTCAAAAAGGAACTGGATCAAGGACTGAAGGTATCTTTACTGCTAGTAAAAAAAAGAAGCGATGGAACAAAGTCCTGGAATAACAGAAGTAGATAAGTCTTGAGATGATACTTTAAGAACCAATTTAAGATACAACCTGATAATCATACACGTCGGTCAGAAATCATGACACTCAGAATCCTCGCTACGCCAGTAAGCATAGATGTGATAAACGACAGGTTCCGTAACTAAGGTATGCAACTCGATAATCATGTCATCTAGAACCCTCGCCACGCCAACCGGTATGGCTGCGAGAAACTCTAAATTTCATAACTAAAGTACGTACATCCAAGTCAGGTTCCTACGTTCTCGTTACGACAGCTAATGTGGCTGCGATAAACTCTAGGCCTTATAACCAAAGTAGACGTCTTACCTTTCTCACTGTCCTCATCAATATATGTCATCAGATGATACCGTAAATTTTAGCCCGTAAAATTTATCTCGAATTAACTCAACAACGATACCAAGAATCAAGTTTAACAACTGGTCAACAAGAATCAACTCAACAATGATAGCAATATTTTAATTTAATAACTGATCAACAAGAATCAAGATCAATAACAACAAGCGAGAACGGACGAGACAAGGAAAAATATTTAAATTGGAAATTATAATGAGATTCTCAAGGGGTCGTCCCAGGAATCTCTCAAGAATTGTGATTGCGTATCCTCTCTCATCCTAGAATCCTATGTCCTATATCCTATAGCAGGCACGCAGTAGTACAACTAAGTTGTCGCACTACCACAACATCATACAACTTGTGAAGTCTGACCTGCATGGGCCACCACTAAAAATGTGTCACGACCCGCACCCGGTTCAGGGGCACGAGTGCGCCGGTACGTCCAGCCTACGCTGCAGCATCGGCGGTAGAACGCTGTCTAGGTCAAGTAACTATCTAATCCATCTCACAAGAATACCCAACTCCATAAGAAGACGTGGATATCATAAAATAATGCTGGATACTCAATCACATAAACTAAGCACGATGAGATATCAAGGCAAACAAAGAAATACAAGACAAATCTAACGACAGAATAATCATACCTGCAATCAGTAACATCCAATCCCCAAGTGTCAAAACCAAGTCCACTAAGGTCACAGTCTGGAAAATATTTTCCAGTCAGGAAGGAGCAAAGTACATCTCTAAATAGCAGTTCTATATTAATGATATAAACTATGTAGCAGTTCTAGATGGAAATATACAAGAGGTATGTATAGGTACAAGAAATGTACAATAAAAGAAATACTGGAAATACTGTAAGTAAATGCAGGAAAAGAAACAATATGTCAACGAGCAAGAATCCTATGACTAAGTGTGTGAGTACTAGCTTTAACATGTGATCGGCTTGGGAACATGATCAGGCTGGTTACATGTGATTAGCTATGATTCATGTAAGGTCAGGCTAACCGTTGGTTAGCTATCATGCATGTAGAGGTCAGGCTAATCACACGTAACAGCTATGAAGCATGTAAATGGTCATGCCGCACCCGACGTGAGATGTGGGGTGAGCTATGATGCATGTAGAGTTGGGTATGATCACATATCTATACTAAAATACTCCCCTTCCCCGACTGGTATAGTAGATCCAATCATGGTACGCTATGGCACGGGATTCCCTAGGGAGGTAGCAAATCTCCTCGGGTCTCTGTGTCTGTACATGCACAAGATAACAAGGAACAAGTCTTGTACAAGCTACACCATGAATAAGGAATAACATCTCATGACGAGATCCGTGTATACCAATTCGTGTAACCAACGTATCAAGAGCATGGATATCTACACTAGATACAGTGAACATAGGAGATATCATAAATTAGAAACTAATCAGAGAATGTACTCGCCTTGGGTCCTTAGTTGGTGAATACTGTGGTCCTGTTCCAGAGTATCGTCTGGAAGATCCAGCTGTCCTATAACATATAATAAATAATACAATATTTGCATCAGATGCTATACTAAACACACAATCAATACCTAACTCAGGGGCTATGCCTGGCATGATACTGGTCAACTAGGGTCGTCTAGTAGATAGATATATAAGACACATATACCTATTTTTAACTAACATTAATACCTACAATATATATATATATATATATACCATTTAATTTATATATCTAATTTATACTAGTTGAACAATATATATATGTATACTCATATATATGCCAAAAATACATTTTAAAAAATATATATATATATATATATATACCATTTAATTCATATATAATATATTAGTTAAACAATATCTGGGTACCAATTTAAAAACATACTAGGTGTATATACAAATGCAAATATACATATACCAATATATATATATAAATATATATTAAGTATATACATAAAATATATATATATATATATATATATATATATATATATATATATATATATATATATATATATATATATATGTGCTAAAAAGTAAATACATGCATATATATGAATATATGAGTACTAATACATTAATTTGATTTATTCTAATATTATAGGGTATATTTTATTAAATGCAATTATATGAAAATACCAAAATACATATATATATATATATATATATATATATATATATAAATACAATAATAATAAATACATACATAGAAATACGTACATACACGAGGGAAAAGGATCGTACCTGAGCTCGTCTATGACGACGACGAGATGACGACGACGAGGAGGATGAAGAAGACGACGACGAGATGACGAGGTCGGCTCGAGACTGGAGGAGACAGGGGGTCATTCAAATTTCTGCAATGACTGGCATAGCGCAAGTTGCAAGATCTCATTGCGCTTTTTCTCGCCTCCACTGAATCCTTCATTGACATTTCTGTTCAAAAACTTGGGATCCATATTCACAGCCTCAAGTTTGGGATATAAGAAACTCCAGAAATCAAGAGGAGATAGCTCTGGAACCCCTAGTGCTTTTTCTTCGAGCATTGCATGACATAAGCATAAAGTCCATGTTGCTCACGCCTGGTATCTCAATTGGGGTCTAAAAACTTATGAAAATTCCTGCATGAGACCTCTCTTCTGGCTCCATTTCGAGTAAGTTCTCACCCTTGAAAACAACTTTACCTCCTGTGACTTTGTAGTCTGGATGACCAACAAGAACCTTGGCGAAGGTGCTCTTCCCGGAGCCATTCTTCCCCATGAGAGCATGGATCTCTCCTTCATTTACGGTGAGATTTAGGCCCCGCAGGATCTTCTGGTCGGTCTCGGTGATCACCGCCCTCAGGTCCTCGACCTGCAGGAAAGGCTTCGGAGGAGGGGGAGGAGACACATCTCCGGCGACGGCGGAGACGTGAGGTTGTCGCATCTGACGCCACGCCAGGAGCAGTGGTCCGTGTCGTCCTGGTCCCAGTCGAGGAGCACGTTGGCGACGTTGCTGAAGGGGACTTGACGGACACGAGCGCCCAGCCCTGGTCCGAAATAGCGGCAGGAACGGTTGGGAGAAGACTAAGAACAGGAAGAACCATCACCATCACCATGGTTGTAGCCGACATTGTTGTAGAGTAGAGGGGAAGAATTGGTTTGGTTTTTTTTTTTCTGATACTACATAGTCTGTGTGTTGAAAAGAAGAGAGGGGGAGCGGCTGTGTAAGGGAGGAGGCCGGCAAAGTTGGAGCCGTGGCCGGAGAGGGTGGTGGTGGGATCAGCTTCGGCCGGAGCGGGGTCGGTTTTATTTCACCGGGAGAGGAAATAGGCGGAAGGCTTCTGAAAAGGAGAGAAATGAGTAGCTGTTACTTATAGGAGTAGGATTTTAGGGTTATCTAAAATTGATGGACATGATTTAATATAATCAAATGAAGGGATGATGATCTACTCTCTTCTAGAAATATTTGTATACACAATTGTATTGACTATCGGTCCACAAAAGGTTAGGATAATTTATGGCTTTCCACTCGTTCCTATTCTCTTTCATTTATTAAATAATAAAGGCAAACAATTGCTACACTATTATTTACTTAAGTAATTTATTTAACTAAATCATCATAGTTATAATTAATTATAAAAGGTATAATAATCATAGTTCGTGTGATTAACCTAATCGTTTTAAATAATTTATTTTATTCAAAATAATACGATTTTCAAAACATACTTTTGAACTAGCATTGAAACTCAAAACCAATAAAAACATATTTTATATAAATTCCATGAATAAAATTTAAAGAAATTATTTTCCTAAAAACAATAGTAGAAAGTAAAAGAAAAAATCAAGAGTTTTGGAGATTTTGGGAAACATGAGTAACAATGTGTGTGAGCTTGAGGGAAGAAGAAACAATAGAAAACAGTGAATAAAATAATAGAAAACAGGGAGAAAATAAAATAGAAAGCAGTGAGAGAAAAGCAGTAAGAAGTTGAGAGAAGCAGCTGAAAAGCAGCAGCAACAATAAGCAGCAGAAGCAGAAGTAGCAGCAGAAGCCGTAGCAAAAGCAGAAGCAGAAGCAACAGCGGTAAGAAGTAGAAGAAGAAGTGGTAAGCAGCTAAAGTAGAAGCAGAAAGTAGTAGCATCGGCGGCAGCGACAGTTTTAATAAGCTGCAGCTTATTCAAAAAGCCGGTAAGCAATATATATATATATATATATATATATATATATATATATATATATATATATATATATATATATATATATATATATAAAATAAGCTGCAGCTTATTCAAAAAGCCGGTAAGCAATAAGTTAGTATATATATATATATATATATATATATATATATATATATATATATATATAAGTTAGTTAATTTATATTAATAAGCTAGTAGTTATGTATATATTGTAAATAAGTTGGTCTATAATATATATGAGATTTATATATACATATGTACTAGTTAATATTAGTTAGCATTATTTCTAGATTACCTTGGGGTACACCAAGAAAATGAGAGTGAGATATCTTGGGTACGGGTATTAAATATCAAAAGGTATGTTAGTATATAGTTTAGTATATTATTGTTATAAGTTTTAATACATATTAATACATATTAATGTATTGTGAGGTGTATGGGTATTAGTAATATAATAGATATTGAATTACCTTGTGATACCAAGGTAATGTCAAGGTATTGGGTTTGGATAACAAGATTGGAGGGTAGGTGGTGTGAGACCGCTTTTGGTTCAAAGCCAAGGTATCCACTTAGCATTAGTTTAGTTAGGATTATATATTGTTATTTGTATATACATATTATAATATTTTTATATCTAATAAATTACGTATCTTATGATACAGTATCTTGTTGGTTTTCTAGTATCCTAGTATAGCTAGTATGGCCTAGTTACATAGGGTATGGACTCAATATCCTAGAGATGGACTCAAACAACCTAGAAATAGCTAGTTTGACCAAGTTTGACCAATTTGACCTAGAGTTGATATAGTTTGACTTAGAAATAGCTTTTTGACCTAGAAGTTGACTAGTTTAACTTATTTTCATTCCACAATCTTGAATTGATGTAAAATTCCATATTTAGGTCTTTGAGGCACCATACCGGACATCTTTGATACTATTCACCAAATTTCAGGCAAGTATATTTTTTGATAGTTTCTCATTTATGATATCCTCTATGTCTCTTGTATTTATTGTAGATATCCTTAATTTCTTGACACGATGGTTACACGGATTGATATTGCCGGATCTCGTCATGAGATGTTATTCCTTGGTATTTACGGTGTATCTTGTGCAAGCCTTATTTCCTTGTTCTTCTTGTATAAATACAGACATTGGTTCATGAGAAGAGTAGCACCCTTCTTGTGGAATCATGTGTCATAACGTACCATGGTTGGATCTACTATACCTGTCGGGGGCGGAGAGTATGTAGTGTAGATATGTGATCATACCATCCTTGTTCATGTCTTGTTCCTTGAATAATATTTATCATACACAACACGTATGATTAACCAGACCATAATTCTTGTGCAAGTTCCCAAGCCGATCACATGTTAAAGCTGGTACTCACTCACTTAGTAGTAGTATTTCTTGTTCATTCCTATTATGCTCATTATTGTATTTATTTCTAGTATTCATTTATTTCATATCACTTGTACCTTTATATTGCATCTTGTATATTCGCTCTATTTACTGTGACATAGTTTATATCATTGATTAGAACTGCTGTTAGAGATGTACTTTGCTCCTTTCTTGACTGGATATTTTTTCCAGATGACACTGAGGAGTGGTACTCCACTCACTATGGGCCTCAGGATATCGTAGGCTTAGAGCCAGAGACCTTGGTTCAGTAGGATCTCATCCCGATTAAGACAGACGACCCCGAACTCGTAGCTCAGTTGATAGATCTTTTATACTGGATTTGTCTCCAGCATCGTTATTAGTATTTTTTTTATGACTCATTGGATATTGTCATGTCTTGTGAGTTATTTTGTCTCTTCAGTTCTTTTATCTTATTCGTGCGATTGTTCCATCTTATAGATCTGTGATTGAGTATTCATAATTTATTTGGTGTCATTATTATATCTTGATTGCTAGATAGATAGTTTACCAAATAACGTTCTACCGTCGATACTGTGGCATAGTCTGGGCGTTGTTCACTATTCGTACCCCTACACCGAGTGTGGGTCGTGACACTGTCTACTTGTAGAAGTGTTCAAACTCTATAAACATAATCTAATATTTTTTAAATTTAGTTGAAAGAATTCAAGACATTCTTGTACAATTAAATTTATAATATGACAAGCACATCTAAAATGAAAAAGTCTACCTTCTAACATAGGCGTAAATTATGTTTTCAAAATATTAATAGAAGAAGTGTTATTACTAGCATTATAAAAAAATATTTTATTTTGAATATCATATTCACGCACAAATGGCATTATCGCGCCACCGATTACAACGTCGGTATATGAAAATTCTAAAGGCCTTAGACAAATAATAGATTTTTGCAATATCCATCTTGGATCTATATAATGTGTGATACAAATATAAGCATAATTTTGCTTAGTAGTCCATATATATCAGAATTTGAGCTAATTTACTAACATGCATAAAACTTTCTTTCAAAGCAGCCTTATCTTTTTGAAAAAAATCAGAGCCTCTTCTCTAACAGTAGATCTAGAAATTTTATAAAAACAAGGATTAAGGGTATTACTTGCATAATTATAATAGAAATCACTCTCACAAAATATAAATGGTTGTTCCTCACAAATAATATATCTTGCTAACATAGTCTTGTTTACCACTTCTTCGTTGTGTTTGTCTAGCCTGCAGTGTGTCTTTGCGAGCATCAAAATATTTAAAGTTACCTATAAAAGATCCTTGACCACCGGTACTTAGTTGTGTTTCTCTAGCCTGCAGTATATCTTTGGCATAGTAACTTTCGTAAGATCATTTTAAAGTATCTGTGCCATCATTTATTTCTATTTGTAAACCTGCTTACATTTCTTACATTCCGCAGCCTTAGGTATTGGTTTATGATCTTTTGGATCTAAAATCGATGCGCCATCACTATTAGTGACAAATATTTTTGTAAAATAATTCCATAAAAAGGATTTTTTTCTATTGTCAACATTTATAGCCGTAGCCATACTCCTAACTTCAGAAGGCGACATTTGTGTCGGTGACAAAGAATCAGGAATATAATTATTTTCACACATATTATTATAATAATAATAAATTTCAAAATGTTGGTTTGAACCTTGTCCAACAATATTTAAAAAAAATAATTTTTTAAAAATATTTACAGCAAAAATAATTACTTCTCTACCAAAAAAGTGAGAGAAAAAAAAAGCTCAACTCAGATTTTTTTTCGGTAATATTAAAATTACTTGTAACGTGTACTAGAAGTCTTCAAAAGTAATCACAAAAAATATGCTGAGAGGAAAGAAGTTTGATTCCAGTAATTGCTTTGCTTCTAAACTTTGTAATTTTCTTTCTTCTAAACTTTGTAAGAGAGGGGATAAATTTTATAAGAGAAAAAAAAATTATGTTATGTTTATTTCTCATGAATTATGGACTATTTATAAAAATATTTTGGGGCCAAATGACCCCACATACCCTAAAAAAGATTTCTTATAATGGGTATTTTGGTCATTTTAAGCAAAATAACCAAAATATCCCTAAAACATTCAAAAAACCACTAAATTGGGGGTATTTTTTACCAAAATACCCCCCAACGGATATAACCAAAAAAAATCAAACTCAGTCAAACTGGGCTTGACCAGTCCTTAACCCGGCCGATCCAGGCCGGGCTGACCGAATTGGATCCGGCCCGAACAAAGCCGAGACCGGGCTGAACTTGCGGGTCAGAGCCTCCGACCCAGCCCAGACCCGTTGGGGGGTGGGGGGAGTGGGCCGGAGCTGGCCGATCCGTTGACCGGGTCCGGGCCGGCCCGGACTGGGTATGACCGGGCCAGGCTCGGGCCGGGTTTCGAGCCACCCGCCCTTTTACACACCTTGAGACGGATAATATGGCACCTGATGTGACAAAATTTTAAATTATAATTAATATTAGAATTAATATTAACATTAATATTAATATTAATAGGTCTTCCAGGTCGATACCTTCATCATCACACGGATCCAAAGTATTGCGAGCTCGTCCAGGTCAATCTTAATAGAGTGGTGGAATATCTAGATCCGTGATATCCTGTCGATAAAAACCTTACACGTCATCGTGATCCCACTGAGAACGTCGGTAGTGTAGACATTTGTCTCCTTCCGACGATTGTATGGAGCAATCGAAGTCAAGTGTGGGATAAGAGGAAGAAGATGAGCGTATTGAGCAATCGATTTTGATCGCCTTCAGGCAGGCAATGAAGAAGAGGACGAGGAGGAGGGGGAACGGGACGATGATGATGATGATGAGGAGGAGGAGAAGGAGAAGGAGAAGGAGGAGGTAGTAGAGGCCATTTGTTCGCCATTACAAGTGAGTTTAGATGCAATTTTGTTTAATAGCAAAAAACTTATAAATAAATCCTAAGCAGAAGGTCTAAGTACAATATTTAATCTTGGTAGTTTTGACGATGGAGATCGAGCACTGTAGCGGCTCCTTTACTCCGTTAAAGGTCTGACGAGGGAATGAGGATCCTCTCTTCTCTTCTCTCTTCTGAGCTTGTGTGCACGTACGTAGCCCTGCCGAGATATATTCTCTGAAGCAGAAAATCCAGCCCTTTGGAACGCCCAAGTCATTCCTATTTATAGCCATCATGCTGATGGGTTATAGGTGCCGCATATGCTTCAGTTTGGTGGCCGCAGGGGGCTCCTTCAATAGAATACGGTTACAACTGTCACAGCATGCCATGGGCAGGCTGCTATGTGTCTTCGGTTGGGATCTGTTGTTGATGAGATCTCGGGATTATTTTTAACCCGTTGCGTTCGTGACTTGGTCAGTTGAATACGTAGTCAGCACTAATCGTACGATAAATCTTTTTGGGTTGGAATAGAAAGATTGAGAGCCACATAACTTCATGGTCGTATAGCGCCGTGGCTGCATATGCACTCTCTCTTGGCCTTAGTAAGGTGGACACTCTGGCCGTACGACATTGTGGCCGCATACGTGTTTCGTTTGGCCTTGGTCGGATTGACACTCTGGCCGCATGATGATGAGGCCACATGGGTATGTCGCCGCATATGCTCTCTTATTTGGCCTTGGTCGGATGGACACTCTGGCCACATAATAACTAGGCCGCATGGGTATGTGGCCACATGTGAGTGAGCACATGGCATGGCACGTCCATCGAGGCCGTCAATGAGTTGATGTTACTTTTTATCTTTTCCTGAGCCGTTGTCTTCACGAGTCTTGAAGCGTCTCAGTGTGATGGGTCAGAGAGTCTGTCACGTCCCAAATCCAGAATACTGGAGAGCGGAGGAATGACTCAGCCAACCGCACCTTACGGAATACCGTAGTAACCCACAATGTGTTAAGGTTGTCTAGAGACGAGGGGGTGCATACTACAATTAAGTCTCCTAGGGTCAAGAACTTTTATATCTCAATCATTCATTCAGGTAGCAATAACATAGAATATTTCAGAATAAACCGTAAGGCGTCCCAAATGTTACATCATAATGTTCTAGAGATCTAGCAATTCAAAAAGATATACAAGATACACAATCAAAAGTATACATGACAGTGAGTCAACTGCAGTATGAGTATAAATACTGTCATGTAGGAAACTAATATCCAGATTTGTCGGCTAACAGGTACCGATTGGCTAAACATTCAAAAGAATATAGTTTACAAAAGACGAACAGTGAAACAAGAAATCCACTCGTGGCCCTCAACAGCTGTCACTACCATATTTTCTAGGAAAAGATATTTTGGTAATTTCTTAATTAATTAAATATTGTGCATGATGAATAATTATTTATTGATTGTTAGATGCTAGTTTATTATTTTGGACTTGTGTTAGTGGACCTAACTAGTTTAGATTAGATCCATGGACCAACATTTATAATTAGTTAGAATTGAGCCCAACTAGAAGCCCATTCATTAGGAGGATGATTAATTTAATTAAACAATTAGACTAGAACCTTTCCTCCTTAATTATTTCTTCATGAGAGGCCCCAAGGGGTATAATAGATATTACATAGTAGCTTGAGGAAGGGGCTAAGGCGGCCGACCAATATAATAGAGGGGGGGGGGGAGTTTCTTTTCTCTTTTCATTTTAAATCTAGATCTAGAATTTTCCTCAACCAAATTTCTTTATTTCTCACATCATTTTCCTATCAAATTTTTTTCCAATTCCTTTCCAAATCACTATTGGAGGCTAGTAGAGCAAGGATCTAGAAGGAGGAAGCAATGATCTACAAAGAGGAGCAAGAATCTACAAGTTGGAGGCTCATTTCATCAAATTTGGAGGTTGCATTGGGAATCTATCTCCCAATTGGTACAATTTAGTTTTTTCTCTATAATTAGGTTCTAAATATGCAATTTAACCATGAGAAACTACCCTATATGCATAGGCTACCCATATGAATTAGAATTAGGTTCATAGGGGGCCTATGGAGAAAGTTATGGTATTTTTTTTGTCAATTTTGAGGGAATTCCGAGATTGACACTTATTATGTTTGTCAATTGGTCATATAAACTAAATTGACATATGTTTGTTTGTTTGTGGTTAGTATCATGTCCATAATTGGATACGTGTAGGTTGTATCCCAATAATTTGGTGATACATGTTGATTTGGGTTTTTTCCCTTCGACACGGGGCTTTGTGCATGTCATATTTGACACGGATACGTAGATGTGTGTTTGACTCTTCGTATTTTTCATAAATAGTAATTTAGACTTGCTCGTGTACTTTAGGGTACGTTTGGTTGTGTGGTGGACTCGTATCGTAAGCGTATCATAGATCTAGTGTGATACGGGTGCGATGCACTCCATGTGGTTGTTGTGTTGCATTTCTAGATCCAATTTTCATTTTTCTTAGCTATTTGTAATATGTATACATATGTATATAGATATAGTGTTATGTATATGTATATGTATATGTATATGTATATGTATATGTATATGTATATGTATATGTATATGTATATGTATATGTATATGTATATGTATATGTATATGTAATTATATAATATCATATAGTTATGTATATATATATATATATAACTATGTGATTGTGTGTTTATATATATATATATATATATTGATATTTATGTTTATCTATATTATATGGTATGCATAAGTATATGTAACTAGTTATATATGTAGCTATGTATGTATATATACTATATGTGTACCTATGAATGTGTGTGTGTGTGTGTATATATATATATATATATATATATATATATATATATAGAGAGAGAGAGAGAGAGAGAGAGAGAGAGAGAGAGATGCTAGTGAGAGTATACATATTATGAGTGTGCTGGTGTGTGTTGTATGTATATGGAGAAGGGGGTCGGGCATGTGTGCAATGAAGCAACAGCAAGCACAACAACAGTAGCAGCTCAGTATTGAACACAGTTGGGCAAGAGGCAATACGGGCAGCAGCATTTCACTGCTGCTGCAGCCAAGGCAAGCAGAGGGCAGTTGCATCCGCAGCAAGTATGAGCAGCACAGTTGGCTCAGCGCAGCAGCAGAGCTAGTAGCAGCAGCAGCTACACCAGCAGATCTCAGTAGGAGTTACAGTGTTTCAACATAACTGCAGCAACAACAGCTTCAACGCGAGCAGCAGGAGGTAGAAGCAAACCCAGCACAGTGCAGCAGCAGCTACGCTAGCACGAGCAGCAGCAGCTTCGTATCGTGTGCAATCAGCACAATGACAGTAAACATGGGGTTTAGCTAGAAGTTAGTAGTTTAGCTAGTCTAAATAGTTACCTAGTTTAGTTAGTAGTTATATGTATGTACTTGTGCTTGATTAGTGAGATAGATCTACACATATATACTTATGTATCTCTAAGTTATCTATATATATATATATATATATATATATATATATATATATATATATATATATAGTTAGAGATTATTTGGATAGTTAGCTAGTATATACTAGTAGTTGGTAATTAGTATAGTAGGTGATATTGTATTGATATATACCTATTAGTATATAGTTAGTTTGGGTAGCTAATATATACTAAGATCACATTTATCTTGAGATACCGAGGTAAGTGTCAAGGTATTGAGGGATACTCAAGGTATTGGGTTTAGGTATCAAGATGGGTGTTTAGTGGTGCGATAACGCGTTAGTTCAAAGCCAAGGTATCCACTTAGTAATTTTAATTAGGATTAGTATATATATTATTGCTTGTGTATGCTTATATGCTATTTTTATATCTCTTGTTTACGTATTTTGCGATACTGTATCTTTCTAGTGTCCTAGTTTAGCTTGTTTGTCCTAGATTCTTAGTATATGAACCAAATATCATAGAGATAGGCTCATACAACCTAGAAATAGGTAGTTTGACCAAGTTCGACCGGTTTGACTTAGAGTTGACCTAGTTTGACTATTTTGACTTAGAAATGGCTTTATGACCTAGAAGTTGACTAGTTTAACTTATTTTCATTCCGAAACCTTGTATTGATATTATATTCCATATCTAGGTCTTCGAGGAACTGTACCGGACATCTGTGATACTATTTACCAGACTTTAGGCGAGTACATTCTTTGATAGCTTCTCATTTATGATATCCTCTATGTTCATTGTATCTAGTGTAGATATCCTTGATTTTTTTACACGATGGTTACACTGATTAGTATATCCGAATCTCGTCATGAGATGTTATTCCTTGGAATATATGCTGTATCTTGTGCAAGCCTTGGTTCCTTGTTTCTTGTACATGTACAGATACTGATTCTCGGGAAGACTTGCTACCTTCCTAGAGAATCCCGTGCCATAGCGTACCATGGTTGGATCCACTATACCAGTCGGGGGTGGGAAGTATTTTAGTATAGATATGTGATTATACCCTCCTTGTGCATGTCCTATTCTTGTGAGTGTTGGTCATACACCGTACGTATGACTAGCCAGGCCCTTATCCTTGTGCAAGTTCCCAAGCCGATCATATGTTAAAGCTAGTACTCACTCACTTAGTCATTAGTATTCTTGTTCATTGCCATATTGTTTATTCTTGTATTTATTTCTAGTATTTTCTTTATTATATATCTCTTGTATCTATTGTTGCATCTTGTATATTTATATCTATTTACTTTTATATAGTTTATATAATTGATTAGAATTACTGTTAGAGATGTACTCTACTCCTTTCCTGACTAGATATATTTTTCCCAAATGACACTGAGGAGTGGTACCCTACTCATTATGGGCCTCAGGATGTTGTGGTCTTAGAGCCAGAAACCTTGGCTCAGGAAGGACTCATCCCGGCTGAGACAGATGACCCGGGACTTATAGTATCTTAGTTATTCTTTTGTACTGGATTTGTCTCCAGCATACTGTTTAGTATTTTCTCAGACTCATTGATGTTATTATTTTGACTCATGAGTTGTATTGTGACTATTCTATTCTTTTATCATATTCATGCTATTCTCCATCTTAGATCTGTGATTGAGTATATTAACATTGTTTGTGGCTTATTATATTGTTAGATAGATTACTGTTTGATAATAAATGGAAGAAATAAAACTAGGTTTATATAAAACCCTTTCTTAGGTTTACAAACAAGAAGTACTATTAATCCTATACGAGGATGTTAAGTACAAATTTTAATCTGTGTAAATATTGTTATAGGAGTCTGATCTGCAGTCGATCACTTTGTCCCTTGGACCATACGATGATGAAGAAGTACCGTAGAAGAAGGAGAAGCTTCAAAGATTGCAAGAGGGAGTGGATGCTTGATGCAAAAATTGTCGAACAAAACTCTCTGTCTGAGCTTTTCTCTCTCAAAAATTAATTTCTGACCTTTCGACCTAGACCTCTGTCAATAAAGGTCTTTATTTATAGGACTTTAGTGACTGTGACCGTCCAGTCGACGTAGAAGCCGGATAGTGGAGAGTATGACACTTTTTATACGGCGGTTATAATAACTGCCACCCACGTATAGATGATCTTCTGAATAAGCATGTGATGCATGTCCCATTAAGAGATAATGCGTATAACTGCTGCAAAGATCACGACATGCGAGCCACGTAGGTAACTGCCCCTTGCGCAAATAAGGTTTGGCGTAGAAGCCAATAACTGTCACCATGGCGTAGAAGCCAAATAGTTGTCAGGTTGGCGTAGAAGCCAAATAGGCGTAGAAGCCTGATGCTGCGTGGATAGGTAGCTAGCGTAAAAGATAACTGATCCTCCTTCTTTGACTGAGGCTTTGAGCGTATTCTGGACAAAATAGCCTTCTCACTTACAAATACAAATATAGCCTAAGTTAGCGTATTTCAGGGAGATAGCGTACAACGTGCTCCTTATAGCTGAAAATAGCCCGGTGGCGTATTCCAAGGAGATAGCGTACAGCGTGCTCCTATAGCTGAAAATAGCCTGATGGCATAATATGCAAAGGTGATAATGTGGACATATTAGTCATAATTATGGCTCGCCTAGTCTTTGAAAATATAACCAAATCTCGTGCATTTAATACAGAGATCTGCCACCATTCTAAGCATTAAATGAAGAGATTTGTCTCGAGCTCTGTACGAGGATCTGCCACCATTTTGAGCATTAAATGCAGAGACGTGCCTCGAGCTCTGTACGAAGATCAGCTTTTAACGTGGCAGTTCATTTTGTCTTCTGCTGAGCGTAAAATCTCACATCTACCTGTGTAAAACTAGGCAGCGTATTCCCTTATATACGTAAAAATACTTTTGTATCAGGGAAACGTCACTAAACGACGGTTTAGGTCTCCGTGCCGCACCATCATTACAGCCGTCGTCTGGATAGCTGTGCAGTACTCATTGTCAGGAGTCAAGTTCACTACATGATCTGACAGGTTCATTCGAGGAATATGAAGCATTCCCCGTACACTTCCATGGTGTATTAAAAGTGGATGAAGTCGGTATAATACCCTTTTTATGCTGAAACAGCTTGGAAATACTATATTACGTGGATTGTCCTTGAGCTTATATTTTACGCTGTACTAGCGACAAAGCTCTGTTGTACGCCGATGGCTCTGAAGTCATATTTTATGCCACACAGCACTGAAATACTGTGTATACCTCTACAGCGTATTTTTCATGCTTCTACAAGACCCCTTCAAAGTTTTCAAATTCCTCGTAATTTGAAACACTTTGAATGAAGCATAAAACGGTCAAAGTCTGACTCGTTCCTCGAGGCTAATTTCTTGGCGGATTTTTAGGGATTTGATGGGATTCGGTGTGTTCTCTTTTGCCTATATAAAAGGCTGAGGAGTTAACCTGTTCTTCCCATATTTCTTTCACCACACAGAGATGATTGCCGGAGTTCGTCGGGTTGACTTGAGGAAGAAGAAGATCATGTTCTTCCAGCATGTAAGGAGCCAAAAAAGAAGGCGTCTTCGAGCGAATGTCCTCTGCAACGATGGATCATCGAAGGATATCATAGCTTCCTTTGCTCGGGATAATCAGCAACTTCATATGGCGATTCGTCCAGGAGAGAGGAAGGGTCACATTCGACCACACAGCTTGTAAGCTGTATTTTCTCCCGTTGTTCGTGGATGAGAGAAGACAAACTAGCCTTGTCTTCCAGTACCGAGTTGGGTCTAAAACCTCAACTCAATCTGTCATGGCGTATGGAGGATGGGCTCTTGAATAATTTATACAGGCCCAGTTGTATCCTCCCGCCATTAATCATTTTCTTGTTCATCGACTGTAAAAGTCGATGAACTACTGTAGAAGACGGATAAAGATCTCCCCCAATGCTAGAATCTCACAGAACAGATTCTGGGTGTGGTCTTTAATAAAAATGGGAAATCCTTTGTAGACGGGATTTCCCTCATATGTAATCTTGAAGATGAAAAAAAAACCCTTTGTAGACTGGATTTCCCTCATATGTAATCATGATTTAATAAAATTGTCTTTTTTTGCGTATCTGATAATTTGCCATATATTTTCTTTTTTTTGCTGTGATGAAGTCTGAATATGTGTAGCTTCAACAAGTCTGAATAACTTTACGCCGACTCTGATAAAAAGAGTATTTGGTCCCGTCCTGTCTTTTACACATAACTGAAGATGCACAGAAAGCTTGTTTAGCATTTAAGTCAAATATTTGAACTGTCCTGCTGTTTGGAATGGGGAACTGCGTAGAATTTTGAACTGTCACTCTTCTGAGAAGGAGAATTATTGTTCAGACCGTCGTTTTCAAGAATAATTTCCCGAAAATCCCTCGAAATAGGGCGAGAAATGGCTGTCAACACTGAGTCACCATCTTGAACTGTAGAGAAAATATTCAGACTGGATTCTGGATGAAACTCCAGTCGACCCAAGAAGAGGAGTCATTTTCCATGCTAAACTCTGTATACTTGGGATATTTTGAGGCCAAGAAGGAGTATCTTCTGCGTGAACCCTTGTAGTTTGACCGCCTTGAGATTTGTTCAGATATACGCATACTTTGGCCTGCGTATTTTAAGATATACGAAAAGTCATAGATCCGTAGTGTAGATGAGCATAAAATCGTAAGTTTGTAGCCTCTCGAGCGTAAAAGCTGCTGAGCGTAAGAGCATTCGAGCGTAAAACTGTAGATCTATAGCCTCTGTAAAGAAAACTTTCGAGCGTGAAGTTGTAGATTTGTCGCCTCTGAGCGTAAAAAGCTTCCGAGCATGAAATTATAGATTTGTAGCCTCTGAGCATGAAGTCGTAGATTTATAGCCTCTCGAGCGTAAAAGCTACCGAGCGTAAAAGCATTCGGGCGTAAAACCATAGACTTATAGCCTCTAACCGTAAAATCGTAGATTTGTAGCTTCCCGAGCGTAAAAAGCTCCTTGGCGTAAAATCACGACTTTGCCCTACACGAATTTTTTTTTGAATTCGCTGACTGTCCGCCTTCCCTAAGTAATAGGCTGAAGTAGTCCCCAATCATAACCGAATATTAAATATCGGATTTGGTTAGGGATTCGAGGAGTCCATCTGAACTCTATATATATCCCAAGGCTTTCAGAGAGAAGACTCTTCATCTGTCTTTTGCAAAAGAAAACCTTTGTCTCTTTGAGTATTCTCCTTCGTTTCTTCTCTGAGCATTCTGAGTTTTTAGCAATAGCACCAAAACCAATCTCCTCCTCTAAGGGAAAGAAGGTTGCCTCCTCTTCTCGCTCCTCTGCCCAAGCAAGAGCGACTCCCGTCGGGCAGGGCGAGCCCCGCTCTGAACGAAGTGTTCCTCCGACGAGCTGTGCACCGGGCGTTATAGGTAAAGCTTTTGGGATGACAAGAACGAAGAAAACCCTTCGCACACGTTGTACGTGAACGCGCTAGGTCATCTTCTGTGCTGATAGCCTCTTCGAGGAAGATGATGCACAGAGATGTTTCATCTTTTACGCCCATATTTCTAATGTGTCAGCGTAAAAACTCCATATTTTCGCAGTCTGGCGTAAAAAGCTTTGACTGTCAAAAATTGGCATATACTACAAACTTTGAATATTACGCTCTGGATGAGAATTCTGGCGTAATAACTCAAACTTTGGCAGTCTGACATAAAACACAGACTGTCAGATTTTTTGTGTATACTGCCAATCTTGAATTTTACGCCTAGGAAATATGTTCAAGCGTAAAAACTCAAGTTTTTACAGTCTTGGCGTAGAAGCACAGACTGTTGCCTTTTGGCATAAGTTGCAAGATTATGAGGTCTAGTATAGAAACGGACGTCTTTTTCTTGTACTTTGTAGTTAACTTGCATGTATCTCCGTTGGCTGAGGTGATGGGTTCTGCTGCTGGAATGCTGCATTCCAATTACCTGGAGGATCTGTCCCATGTGACATTTCCTATTTCTGGACCCCAATATCCTGAAGGAAGGGGAATCCTGATATCGTCTCAAGGAGAGCGAATGCTGTTGAGCATGATTAACGGAGAGCCCCTGGCGTATATAGACGGGGCACAATATATAAAACTGGCTTTTCTCTTCGGGGATATGATTGACAAACAATCCCAGACAAAGCCCAAGAAAGAAAACTGGGTTTTTCCTGTCGGGGGCTTGGTCCTGTATCTGCCCAGGATGCTGAGAGATTATCCTATCTCGGCATTCTTCTATGTCACGCATCCCAGGAGGATGTTGTGGACCCTGACTCCCAATCTCCACGGCCAGTCGGGGAAGATTTTTTACCAGAAAGGATCCGACCAAGGGTCATTTGTAAGCCGCCCTTCCGGCCCGGTCATGCCGTTTAGGGGATTGTATCCGGGCAGTTTCCCGAATGAAGACACATCACTGCTCCAACCACTTCAATTACCGACTTTCTGCAATGACTTCATGGGTCATGGAGGAGTATACCCCAAGGTTAATCCTCGGACCAATGGGTGGGTTAGCCCTACAAATCTTCGATGGGCTCGTTTAGCTGACTGGGCCCTGAAACATTTTCAGACTGAGCTGGAGAGCATTGGTCTGTACGCGACTGTGAGTGCTACCAGTATTGGGTTACCTCTCAACCCCAACCTGTTTCTGGCTTTGATGGAGCGATACATCTCGCTCACCGGAACTTTCGCCACTCCACTGGGGGAGTTGGGATTGGCCCTTCACGAAATGGCAGAGATTTCAAGACTGCCAATGGGAGATACTCCTTATGAAGAGTATGTTCCCACAAACCGGGAGCTGGGGGATACAGACACTCGGATAGTGGCAGTGTACCAGGAGCTGATGTGTCACTATCTAGCATATACCGCCTTCTATAATGAGCCCTCTGATTTGGCTCATACTAACAAATAGGTGTCCTATCTCTTCTTCCATCAGGCTAGGACTGCTAAGCCAGACAAAGTCGTGGATAGCAGGGATAGGACTTTGAGCTTTATGAGCGTGCTTAGTGCTCAGGTAGTCGATGATCTTATGGAAGACGCTAGGCCTTCAGATCAAATTCTCGACGAAGGGATAGGAAAATATCCTGCGGGCACTAAAGCCTACAGTTATTTGAGGCATTGCCGCAGGCCTCTGTCCAAGGAAGCTCAACTGGCTGGCTTCCTTTCTATATGGCTGCGCCGACTGGTAGTACCCGGCATTGCATCTGCGGAACGCATTCACCGTAATACCTTATGACCTGCAGTACGTCTGGTGTTCGGGGCAATACTGGGCTTGCTTCCTGCCATGGTATACCGCATACAAGCTGGCCTGAGGGCCATTACTGATGGGCTGTTTGCCGATGAAACACGGCGTGACAGCTTTCCCAGGGTAGAATTACCGTTCCTGTATTTGATGGGATGGTTAATTCTCCATAACCCCAGGGTGATGTCTCCCAGCCCTGGCAGTAGTTCGGGGAGTAATTTCTTGTTGAATTACAAGAATTCTACCTGGAATATGATCACAGTTTTAGACTGTCGGCGGGCACTAAATTTTAGTCACAGCTGGAAGCTCTTCTGCACCGTCTCCTCTGTACATCTCAATCAACAGGGGAGCAGGCTTCAGGACTCAGGTGAAGGGAAGACCATTCTTTCTCCTAAAGCTTTTAATTGGTTGGTCTGCATTAGACCTTCCCATTTATTGTACAGAAGTAAAGATCAATGTTTCTTGGAGCCCTACCTGCCTAGTCGGTTTGCCAGGCAGTTTGGGTATGACCAATTGTAAGTGGGCGATGCCGTCACCAGCTTCAAGTCCAGGGATGGACTCATTGATGGAGCGAGAGGATGGCGGTACTTCATAATGGGTTACACTGGAGCAGCTTTTACTGTGCCCGTGACTTCACTCTTCATGGAGTTGCGCATCCTCCATTCGTATGCCCAGTTTTATGTTGCAACTAATACCTTCCATCACAATTTTGATATGCGTGGAAGTTTTAGGATGCCCTCTTCTAAGTCAGTGGGAAGAGACGAAGTCCCATCAGTTTTCTCTGACGAGGGTGAGGATTCTGTCAATCCAGATGAGCCTTTATTGGCAGTACCGAGAGGCAAAATACCTCCGCCTGTAGGGCCTCTGTTATCTCTGGTAAGCGAAGGGCTCCTGTTTTGAAGGAGACTTCTCCTCGCAAGAAAAAGAAGACGGTTGGTGGTCCTGACAGGACTTCCAGCCCTGAGGCTCCTAGAAGTGAGCCTGCTGTTTCCCCTGTTGGGGATGATCCTTTGATTAGAGGTTCCTCGCCTTTTAGAGAGGAAACCTCCACAGTTCCGGCTGGCAGTGCCGGAGAATCTTTTCTCGAGGCTGTTGTTGCTGCTACCGATTCAGGTAGTGGTCCGAGATCGCCTTCGAGGCCGAGCCAAATAAGGATATCTTTATCCAGATCAGCAACGGAAGAAACCCCTGCCGCATCTGTAAGTATACCTAGCGAGATTTCACCTGATGAACCTCGATTGGATCTGGGTGAAGACTCGGAAGAATACCTGCCAATGTCAGTGGGCACACCCCCTTCTCCAGGTATGACAGCTCGTTTAGCATCATTAAGAAATAATTTAGCTGTACTAGCCGCCGATGCGACATATATACCATCGGCCATGGGTAAATGTCGTCTTTATACCTCTTTTAGAAAAATTAACATCATGTTGATATTAACTTTCTCTTGTCTTCTTTTCAGGGGAAGACATCTACGGGGAGGGCAGTGTTGATGCGCCTTTTGGCTCTGTTTCAGCTCCTGTCGATGACATGGAGGTGCCCGACTTCAAATAGGAAATATTTTAGGGTGCGGGTTCGCCTAAAACAGTTCCGATATCTCGTGAGGAGGATGAGCCTGTCATTACGACTATGCCTCCTTTGAGTATGCCAGCAACTTCATCCGTTGCCATTGGCGCTTCTTCTTTTGTCGCACCATCTGTTGAGGCGACGACTGTGGCAACATCGTCTGCAGTCATTCCTGGAGGGGGATTCGCCGATATTGTAGCCACTCCCAGCGTCCATTCGGATCTAGCCATGCTGACTGAGCAGTATACTAGTATTTTCTACACCACCTTGAAAATGCTGATATCAATGGTGTTGGAGAAGAATCTAGGCTTCGAGGCTCTGAGGAGGTCCTCCCAGTTTGCGATAGTGCTGATCAGAGACTTCAACGACGCTGGGAGAGTTGATACACTGGAGCAGATAGTTAATGGTTTGGAATAACCCATTAACGATTATTTGCAACTATCTCGAGGCAACATTGACGGTCTCGTTCAAGCTAGGATGACTCCTTAACTGCAGAACTTGCTGGGCAATTAGAATCTCTGAACAAATCTGTCCAGGAACAGCAGCAGGAGATGGATCAAGAGCGTACCGAATTGGAGTATGTCATTCCCCAGCTGACTCAGTGCGAAGCCGAATATGAGGAAGAGGCAGCGAGGGTCTGCAGACTGAAAGATGAACTCGCTAAGGCAGAGAAGAAGGCTCTCTCTTTGTCGGCAACCCGAGATGTGCTGAAGGATCGAATGGAGACTGCTCAGCAGAACCTGACACATGTGGGTGTCATCCATGCAGGTTTTGTACGTGCTCGGTCCGAGCTATCTGCTTTGAACAATGATGCAGCAAGGTTTGAGCGGGCTCGCGCCGACGTCTTGAACTCCAGGGATGAGAGTATGGTTGCTCTGGCGCGGCAGATTCGCGACTTAACTGCTCCCCCCAAATGATGTACTTTTTGCTTTTTATATGTAATTTTGCTCTTTTTGGGAATAATAAAGCGACTTTATATGACTTTGTGGACCCATCATTTTGGAATATAAATGACAGGCTAGGGTGAAAGTGATATCAAAGGTAATATGGACATGATATACTTTCGGTAAGCTTCAGCTGGATATATCTATTCAGAGGTTATATGGACATGATAGAATATGATCCAACTAAAATTTATACACAAAACACTATCAGAGGTAATATGGACATGATAGGTCTTGAAGTTCTAAATTAGTTAACCATATCTATTCAGAGGTTATATGGACATGATAGAATATGATCCAACTAAAATTGTTTTGGAAGTATTATTGTCAGAATGAGATCTCTACCATACTCCGTTTAGCAAAGAAGATTAAGTATATTACCTCTTCAGGAATTTGTCGTTGATAGGAGCCATTAACAAGTCCCCATTAGGCTTGGCTAATCTGTAAGCACCGTTTGAGAACGTCGTCTCGATCACATAAGGGCCTTCCCATTTGGGTTAGAATTTACCCTTACTCTTGTGAGTAATAATCATTGGCCTTCTTACGGCTAGGACTGGCTCGCCAACTTTGAACACTCTTTTCTTTACTTTTTGATTAAAAGCTTTGGAAATGCGTGCCTGGTAGAACGCGATGCATTGTTGGGCTTGAAGGCATTTTTCATCTAATCCTTCTAGCTCTTGAAGCCTTAATAGGTCATTCTTTTTCTGAGTCAACTCATTAGCCACTGCTATTCTGAGTGATGGAATTTGAATTTCGATGGGGAGAACTGTTTCGCTTCCGTAAACCAATGAGAATGGGGTATAACCCGTCGGTGTTCGTATCGTTGTGCAGTAAGCCCAAAGACATTCTCCTAGCTTCTCATTCCAATCTCTTTTGTTCGAAGAAACAAACTTTTCAAGAGTTTGATAATGGTTTTGTTGAAAGCTTCCGCCAAACCATTAGCAACAGGATTGTATGCCGTAGAGGCCATATTTTGTATCCGATTTTTATCGCAAAATCGGTGGAACGCTTGGCTGATGAATTGAGGCCCGTTGTCATGAATTATCCTTCGGGGAATCCCAAAGCGATAAATGACATAATGCTTAATGAAGCTGATCATGTTAGATGTCTTTACCTCAGCAAGAGGGATCGCCTCTGCCCATTTGGAGAAATAATCCGTGATGGCTAATATGAACCGATGACCTCTGGAAGAAAATGGGGGAATAGGACCAATGATATCCATACCCCATGCTTCGAAAGGCCAGGATGCTACCGTAGTATGTAAATGTTCAAAAGGTTGATGTATAAAATCTGCATGAACCTGACAGGCTTTGCATTGTCTTGCATATTTTATTGCATCTGTGATCATAGTAGGCCAGTAATAGCCCATCCTCCTGATACGATCCTGTAGCTTAGGACCGGGTTGATGCGCTCCGCATATGCCGTCATGAGCTTCACGGATAATCCGCTGTGCTTCATCACCAGAGAGACATCATAATAATAGTCCGTCATAAGTCCGACGATATAGACATTGTGAAGACGCATCAAAATAGAAGCGTAGTGATCGTCTTTTGACGGATACTGCTTCTTTAGGGTCTTTCGACAAGATTTTGTATGCTACAAAATCTATAAAGGGACTTCTCCAGTCTCTCTTTGGAAGATCTGTATTCACAGCATAGCTGTGTTCTATGTGAAAGTTGTTTTTCACACAGAATAAATCTCTGTTAAGAAGGATCACCGAATTCTGCCTTCTTATAGGAATAGCTAAATCTGCGGCTAGACTGGCTAGGGCATCAGCTTCCAGGTTCTGAGATCGAGGCACATGCTCTAGGAAGAACCCTTTGAAAGACATAGCTATTTTGATCGTTGCTTGGTGATAAGAGATGAGATCTGGATTCCGGACTTCATATATTCCTCTGACTTGATTGACGATCAGCAGATAATCACCAAAAGCTTCCAGGTATTCGACGTCTAATTCTTTAGCGACTTGAAGCCCGATTAATAGGGCATTATATTTTGCCACATTAATAGAGCAGGGCTCGCTAAGAGAATATGCTCGATAGATGACGAGTTTCTCAGGAGTAACCAGGACGATTCCTACTCCTGAAACCATATTTCCTCTTGGACCAGTCCTAGAGGTGCCATCGAAGAATAGTTGCCATGCGTCACTCTCCATCGCAGAATTACATTCTACAACTTCATCGGGAATGTCCTCGTATAATCTGGAGGTTTCTGGAATCGGATGAGCATTTAGGAAATCAGCCAATGCTTGGCCTTTGATGGACTTCTGAGGGACGTACACAATATCATATGGTGTTAATAACATCGCCCAAGTCGCGAGTCGGGAATTAAGAATGCTTGGCTTGTTCATCAATACCCGAAGAGGATTGATCCTGGAGATGATATGAATAGTCTGGACTGTAACATAGTGTCGCATTTTCTGAATGGCGAATATTAGGGCCAAACATTCTTTTTCTACTGGATTATACTGGTGTTCAGCTACGACCATCATCCTGCTTAAATAGTAGATAGCCTGTTCATGACCCTCATCGTTCTTCTGTGCGAGGAGAGCTCCCAGAGAGTGATCCATTGCTCGAACATACAGCAAGAATGGTCTTCCTATGACGGGAGGCACCAGAACTGGAGGATTAATGAGGTAGCGTTTGATGTCATTAAATGCTTGCTGATAGGCTTCGTCCCACACGAAGAATACACCTTTCTTCATGAGATAAGAAAAAGGCTGACATCTTCCAGAGAGGTTAGATATGAATCTCCGGATATAATCCAGACGACCTTAAAATCCTCTTAGTTCTCTTAGATTGTGGGGTAGTCGCATTTTTAAGATGGCTTTGACTTTATTAGGGTCCACTTGAATGCCTTTAGCGGTTATGACAAATCCCAGGAATTTGCCACTTGATACACCCAGAAAGGACTTTGTAGGATTTATTTTGAGTTGATGTTGGCGCATCAACTCGAACACTGTCTTCAGGTCTTGGATGTGATTATCCTTGTGGCGGCTTTTGACAACTATATCGTCTACGTAACATTCCACTATTTTGCGTAAATGCTCATGGAATATGTTACTCATAGCTCATTGGTACGTAGCTCCGGCATTCTTCAATCCGAAGGGCATGACCGTATAAAAATATACCCCCAATAGTGTCCGGAAGGCAGTATGCTTTTTGTCTTCAGGATGCATCTTGATTTAATTGTATCCTAAAAATCCGTCCATGAAGGACATGTGTTCAAAACCGCATGTATTATCGATCATGACGTCTGTAATAGGAAGAGAAAACTCATCCTTGGGGCAGGCTGTATTCAGATCTCGATAATCGATGCAGACACGTACTTTCTTATTTTTCTTCATGACCGAGACAACATTGGCGACCCAGTCGGGATATTTTTCTTCCCGGATGAAGCCGCAAGCTATCTACTTTTTGATTTCAGCTTCAATGGCGTCCATCATGTTTGGACGGAATCGGCGTTGATGTTGCTTCACAGGCTTTGAATTGGGTAATATATTGAGCTTATGAGTAGCCACTTTTGGATCGAGACCTGGCATATCCTTATAATTCCACGCAAAGACGTCGATATATTCTCTTATCAGCTGGGTTATTTCTTTCCTTTCTTCTTCGAAAAGATTGTTACTGATAAATATCGGCTTTGGCGAAAGTTTATCCCCCACATTAATTTGGAGAACTTTATCTTCAGTGGGAGGTTCTCTCTACTCAAACCAGAGTTCCCATTGTGTATCCATATGTTGAGCCCAAGAGTCATTCTCAAATGGTTCAGATTCTTGTTCGTCTGCTTCGAGAGAATCTGTCAATACCATATTTACTGATAATGCTCGTTCGGGATCATCTGATGAGCCAGAAGATGGTGAACCATCTTGAGAAGAGGAAGAGGTATCCTCATTTGACTCAGAAGTTGCAAGGGAGGTGGTATACCCTAACCCAAAACGAGTTCGTTGACAGTAGGGATCATCATGCAATGGCATTCGTCTGCCTTTCCCGTAGTTGAGGCCTGGTTCTAGCTTCAAGTCATAACCCATACTTTGCATAATCTTCAAAGCTTGTGGGCTATATCTATGAACCTGCATTTTACCAGCATCGTCATCGGGAGAATCTTCTTGTACAGTCGGTTTATTGCGCATGCGACCGAAGACTATTGAACGCTGACCGCTGCGAGTAGGCGAAATAAAGAAGATAGAATCCTCATGTGGTCCATACGTCATGATGACATTAGATGATGACGCTACTTTCCACACATACGGATGATAGGAATCTATAGCTTTCAAGAATCTTTGTGCTATAGGTTCTATATCGTTATGGGAAGAGGATTCCCGATCAGGAATTTGAACGTCAATGTACTGGAAAAGAGGATCTTTATTATCATCAGAAACCACGTTCCTGGTTGTATTTACATCAAACGGCTGCTTGTTGCGCCGAAGGTTGATGGCCAAGGGTGGAGGCTTCTGGTTCAAAGTTATTACTAGACGATCACCTCTGTTTCCTGACTTGGTTTTGTTCAGGTGGATAGCCAGGGGTTCCATGACTTTCGGACGAGTAGTTCGCCCTTTCACCTTGATTGACAGAGGTTGTTCGACAGAGGGTTCTTCTGGCTCCCGGTGGGATTCCTCCTCTGTTTTGCTTGATACCTCCTCCATGTAGTCTTGGGTGTACAACATGGCATCAGAGTAGTAGGATTCTACTCCTTTAAACGGGTTAAGGTCAGCAAACTCCGTTTGTACTGTTCCTTGGGCATCTACATATTTAAAGTATTGATGTAGAGTCAAAGGAACGATGTTGTGGTCATGGATCCAAGGTCTGCCCAGTAGAATATTGTAGGACACATCTGAATCAATGACATAGCATGTAGCCACTGATCTAAGGTCGCCAATCTGGATCCTCAGGCGAATCTTCCCCAAAGGTTTACTTTTCCTGGCGTTGAAACCCACAATTGTAGTGGTAGTGTAAGCCAATTCACTGGTAGGAATCCTCAGCGGTCTGAGCAGACTATGAGGAATGATGCTGATCGATGATCTCGGATCTATGTGAATTCGGTCAACCTCCATGGAACCGACATATCCGGTGTAAAAGAGGGGTCTGTCATGCTTGTTGTATTTCAATAGCATGTCATCTTGAATGAAAGTGATATTCGGGACCACTTCCATCACACTATGGCATTGAGGACATGCCACAGGTTCTTCATCAGGGGACTTGAGCTGGGTCAAGTATGCATCCGCCTGCATTAATGCTTCACTCAGGGCTTGACGAGTGTCTTTAGATTGCCTGAGTAATTCAAAAATGGACAATCTGGCTGGTGTATGAGCCAACTAGGCCAGGATATCAAAGTTATACGACTTCTCTAAACCTTTGCTTTGAATATTCTTCAAAGGTTTATCGAAGCGCACTTTCTTTTGCTTCCCCTTGTCCGCTGAAGTTGGTCTCGAAGGACCGGCCTCTGGTAGGACAGGTTCCGGTTCTGAAGGCTTGGCAACTGAAGCGTCTGCTGATGCTTCTTCCTGACTTCCTCCATAGTCCTTGAGGTAGGCTTTCCCTGAACGGGTTCCAGTAGCCAAAACCTCTTCTTCTGATATCGAGGATACCACAACCATATGACATGGTTTACGCTTCGAGGTCTTCTTAGACTTAGCCTTAGCAGCTTGAGTCTCTTCTACGATCTCTGGCACCAGATCTGGATGAACCCACATAATCTCGCCCCGTTGGGTAGTTAGGGGTACCAGGTCGTGATTTTGACCCCTGGCTGGAGGGAGATTAACGATGTTCATCGTTGTCCGGGAGATAGGTACAACACCATCCGAAACTTCTTGGGGAGGCAGATTGCCAAATTGGAGAGAGAACTTGTTGGCTGTGACCATCTTCTCGCTGTTGCGCAGAGTGATGGCCTTAGCATCGATCAACTCCTGTATTTTCCTCTTCAGTACATAACACGCCTTTGTGGGGTGATGTATGTACCTATGGAAAATACAGTACTTGGAGTTATTAGTACTGCCGACTTCATTAGGCCGCTTCACTTCAGGGAGGGTAATCTTGCCGCTTTTGACGAGACACTCGAATATGCTCGGAATATCGTCATCGTCGAAAGAGTACACTTCAATGGGCCTGGAAGTCCCATGTTTCGTCTGTGTGGTTTCCGCAGTCTTTTGCCTGGACGTATTGATCGCCAGAGCTTCTTTTCCTTTGGAACCACGGGGATGGTCGCTGTTGGAGGATGACCTCTTGCCTCTATCGGAGGCAGAGATCATGATGCCATTATCACGCGCCTTCCAACTGTTGTCCTAAGCGGCTACCGCTGAGATGATGAACGAGGGCCAATCATGGAACTGATATGGACCTGTGAACACCGAGATCACCGAAAGAAGGTTCTTCCTGCAAATATCCACCAATGCTGAGTTTAGAACTCCCGGAGGCATTTGCAAAGTGGCTTAACGAAAACGTTCGATGAAAGTGCGAACGTTCTCTTTTTCCTTCTGCTTTACTTTGATGAGAGAGGACATAGACATGTCCATCCTTCATTCGTAGAATTGCGCGAAGAACAAAGTCTTAAAATCTTCAAAGGAAGTAATACAGTTGTCCGCAAGACTACGATACCACTGATAAGCCACTCCCGAGGGACAACCTTTGAACACTCAAGTGAGAAGGGCGTCATTCCCTTGCAATAACACCATCATCATACTGAAGTAGTTCATGTACTGGCTCGGTGATGTCTTTCCCTCAAACAAAGCCATAGTCTATGGTTTATATTTAGGAGGGAAAGGGACCTCGTCCCAGATAGCTGGGTACGGCTGGTTGATTCCCAATTTCTTGAGCTGATCTTTGTGCTTCAAGGCATCAAATTGGGCTTCCAATTCCCGCACTGCCTGCATTGGATCTTCAGCAGGTGGAAGGATCGCAGAGTGGTAAGAGATCGGTTGTATTGCAACTTCAACATGAGGCAATACATTCTCCGAGTTAGGAAGTAGGGGAGCTGCTGATTCTTGATCTAGAACAGGCTCCTTGTTCGCGTTGGATGGTGGTAAGTCCACTCCCACACGTATTTGATTCGGAGGGACCAATGCTTGAGCTATAGCAGCTATGTGTTGAGTTAGCATCATCTGGTGCATATTCTCCATCATGGATTGTATCTCATTTAGAGATGTCTCCAACACAGCGATGCGTTGCTCGGTACTTCCTGACGAGGAAGCTTTTTCGTGTTCATCTTCAATGGCATAGACTCCCATTTCTCTGGATGTCATTGAAGGGCTAGTATAGGTCTCTGTAGAGAATGACTCTATACTTTCAGCATCTGATTCAGGAAACTGGCGACCCCAGTGTCAGAATCAGAAGAATACGAAGCCAGTTGTCGTGACCTCGAACGGGTGTTTCGGAATACCCCAGCTTCAATGTTCTCAAGGAGTTTGTTGAATCTCCTTTGGCTTGGAGTTCTAGAGGGATGACGTCTTGAATTCGACCTTCCTCTAGGAACATGTGAAGCCATGTTCACTGATGCATGTGCAGGCTCTTCTTCCTGGAAAGACAGAGAGTAGTTCAACCGGTCGAAAACTGACCGTTTTGCTTCAGAACAACAATAATTAACTACACTCCTATGACTATTACAATAGTTCTCCCTAGGAGGCATAATAGACATACTGGAAGATCCCCTATCCTTGCGTTTCTGGATCAGATATTCACGCAAGTCAGGAGGATTTACAGAAGAAGAAGAAGGCAGCTTATTCTTTTTGTTTACATTAGTTGGCATGCGGATATTGGGAACCATAACTTTTCCTCTGCCACCCATATACAACAGGTTAGCCATCTGAGTAGCAGATAATCCCCGAGGAGTGTGTCTCTCCACAAACCGGGCTTTCTTTACGCTGAGGGGTTTAACCTGGCATAATTTGGAGCTCTGCTCAGGCTGGCGTAAAACCGAAGAAGCCTTCAATCGGCCATCCGCTTCTCGCGTAATCTGGAGAGCGGGCAGATTTTTCTCTTGTTGGCGTAAAGGCCAAGAAGTTGAGTAGTCCGCCACTTGTTTTTTCTTGCGTAAATTGCAAGGACCATCTGCTTTTCCGTGGAGGACAGATGCATTCTTACGCGCAGAGAGCGTTTAAAATTTCTGATTTGGCGCTGAGGCATTATCAGAAATCTTGTCTGCCACATCATATACTGGAGACTAAATTTTACGCGCAGAGCGCGGAGTAGACTTCTGGACTAGCACTGAGGCATTGTCAGAAGTTTTATCTGCCACGTCACAGACGAAAGACAGAGTTTTGCGCACGGGGCGCGGAGTAGACTTCTGGACTAGCACTGAGGCATTGTCAGAAGTTTCGTCTGCCATGTCACAGACGGGAGACAGAGCTTTACGCGCGGAGCGCGAAGGTTGCGCAGCGACAACCTGGTTGGTCGGAGAAACCGGAGAGTCGACAGAAACGGTAGGGGATGTCCTGGGCATCTAGACCTTACGCAGTTTCCTGTTGTCTTGGACAGAGAGAGAGTGGGAGTTACCCCCCTGCTCGAAGCATATCTTCGTAGGCGGATTGGTCGAACTGGACGACCAAGGTCTTCTTCCTTGATCATACTGATACTACATCGTATTGAGCAAATACTTTCTCGTCAGATGAGCTTTCTCGTCAGATGAGAAAGAGATCCCCAGCAGAGTCGCCATCTTGTGTTTGATAATAAACGAAAGAAATAAAACTAGGTTTATATAAAACCCTTTCTTAGGTTTACAAATAAGAAGTACTATTAATCCTATACGAGGATATTAAGTATAAATTTTAATCTGGGTAAATATTGCTATAGGAGTCTGATCTGCAGTCGATCACTTTGTCCCTTGGACCATACGATGATGAAGAAGTGCCGTAGAAGAAGGAGAAGCTTCAAAGATTGCAAGAGGGAGTGGATGCTTGATGCAAAAATTGTCGAACACTACTCTCTGTCTAAGCTTTTCTCTCTCAAAAATCAATTTATGACCTTTCGACCTAGACCTCTGTCAATAGAGGTCTCTATTTATAGGACTTTAGTGACAGTAACCGTCCAGTCGGCATAGAAGCCGGATAGTGGAGAGTATGGCACTTTTTACGTGGCGGTTATAATAACTGCCACCCACGTATAGATGATCTTCTGAATAAGCGTGTGACGCGTGTCCCATTAAGAGAATGCGTATAACTGCTGCGAAGATCACAGCATGCGAGCCACGTAGGTAACTGCCCCTTGCGTAAATAAGGTTTGTCGTAGAAGCCAATAATTGTCACCATGGCAGTTGTCAGGTTGGCGTAGAAGCCAAATAGGCGTAGAAGCCTTGTAGGCGTAGAAGCCTGATGCTGCGTGGATAGGTAGCTAGCGTAAAAGATAACTGATCCTCCTTCTTTGACTGAGGCTTTAAGCGTATTCTGGACAAAATAGCCTTCTCACGCACAAATGCAAATATAGCCGGAGTTGACGTATTTCAGGGAGATAGTGTACAACATGCTCCTTATAGCTAAAAATTGTCATGACCCGCACCCGGTTTAGGGGCACGAGTGCGTGGGTACGTCCAGCCTACGCCGCAGCATCGGCGGTAGAACGCTGTCAAGGTCTTGATACTATCTAACTAATGTCACGCAAGCATCCAATCTCCATTAGGAGGCACGGATGACACAAATAAGATGAACACATACTCAATCACAGGATTACAGCACGATAAGATTTCGAATAGAAATTAAAATTAAACACAACACAAGTCCAAAAAGTAATAATCTAACTCAACAAATAACCAAGTCTCATCAAAAATGCCGGAGACAAATCCGGTACCCAATAGTCTACTTAAAGAACAAACAAAAAATAAAAATTTCCGGCTAGTCCTCCCGGAATCACAACTAACTACCAAGTCTGCAGCTACTCACCATATGGTCCATAAAGTGTCGGACAGCGGTCCTCTAAGGCATAGTCTGGAAAAATATTTCCAGTCAGGAAGGAGCAAAGCAACACTCTCAAATAACAGTTCCATTAATTGATAATGTCTATAATACAATAAAACATGTCATGCTAGCTACTGAGAAGACAGTGAAATAAATGCAATGGCAATTAAAGAGAGGCAGGCAATGTAAAGAGACAGGCAATAGACAATATGATACAGTCAGTGCATGTATGAAAATGAAAGAACAAGGAACAGTATCATATACGGGTGATGTAGTATATGATTTAAAATAGGGAACTGTAATCTATTCTACGTGTTTGAAATAGTAGTTTCAAAATGTGATCGGCTTGGGAACATGTACGATAGCTACAAGGCCTGGCTAATCATGGGTGAAGAGCATGATTAACACTTATAATTTTTATACTACAATAAGAGGTTATGATCAAATTTCTTACTAACTACTTCTCCGCCCCCAACTAGTACTGTGGATCCAACCATGACACGTCACGATACACGAGCAAGTCAAGTCTATCATGTACGATGTCTAAATATACATGTCGTGTACAATGTCAATACGATAATCAAGATAACATCTCATGACTGCAGATCCAAGCTATACTAGTCCGTGTAGCACAGTGTCAAAGATTCAGTTGTAACATTTCAAGATCATTGAACTTATAGCAATTATCAAGAATTGGAAATTATCAGAGAATGTACTTGCCTTGGGTCCTTAGCTGGTAATTATGGATGTCCTGTTCCAGAGTATCCCCTGGGTGAACCAACAGTCCTAAAGACATAACACAATATAACATTTGCATCAGAAGCTATGCTAACACACATCAAAACACTGGCCTTAGGGCCATGCCAGGCAGGGTACTAGTCACTAGGGTCACCTAGTAGATAGATACGTAATATACATATCTTAAATAACATATATACTTACAATATATCTATATATATCAAATTAAATACATATGCAAAATATATGTATATATATATCTATTAAAAATATGCTAAGGTTTTATACAAAATATATATACCAATATGAAAATATAACTCTACATATATACATTGATACCAGAATACGGTTATTTACATATTTGTTCATTTATACCAAAAATACGTTTTTACTTATTTATTCATTTATCATACATACTATAATTAATAAATAAAGAATATACATTTACATATATATTACTATATGAAAATAACCAATATATACACATATATATTCCAATTAGATATATTGAAAATACACTAAGTATATATATATTTTTATATACATATACCAAATTACATAATTACCTATTTATGCATTTATACCAAAATACATAATTACCTATTTATGCATTATACCAAAATACATACATATAGATATACTAATTATATTATAATATACAAAGTATATATATAAAATGCATAAATATACATATACAAAATAAATATATACTTATACATATATATATACTAATTATATACATTACATTAGGTGTTTAAATATTAATTAATAAATACTATACATATTTATGTATTTACAACATTAATTAGATAATAATATTTATATACATATACGTATATACGTATGTATATAAATATATACATACATATATATATCTATTACCAAAATAAATTAAATACATGCACATACATTGATCATATATACCTATACATTAATATCTACAATACACATACATAATATATACAAATACATGTACATATTGCATATATTAGCTACATATATATATATATGTATGTATATATATATATATATATATATATATATATATATATATATATATGTGAAGAAGGAAATAGGGGGAGAGGGACTCACTGTTGGTTGCCGGCCGGAGCACAGGGGCCGCCGGACCGGAGTGCAGCAGAGGGGGAGCAGCTGGGGCTGACCGCCGGGGATCGGGCTGGAGGAATGGTTGATGGTGGTGGTCGGGATAGGTAGACCGCGAGAGGGGAGGGGGAGCAGCGGACAGGGTGGCCGGACCACGGGAACGAAGGGGATGGAGGCCGGTGGTGATGATCGAGGGGGCGCCGGAGTATTAAAGCGGGAGGAGGAGAATGGTGTTTGGAGGATGATGGAGGTGGTCGGATGAACACCGCAGGGAGGAGCAAGGCCGCCGGAGTTCAGAGGGGCCGGCCCGGGGTTGAACACCGCAGGGAGTACGCAGAGGGAGGAGATGGGAGAGGAGCATGAGCAGCGGGCCGGAAGTCACCGCGGGGAGCCGCCGGTCGGATGCACAGTAAGTGCGGCAGCAGCAGTATAGGGGGGAAATGCACAGTGTTCCCCCCTTAGTTTTATTTGAATTCAAAATGAAAAGAAATCAAAGAAGAAGGAGAAGGAAGGAGGAGGAAAAGAAGAAAAAGAAAAGAGAAGAAGAAGAGAAGAAAAGAATCCTACGTATGAGAGAGGGAGGTGGAGACTTGTGAGGTGGGGGAAAACCTAGGTTGTCTAGGGATTAGGGTTTGATGTAGACATGTCATTATATGGGATGAGGGGATTTTGATGGAGGGTTGTGATTGACCCTCTAAATGAGTGGCTCAGATTGAACAAGAGGGAAATTAATTCATGTAGGAAAAATGCAATTTGGTCCTCAAGTAAATAATCTTTCCATTTGGTCTTGGACAATGGGGTGATGACACCTACAATTGAATAATTGCAACTTAGCCCCCTTAAATTCGGGAAATTGCACAAACACATAAAATAACAAAAATTAGGCGGGCGATTCGGGGTCCGATGTTTTGTAGGGTCAGGGGACGCTGTAAGTTGGGTACGGACTTAAATAGCAGGGCACTGGAATTAAATTGGGATTTTAGAATCAGATAAAATGGTATCCTCAATTTAAATAGAAATAAATGTAAGTTGTGTTCAACAATTAATTAGGAGTACATGGAGCCAAAATCAGGTCAGGTCATCAATACCAATATTGAAGAAGACTCAGAACAGAATATTTCTCTAATTTGGGCCGCACGAAAAATAGGTCAAGATTGTCTCCAATTTCGATTGGAACGCACAATGATACAAAATAGGAATTTAAAAATAAACGTCCGCGACGATTTTTGTGCGGCCAGAAATAATGCGCAAAGAGCATAATTATGAGTTGCAAAAATAGCAGAATTGAAGGCGGGCATGTCTAGGGCAAGATTGTGAAATTTGTTGGAAGACAAAAGTCTGGATAGTGCTCCAAATATCGAAGCAAAGGCAATGCGCAAAAATATTAAATAAAATACAGTAATTAATTACAATCTCCAATAAATAAATTATAAATACAATAATTAAATACAAAATTTCATACTTCAGACAGGTATTCATCTACTGGCTTCTAGGTCAAGTCTACTAGCTCAAAATAAATGAACACTGCATCTAATACTATATTTAATTACACATCACACATAATTATTTAAATCAATATATACTATTCATGCAATTAATTAATTATAACTACAATAATATTAAATATTGTAAAAAGTTGAAATTACCTCTGTTTTCGGAATGTGGTAGTGACAAGTCTACCCACCTTAAAAGAATTTCGTCCTCGAAATTTAAAATCCTCATATTAGTGTTTAATCATACACATTATTATTTCCTCAAAGTTTAAGTTCATCATACATGAAATTAGTTAATAATCCACAATGTCCTCTCACAAATTTAAAATTTTTGAATTATTTGTATTCCTGAAAAATCCTCGAAATAGAATCAAAGTCCCTTTTTATTAAAATTTCCTTGAAAGTTTTGAGTTGATAATTCAATACCCAGAATTTAATATCCACTCCTCAAGAACTCAACAATATGATATTTAAGGATTCTCCAAATGCAACATCCAATTATAAAATTCAAAAAATCCTAACTTGCAATCAAATAAATATGATGATAGTCTCCCAAAATTTCCAAATTTTAATAATCCATTTAATCATGTCATAATCTTTCTGGAATTAATAAACCACCAATTATGCAATGTTAATTTCTTAACCATTTATTTAAATCAATATTTATCCTCAAATTTTAATCATCTTGTTCCTCTTGTCAAGTAATAACCTCTTCATGAATCTTTACTACAGTCAACACCAATAATCACGGTCTAAGAAAATTCTACCTATAGTCATACCACATACAATCTAGGGGGACATACACGGTTATGGTCTCATTTGTTATGGTGTTGCAGTCTATGTATCAGGGGTACTACTAACTACATTCTAACAAGAAAATCATGCATACAACTATTGTACTAGGCAATCAATCAATCAAATAGGTAGGAACAGAATAAAGGAAAGAACAGAAACTGCTAACACATTACCTGCAGTATCGGTCCCTCGACCGTCACCGCAAATGCCCGTCCTGCTGGGGTGGTTCCCTTCGCAGGTGCTGAGCAATGTACGGTTCCACAGGTAGCCTAACTGGATCTCTATAATCTGAAGCTGCATGTTGGCTGGAAAGATAAGGGGCTAGAAGACAATCCCTTACCCGATGTCCCACAGCGCCGCAGTGCAAACAAAGTCCTAGCCTCGTTCTACAGCTCTCCCAAAGGTGACATGGTTTCTTACAGAAATGACAAGTCTGCTGTGTCTCTCTTGGAGGCTGTTGCTGAATCCGCTCAACACGGACTGGTGCCTGGTACTGTTGTTGATACTGATACGCCCATGGATATTGTTGGATAGGAACTGGTGCTAGGTACTGCGGTGGATGCTGAAATATCCATGGTTGTTGCTGATTATGAAATGGTACTTGGTACTGTTGTTGGTACTGAATACGGGGATGCTTGGTTGGTCCTGCGCTATCATTCGTATCTTCAAAAGTATTATGACTCCTCTTAGGCCTGAGATCCAGATCCTCTTCTGCAATCTGAGCATCTATCAAGATAGCCTCAAAGGTAGCGGTACGACGACCAGAAGTTCGTGACTTAATCTCTCTCGTCAGTCCCTTTCTAAATTTCCGGGCTCGATCTCCTGGGTCTCGAATCATAGACGATGCAAAACGGCTCAATCTACAGAATTCTGCAGCGTACTCGTCGACCGACATGTTTCCTTGAACTAAGTCATGAAACTGACTTTCCAAGGTTCCCAATGCTACGTCGGGAAAGAACTTCTCCTTGAAGAGTTCCTTGAAGGTCTCCCAAGTAAGTCCTTGCGCAGTAATTCTCGGCTCCGTGCGATACCACGTGAGTGCGATATCGAACATCTGACTGCCAGCGGCTTCTATTTGCAAATTCTCCGGAATCTGGGTCAATCGCAGACTTCTCTCTATATCCTCTAACCAGTCGTCAGCGTAGAGTATCCCTTCAGTGCCTTTGAACTCTCGAGGCATCATCCTTTTGAAATCCACTATAGTGCCTGATCTCTGCTGCTGGCCAGGAAACTGCTGGTATTGTGCTACTTTCTCCAAAGCTTGGAGAGTCACTTGATGAGCATTCTCCATGTTTTCTTTTATCAGCTCGGTTTGTGCCTGGTACGCTTCTGCTTGCACCCTCTGAGCCTCAGCTTGAACTCGCTGAGCGTCTGCCGTCACTCTCTGGGCATCTACCATGCCCTGGATCAAGGTAAACATCTGCGTTCCGTCAATGGGCAAACCTCCGGGAATCGGAGTCGGTGGAGGAGGAAGGTTGTCCGTCACAGCTGCGGCAATCTTCTGGACAGGTGGAGGAGGAAGGTCCCCGATAGGTGCAGACACACCTACGTGCATCGGAGATGTAGGAGGAACTACGGATGTCTGTCCATCAGGTAGAGAGGTGGCAGACCCCTCTAAAGCTGATGTTCCCGCTCTCATAGACCTTGTCTGCGGCGACATCCTGAAGACAGATCCCAAAGAATCAATTTAGGCAAAAATACGATATCATCAAGGAAGGACAGTACAGTTCTAAAGAAGCAACATTCAAGATAAAGATTGGGAATAACAATCCTAGTTGTGATTGCACAGGTCAAAGATACATCCATGGTCTGATACCTCTATCCCTCTAAGTACCACAGTTCTATCACAAGCACTCTCACTGCTAGCTTCCTTACCTACTGCAATCGCTGATACTAGTTATTCCTATCACTCAAGTGCATTGCAACACACTATACTAAGTACTGCTCTCTCTCTAATAAAATCCTAGATGAACACCCAAGTCAGTTGGTAGTGGAATCTCAATCATGCTCAAGCCAACAGATCCTTACACATGCATCTCATCTACTATATACTAATATATCTCTCTCACTATAAGATTTTATCCTCAAATAAAATTCCTCAAAATAACTCCTCGAATAAATTTTTAAAGTAAAAGCATACACTTTCCTCAAGACTAATTATCTAAATACTGAAATAAAACTTAATCACCTTAATGATCCTTACAGACTTGTCTAGGTTTATTGAATTGAATCTGAATTCCTCAAAATAAAATTTTAATAACAATATTTCAACTCCTCAATTTCAAAATTTTTTTTGCAATTCATTGAAATCTTCAAAATAAAATTTTTTTTTTTTTTTATAACAATCTCAATCTTCTCAGAATTCAAAAATTTGAAATTCATTTTCAATCTTCAATTAAAAATTTTTTAAATCCGCCTTCTGTAGTCCAATAGCTCTGATGTTAATCACTTTTCACTGTCCTCATTGACGGCCATCATCAAATAATACTATAAATCAGTCTGCAATTTATCTTGATATGAAATCCAACCCTACTAGGAAACCAAAATCCTAATTTAATACCTAATCAACAATAATCAAGTCAATATCAGCAATGAGAATGGACGGAACAAGGGAATGATTGTAAATTGAAAGTTTTAACAAGATTCTCAGGGGTCATCCCAGGAATCTCTCAAGAAATTGTGATTGAGTATTTGCTCTCGTCCTAGTATCCTATGTCCTATGTCCTATAGCAGGCACGCAGTAGTATAACAAGGATGTCACACTACTACGACCTCGCACAACTCGCGAAGTCTGACCTGCATGGGCCACCACTAAAAACGTGTCATGACCCGCACCCGGTTTAGGGGCACGAGTGCGTGGGTACGTCCAGCCTACGCCGCAGCATCGGCGGTAGAACGCTGTCAAGGTCTTGATACTATCTAACTAATGTCACGCAAGCATCCAATCTCCATTAGGAGGCACGGATGACACAAATAAGATGAACACATACTCAATCACAGGATTACAGCACGATAAGATTTTGAATAGAAATTAAAATTAAACACAACACAAGTCCAAAAAGTAATAATCTAACTCAACAAATAACCAAGTCTCATCAAAAATGCCGGAGACAAATCCGGTACCCAATAGTCTACTTAAAGAACAAACAAAAAATAGAAATTTCCGGCTAGTCCTCCCGGAATCACAACTAACTACCAAGTCTGCAGCTACTCACCATATGGTCCATAAAGTGTCGGACAGCGGTCCTCTAAGGCATAGTCTGGAAAAATATTTCCAGTCAGGAAGGAGCAAAGCAACACTCTCAAATAACAGTTCCATTAATTGATAATGTCTATAATACAATAAAACATGTCATGCTAGCTACTGAGAAGACAGTGAAATAAATGCAATGGCAATTAAAGAGAGGCAGGCAATGTAAAGAGACAGGCAATAGACAATATGATACAGTCAGTGCATGTATGAAAATGAAAGAACAAGGAACAGTATCATATACGGGTGATGTAGTATATGATTTAAAATAGGAAACTGTAATCTATTCTACGTGTTTGAAATAGTAGTTTCAAAATGTGATCGGCTTGGGAACATGTACGATAGCTACAAGGCCTGGCTAATCATGGGTGAAGAGCATGATTAACACTTACAATTTCTATACTACAATAAGAGGTTATGATCATATTTCTTACTAACTACTTCTCCGCCCCCAACTAGTACTGTGGATCCAACCATGACACGTCACGATACACGAGCAAGTCAAGTCTATCATGTACGATGTCTAAATATACATGTCGTGTACAATGTCAATACGATAATCAAGATAACATCTCATGACTGCAGATCCAAGCTATACTAGTCCGTGTAGCACAGTGTCAAAGATTCAGTTGTAACATTTCAAGATCATTGAACTTATAGCAATTATCAAGAATTGGAAATTATCAGAGAATGTACTTGTCTTGGGTCCTTAGCTGGTAATTATGGATGTCCTGTTCCAGAGTATCCCCTGGATGAACCAACAGTCCTAAAGACATAACACAATATAACATTTGCATCAGAAGCTACGCTAACACACAGTCAAAACACTGGCCTTAGGGCCATGCCAGGCAGGGTACTAGTCACTAGGGTCACCTAGTAGATAGATACGTAATATACATATCTTAAATAACATATATACTTACAATATATCTATATATATCAAATTAAATACATATGCAAAATATATGTATATATATATCTATTAAAAATATGCTAAGGTTTTATACAAAATATATATACCAATATGAAAATATAACTCTACATATATACATTGATACCAGAATACGGTTATTTACATATTTGTTCATTTATACCAAAAATACGTTTTTACTTATTTATTCATTTATCATACATACTATAATTAATAAATAAAGAATATACATTTACATATATATTACTATATGAAAATAACCAATATATACACATATATATTCCAATTAGATATATTGAAAATACACTAAGTATATATATATTTTTATATACATATACCAAATTACATAATTACCTATTTATGCATTTATACCAAAATACATAATTACCTATTTATGCATTATACCAAAATACATACATATAGATATACTAATTATATTATAATATACAAAGTATATATATAAAATGCATAAATATACATATACAAAATAAATATATACTTATACATATATATATACTAATTATATGCATTACATTAGGTGTTTAAATATTAATTAATAAATACTATACATATTTATGTATTTACAACATTAATTAGATAATAATATTTATATACATATACGTATATACGTATGTATATAAATATATACATACATATATATATCTATTACCAAAATAAATTAAATACATGCACATACATTGATCATATATACCTATACATTAATATCTACAATACACATACATAATATATACAAATACATGTACATATTGCATATATTAGCTACATATATATATATGTATATATATATATATATATATATATATATATATATATATATATATATATATATATATGTGAAGAAGGAAATAGGGGGAGAGGGACTCACTGTTGGTTGCCGGCCGGAGCACAGGGGCCGCCGGACCAGAGTGCAGCAGAGGGGGAGCAGCTGGGGCTGACCGCCGGGGATCGGGCTGGAGGAATGGTTGATGGTGGTGGTCGGGATAGGTAGACCGCGAGAGGGGAGGGGGAGCACTGGACAGGGTGGCCGGACCACGGGAACGAAGGGGATGGAGGCCGGTGGTGATGATCGAGGGGGCGCCGGAGTATTAAAGCGGGAGGAGGAGAATGGTGTTTGGAGGATGATGGAGGTGGTCGGATGAACACCGCAGGGAGGAGCAAGGCCGCCGGAGTTCAGAGGGGCCGGCCCGGGGTTGAACACCGCAGGGAGTACGCAGAGGGAGGAGATGGGAGAGGAGAACGAGCAACGGGCCGGAAGTCGCCGCGGGGAGCCGTCGGTCGGATGCACAGTAAGTGCGGCAGCAGCAGTATAGGGGGGAAAATGCACAGTGTTCCCCCCTTAGTTTTATTTGAATTCAAAATGAAAAGAAATCAAAGAAGAAGGAGAAGGAAGGAGGAGGAAAAGAAGAAGAAGAAAAGAGAAGAAGAAGAGAAGAAAAGAATCCTACGTATGAGAGAGGGAGGTGGAGACTTGTAAGGTGGGGGAAAACCTAGGTTGTCTAGGGATTAGGGTTTGATGTAGACATGTCATTATATAGGATGAGGGGATTTTGATGGAGGGTTGTGATTGACCCTCTAAATGAGTGGCTCAGATTGAACATTAGGGAAATTATTTCATGTAGGAAAAATGCAATTTGGTCCTCAAGTAAATAATCTTTTCATTTGGTCTTGGACAATGGGGTGATGACACCTACAATTGAATAATTGCAACTTAGCCCCCTTAAATTCGGGAAATTGCACAAACATATAAAATAACAAAAATTAGGCGGGCGATTCGGGGTCCAGTGTTTTGTAGGGTCAGGGGACTCTGTAAGTTGGGTACGGGCTTAAATAGCAGGGCACTGGAATTAAATTAGGATTTTAGAATCAGATAAAATGGTATCCTCAATTTAAATAGAAATAAATGCAAGTTGTGTTCAACAATTAATTAGGAGTACATGGAGCCAAAATCAGGTCAGGTCATCAATACCAATATTGAAGAAAACTCAGAACAGAATATTTTCCTAATTTGGGCCGCACGAAAAATAGGTCAAGATTGTCTCCAATTTCGATTGGAACGCACAATGATACAAAATAGGAATTTAAAAATAAACGTCCGCGACGATTTTTGTGCGGCCAGAAATAATACGCAAAGAGCATAATTATGAGTTGCAAAAATAGCAAAATTGAAGGCGGGCATGTCTAGGGCAAGATTGTGAAATTTGTTGGAAGACAAAAGTCTGGATAGTGCTCCAAATATCGAAGCAAAGGCAATGCGCAAAAATATTAAATAAAATACAGTAATTAATTACAATCTCCAATAAATAAATTATAAATACAATAATTAAATACAAAATTTTATACTTCAGACAGGTATTCATCTACTGGCTTCTAGGTCAAGTCTACTAGCTCAAAATAAATGAACACTGCATCTAATACTATATTTAATTACACATCACACATAATTATTTAAATCAATATATACTATTCATGCAATTAATTAATTATAACTACAATAATATTAAATATTATAAAAAGTCAAAATTACCTCTGTTTTCGGAATGTGGTAGTGACAAAAATAGCCCGGTGGCGTATTCTAAGGAGATAGCGTACATCATGCTCCTATAGCTAAAAATAGCCTGATGGCGTAATATGCAAAGGTGATAATGTGGACGTATTAGCCGTAATTATGGCTCGCCTAGTCTTTGAAAATATAACCAAATCTCGTGCATTTAATACAGAGATCTGCCACCATTCTAAGCATTAAATGCAGAGATTTGTCTCGAGCTCTGTACGAGGATCTGCCACCATTCTGAGCATTAAATGCAGAGACGTGCCTCGAGCTCTGTACGAAGAGCAGCTTTTGACGTGGCAGTTCATTTTGTCTTCTGCTGAGCGTAAAAGCTCACATCTTCCTGTGTAAAACTAGGCAGCGTATTCCCTTATATGCGTAAAAATACTTTTGTATCAGGGAAACATCACTAAACGATGGTTTGGGTCTCTGTGCCGCACCATCATTACAGCCATCGTCTGGATAGCTGTGCAGTACTCATTGTCAGGAGTCAGGTTCACTGCATGATCTGACAGGTTCATTCGAGGAATACGAAGCATTCCCCGTACACTTCCATGCTGCATTAAAAGCGGATGAAGGCGGTATAATACCCTTTTTACGCTGAAACAGCCTAGAAATACTGTATTACACGGATAGTCCTTGAGCTTATATTTTATGCTGTACTAGCGACAAAGCTCTGTTGTACGCCGATGACTCTTAAGTCATATTTTATGCCACACAGCACTGAAATACTGCGTATACCTCTGCAGCGTATTTTTTATGCTTCTACAATTACCCAGAGTTCTACCATCGATTCTGTGACGTAGGCTGGGTATTATTCCTGACTTGCATCCCTACACCGGGTGCGGGTCGTGACATATTTTTAGTGGTGGTCCATGCAGGTTTTCGAGGTCACAACTAGTGCGATTCGTAGTGGTTCTCTAAATTGAGTGCTATTACAAGCCTGTTTCAGGATATAGGATATAGGCTATAGGTTTAGAATACTCAATCACATCTAGGAAAAACTCTTTTGATTTATTCAATTGTTCTTCCTTGATATTGATTTTTGATCTTTAAATGTCCTTCCTTGAGTGTCTTACATCATGTGCCATATTGATTCTTTCTTTTGCTTTGTCTCAGGATGCCGCCTAAGACTAGATCACAGCAGGGGAGAGCAGCTTCTGAGAGGTCTGCGACTTCGCGAAGGCCTGCACCAGTCACTTCTTTGGTGATTGGAGTGTCAGCTGCTTTCGGAGGTCCACCTCCTACTCAGAGGACTATTCCGGCTGTATCTGAGGGACTTCTATCTCTACCTTCCGTGCTGACATATGCGACGCAGATGTTCACACTGTTCCGCAAGATATTAGAGGCATATAGGGCTCAGTTTGAGGCATACTAGAGATAGACCTACGTCTTACGACAGGGCATCGAGAGTGCTCATCAGCTTGCTCATGCCATAGTAGAGAGAGGAGTTTCGGTCCAGCAGCATGTTGCTCCTCAGGTTACTCAGCTTCGGCCAGGCAACATTCTGGACTTCAAGAAGCTGGAGCCTAGTTTCTTCAAGGGGACGAAGGGCATTGTCTACGCTGATGATTGGCTCGAGGACATTGAGCGTCTCATGAGGGTGTCCCGTCTTTATGAGGGTCTGAAGGTTGAGGCGGTAGGACTTCAGCTGTTCGATGTCACCCACACTTGGTTCAGGAATGAGCCAATTCTTGTTAACGCAGGACAGTCTTGGGAGGTATTTATGGACCTCCTCAAGAAGAAGTTCTTCGCTCAGGCAGACAGGTTAGACTTGGGAAGGCAATTTGGGAGTCTCATTCAGGGGAGCATATTTGTAGAGGAATACGCTGCAGAATTCGGCAGGCTGAGCCGATTTACGAAGTATTTGTTAAGAGAGCCGGAGGTTTGAGCTATTCATTTTTGCGAGGGTTTAAACTGGGATGTGAAGATCCTCATTCCGTCTTTATATGAGACCTATTCGGAGATACTTGCGGAGGCACGCATGGTTGAGCGGGAGTTGGGTTTGAAGCCCAAGAGAGATCACGATTCTTTTCTGGGGGCCAACAGCAGTACAATATCTGCCAAGCGTCCTCATTTCTAGTCCAGGCCTTTTCAACATCCACAGTAGCACCAAACTCTAGCTAGGGCACCATTTCACCTGCCACCGTAGCAGCAGAGACAGTTACAGCAAGCTTTCTGCCACTTCTGCAAGAAGCCCGGCCACATCTGAGAAGTTTGCAGGAAGAGGTTGGGAGTTTGTTTGTATTATGGTACCGAAGGGCATCAGCTGAGAGAGTGTCCTTCCAACCTTCGTCATGCAGTTCAGGGAACAGCTCCAGCTCCGAGGACATAGGCGAGACCACCTGCAGTATAGCCGAGGGGACCGCCGCTTCTGACCCCGCAACATCGTTATGCCCAGCACCAACGTCAGGGACTAGCGTTTGCTATGACAGTCGAGGAGGTCGAGCCCACCGGCAATGTCATCGCAGGTTCTGTTCTTCCTGATTCCATTCTAGCTTTAGCTTTGTTTGATAGTGGTACTTTCCATAGTTTTGTATCTATTTTTTTGCTCTGAAGCATGGTTTTGTAGCTGAGTCTTTGCTTAGGACTTGCAAGATCATGAACGGGGGAGGCATTATCCTGGTTAATGATATTTGCAAGGATCGAAGAGTTACTCTGGGAGTCCAGGAGCTAAGTGCGTGTCTACTTGTAATGCCACATCCGAGCTACGACATTGTACTCGGAATAGATTGGTTGAGTAGGCACCGTGCTAGTATAGATTGTAGAGGAGGTAGAGTTTTGTTTGGTCTGCTAGGAGAGCCAGAGTTTGTGTTTGCTAGAGGAGCTGCAGAGCAGGGATATAGCATTATTTGTGGAGCTATGGTGGAAGACAAGGAGTTGTCGTATCCGTTGATAGCAGAGTTCTTGGATGTGTTTCCTGAGGAATTGCCAGGATTGCCGCCAGATCGAGATGCTGAATTCTCTATAGACTTGGTGCCAGGTGCAGAACCAATTTTACATCATGTCTATAGAGTAAACAACAGCGAGCTGGTCGAGCTGAAGAAGCAGGTAGATGAATTACAGGATAAGGGGTTTATCAGATCGAGTTCTTTATCGTGGAGAGTCCGGGTATTGTTTGTACCGAAGATGGATGGATCGGTGCGCATATACATTGATTACAGGGCATTGAATAATCTCACTATCAAGAATAAATACCCTTTGCCATGGATTGATGACTTGTTTGATCAGTTGAGTGGTGCCAAGGTATTTTATAAGATAGACTTGAGATCAGGCTATCACCAGGTGAAAGTAAAATCGGAGGACATACCGAAGACTGCTTTTAAAACTCGGTATGGTCAGTATAAGTTTATGGTGATGCCGTTTGGGTTGACTAATGCCCCGACGGTATTTATGAATTTGATGAACAAGAAATTCCATCAGTACCTTGACAAGTTCATGGTTGTGTTCATCGATGACATACTTATATACTCGAAGACACCGAAGGTGCATAGGGAGCATTTGCTGATTGTGTTGGATGTGCTGAGGAAGGAGAAGCTGTATGGGATGCTGTCCAAGTATGAGTTCTTTCTAGACAAGGTAGAGTTCTTGGGACATGTTGTGACTGGTGATGGTATTTCAGTGGATCCGAAGAAGATCACAGCAGTGGAGTCTTGAAAGACCCCGAGTTCAGTAGCAGAGATAAGGAGTTTCTTGGGATTTGTAGGCTACTACCGGAAGTTTATACAAGATTTTTCGAGGATTGCCGAGACGATGACAAGACTCACCAGAAAGGATGTAGAGTTTGTTTGGACGGAGGACTGCCAGGTTGGTTTTAAGGAATTGAAGAAGTGGTTGACATCTGTTCCTATTTTGATGTTGCCATCAGGGTCGTGAGGTTTCACTATTTATAGTGATGCATCGGGGAAAGGTTTGGTTTGTGTTCTTCAATAGAATGGGAAAGTGATTGCCTATGTGTCCAGGCAAGTTCGTCCTGATGAGAAGAACTATCCTACCCATGATTTGGAGTTGGCGGCAGTCATCTTTGCCATGAAGTTATGGAAATACTATTTCTACGAAGAGCGTATAGAGATATTCATAGACCACAAGAGCTTGAAGTACGTTTTCACGCATAAGGAGTTGAACATGAGGCAACATCGATGGCTGGAACTTATGAAGGATTTTGACATATCTTTGCAGTATCTTCTTGGAAAAGCTAATATAGTTGCCGATGCCTTGAGCATGTATCCAATAGCTATATTGTTGACACATGATCGATATTTATTTGAGGACTTGGAGAGCTTGGGCATTGAGGTGATAGTTCCTGGTTTTGCTATATATATGTGGGGGTTGCAGATACACTCAGAGTTGATAGACAGGATCAAGATAGCCCAGTATGAGAATGTATCTCTGAGGAGCATCAGAGCTCAAGTGAGAGCAGGATTGGAGGATGTTTTTACCATTACTGTGGATGGTTCTTTGCGTAATGGTGTTAGATTGTGTGTGTCTAGTGGGGAGCTACATGAGGAGGTGTTACAGGAAGTGCATCGCTCTCAGTATTTTATACATCCATGTACCAACAAGATGTATCGAGATATACGAAAGAGTGTGTGGTGGTATAGCATAAAGAGGGAAGTGGCACAGTTTGTATCCAGATGCTTAGTGTGCCAGCAAGTGAAAGCCGAGAGGCAGAGGCTAGGAGGTTTACTTTAGCCATTGCCCATTCTAGAGTGGAAGTGGGAGCATATTACTATGGATTTTGTGTTCGGACTTCCACGATCTCTAAGAGAGAAAGACGCGATATGGGTCATCATTGACAGATTGACCAAGTCGGCCCACTTTTTTGCCTTTCAAGGTGGGTTTGTCTACGAAGAAGCTGGCAGAGATATATGTGAGGCAGATCATTAGGATACATGGAGTTTTCGTCAGCATAGTCTCGGATCAGGATAGTCGTTTCACTTCTCATTTCTGGAGGAGTTTGTAGGCGAGTTTGGGCACCCAGCTCAAGTTCAGTACTGCATATCATCCCCAGACAGATGGAAAGTTAGAGAGGACTACTCAGACTCTCAAGGATATGCTGCACACTTGTGTACTAGATTTTGGGAGTTCTTGGGAGGACCATCTCCATTTGGTAGAGTTTGCTTACAACAACAGCTACCGGGCTAGTATAGAGATATCACCATTTGAGGCTCTATACGGGCGAAGATGTCATACTCCCTTGTCATGGGACAATGTTGGAGAGAAAGTTTTACAGTGGAGAAGGTTAAGATGATAAGAGATAGACTTCGAGTGGCGCAGGACAGACAACGGCATTGAGCTGATAGCCACCGGAGACCTTTAGAGTAGTAGGTATAGTTTTAGATTTTTGATTTGTGCTTGATATTGGTTGTTTGTCATAGATTAAGTTCTTAAGGTGGTATTTTATGCTAGGTTGGTGGTTTGGTATTTCTGAGGATTTCTCCGATACGAGGCACGATTCACTTCGGTGGAGGCGGGAATCTTAGTCCGCGATTCATCGGACCTTTCACTATTCTCGAGAGAGTCGGTGCAGTTGCTTATAGACTAGACTTGTCACTTGCATTGGATGGAGTGCACAACATATTTCACATATCTCTGTTGAGACGGTACGTGGCAGATCCTAATCACATATTAGATCACTCAGATATAGAGGTGGGCCCTACTCTTAGCTATCCAGAGCAGCCAGTTGAGATTCTGGATCATAGAGAGAAGGTACTGAGGAACCAGACTATTCACTTGGTATGCGTCGTATAGAGGCATCACTCTCCGGGGGAGTCTACCTGGGAGAGAGAGGATGAAATATGAGATCGTTACCCATATTTGTTTGTGCCTTAAGGTATATTCTGATATGTGCTTTCCTAGTTATGTTATGTTCTTTTCTGTTCTATTATTTTCTGGGGGTAGTTTTCGTCTTTGAATTTCGAGGAAGAAATTATTTTAAGGGGGGTAGACTTGTCACTACCATATTTTCTAGAAAAGGGTATTTTGGTAATTTTATAATTAATTAAATATTGTGCATGATGAATACTTATTTTTTGTATTATTTATTTATTATTAGATGCTAGTTTATTATTTTGGACCTGTGTTAGTGTACCTAACTAGTTTAGATTAGATCCATGGACCAACATTTATAATTAGTTAGAATTGAGCCTAACTAGAAGTCCATTCATTTGGAGGATGATTAATTTAATTAAACTATTAGACTAGAACCTTCCTTCCTTAATTATTTCTTTATGAGAGGCCCCAAGGGATATAATGGACATTATATAGTAGCTTAAGGGAGGGGCTAAGGGGGCCGACCAATTTAAAATAGGGGAGAAAGTTTCTCTCTCCTCTTTTTATTTCAAATCTAGATCTAGAATTTTTCTCAACCAAATTCTTTCATTCCCACATTATTTCCCTACCAAATTTCTTCCCAATTCCTTCCCAAATCACCATTAGAGGCTAGTAGAGCAGGGATCTAGAAGGAGAAAGCAAGGATCTACAAAGAGGAGCAATGATCTATAAGTTGGAGGCTTATTTCATCAAATTTGGAGGTTATATTGGAAATCCATCTTCCGATAGGTACAATTCAGGTTTTCCTCTTTAATTAGGTTCTAACTATGATATTTAACCATGAAAAACCACCCTATATGCATATGCTACCTTTAGGAATTGGAATTCGGTTCATAGGAGGCCTATGGAGAAAGTTATGGTATTTGTTGTGTCAATTTTGGGAGAATTTTGAGATTGACACTTGTTGTATTTATCAATTGGTCATATAAACCAAATTGACATGTATTTTTTTATTTGTGGCTAGTATCGTGTCCACAATTGGATATGTGTATGTCATATCCCAATAATTTGGTGATACGTGTTGATTTGAGAGATTTTCCTCTGACACGGGGTTTTGTGCATGTTATATTTTGACACGAACACGTAGATGCGTGTTTGACTCTTTGTATTATTCATAAATAGTAATTTAGACTTCCTCGTGTGCTTCGGAGTACGTTTGGTTATGTGGTGGACTCGTATCGAAAGCGTACCATAGATCTAGTGTGATACGGGTGCGATAAACTCCACGTGGTTGTTGTGTTGCATTTATAGATCCAATTTCCATTATTCTTAGCTATTTGTAATATGTAAACATATGTATATAGATATAGTATTATGTATATGTATATGTATTATTTGAGATAAACAAAATGAGAGGTTTATATGAAACCTTTTTTGCTTACAAACAAGAAAAGAGAAAAGTACAATTAATCCTATACGAGGATATTAAGTACAATAAAATGATTCTGGAGAAGTATTGCTATAGAAGTCTGATCTGCGGTCGATCACTTTGTTCCTTGGACCACACGATGATGAAGAAGTGCTGTAGAATAAGCTTCAAGAGTTGCAAGTAGGATCGAATTCCTGTTGTCAAAGTTGTCGACCAAAACTCTCTGTCTGTGTTCTCTTTTCTTTCTGATCTCTGGTTGTATATTATGCCCGTTATGCCTGTGTCCCCTTTGCCTGTGTCCCTTTGTGCCCGTGAGCACTTATTCCGATCTCCTCTTTACCCTGTGACCAGGGGTCTCTATTTATAGAGATCAATCAAATAACTGCCAGGTTGGCGTAAAAGCCAAGTAACTGTCTTGTTAGCGTAAAAGGCCAAACTGTGAAGAAGATTGCATCTTTTACGTTGCGGTTATGATAACTGCTACCCACGTTCCAATTGTCTTCTGAATATGCGTATGACACGTGTCCTTTATGAGGTAACGCGTATAACTGCTTCTTGAAGATCACGGCATGCAAGCCACGTAGGTTACTGCCCCTACGTAAAGAGGGTTGGCGTTAAAGCCAAATAACTGTCTTGTTGGCGTAAAAGCCAAATAACTGTCTTGTTGGCGTAAAAGCCAAATAACTGTCTTGTTGGCGTAAAAGACCAAACTGTAAAGAAAAATACTTCTTTTACGCTGCGGTTATGATAACTGCTACCCACGTTCCCATAGTCTTCTGAATCTGCGTATGACGCGTATCCCTTCATGAGGTAACGCGTATAACTACTTATCGAAGATCATGGCATGCAAGCCACGTAGATAACTGCACCTTGCATAAAGAGGGTTGGCATAAAAGCCAAATAACTGTCTTGTTGGCGTAAAAGGCCAAACTCTGCGTAAAACTGGATGATTCATGAATAATAGATAACCAGCATAAAATAGCCAATTATCTATCACGACTGAGGTCTTGAGCGTATTCTGGGCTAAATAGCCTTATCATGTACCTTTGCAAATATAGCCGAGTTGGCGTATTTCGAGGAGATAGCATATGGCGTACTCCTATAGTTAAAAATAGCCTGGTTGGCGTAAAATGCAAGGATGGTGATGTGAGCGTATTAGTCACAGTTTTAGCTTTCCCAGTCAATTATCCATCACGACTGAGGTCTTGAGCGTATTCTGGGCTAAGTAGCCTTATCACGTACCTTTACAAATATAGCCGAGTTGGCGTATTTCGAGGAGATAGCATACGGCGTACTCCTATAGTTGAAAATAGCCTGGTTGGCATAAAATACAAGGATGGTGATGTGAGCGTATTAGCCACAGTTTTAGCTTTCCCAGTCTTGACAAAATTGAAAAATAGAATAAAATCTCGTATATTAAATGCAGAGATATGCCTCCATCTCGTGCATTAAATGCAGAGATATGCCTCGAGCTCTGTACGAGAAACAACTTTTGACGTGGCGTCTGATTTCGTCTTTATCTTGAGCGTAAAAACTTATTTCTGCCCATGTAGAATAGGCAGCGTATTCTTTGAATGCGTAAAAATGACTTGTATCAAGAATATATCACTAAATGACAACCTAGGTCTCTGTGCAAAATTATCATCACAACCGTCCTCTCGATCATCGTGCAGTACTTTTGTCAGGTGCCAGGTTAACTGATTTGTCTGACAAATTCATCCGAGGAATACGAAGAGTTCCTCGTACAACTTTACGCTGCATTAAAAATAAACGTATTTTAAACTTTACGCAGGAAGGTATAGCAACCTTTTACGCCAAAACAGCCTTGAAGCACTGCTTTACGCGGACAGTTCTGAAGCTCTATTTTGCCAAACAGCTCTGAAGCTCTGTTTTACGCGGATAGCTCTGAGGCTCTACTTTACGCCAAACAGCTCTGAAGCTCTGCTTTACGCGGACAGCCTTGGCGCTCCATTTTACGTCAAACAGCCTTGAAGCTCTGTTTTACGCGTACAGATTTGAAGCTCTGTTTTACGTGGACAGTGCTGAAGCCATATTTTATGCCAAACAACCTTGAAGTTGTTTTACGCGTAAACAGCTTTGAAGCTCTGTTTTACGGGGAGAGGGACGTCATGTATTTGGGGGTTTTGACTGTATAATACGCGTACAATTCCCCAACATATTTCATGCTTCTACAAGACCCCCTTCAAAGTTTTTAAATTCCTTGTAATTTGAAATACTTTGAATGAAGCATGAAATGGTCAATTGTAACTGGCTTTTTCGAGCGTAAAACTCAGATTATCAAGATATACGCATTTTCTGCTAACTGATCTGTCCCACGTATTTTAAGATTTTTGTTTTGGGTATAAAACCAAAGATCCGTAACATTTGAGCATAAAATCGTAGCTCTGCGCGTAAAATCATAGATCTATAGCATTTGAGCGTAAAGTCATAGATCCGTAGCTTCTGAGCGTAAAATCATAGATCCGTTACGCAGCATGACTATCTGTCTTCCTTTTCAAATGATCGGCTGACGTGGTCCCAAATCATAACAAACTATGATAAGAATCGGATTTGGTTAAGGATTCGGAGAGTCATTTGAACTCTATAAATAGGCCAAGGTCATGAGAGAGAAAAACCCTTCATCTCTTTCTGAAAAGAAAAAACAAACTCTTCGTCTCTTTCTGAAAAACCTCAGATTTGCCATGGCACCAAAATAGACCACCGCTGCTAAAGGAAAGAAAGTCGCTTCATCATCTCGCTCCTCTGCTCAAGCATGAGCGACTCCTACTAGACCAAGCGAGCCTCGTTCTGAACGAAGTACTCCACCGTCTAGCTGTGCACCGGGCATCACAGGTAAAAACTTCGAGAGGAACAAAAACCCTTCGCACACGTTATACGTGTATGCGTAAATACGCCCACATTTTAATGTGTTAGCGAAACTCCATATTTTATAATCTGGCATAAAAACTCAGACTGTTAAAATTTTGGCGTATACCACAAACCTTGCGTTTTACGCTCTGAAAGTAAATTCTAGCGTAAAACTCCATATTTTGCAGTCTGGCGTAAAAACTCAGACTGTTAGGTTTTGGCGTATACTGCAAACCTTGCATTTTACGCACTGAAAGTAAATTCCAGCATAAAACTCCATATTTTGCAATCTGGCGTAAAACTCAGACTGTTAGGTTTTGGCGTATACTGCAAAACTTGTGGCACTTTACGTTTTACGCACTGAAAGTAAATTCCAGCGTAAAAACTGACTTATTCTCTTACTTTTTTGTAGTGGACCTACAGATCCCTCCTCCGACTGAAGTAATGGGCTCTGCTGCTGAAATGTTAAATTCCAACTACTTGGAGGACTTGTCCCATGTGACTTTTTCCATCTCTGGAAACGAGTATCCTCAAGAAAGGGGAACTCTGATCTCGGCCCAAGGAGAAAGAATGTTGCTAAGTATGATCAGCGGAGAACCCTTGACATACATAGATGGAACCGAGTATAAGAAACCATCTTTCTTATTTGGGGATGTTATTGATAAGAAATCCCAAACGAAGCCCAAGAAGGAAGATTGGGTATTTTCTGTTGAGGGCTCTATTATGTATCTGCCGAAGATGTCCAGAGATTACCCTATTTCTACATTCTTCCATGCCACACATCCCAGAAGGATGGCATGGACTCTGACTCCTGATCTTCATGGCCAACCAGAAAAGATCTTTTATAAGAAAGGATTAAACCAAGGATCCTTTGTAAGTAGTCTTTCAGGCCCTATTATGCCCTTCAGAGGCTTATTACCAGGCAGCGTCCCTAGTGAAGACTCTTCCTTGATCCAGCCATTTCAAATGGCAACTTTCTGCAATGAATTCATGGAGCAGGGAGGAGTATACCCCAAGGTTAACCCTCGCACCAGTAGATGGCTTAACCCCCACAATCTTCGATGGGCCGGATTAACTGCATGGGCCTTGAAGCACTTTCAAGTGGAGCTAGAAAGTATTAACTTATTTGAGGCTGTGAGTGCTACTAGCGTTGGGCTGCCTATCAACACCAATTTATTCTTAGCTTTGATGGAGCGATATAACTCGCTAACTAAGACTTTTGCCACTCCAATAGGTGAGTTGGGCCTAGCACTTCATGAGATGGCAGACATCTCAAAGATGCCAATGGGAGACATTATTTACGAAGAATATGTCCCCACCAACAGAGAGTTGAAGGATACCAACCCTCGGGTAGTGGCAGTATATCAAGAACTGATGAGCCACTATCTTGCATGCACCACCTTCTACGGAGAGCCTTCTGATTTAGCCCATATTAACAAATAGGTATCTTACCTTTTCTTCCATCAGGCTAGAAATGCTAAGCAGGACAAGGTTGTAGATAGCAAAGACAAACCTTTGAACCCTCTGAGCATTCTTAATGCCAACACAATCGATGATCTTATTGAAGATGCAGAGGCTCCAGATTGTGTTCTTAATAAAGAGATAGGGGTTTATCTTGCAAGAACCAAAGCCTACAGTTATATGAGGCATTGCCGAAAGCCTCTGTCAAAAGAAGCTCAATTGGCTGGCTTTTTTTCCATTTGGCTACGCCGATGGGTGGTGCTTGGCATTGCGTCTGCGGATCGTATTCATCGAAACACACTATGGCCCACAGTACATTTGGTATTTGGAGTAAGATTGGGCCTACTTTCTGCCATGGAATGCAGGATACAAGCTGGCCTGAGGGCTATTACTGATGGGCTGCTGGCCGATACCACTCAGCGCGAAGGATATCCCAGAGTGGAATTACCATTCTTATATCTGATGGGATGGTTAATGCTTCACAATACCAGAGTGATGTCTCCCAGATCTGCCAGTGGTTCGGGCAATAACTTCTTGTTGAATTACAAGAATTCTTCTTGGAATGTGACTAGCATCATAGATTGTCGACTAGCACTGAATTTTGCCCATAGTTGGAAATTCTTCTGCACCGTTCCCCCAGTACATATCAATCAGCAGGGGGCTAAACTCCATGATATAGGTCAAGGGAAGACTATTTTTTCTCCTAAAGCCTTTTACTGGTTGGTCTGTATTAGACCTTCCCACCTGCTGTATAGAAGTGAGGACCACTGCTACTTGGAACCTTATCTGCCTAGCCGTTTCACCAGGCAATTTGGATATATCAGTTGCATGTGGGAAATCCCATCACCAGCTATAAATTCAAAGGTGGGCTTATTGATGGAGCTAGAAGATGGCATTATTTCATCATAGGTTGTACTGGAGCAACCTTTTTGTACCCGCGACTTCTCTCTCTATGGAATTGTGTATTCTTTATTCATACGCACAGTTTTATGTGTCCATCAATACCTTCTATCATGATTTTGATGTATATAGAAGTTTCAGAATGCCCTCCCATAAGTCCATTGGAAGAGAGGAGATACCATCTGTATCCTCTGATGAAGGTGATGAAACTACTGGTGTAGATGATTATTTGTTGATTTTACCGAGAGACGTAATAGCTCCACCAGCAGAGCCTCCCATAATTTCCAATAAACGAAAGGCTTCTACTCAGAAAGAGCCTTCCCCTCGTAAGAAGAAGCAGACTACAAAAGGTCCTAAAAGGACTTCCACCCAGGGGGGCCTCTTCCAGGAGTGAACCTATGGTTTCCCCTGTTAGGGATGATTCTTTGATTATGGATCCTTCGTCTTTTAAAGAAGGAGCCTCCACAGTTCCAGCTTAAAGTGCTGGAGATTCTTTACCAGCGACTGCTGCTGCGATTACATCTACTACCGTTACTGGTGATGCTTCTATATCGCCTTCGAGGCCAAACTCGCTAATAATCTATATACCTTTTACAAGACAAATAATGGGACAAGCCCCTCCTTCATCTGTAAGTATTTTAAGCGAGATTCTACCCGATGAACCTCGAGTAGATTTGGGTGATGACTGGGATGATTACTCTCAAGCGTCAGTTCGTGTACCCTCCTCGCCAGGTATGATAGCTTATTTAGCATCATTAAGAAATAATTTAGCTATACAGGCTGTAAACGCAATATACATACCATCGGCCAAGGGTAAATATTGTCTTTACGCTTTTCTCAGGAAAATTTAACATCAAATTGATATTAACTTTCTCTTATCTTATTTTCAGGCAAAGATATTTTTGGGGAGGGCGGAGCTGAAACAACCTCTGATTTTATTGCGGATCCAGCTAATGAAATGGCGGTGACCACTGTCGAAGAAGTGTGCCTTGAAACAACAACATTCTCAGATATGATCCCGCCAGCCGTGGTTCAAATAGAATCAGAGATGGATGAACCCACCATCTCGACTGTGCCTACTTCGTCGTGCATGCCAACAACTTCAACTGTTATTGGTGTCTCTTCTTTTGTCGTACCATATGCTGAAGCAATAACTGTGGCAACATCCTCTGCAGTCATTCCAGAAAGAAGATTTACTGATATTGCGGCCACTCCCAGCGTCCATTCGAGTTTTGCTATGCTAGTTGAACAATACACTAGCATATTCTACCTCACTTTGAAAAAATTAATATCCATGGTGTTAAAGAAGAATCTAGGCTTTGATGCTCTGAAGACGTCCTCCAAACTCACTTTAGCGCAGATCAGAAATTTCAATGACACTGAAAGAGCTAATGCGCTAGAGCAAATAGTTAATGGTTTAGAACAACCCATTAACGAATATTTACAACTATCCCGAGGCAGCATCAATAACTTGGTTCAGGCTGAGTATGACTTCCTAAATGTAAAATTTGCTCAGAGGACTGAAACTTTAAACAAATCCATCCAGGAACAGCAACAAGAGATGGAGAAAGAGCAAGCAATATTGGTAGAGAGTATTCCTCAGCTAGCTCAGTGCCATGCCAAATATGAGGGATATGAAGTGAGGGTTCAATAATTGGACGCTGAACTTCTCAAACAAGGGAGAGGCTTCTCAAAGCATCGCTAGTTCGTGATATATTGGAGGGCCAAGTGAATATAGCTCAACAGAACTTGACACATGTGGGTGACATTCACGCAAGTTTTGTTGATTCTCTGTCCGAACTATCTCTCTTGAGCAATGATGAAGCAAGGCTGGAACTGGCTCGCACCAACATTTTAAACTCCAGGAATAAAAAGATAGCTGCTTTGGCGCAACAGATCCGCAATTTAACTGCTCCTCCCTGTCACGACCCGCACCCGGAATTTGGGCATGAGTCGTGGGTACGTCCAGCCTACGCCGCAGCATCGGCGGTAGAACGCTGTCTAGGTCACAACATAGTATATCCTGTCAATAGTCTCAACTCCGTACGGAGGACAATGATAAATAATCACATTTCTATAATATACTCAATCACAACTATAAACATAATGGCACGATGAGAATTGAAAAAGAGTTCTATTAAAACCAACCACAAGAAGTTCAACTCAAATCCTGGGTCCAAATGACCTCACAAAGTCACAAAAATAAATACATCTCAGTCTCAGTATCAGTCTAAAACAATAAATGCAGAAAAATAATCTAAGCATGGGCAGGCAAGTTCTCCTCTAGGATAGGCACCTCCTCTGGGATTTCTGGGGTGAAATCCTCCTCTACTCCTGGACCGTAATGAGTAGGGCAAAAGTCCTCCAGGTTCTCTGAAAATGTTGTTATCCAGTCAGGATTGGAGCGAAGCACAAGCACTAACAGCAGTTTCATTTAAATTGACAAAATCTATAAACAGTGTAAAAGATACAAGATGGAAATAAAAGCTGAACATGTGAAGTACTGAAGAAATAAAATAGACAATAAGCATCTAGCAATGAGCAATAAATAGTGACTGCTAGAACAGGTAAATCCGAATAAAGATAAAACATCTAGCTAAGTGTTTGAATTATCAGTTTATTATGTGATCGGCTTGGGACTAGATCAGGCTGGTTATATATGATTAGCTATGATTCTTTTAGGTCAGGCTAACCGCATGGTTAGCTATGGTGCATATAATGGTCAGGCTAATCATATATAACAGCTATGGAGCATATAAGTGGTCAGGCCGCACCCGACGTGAGAAGTGGGGTGAGCTATGGTGCATATAATGTTTGGATATGATCACATAATTTACTAATAGTTCCCCATCCCCCAGCTAGCACGATGGATTCCAACCACGACTCCTCGTGATGGGGATCTAGGGTGCTAACCCGTGTATCCATAGTGTCGGAATCAAGTATGAAATACACTACAATTTATAGAAGTAATCAACCATGAAAACTGTCAGAGAATGTACTCGCCTGTAGTCCTGAGCAATATGTGATGATCGATGTCCAAGATGGAGTCACTCTGACCTAAATATGGAATAATAATGTCAAAAGGTGATTTGGAAATGATAATTAATAATATCTATGTTGAAATATAATTTTAGGCCAAAACTAGGTCTTGGAAGTCAACTAGGTCAATACTTAGGTTTTCTAGGCTTAACAAGGTCAATTAGTCAATACTAGTCTACAACTAGCTATTACCTAGCCTATACTAGTTAATACTAAAGTATTTTAGCTATAATAGTTAGTACTTAACTACTTCTAGTTATAATTTATACTCTATGCTAGTTCTCACAACCTTGGCAAGTGAATACATTACCCATACCCTTTTATCTTACTTAGGTATCCATTGTTACCTTAGAGCACTACTCACACTTCACCCTTAACACTGACTAATACCTAACTACTGATACTAAACACATTTCAACCCCCAACTAACTGATACACACACCCACACTACTACACCAACACACAAACACACTGATGCTCTAACATATCTGAGTCTCATATATGGGAACTGATACTCCTGATACTCACTGACACTCACACAGGAAATGAAAATAACCTGGGCACACACACACACTGCTGCACACAGCACAGCAATCAACCCCTCCCCCATCTCACTGATACCCAAACATAGACATCACAGAATTTCACAGCAACCCTCACTAACTCTGAACCAAACCCGCCTGAACAGAGAATTCTGCCCGACTGTACCCAGTATCAAATCTTAATGTACAAATGAATGCCCCCAACACACAATACATATATATGCATATAGATTCATGCATCAATACACAGAATTTCGAATACCTAGATAAGTAAACCCTAAAATCGAATTTATCTACATGAATGGGGAAAAATCTGTCTACAAACCAAATCTAGGGTTAGGGTTCTTAATAATTGGGGAAAAACCCCATGTGGGTCACCAAAACCTAATCCAAAGCCCTAGAATCTGAATTACACAGTAAAGGGGGTTCCTAATAACCATCAACATCTGAAAACAGGAATTTAATGAAGAAAAACTAGGGTTTTACCTGCAGGGAAGGTTTCTTCAATGAAGTTCTTCTCTTCCAAGGCTTCCTGACCCTCGTTCCTTGCTTTGGAGAAGGAGAAAATGGAACCCTAGGTTTAATCTCGAAAAATGGGGTGGGGAATAGGTTTCTCTCTCTGGAGGCTAGGGTTTCCTTTTCTCTACATGAAGGATGGCTTTGAGAAAGCTTCCTATTTATATTAAACCTAGTTTTAGGGTTTCTATGCCTAGTCTTTTTAGGTTAAACCCCTTTCCTCTCATGTAGAACCTAATAGACTCAGGTTAAGTCATTCTAGGGTTTTGAGGGTTCATCCAAAATTAGAATTCTAGGGTTTTGTTTAGAATAGGGTTTTCTAACTAGGGTTTACTCATTAGGGTTGTCCTAATGGATTTCTAGGGTTAGACCTAAAACTAAATATTATTAACAATATATAATTACTTATAAAACTCAGCCATTAATTAAATACATAATTATTTAAGTAGTTAAATTACAGAAATACCCTTACATGGAAAAAGTGGTAGTGACACTCCCCAATGATGTACTTTTTTGCTCCTTTTGTAATTTATTATTCCCAGAGATAATAAAGATACATTTTCTGACTTTGTGGACCCATCACTTTAGAATATAAATGATAGGCTAAAATGAAAGTGATATCAGAGGTAAAATGGACATAATATACTTTCGGTAATGTTTAGCTGAATATATCCATTCAGAGGTAATATGAACATGATAGAATATGATCCAACTAAGTTTGTATACAAAATACTAACAGAGGTAATATGGACATGATAGGTTTTGAAGTTTTAAATTAGTTAAACATATCTATTCAGAGGTCATAAAAACATGATAGAATATGATTTAGCTAATCTTTGTATGTAGAATCATCAGAATGAAATCTTTATCATACTCCGTTAAGCAAGGAAGATCAAGCATAATACTTCTTCAGGAATTTACCGTTGATAGGAGCCATGGACTTAGTACAATACCGTGTTTGTTGAGGACATCCCACTGGGGGATCCTTGGTGGAACTATTATTTATTGCGCATGTTGAGTGCAAATAATAAGTTCGAAACAAGCCCAAATAGAAAGGTGAGCATTTGCTCCGGTTCCTGTCTGTGATGGGGACCTGAGATAGGTAAATAGGATCAGTATAGAGGGAGACCGACCCTTCAGATAAGCCTTCTCTTGAACATAAGCAAAAGGATGAAGAAAACATGGAATGAAAGGATCGAGGGAATCCTTTCCTCTTACGCGAACTATACACGTATTGTATGCGGTGATTATAAATCGCTTGAGGATGGGAGACGGCGGGAAAGCATTTCCAGCCAAAAGCATGTGTGAGCAGGAGCCCGGTGAAAGGGTGAAGAGCTGGTACCCTCGGATCATCCCTTCATTTCACCGTAGGATTATAATGAATAAGGATGACCGGGCTGAGGCGCCCGAAGGCTCACAAGCCCACTCCGCGTTGACCGTGTCGGGAGGTAATAGCTGTTAAGCCCTCTCACCCCTGCTTTGTGCCATTTAATTAGCTCCCTGTCCTCGATCTCTATTCCTTCTTTTGTCCAGGAAGCTCTTCGTCACCAAAGCCCATTGAGAGAGAATCTATCAGATACTTATGGATTATTCCCCTTAGTATTATGCACAGAAGGGAGGAGCCGTATGAGATAAAAATCTCAAGTACGGTTCTGGAACGGAGCTTCTTGAACATCTTTAGCTGATGCAAGAACAGGTGAGTCTTTCACTTACAAGTTAGCCAGGTAAACCCTTTTTGCTACTAGGGAACTCAACTAAGATGGTGGAGCAGCCAGGCGGGTAGGTGAGGAACTAGGTTATATGACCTTGTGGGGATAGTGGAGAGACATATTCCAGAGGTAATATGAACATGAAATAACTTTTTCTCTGTTGAGAGGTAATATGGACTTGAATTATTCGTTTCCATTGCGGGCATCCCACCGGGGATTTTTTTGTGGACCTATTACTTCTTGTGCATGAGATTGCAAGTAATAAGTTTAAGACAAGCCCTGCCAGAGGTAATATGGATGTGACAGTTTTTGTGGAACTAACACCACTGGCGTACTTAGAGTTAAGTACGGGTGCTGAGTTGAGATGACAACCGATATCAGAGGTAATATGGACATGATAATCGATAGCCGAAACCTGGAAGGTTTGCTCAGAGGTAATATGGATATGACAAACTCAGCCTGAGAAAAATATTATAACAGCAGTTCAGAGGTAATATGGACGTAAACTAATGTCCGAAAAATTCATTGAGGAGTGATTTATTGAGTGTGGTCTATCCGAACATGAAGATAGACCAAAGGATCGCTCCGCTGGAAAGATTGATGGGACGATAACTCAGAGGCAATATGAGTATGGCTAGCGTCTAATGAGATTGGTTTGAATAGTCACTACGGGAGTATACGAGTAGACCTAAGGATTGCTCCGCTGGGGAGATTTTGAGGATCCATCATCCATTGCGTATCCGGGACTCTTGGATACGGATGATGGTTTCTTTTTTACAAGAATTTGTAATGAAGGAGAAAATGTCGCACATAGGCACTTACTGGGGATGAAGAACCAAGAGTTGATTTGTACATCTGGGTTGTGGACTTATTACCCATGGCGTACCTTAAGTACAGATAATAAGCTGAAATGACTAGCACTACCAGGGGTTATGCGAACGTGATAGTAGAAAGTCGAAGAGCAGAACTTTACTCATAGGTGATATGGACATGAAAAAGTTCTAAAAATATCTTACTCAGAGGTAATATGGACGTGGTAAGATATAACTCTGTGGGGGTAAAGAAAAACCGAACAAAGGTAATATGGAAATGACCATTTTTGTGGTGATAGATTTACTCTGTTGGAGAAAGTGGAGAGACATAGTTCAGAGGTAATATGGACGTGAACTGATCGATAGCAACAACCTAGGGGGTTTGCTCAGAGGTCACTTGGACATGGCAAACTCAGTTGGAAAAAAAATGTTTGGACAACAGTTCAGAGGTAATATGGACGTGAACCCATGTCCAAAAATTTTACTGGGGAGTGATTTGTTGAGTGGGGATAGACCTGAAGGTTGCTCCACTGGGGAGACTTTAGGGACTCATCATCCGGTACTTCTTGAGGGGGGAAATTGCCAAATTAGAGTGAGATCAATTTGCAGTGACCGTCCTCTAGTTATAAATGCAAAGTGATGGCTTTAGCGTCGATCAACTCCTGGATTTTCCTTTTCAGTACGTAGCATGCCTTTGTGGGGTGATGAATGTACCGATAAAAGAGACAATATTCTGGGTTATCGACCTTGCCAGTCTTTTCAGGGCATCTGATGTTGGGTAGCCGAAGTTTGTTTTCCTTCATCAATATATTGTAGATTTTAATGATGTCATCCTCATTGAAGGAGAAAGTCCCCTTTGGCTTTCGGGCTTTCGATACCTGAGTCGTACGGTCCTCAGGGAAGATGGTCATAGTTGTATCATCTTCGGACTCAGAGGGAATTCTACCCCCAGCTTTGGATGCTGCTCTATTTTATCGAGGGAGACTATCCCCAAATATGTCGTTGTCTGGTTCTTCTTCCTGTAATGGCAAAGAATAGTTCAATCGGTCAAAAACTGACCATTTTGCTTTAGAACAGCAACAGTTAATTACAACCTTATGACTATTACATCAAAGTTCTCTAGGGGGTGTAATAGACATATTAGGAGATCTCCTGTCTTTGCATTTCTGGATCAAAAAATCACGCAAATCAGGGAGATTATCAGAAGAAGAAGAATGCTTATTCTGCCTTTTTACATCAGTAGGAAGGTGTAGATTAGGAACCATAACCCTTTCTCTGCCATAGGAATACAACAGTTCACCCATGTGAGTAGCATATGATCCATCATCTGTCTGAGGAGCGTATCTTCCCGTGAAAGGAGTCTTCTTTACGCGGACTGACCTATCCTGGCGTAATTTAGATTTTTGCATAGGTTCGCGTAAAACAGGAAAAGTCCTAAAACGGCCTTCACCGTCACGCGTGATCTGCAAAGTGGGAACCTCCTTCTCTTGTGGACGTAAAATCTTAGAGGTTGAAGGATTCGCACTTGTTTTCCCTTGATGTGATCAAAGGGTACATCTGCCTCATCATAGATGGAAGATGTAATTTTACGTGCATGACGCGTTTGAAATTTCTGAATTGGCACTGAGGCCTTGTCAGAAATTTTGTCTACCACGTCACAGATGGGAGACAAAGTTTTACGCACAGGGCTTTTTTGAAACTTCTGGATTGGCACTGAGGCATTGCCAGAAGTCTTGTTTACCACGTTACAAACGGAAGACAAAGTTTTACGCACAGGGCGTGTTTGAGTCTTCTGGATTGGCACTGAGGCATTGCCAGAAGTCTTGTTTACCACGTCTAAGATGGGAGACAAATTTTTACGCACAGGGCGTGTTGGCTGTGTTGTCACAACCTTGTTGATCAGTGAGTGAGAGCTTGCAGGAAGGGTAGAGGACGTCTTAGGCATCCACACTTTACGCAGCTTCCTGTTGTTATGGACAGAGGAGGAATGAGAGCTACCCCCTGCATGAAGCATGTCTTCATAGGAAGATTAGTCGAACTGGATGACCAAAGTCTTCTTCGTCGATCCGATGGATACAACATCGTGTTGAGCAATTGCTTTCTCGTCAGAGGAGAAAGTTGTCTCCAGCAGAGTCGTCATTTTTGTTTGAGATAAATAAAATAAGAGGTTTATACAAAACCTTTTTTGCTTACAAACAAGAAAAGAGAAAAGTACAATTAATACTATACGAGGATATTAAGTACAATAAAATGATTCTAGGGAAGTATTGCTATAGAAGCCTGATCTGCGGTCGATTACTTTGTTCCTTGGACCACAAGATGATGAAGAAGTGCTGTAGAAGAAGCTTCAAGAGTTGCAAGTAGGATCGAATTCCTGTTGCGAAAGTTGTCGACCAAAACTCTCTGTCTGTGCTCTCTTTTCTTTCCGATCTCTGGTTGTGTATTATGCCCGTCGTACCTGTGTCCCCTTTGCTTGTGTCCCTTTGTGCCCGTGTGCACTTGTGCCGATCTCCTCTTTACCCTGTGACCAGGGGTCTCTATTTATAGAGATCAATCAAATAACTGCCAGGTTGGCATAAAAGCCAAGTAACTGTCTTATTGGCGTAAAAGGCCAAACTGTGAAGAAGATTGCATCTTTTACGCTGCGGTTATGATAACTGCTACCCATGTTCCAATTATCTTCTGAATATGTGTATGACACGTGTCCCTTTATGAGGTAACGCATATAACTTCTTCTCGAAGATCATGGCCTGCAAGCCACGTAGGTAACTGCCCCTGCGTAAAGAGGGTTGGCATAAAAGCCAAATAACTGTCTTGTTGGCGTAAAAGCCAAATAACTGTCTTGTTGGCGTAAAAGACCAAAATGTGAAGAAGAAGAAGACTTCTTTTATGCTGCGATTATGATAACTGCTATCAACGTTCCCATAGTCTTCTGAATCTGCAAATGACACGTGTCCCTTTATGAGGTAACGCGTATAACTGCTTCTCGAAGATCATGGCATACAAGCTACGTAGGTAACTGCACCTTGCGTAAAGAGAGTTGGCGTAAAAGCCAAATAACTGTCTTATTAGCGTAAAAGGCCAAACTCTGCGTAAAACTGGACGATTCATGAATAATAGATAACTAGCATAAAATAGCCAATTATCCATCACGACTGAGGTCTTGAGCGTTTTCTGGACTAAATAGCCTTATCACGTACCTTTGCAAATATAGCCGAGTTGGCATATTTCGAGGAGATAGCATACAGCGTACTCCTATCGTTGAAAATAGCCTGGTTGGCATAAAATGCAAGGATGGTGATGTGAGCATATTAGTCACAGGTTTAGCTTTCCCAGTCAATTATCCATCATGACTGAGATCTTGAGCATATTCTGGGCTAAATAGCCTTATCACGTACCTTTGCAAATATAGCCGAGTTGGCGTATTTCGAGGAGATAGCATACGACGTACTCCTATAGTTGAAATAGCCTGGTTGGCATAAAATAAAAGGATAGTGATGTGAGCGTATTAACCACAGTTTTAGCTTTTCCAGTCATGACAAAATTTAAAAATAGAACAAAATCTCATGCATTAAATGCAAAGATATGCCTCCATCTCGTGCATTAAATGCAGAGATATGTCTCAAGCTTTGTACGAGAAACATCTTTTGACGTGGCGTCTGATTTCGTCTTTATCTTGAGCGTAAAAACTTATTTCTGCCTATGTAGAATAGGCAGCGTATTCTTTGAATGCGTAAAAATAACTTGTATCAAGAATATGTCACTAAACGACAACCTAGGTCTCTGTGCAAAATTATCATCACAGTCGTCCTCTCGATCATCGCACAGTACTTTTGTCAGGTGCCAGGTTCACTGATTTGTCTGACAAATTTATCCGAGGAATATGAAGAGTTCCTCTTTATGGTGCATTAAAAACAAACATATTTTAAACTTTACGCAGGAAGGTATAGCAACCTTTTACGCCAAAACATCCTTGACGCACTGCTTTACGCTAAACAGCTCTGAAGCCCTAATTTACGCTAAACAGCTCTGAAGCCCTAATTTACGCGGACAGCTCTGAAGCTCTACTTTACGCCAAACAGCTCTGAAGCTCTGTTTTACGCGGATAGCCTTGATGCTCCATTTTACGCCAAATAGCCTTGAAGCTCTGTTTTACGCATACAGTTTTGAAGCTCTGTTTTACCCGGACAGCTCTGAAGCCATATTTTATGCCAAACAACCTTGAAGTTGTTTTACGCGTACTGCTCTGAAGTTTTATTTTATGCCAAACAGCTTTGAAGCTTTGTTTTATGCGGAGAGGGACTTCATGTATTTGGGGTTTTGACTGTATAATATGCGTATAATTCTCCAGCATATTTCATGCTTCTACATGTATATGTATATGTATATGTATATATAATTATATGATATCATATTGTTATGTATATATATATATATATATATATATATATATATATATATATATATATATTGATATTTATGTGTATCTATATTATATGGTATGCATATGTATATGTAAGTAGTTATATATATAGCTATGTATGTATATATGTTGAGGTGAATGTTATACTATATGTGACCTATGAATGTGTATATATATATAGGTGTACTGTTATATATATATATATATATATATATAAAATCTTTTGACTGTATATCTATATATATATATATCTATCTATCTATCTATATATATATATATATATATATATATATATATATATATATATATATATATATATAGAGAGAGAGAGAGAGAGAGATGCTAGTGAGAGTATACATATTATGAGTGTGTTTGTGTGTGTTGTATATATGTGGAGACGGGGGTTGGGCATGTGTGCAGTGAAGCAACATTAAGCACAGCAGTAGTAGCAGTTCAGTATTAAGCACAGTTGGGCAAGAGGCAGCATAGGCAGCAGCATTTTACTGCTGCTGCAGCCAAGGCAAGCAGAGGCAGTTGCATCCGCAGCAAGTGCGAGCAGCACAGTTGGCTCAGCGTAGCAGCAGAGCTAGTAACAACAGCAGCTACACCAGCAGATCTCAGTAGCAGCAGTAGCTTTTTAGCATAACTGCAGCAACAACCGCTTCAACGTGAGCAGCAGCAGTTAGCAGCGAACTCAGCACAGTGCAGCAGTAGCTTCGCATCGTGTGCAATCAGCACAGTGATAATAAATTAGGGGTTTAGCTAGTAGTTAGTAGTTTAGCTAGTCAAAATAGTTACCTAGTTTGGTTAGTATTTATATGTATGTACTTGTGCTTGATTAGTGAGATAGATCTATACATATATACTTATGTATCTCTAAGTTATCTATATGTATGTATATATGTATTAATAGTTAGAGATTATTTGGATAGTTAGCTAGTATATACTAGTAGTTTGTAATTAATATAGTAGGTGATATTGTATTAATATATACCTATTAGTATATAGTTAGTTTGGGTAGCTAATATGTACTAAGATCATATTTACCTTGAGATACCGAGGTAAGTGTCAAGGTATTGAGGGATACTCAAGGTATTGGATTTGGGTATCAAGATGGATATTTAGTAGTGCGATACCGCATTGGTTCAAAGCCAAGGTATCCACTTAGTAATTATAATTAGGATTAGTATATATATATTTGCTTATGTATGCTTATATGCTATTTTCGTATCTCTTGTTTGCGTATCTCGCGATACGGTATATTTCTAGCATCCTAGTTTAGCTTGTTTGGCCTAGATTCTTAGCATATGAACCCAATATTATAGAGATAGACTCATAAACCTAGAAATAGGTAGTTTGACCAGTTTGACTTAGAGTTGACCTAGTTTGACTGTTTTGACTTAGAAATAGCTTTATTACCTAGAAGTTGACTAGTTTAACTTATTTTTATTCTGAAATCTTGTATTGATATTATATTCCATATCTAGGTCTTCAAGGCACCGTACCGGACATCTGTGATACTATTTTCTGGACTTTAGGCGAGTACATTATCTGATAGTTTTTTATTTATGATATCTTTTATGTTCATTGTATCTAGTGTAGATAGCCTTGATTTCTTGATACGATGGTTACACGGATTGGTATATCCGGATCTCGTCATGAGATGTTATTCCTTGGTATATATGGTGTATCTTGTGCAAGCCTTGTTTCCTCGTTTCCTTGTTTCTTGTACATGTACAGATACTAATTCTCGAAAAGACTTGCTATCTTCCTAGAGAATCTCTTGCCAAAGCGTACCATGGTTGGATCCACTATACCAGTCGGGAGTGGAGAGTATTTTAGTGTAGATATGTGATCATACCCTCCTTGTGTATGTCTTATTCCTTGTGAGCGTTGGTCATACACCGCACGTATGACTAGCCAGGCCCTTATCCTTGTGCAAGTTCCTTGTGCAAGTTCCCAAGTCGATCACATGTTAAAGCTAGTACTTACTCACTTAGTCATTAGTATTTTTGTTCATTGCCATATTATTCTTTCTTGTATTTATTTCCAGTATTTTCTTTATTGTATATCTCTTGTAAATATTGTTACATCTTGTATATTCACATCTATTTACTGTTACATAGTTTATATCATTGATTAGAACTACTATTAGAGATGTACTCTGCTTCTTTCCTGACTGGATATAATTTTCTCATATGACACTAAAGAGTGGTACCCTACTCATTACGGGCCTCAGGATGTTGTGGGCTTAGAGCCAAAAACCCTGGCTCAGGAGGGACTCATCCCGACTGAGACAGATGACCCGGGACTTATAGTATCTTAGTTATTCTTTGGTACTGGATTTGTCTCCAACATACTGTTTAGTATTTTCTCAGACTCATTCATGTTATTATTTTGACTCATGAGTTATATTGTGACTATTCTATTCTTTTGTCATATTCGTGCTATTCTCCATCTTAGATCTGTTATTGAGTATATTAATATTATTGGTGGCTTATTATATTGCTAGATAGATTACCCAAATATCGTTCTACCACCAATTCTGCGACGTAGGCTGGGCGTTGTTCCTGACTTGCATCCCTACACCGGGTGTGGATCGTGATAACAACCATCCTTCTGGTGCGTGACAACAGTGAGGGAGAAGTAAGTTTGACCCTCCAATGCTAGCTCTAAACATGGCCATGCAAAACCAGTAGGGTCAGACCCCAAATATCAAGTACCACAAAGGAAGCACGAAATAAAAAAAAAACTAGATCTATAGCATGAGATGCATGAGCCAACAATCAATGGCATATGTCCCATCTATGATATGATACGACACTCCTTCACCAAACAAGGACAAAAAGTGCCCTATCATATCAAGATAGAATACGTTCATTGATTATGGTAAAGTTAAAATATTCAGTATCGTAGTTTTAGTTCATAGCCTATCACAACACAATAACGCAACCCAACAACCAAACAAGGACATGAGTTGAACCATCATGCCACAACAGTCCATGTCCCTAATTTCATTCAACATAAAGCATAATACACAAGCAGAGATACATTAGGATAAATAATATATCTTCAGTCCATGGAGTATCGTAAATTAATGACGCAACCCAACAACTAAACAAGGACATGGGTTGAATCATCATGCTACGACAGCCCACTTTCCTGTCTAGGCACCTATACAAGCAAATTAGACGGCCAATCATGTATTACGACTTGATATATGATCTCTGGGTTATCCCAGTAATACAATATATAAGTATCCTCAGATCATGCCATAATCGAGCAGGGCTGGCTGAACCAATAATATACAAGCAAGAATACATGTAAAGATACACCAGTTGTAAACCCCCTGAATTTTCAAAATTAAAACTTGGATTTTTCACAATTTTCTGGAATTTTTTAGAAATTTTCTGTAATTAAAATCAGGGTTTTAAATTATTAAATGATTTTTTTTAAAATAAATAATATTAAATTATTATGGAAATAATATTTTATGGTGTAGAATTAAAAATCTGGACTTAGGGTAATTTTTTTCTAGAATTTATTGGGCCCCGGACCTATTTTAAAACACCTAAAAACCATTATATTTTAATTAATTAATTAATTAATTGTTTATTTATTTATTCATTTACCTATTATTTAAACCCTAATTTCTCTCCTTCGTGTCGGACACGACACGGACACGAGAAATTCTAATTTCTCGAGCCCTATTCAGGTACGTGTAACTTTCTCCTCGCTGCCCCGTTTTCAATTCCGTAAATTGCAACGCGTAGCCTGCATGACCCTCTCGGTGCCCGAGCAAACCGCTAGGGGCATCGCGTCCTGTGGTGATCGCACACCGTGATTCAAAAACAGGAAAAACAATGACCCGATTCACCCCGGAACTGGGTACGCCCTGCCAAACGGGATGACTTGGTCGCGCACGGTCTTCATAGATACGTGCGCATCGTTGATACAGACGTGTGGGATTTTGCGAAAGTCGATTCGGGTGTGCGTGCACACCGGGATCAACGCGTATCCGCGGACACCGCCCCGTATCCGCCTTTTCTGAATCACGTCCTAACTTTCTGTACACACGTCGGATTGAAACGAAACTTGCGCCATCGAACTCGTAGTGATACGCTGGTCCTGTGACCCAAGTTTGGTTCGATTCTGAGAACGTTGACGAAATTTCGGGTCGTAGGCCCCACAGGCCCCACTCGATGTGCGATTTTGTGATAGGCTCATCGGAATCCAATTCTGGAAGTTCCGTTGGGTTCGCATCATCATTCCTGACCTGTTGACATTAAGTTTGGTGAATTTGGAGACCTTTGACCCTGACACATTTTTCGGTGCAAAGCGGGCCCACATGCGGACCCCGTTTTGACCCGAAATTATTGTTTTGCCCTTGTCTTCAAATTGGACTCAAGGATAGGCGTTTCTAGCTATTTGATATCTTCCGAGCATGATGGTAATATTTATTTTAGCATCCGGACACATTTCTAGAAATTTCCCGAGGATAGAACTCTAGTTGGGATCCAAACATCAGGCAAGTACCTGCACTTCAAGTTTATTCTTTATATTATGATAATTAGTTCCTTGCTCTACTAGTACCATTGGATGATTACACTTAGTATTAGGATTTGGAGTTCATGTCTTGCTTTTCGTGTCGGGAGGGAGAATACTATGAGGTATGTAGTTTACCCTTCCCCCTGTCCTGACTGCTAGCTGTTGGTACGCGACTGTATATCAGCCTGATACTCGATTATTCCTGACTGATAGCCGTCTATGATGGCCTGATTAGCCTTATAACCCCCTATATGCCAACTATGTATTCTAAATACACATTTTTCACACACATAGTTTCTTGTCTTGTTGCAGTTCCATTTTCCTGTCTCATTATAATCCTATTTTATTCATGTCTCTGGCTTATAGCATTTAACTCTTAGTTAATTTTACTACTTATTTTGCATATTCTTATCATGATACTTAGTCAGTTTTCACTACTTGTCATAAATATTTAGTTTAAGCTTTGTTGTGTATTGGTACTTTGCTCCTTTCCTGACTGGATCCGTTGATATTAGGAGATGATGAGGACTATGCCCCCACCTTTTATGGCCCCTATGAGGTAGCAGATGATACATTTGAGGAGCCGGTTCCTACTCAGGAGACTACTATTGAGGAGTAGTTAGCCAGTTAGTTAGCATTTTTCTTTCAGTCTAGTAATCGGGTTTGTCCCCGATTTATCTTCTGGTTCTGTAATAAACTGTGGATTGTTGTCACATTTTGTCTTATGAAATTCTTAGCATTCCTATTTCCTGTTATTATACTTGCCTATTATTTTTTTGTGAATGAGTTAGATTTTAATTTAACTGTGAATATGACCTAGACAGCGTACTACCGCCGACACTGCGGCGTAGGCTGGACGTACCCACGTACTCGTGCCCGAATATCCGGGTGCCGGTCGTGACACCAGTCCCTTGCAAGGGCCCTGAGCTAATTAATAATCAGTAATAGTTACATGCTTTCTATAGAAAATATACTGGCTCGGTCTTAAAATTAAATCAGATACTGCACTCTATTACTGTGGATGATATACAATATCCGTGGTGGCCAGCCTTTACTCCAAGCTAATTTAGGGTGGTTCGACATGCACGATCTCGAGATATCGTTCCCTCCCAATGCTCTACAATTAAGTTGCCTAGTTAACCCTATGTTAGTTAGAATCTCATGCCGTGGTCACATGGATATTCCTTCTTAGATGTTGTACCTTAAGTACGGGCACTCTTGATACGAATCCATATTGTCACTCGAAAGTAAAATCTGGATTCACCCAAGTGTGATGTAATTATCAATACTATCTAGCCACGGCTAAGTCATTATCCAACTACCTGATCCGTGCATGAAAATAATAACATATATCACGTAACAGGAGTATGTGGCACGACGGCTCACTATATATATATATATATCAAGTAGCACTCTCCGTGCGATCAAGTGTATCAGCATGAATACAATAATCAGGACAAGAACTATAAACCCCCTGAATTTTCAAAATTTTTAAACTTGGATTTTTTACAATTTTCTGAAATTTTCTGGAAATTTTCTGTAATTAAAATCAAGATTTTAAATTATTAAGTAATTTTTAATTGTTAATAAATAATATTAAAATATTATAGAAATAATATTTTTGGTGTAAAATGAAAAAACTGGACTTAGGGTAATTTTTCTGGAATTTATTGGGCCTCAGACCTATTTTTAAATGCCTAAAAACCATTTAAACTAATTATTAATTAATTAATTATTTTTATTATTATTATTATTATTATTATTATTATTATTATTGCTATTATTTTTATTTTCTTTTTGGCCCGGCCCGGCCCAGTGGGCCGAAGCCCAGCAGCCCAGCACAGCCACCCCTAGCAGGTCGGGCGGGTCCGCCCAACCCGGAACCCGCGCCCGACCCGACCCGGTCCCCCAACCCATCTCCCCCGTTCGTCTGGCCGCCCGATTCCTCCGGCGACGCCCGGGTTCCTAGCCGCCTCCGCCGGAGCGGGCCACGACTCCCTCGGCCCCGCCTCACCCGGCCACGTCCGCCCCCGGAGCCCCTATAAAATCCCCCCCTCTCCTTCCTTCCTCCTCCCTCAATTCACCCTAACCCTAACTCCGGCGACCCGACTCCGGCCCTCCTTCCCCGCGCCCGGAACCCCCGTCCACCTCCCTCAGCCACTAGCTCCGTCCGCCTCCAGAGCCTAGCCACCCGCCTCCAGCGCCTAACCCGACGCCTCCCCCTCTCCAGAATCCTCCTCCTCCTCCATTTCCTCCGCCGCCCGCCTCCGGTGACCGATCGACGACCCCCTGCCAGCACCGCCCGAGCCCGGCGATGCCTCGACGACCGTCGGCCAGTCCCGCGTAGCTTCGACGACCTCAGCCCTAGGCCGGACACGAGGACACGGCTGACACAGCGTCCAGGACACGGGATACGTGTCGGACACCGAAAACCCCGTTTCGAGAAGCCTCGTTCAGGTACTCGTATCTCGCACCCCGTATCTCCGTTTTCAATTCCGTAAATTGCGTTGCGATGCCTGTATGACCCTCTCGGTGCCCGGACAAACCGCTCGGGGCATCGCGTCCTGTAGTGATCGCGCACTGCGATCCAAAAACAGGAAAAACATCGACCCGTTTTACCCCGGAACTGGGTACGCCCCGCCAAACGGGACGACTTGGTCGCACACGGTCTTCACAGATACGTGCGCGTCGTTGATACGGACGTGTGGGATTTCGCGAAAGTCGATTCGGGTATACGTGCACACCGGGATCAACGCGTATCCGCGGACACCGCCCCGTATCTGCCTTTTCTGAATTAAGCCCTAACTTCCTGTACACACGTCGGATCAAAACGAAACTTGTGCCATCGGAGTCGTAGCGATACGCTGGTCTAGTGACCCAAGTTTGGTTCGATTCTGAGAACGTTGACGAAATCGCGTGTCGTGGGCCCCACAGGCCCCCGCTCGACGGGCAATTTTGTGATCGGCTCATCGGAATCTAATTCTGGAAGTTTTGTTGGGTTCGTATCATCGTTCCTGACCTGTTGACACTAAGTTTGGTGAATTTGGAGACCTTTGACCCTGATACGTTTTTCGGTGCAAAGCGGGCCACCGGTGGACCCCGTTTTGGCCCGAAATTGCCGTTTTTGCCCTTGTCTCCAAATTGGACCCAAGGACAGGCGTTTCTAGCTATTTGATATCTTTTGAACATGATGGTATTGTTTATTTCAGCATCTGGACATATTTCTAGAAATTTTCCTGAGACTCATAACCGTAGTTGGATCCAAACATCAGGCAAGTACCTGCACTTCAAAGTTTAATCTTTATATTATGATAATTAATTCCCTGCTTTACTAGTACCATTGATGATTACACGTAGTGTTAGAATACTGAATTTCATGTCTTGAATACTGGAGTTCATGTCTTATTTTTCGTGTCGGGTGGAAGAATACTAGAAGGCATGTAGTTTACCCTTCCCCCTGCCGTGACTAATAGCTGTTGGTACGCGACTGTACCCTCAGCCGGATCTCGATTATTCATGTTTAATAGCCGTCTATGATGGCCGGATTAGCCTTATAAACCCCTACATGCCAACTATGTATTCTAAAATAAACACAAGTTCACACACATAGCTTCTTGTCTTGTTGCAGTTCCTGTTGTCTTATTTTAGTTTTATTTCCTGTCTCATATTATTCCTGTTTACTCATATTCCTGTTTATAGCATTAACTCTTAGTTATTGTTGATTCTTTTATGCATATTCTCAATATGATACTTAGTCAGTTTCTTTTCTAATTGTCATAAATATTTAGTTTAATCTTGTTGTGCATTGTGTACTTTGCTCCTTTCCTAACTGGATCCGTTGATTTAGGCGATGATGAGGACCTTGCCCCTACCTATTATGGCCCATATGAGGAAACAGATGACACATATGAGGAGCAAGTTCCCACCCAGGAGACTACTTCTGCGGAGTAGTTAGCAATAGTATTTATTTATTTTCTTTCATCTTAGTAATCGGGTTTGTCCCCGATTTAACTTCTGATTCTGTAATAAACATTTTGATCTGTTGTCACATTTATTCATTTGAAATCTTAGTATTCCTTTTCATGTTATTACCTTTGCCTATTTTATTATTATGTGAATGAGCTAGATTTATTTATCTGTGGATATGACCTAGACAGCGTACTACCACCGACTCTGCGGCGTAGGCTGGACGTACCCACGTACTCGTGCCCTAATTTCTGGGTGCGGATCGTGACACATTTTTATGGTGGCCCATGCAGGTCAAGTATCCCTAAATAGGGTAATATCCTAGGACAAGGTATGGCATAAGATTAAGAATTTTAGGAAAAGCTCATTCACAGAATAGGATCTTTATTTCAAATCTTGATATCATTCCTAATCAATTTTTCTATCGCCCTTGATTTCCAAGTAATCTATTCTAATCTTCCTATCCCTTAATCTTTCAGAATGGTTCAGACAAGGAACACAGTAGGAGGCACATCAGAACTAGCTGAGCAGACTGTGCCTGAAACTCTTGCACTCCCTCCGCCTCCATCTATTCTGACAGTTACTCTAGATGGAGCACAGCTACTCGGAGTGTTCCAGGGACTCGTAGAATCCCAGAAAGAACAGACTGCACTTCTACGAACCAGCCTCTCAGAATCTCTTCGGTCCCAGGAGTCACCACTAAAGAGGCCAGGAAGTGCCAAAGACTTCAAGAACCTTAAACCCCTGGAATTTTATGGAACTGAAGGCATTCTCTATGCCGATGAATGGATAGAGAATGTGGAGCGACTCCTGAAGACTGCTCGGGTCCCTGATGATCTCAAAGTGGAGTCTGCAAGCCTGCAACTGTTCGACATAGCTCGGACCTGGTTTAGAGATGAACCCCAACTATCTGCTCCTGACCTCACCTGGAAGGACTTCAAGAGGCTATTCAAGGAGAAATTATATCCCGAAGTGGCTCGGGAAGCTCTTGAAAGCCAATTCGAGAGACTAGAACAAGGTAACCTATCTGTTGATGAGTACGCTGTTGAATTCAGCAGGTTGAGCCACTTTGCAGAGTACATGGTTCGTACCCCAGAGGATAGAGCTCGTAGATTCAAGAAGGGGTTGTCTCCTGATATTCGCCTTGCTGTCACCACTAGCCGAGCTCGTACATACGAGGAAATCTTGAGCGTGGCACAAGGCGTTGAGAGAGACATGGGACATAAACTAAAGCGGGAGAGAGAGACTGTAAGTATGGGACCCCACAAACGCCCATTCCTGCCACAACCATAGCAGAGGGCCCCGCAGCAAACTCAGTGTCCTCTCCCTCGAGCTACAGCACCCCAACACCAGGCTCAAGGACAGAACCAGCGAGCTCCCCCTTGTAACTTTTGCCAAAAACCAGACCACACTTGGCAAGACTGTAGAAAGAGGCTAGGTGCCTGTCTCTATTATGGCTCAGCAGCACATCAATTGAGGGACTGTCCTGCTGCTCAAGGACGCCCAGCTGCACCAAAAGCTCCAGTTCAGACCAGGCCCCCAGCAGCGCCGCAGAGAGGACCCCCGCTTCCAACTCAACAACAACGCTTTGCTCAGCACCAATAGCAGCAATAGAGGGGTGCACCTCAGCAAGGCCGTGCTTTTGTAATGACTCTGAAAGAAGCTGAAGCCACAGCAGACGTGATCACAGGTTTTGTGCTTATAAATTCAATACCAGCCATTACTTTATTTGATTCTGGAGATTCACATTCATTCATGTCAGTAGATTTCCTTATGAAGCATAGCTTAATCACTGAACCTCTTAGGAATTGTTATAAGATCATTACCGGTGGAGAAATTATCCCGGTTAGTGATGCATGTAAAAATTGTCCTATTACACTATGTGGAAGAGAATTATATGCTAGGCTACTCGTAATGCCAGTTCCCAGTTTTTACCTTATACTGGGTATGGATTGGTTGAGTCAACATCATGCCACTATAGACTGTCACAGAGGTAGTATAATCTTCAGGCCCCCTGACAAGCCAGAATTTGAATTCGCTAGAGGTTCTAGAGAAATGGGTAGTAACAAAATTTGTGGAGCCCTAGTACCAGAAGAATTGCTACTACCTATCATCTCTGAATATCTTGATGTCTTCCCTGAGGATCTCCCAGGATTACCCCCAGACCGAGAAGTTGAATTCTCTATTGACTTAGTGCCAGGAGTAGCGCCAGTATCTCAAAATCCCTACAGAATCAACAAGAAGGAGATAATAGAACTAAATGAGCAGATAAAAGAGTTAGAAGACAAATGCTTCATTAGGTCTAGTATCTCACCCTGGGGAGCTCCAGTATTATTTGTGCCCAAGAAGGACGGAATATCCCGAATGTGTATTGATTATAGGGCCTTGAATGCCTTAACAATCAAGAATAAGTATCCCCTACCAAGGATAGATGACTTATTTGATCAATTAAGTGGAGCTCGGGTATTTTCAAAGATTGACTTGAGGTCTGGTTACCACCAAGTCAGGGTGAGGAAGGAAGACATCCCTAAAACTGCTTTCAATACCCGGAACGGACACTACGAATTCTTAGTGATGCCGTTCGGGTTGACGAATGCTCCAGCAGTTTTTATGAACTTAATGAACAGAGTCTTCCAGCAATATCTAGACAAATTTGTAGTGGTCTTTATTGATGATATTTTGATCTATTCCAAGACTCCCGAAGAACATGAAGAACACTTGAGGCTAGCCTTGGAAACTTTAAGGAAGGAAAAACTTTATGGAAAATTATCTAAATGTGCATTCTTCCTAGACAAAGTAGAATTCTTGGGACATCTTGTGACTGGAGATGGAATAGCAGTAGATCCCAAAAAGATAGTGGCATTAGAATCATGGCCCACTCCAGACTCTGTAGCAGAGATTAGAAGTTTCCTGGGACTAGCTGGCTACTATCGGAAGTTTGTGAAGGGCTTTACTAGAATTGCTGAACCCATGACAAAATTAACAAGGAAGGATGAAGAGTTCACATGGACTGATGAATTTCAGCATGCTTTTGAAGAATTGAAGAAAAGGCTGACTACTGCCCCTATTCTGACCTTACCATCTGGAACCGGAGGATTCGCTATATATAGCGATGCTTCTGGAAAAGGTCTAGGTTGTGTATTAGAGCAGAACAAGAAGGTAATAGCATATGCCTCTAGACAGCTTCGACCTCATAAAAAGAACTATCCAACTCATGATTTAGAATTGGCAGCTGTTATCTTTGCTCTTAAGCTATGGAAGCATTATCTTTATGGAGAAAAGGTGGAAATATTTACAGACCAAAAAAGTCTAAAATATATCTTCACTCAGAAAGAGCTGAACATGAGGCAAAGAAGGTGGCTGGAGCTAATGAAAGATTTTGATATCACCCTTCAATATCATCCTGGGAAGGCTAATGTAGTTGCTGATGCTCTAAGTAGATATCCTATGGCGATGTACTTGACTATGGACGGATACTTGCTCGAGGACTTGGAAAGTTTGGGTATTGAGGTAATTATTTCAGGAAGAGAAGGTCAAATGATGAACTTGCAGATTCAATCTACCTTAATAGATAAAATTAAGGAGACTCAGTTTCAAGACGAAGGCCTGCGAAGCATTCGAGGTCAAGTGCAAGCTGGACTAGTGGAGGATTTCAAAATTTATGAAGATGGATCACTGAGACATGGAGATAGATTATGTGTACCTCAAGGAGATATAAGAGAAGAAATTATGCAAGAGGTGCACAGATCGCAATACTCTATACATCCAGGAGCCAACAAAATGTACAAAGACCTGAGAACACATGTTTGGTGGCATGGCATGAAAAGAGAAGTAGCCAGGTTCGTGTCTCGTTGCTTAGTGTGCCAACAAGTCAAGGCTAAAAGACAAAGACCTGGGGGATTGCTTCAACCACTACCCATTCCGGAGTGGAAGTGGGAACATATTACAATGGATTTTGTTTCTGGGCTTCCAAGGACACCTAGTGGAAAGGATGCAATTTGGGTGATAGTGGATAGACTGACCAAGTCTGTACATTTTCTACCCTTCAAAGTAGGGCTATCTACAGAAAACCTGGCAGATTTATATATCAGATATATTGTTAAATTGCATGGAGTTCCAGTAAGTATTGTCTCCGACCGAGATTCAAGATTCACCTCTCACTTCTGGAAGAGCTTACAAGCCGGCTTGGGGACACAACTCAAATTCAGCACAGCTTATCATGCCCAAACCGATGGACAATCTGAACGTACAATCCAGACACTTGAAGATATGCTCCGTACATGTGTTCTGAATTTTGGAGGATCCTGGAAAGACTATCTACATCTTGTGGAGTTCTCTTATAATAACAGTTACCAAGCAAGTATTGAGATGACTCTATTTGAAGCTCTGTATGGACGAAGATGTCGTACCCCGCTATCATGGGATGACATAGGAGAAAGAGCTTTACTGGGACCAGAGATGGTGATCGATTCAACTGAGAAGGTAAAACAAATAAGGAAAAGACTTCGGGTGGCTCAAGACAGGCAACGACATTGGGCAAATAGCCACCGAAGACCCTTGGAATTTGAGGTAATTAATTTATGAAATTCAAGTTAATTTAAATATTATGATTATGGAACTAAGACTTGATTATGACTTTATTAAAGGTTGGAGAACTGGTATTCCTGAAGATTTCTCCGACACGTGGCACCATTAGGTTCGGAAGGAGTGGAAAACTCAGCCCAAGATTTATTGGACCTTTTGGCATACAGGAGAGAATCGGAGAAGTGGCATACCGTCTGGCATTGCCACCCTCTCTGGATGGAGTCCATAACGTTTTCTACGTATCGCAGCTGAGAAAATACGTGTCAGATCCCAGCCATATTTTGGATCACTCAGAGCTCGAAGTAGGTCCAAGCTTGACTTACCAAGAGCAACCCGTGGAGATACTGGACCGATCAGAGAAAGTTCTAAGGAACCAGGTTATTTCCCTTGTTCGTGTAGCTTGGAAGCACCATTCTCCCGGCGAATCCACCTGGGAGCGAGAAGACGAGATTAGAGAGCGCTTCCCTTATCTTTTTTGAACCCTGAGGTATATTTTAACTCTCGGCCCTTCCTTTCGTGCCATTGTTATTCTTAAATTTCGAGGGTGAAATTTTTATAAGTTGGGTAGATTGTAAACCCCCTGAATTTTCAAAATTATTAAACTTGGATTTTTTACAATTTTCTGGAAATTTTCTAGGAATTTTTTGTAATTAAAATCAAGGTTTTAAATTATTAAGTGATTTTTAATTGTTAATAAATAATATTAAAATATCATGGAAATAATATTTTTGGTGTAAAATGAAAAAACTTGACTTAGGGTAATTTTTCTGGAATTTATTGGGCCTTAGACCAATTTTTAAATGCCTAAAAACCATTTAAACTAATTATTAATTAATTAATTGTTTTTATTTTCTTTTTGGCCCGGCCCTGCCCAGTGGGCCGAAGCCCAGCAGCCCAGCCACCCCTAGCGGGTCGGGCGGGTCCGCCCAACCCGGAACTCGCGCCCGACCCGACCCGGTCCCCCAACCCATCTCCCCCGTTCGTCCGGCCGCCCGATTCCTCCGACGACGCCTGGGTTCCTCGCCGCCTCCGCCGGAGCGGGCCACGACTCCCTCGGCCCCGCCTCACCCGGCCACGTCCGCCCCCGGAGCCCCTATAAATTCCCCCCCTCTCCTTCCTTCCTCCTCCCTCAATTCACCCTAACCCTAACTCCGGCGACCCGACTCCGGCCCTCCTTTCCCGCGCCCGGAACCCCCGTCCACCTCCCTCAGCCGCTAGCTCCGTCCGCCTCCAGAGCCTAGCCACCCGCCTCCAGCGCCTAACCCGTCGCCTCCCCCTCTCTCCAGAATCCTCCTCCTCCTCCTCCTCCTCCATTTCCTCCGCCGCCCGCCTCCGGTGACCGATCGACGGCCCCCTGCCAGCACCGCCCGAGCCCGGCGATGCCTCGCCGACCGTCGGCCAGTCCCGCGCAGCTTCGACGACCTCAGCCCTAGGCCGGACACGAGGACATGGCTGACACAGCGTCCAGGATACGGGATACGTGTCGGACACCGAAAACCCCGTTTCGAGAAGCCTCGTTCAGGTACTCGTATCTCGCACCCCGTATCTCCATTTTCAATTCCATAAATTGTGTTGCGACGCCTGTATGACCCTCTCGGTGCCCGAATAAACCGCTCGGGACATCGCGTCCTGTTGTGATCGCACACCGCGATCCAAAAACAGGAAAAATATCTACCCGTTTTACCCCGGAACTGGGTACGCCCCACCAAACGGGACGACTTGGTCGCGCGCGGTTTTCACAGATACGTGCGCGTCGTTGATACGGACGTATGGGATTTTGCGGAAGTCGATTCGGGTGTACGTGCACACCGGGATCAACGAGTATCCGCGGACACCGCCCCGAATTCGTCTTTTCTGAATTAAGCCCTAACTTCCTGTACACACGTCGGATCAAAACAAAACTTGTGCCATTGGACTCGTAGCGATATGCTGGTCCTGTGACCCAAGTTTGGTTCGATTCTGAGAACGTTGACAAAATCGCGTGTCGTGGGCCCCACAGGCCCCCGCTCGACGGGCGATTTTGTGATCGGCTCATCAGAATCCAATTCTGAAAGTTCCGTTGGGTTCGTATCATCGTTCCTGACCTGTTGACACTAAGTTTGATGAATTTGGAGACCTTTGACCCTGATACGTTTTTCGGTGCAAAGCGGGCCACCGGTGGACCCCGTTTTGGCCCGAAATTACCGTTTTTGCCCTTGTCTCCAAATTGGACCCAAGGACAGGCGTTTCTAGCTATTTGATATCTTATGAACATGATGGTAATGTTTATTTCACCATCTGGACACATTTCTGGAAATTTCCCCGAGACTCATAATCGTAGTTGGATCCAAACATCAGGCAAGTACCTGCACTTCAAAGTTTAATCTTTATATTGTGATAATTAATTCCCTGCTTTACTAGTACCATTGATGATTACACGTAGTGTTAGAATACTGGATTTCATGTCTTGAATACTGGAGTTCATGTCTTATTTTTCGTGTCGGGTGGGAGAATACTAGAAGGCATGTAGTTTACCCTTCCCCCTGCCGTGACTAATAGCTGTTGGTACGCGACTGTACCCTCAGCCGGATCTTGATTATTCATGTTTAATAGCCGTCTATGACGGCCGGATTAGCCTTACAAACCCCTACATGCCAACTATGTATTCTAAAATAAACACAAGTTCACACACATAGCTTCTTGTCTTGTTGCAGTTCCTGTTGTCTTATTGTAGTTTCATTTTCTGTCTCATATTATTCCTGTTTACTCATATTCCTATTTATAGTATTAACTCTTAGTTATTGTTGCTTCTTTTATGCATATTCTCAATATGATACTTAGTCAGTTTCTTTTCTAATTGTCATAAATATTTAGTTTAATCTTGTTGTGCATTGTGTACTTTGCTCCTTTCCTGACTGGATCCGTTGATTTAGGCGATGATGAGGACCTTGCCCCTACCTATTATGGCCCCTATGAGGGAACAGATGACACATATGAGGAGCCAGTTCCCACCCAGGAGACTACTTCTGTGGAGTAGTTCGTAGTAGCTATTTATTTATTTTCTTTCATCTTAGTAATCGGGTTTGTCCCCGATTTAACTTCTGATTCTGTAATAAACATTTTGATCTGTTGTCACATTTATTCATTTGAAATCTTAGCATTCCTTTTCATGTTATTACCTTTGCCTATTTCATTATTATGTGAATGAGCTAGATTTATTTATCTGTGGATATGACCTAGACAGCGTACTACCGCCGACTCTGCGGCGTAGGCTGAACGTACCCACGTACTCGTGCCCTAATTTTCGGGTGCGGGTCGTGACAGGAACAAGTTCTAGAATCAAGATCATAGATATTTTATCAGATAACAAGTTATTCAGGATAATATAGTTAATACTGGTCACATATACTTTGATACTTTATTATATCGATGAATGAGAATAAGAGTAGTACGAGAACCCCTCGAGATCAGATTCACAACCCTTGACCCAAACAAGGACCGGGGTTACAGAATATTACCCGAGTTGAACTATGCCTCTTATTCTATCCAACGTATAATAAGGTGATCAAGGAAAAGTAAACAAATTATCAAGTAAAATAATAACTACATACATGGCTACATCTACAGGGCTCAACGTGCACAGGAAGCAGTAGGCGCACAAAGCAATTTGGCGCATAAAATATACAGAAGTAAGGTTGGCGCACAAAGCAAGTTGGCATACAAACGAACAAAACTAGGTTAGCGCACAAATGACCAAAACTAGGCAGTAGCGTACAAATGACTAGAACTAGGCAGTGGTGCACAAAAGACTAGAACTATGCAGTGGGGCACAAACGACTAGAACTAGTTTGCGTAATTTCGCAAGAAAGTGCGCGAGCTACAAAGGGTAGCGCACTTTGTTAAGCTAACCAAAATAATGCACTTGACAAAAGTGCACAGGCGAGAATAAGGCGCGCTCTAATAGAAAGTGTGTGAACAAGCTAGCTAGAAGACAAAATACGCAATTCGATGTCAATGCTCGACAGTCGGGGAGCACACAAATCAATAGCACAAAATTGAGAAACCAACCAAGGATTCGTCACTAGGAAAATGAAAAGGTAAAAGTGTGCAAGCTACTAAACATAAGCAAAGTGCTCTGGTTGACGAAACAGAGAAAAAGTGTGCCAGATTGCCAATACGAAAAAAGTGCGCAGACTGGGTATGGCGCACTTTCCCTTGATTTTCCAGGGAGAACTTTGATGGAATACGCACCAAAGTGCGCCAAATGGGTTTTCTCTCTAAAGTGCTCCACTGACTCCAGGAGTGTGAGTGGCACACTTTTGCTAGGAGACTAAATGTAGAGTATGATTAGTACGTACGGAGAGTTAGGACAACACACTAATGCGCCCAAAGTAAAACATACATATTTCTACGTCAAAGGGGTTCTCTTGCACACTCTTCACAGAGCACTATTTTTTTTCTCCAGTAAGCCATTCGGTATACGTACTGTATCAAGTTGCAATACCAAACTTAGCTGCGTTAGAAAATAAGCACGACCAAAAGCAAAGTTACATAAAATATGGTGCTCTATACTATAAGATGATTAGTTTTTTAAACACAAAGTTTTGGGAGATCAATCCCCAAGAAAATAAAAATGAACCCATAGACCCAAACATTGGTCCATACAATTCCAACCAAGAAAATTAAGAACGACAAGTATTAAAGATGAATGGGTGCTCAGCCCCAAAAACATGAACTAGAAAAAAATAAAAATTATTAAGAATGAAAAACATGCATAAATCCATGGTTCTTCTCTTGTGCAAGATGTACTTGCCTACGGAGGGAGAAAAAACCTATGAAAGAGAAATAAAAAGAAAATAGTGAGCAGAGAGAGACAAATGAGAATATATATAGGTTTAGGTTTGAGATGTGGACCATTGGATTACTCAAACCCATCAAAGCCACACATGCCACCAACCCAACCAAACCAACTCTTCTCCACAATCACGGGTATGGTCTAAACAAAGGTCAGGCAAGCAACCAACATGCGCCAAAGATAACATGCGCCAAATTACGTCCGAAAAGGGGACTAACAGAGTCTGACAGACATCTAATGCTGTGTCAGGGCGGTTGTCACTACCACATTTTAGGAAAAAGGGTATTTTAGTAATTTTCTATTTAAATAAATATTATGCATGGTAAATAATTTTTGTTGTATTATTTAATTATTTTTAGATATTAGTTAATTATTTTGGACTTATTTTAGTGGACCCAACTAGTTTAGTTTGGACCCATGGACCAACATGAATTAAATAGTTAGACTTGGCCCATTTAGAAGGCCCATGGTTAAGGGAATGGATTAAATTAATTAAGTGATTAGACTAGAAGCTTCTTTCCTTAATTATTTCTTCATGAGAGGCCCCAAGGGGTACATTGGACATTTTACAATTGCTTGGGAGAGGGGCAAGGCCGGCCTATTAAAAGAGGGGGGAAATTTCTCTCTCCTCTCATTCTCATTCCAAATCTAGATCTAGAATTTTTTACTCCCAAATTCCCTCCATTCCCATTCCAATTCCCTACCAAATTTATTCCAAATTCTTTCCAATTCACCATTAGAAAGTTGAGAAGCAAGGATCTAGAAGGAGGAAGAAAGGATCTACAAAGAGGAGCAAGGATCTACAATTTGGAAGCAAGTTCATCTCAATTGGAGGTTTCATTGAGAATCCATCTCCCAATAGGTATAATTCAGTTTTTTTCCATTAAAATAGCTTCTAAATCTGAGATTTAATCATGTAAAATTAACCTATATATATGTACTACCCATAGGAATTTGTTTTGTGTTCATAGGAGACCCATGGAGAAAGTTATGGTACTTTTTGTGTCAATTTTGTTGGAATTCCGAATTTACATTTTGTTGTGTGTGTCAATTGATCCTATAGATCAATTGGGCATGTGCTTATGTGTTTGAGGCTTGTGTCGTGTCCATATTTGGGTACATGTGGTTCATATCCCAACTATTTGGTGATACGTGTCATTTTGGGGGTTTTCCCTCCGACATGGGGCTTTGTACATGTCGTATTTTGACACGGACACATAGATCTACTTTTAACACTTTGATTTATTCATAAATATTATTTGTGATTTGTTTGTATCCTTCGGGGTGCAATTGGTTGTGTGTTGGACTCGTGTCACATGCGTATCCTAGATCTAGTGGGATACGGTGTGATACTCTCCAATTGTGTGGATTTTTTGAATAGATCTAATTATGTATGGTTTAAATTCTTCAATTATAATTAGTAAATATATATAGATATTATATATTTATTTTGTGTATTTATTATAGTAATTATTGTAGCATAGATCTATATATTTTTGTGTGTGCTAATATGATGTACAAATATAATATGTAGCTTTCTTGCATGTAATTATATATATACTTATGTTAATAGTATAAATTATACATAAATGTTTTATAAAATATATTTATGTGTTTAAAATGTGTAATTATATTATTTATAATTATTATGTAATTATTTGTATATTAATGTATATATTTTAGGTGTGCTTCTAGCCATGTAAAATATGAACATTAATATGTGCATGTGTTGTAACTATTGGTATTTAATTATAAGTTTATATGTGCATATATATATAAGTATATAATTATTTATTTATATATATGTATTATGATTATTATTGCATATATATATTTATATATATATATATATATATTTATATTTTTATTTGTTTTGGTGACAGTGGTTTCTATGATAGTGAAACTGTTATTATTTGGTCTGAACAGCAGCCGCTGTAGCAGTGGCGGCGGGTATTAATGACAGAGCCGCCACTGTCATTAATAACCCATGCAGTGGGCGGGATTTGCAGCAGCAGCGACGGACTTTTCAGCGACAGCTGAGAACTGTCACCAATAGGTGACAGCAGTGCAGTTTGCACAGCGGCTTTGGCGAGGGTGGTTTCAGTGACAGTAGGAACTGTCACTAAAAGCCTATTTTATTTAAATTGTATTTTAGCTCACTATTTTCAGTGACGATTTGGCAGATTTAATTTATATATTACATACTATATTTGTATATATATATATGTATATATATAGGTGTTTTTGTGAGGTATAATACTAATAATAATATATTATTATATTGGGTTTGTATATACATTATTAGAGTGTGCATTATTTGTATTATTAGTATTCTTGTGTGGGTATCATTTGGGATCTAATTTTGATTTCCTAAATTGTTGTATTTTATTTCTATATTATTTTATATAGAGGTCTTGTGAGGTTGACCTTAGTTTGACCATGTTTGACTTTAGAGTTGACCATAGTTGACTTTTGACTTAGAATTTATTTATTGACCTAGAAGTTGACTAATTTGACTTGTTCTCTTTCCGGGACCTTGTATTAATGTGGTATTCCATATCTAGGTCTTCGAGGTACCGAGTCAGACATCTGTGAGACTGTTCATTGGACTTCAGGCGAGTACATTCTCTGATAGTTTCTCATTTATGATATCCTCTATGTTCGTTGTATCTAGTGTAGATATACATGTTTCTTTTGACACTATGGTTACACGGATTGGTATATCCGGATCTCGTCATGAGATGTTATTCCTTGGTATATGGTGTATATGGTACAAATATTGTTTTATTGGTTATCTTGTACATGTACAGACAATGATTTTTGGGAGGAGTCACTCTCTTCTTGGGGAATCTAGTGCCATAGCATACCGTGGTTGGATCTATTATACCAGTTGGGGGTGGGGAGTATTAGTATAGATATGTGATCAAATCCCTATTGAATAAAGTATTGGTAAGCGAATAGTGTTGATCATGCACCGCACGTATGATTAGCCAGGCCGCATTGTATCTTGCCCAAGCCGATCACATGTTAAGCTAGTACTCACACACTTAGTCATTAGTATTATTGTTTTATTGGCATATTGTTCATTTTTGTATTTCTTTCCAGTATTTCCTTATTGTCTATATATCTCTTGTATTTATTTTGTGCATCTTGTTTATCCACAGCTATTTACTATTACATAGTTTTTATCATGGATTAGAACTGCTGTTAGAGATGTATTCTGCTCCTTTCCTGACTGGATATATTTTTTCAGATGACACTGAGGAGTACCCTACCTATTATGGACCCCAGGATGTTGTGGGTTTAGATTCGGAGACCCTGGCTCAAGAGGGACTTATTCCAACTGAGATAGTTGACCCTGGAGTGTAGCTTTATAGTATGATAGTATTCTTTTGTACTGGATTTGTCTCCAGCTTATTTTGTTACTCTTCAGACTCATTGATGTACTATTTTTAAACTCATGAGTTGTATGATGACTATTCTATTCTCATCTGATTCGTGCTCATTCTATCTTAGTTCTGTGATTGAGTATTCTATCATGATTGGTGGTTCATTACTTTAGATAGACTTTCTAGACAGTGTTCTACCGCCGATTCTGTGGCGTAGGCTGGGCGTTGTTTCCGACTAGTATCCTTACATCGGGTACGGGTCGTGACACATTTTTGGTGGTGGCCCATGCAGGTCTGGCTTCACAAGTATGTGATGTCGTGGTAGTGCGACAACTTAGTTGTACTACTGCGAGCCTGCAATAGGATATAGGATATAGGCTGAGATACTCAATCACATCTAGGAAAATTCTTTTGATTCAACTATTCTCCTTTGATATTGATACTTGATCTCTTAAACTGTCCTTTCCTTGATGTCTTATATCTTGTGCCATATTGATTCTTTCTTTCGTTTTGTCTCAAGATGCCGCCTAAGACTAGATCACAACAGGGGAGAGCAGCTTCTGAGAGGTCTGCGACATCCCGAGGGCCTGCACCAGTCACTTCTCCGGTGATTGGAGTGTCAGCTGCTTTCGGAGGTCCACCACCTACTCAGAGGACTGCGCCAGCTGTATCTGAGGGGCTTCCACCTTCACCTCCTGTGCCAGCAGAGGCGTCACAGATGTTTACACTGTTTCGTGAGATGCTTGAGGCACAGAGGGCTCAGTCAGAGGCACATCAGAGGCAGACCGACGTTCTACGGCAGGGCATCGAGAGTGCTCATCAGCTTGCTCGTGCTGTAGTTGAGAGAGGAGTTCCGATCCAGCAGCAGGTTATTCCTCAAGTTGCTCAGCTTCGGCCAGGCAACATTCAGGACTTCAAGAAACTGGAGCCTAGGGTTTTCAAAAGGACGGAGGGCATCATCTATGCTGATGATTGGCTCGAGGACATTGAGCGTCTTATGAGGGTGTCCCGTCTTTCTGAAGATCTGAAGGTTGAGGCGGTAGGACTTCAACTGTTCGACGTCGCTCGCACTTGGTTCAGGAATGAGCCGGTTCTAGTTGACGCAGGACAATCTTGGGAGGTATTCAAGGACCTTTTCAAGAAGAAGTTTTTCGCCCGGATAGACAGGCTTGATTTGGGGAGACAATTTGAGAGTCTCATTCAGGGAAGCATGTCTGTAGAGGAATACGCTGCGGAGTTCGGTAGGTTGAGCCGATTTGCAGAGTACTTGGTGAGGGAGTCGGAGGTTCGAGCTATTCGTTTCCGAGAGGGTCTAAACTGGGAGGTGAAGATTCTCATTCCGTCTTTTTATGAGACATACTCGAAGATACTTGCGGAGGCACGCAAGGTTGAGCGGGATCTGAGTTTGAAGACCAAGAGAGACCGTGATTCTTTTCTGGAGGTCAACGACAGTGCAGTATCTGCCAAACGTCCTCATTTTCAGTCCAGACCTTTCCAGCAGCCACAGCAGAACCAGACTCCAGCTAGAGCGCCTTTTCACCAGGCACCTCAGCAGCAGAGACAGTTACAGCAAGCTCCATGCAACTTTTGCAAGAAGCCTAGCCACATCTGGGAAGTTTGCAGGAGGAGGCTAGGAGTTTGTTTATATTGTGGTACTGAAGGGCATCAATCGAGGGAGTGTCCTCGTCGTGCTGTTCAAGGAGCAGCTCCAGCTCCGAGGACACAGACGAGACCACCTGCAGCACAGCCGAGGGGACCGCTTCCGACACAGCAGCAGCGTTTTGTCCAGCATCAACAGCAGGGAGGTGCTCGACAGGGACGAGCGTTTGCTATGACCGTCGAAGAGGAGGAACCCACCGGAGATGTCATCGCAGGTTCTATTCTTCTTGATTCCATTCCAGCTTTAGCTTTGTTTGATAGTGGTGCTTCCCATAGTTTTGTATCTGTTTCTTTTGCTCTGAAGCATGGTTTGGTAGCTGAGTCTTTGCTTAGGACTTGCAAGATCATGACCGGGGGAGGCATTATCCTGGTTAATGATATTTGCAAAGATCGGAGAGTTACTCTGGGAGGCCGGGAGTTGAGTGCATGTCTACTTGTAATGCCACTTTCGAGCTACGATATTGTACTCGGGATAGATTGGTTGAGTAGGCACCGTGCTAGCATAGACTGTAGAGAAGGTAGAGTTTTGTTTGGTTCGCCAGGAGAGCCAGAGTTCTAGTTTGCTAGAGGAGCTGCGGAGCAGGAAGAAGGCATTATTTATGGAGCTATGGTAGAAGACAAGGAGTTGCCACATCCGTTGATAGCAGAATTCTTGGATGTGTTTCCTGAGGAATTGCCAGGATTGCCACCAGATCGAGATGTTGAATTTTCTATAGACTTGGTGCCAGGTGCAGAACCAATTTCGCAACATGTCTATAGAGTAAACAACAGCGAGCTGGTCGAGTTGAAGAAGCAGGTGGACGAATTACAGGATAAGGGGTTTATCAGATCGAGTTCTTCACCATGGGGAGCCCCGGTATTGTTTGTACCGAAGAAGGATGGATCGGTGCGCATGTGCATTGATTACAAGGCTTTGAATAATCTCACTATCAAGAATAAGTATCCTTTGCCACGGATTGATGATCTGTTTGATCAGTTGAGTGGTGCAAAGGTGTTTTCTAAGATAGATTTGAGATCAGGCTACCATCAAGTGAAGGTAAAGCCGGAGGACATACCGAAGACTGCTTTTAGAACTCGGTATGGTCAGTACGAGTTTATGATGATGCCGTTTGGTTTCACTAATGCACCAGCGGTATTTATGAACTTGATGAACAAAGTGTTCCACCAGTACCTTGACAAGTTCGTGGTGGTGTTCATCGACGACATACTCATATACTCGAGGACACCGGAGGAGCATGAGGAGCATTTGAGGATTGTGTTGGATGTGCTGAGGAAGGAGAAGCTTTATGGGAAGTTGTCCAAATGTGAGTTTTTCTTGGACAAGGTAGAATTCTTGGGGCATGTTGTGACTGGTGATGGTATTTCAGTGGATCCGAAGAAGATTTCAGCAGTAGAATCTTGGAAGACTCCGAGTTCGGTAGCAGAGATCAGGAGTTTCTTGGGATTGGCAGGCTACTACAGGAAGTTTGTGCAAGATTTTTCGAGGATTGCCGAGCCGATGACCAGACTCACGAGGAAGGATGTGGATTTTGTTTGGACGGAGGATTGCCAGGTTGCTTTTGAAGAGTTGAAGAAGAGGTTGACGTATGCTCCTATTTTGACGTTGCCATCAGGGTCCGGAGGTTTCACTATTTATAGTGATGCATCGGGGAAGGGTTTAGGTTGTGTTCTTCAGCAACATGGGAAAGTGATTACCTATGCATCCAGGCAATTGCGTCCTCATGAAAAGAACTATCCTACCCATGATTTGGAGTTGGCAGCCGTCATCTTCGCTCTGAAGTTGTAGAAACATTATTTGTACGGAGAGCGTGTGGAGATCTTTACAGACCATAAAAGCTTGAAGTACATTTTCATGCAGAAGGAGTTGAACATGAGGCAGCATCGGTGGTTGGAACTGATGAAGGATTTTGATATCTCTTTGCAATATCATCCTGGGAAAGCCAATGTAGTTGCCGATGCTTTGAGCAGGTATCCGGTAGCTATGTTCTTAACGCAGGATCGATATTTGTTGGAGGACTTGGAGAGCTTAGGCATTGAGGTAATTTTTCCTGGTGGTGCTATACAGATATGGGGATTGCAAATACACTCATATTTGATGGACATGATTAAGGCAACACAATATGATGATGTATCTTTGAGGAGTATCAGAGCTCAGGTGAGAGCAGGATTGGAGGATGATTTTACTATTTCAGAGGATGGATCTTTGAGGCATGGAGTTAGATTGTGTGTGCCTAGTGGAGAGTTGCGAGAGGAGGTGTTGCAGGAAGTGCATCGCTCTCAGTATTCCATACATCCAGGTGCTAACAAGATATATCGGGATATGCGAGAGAGTGTGTGGTGGTATGGCATGAAGAGGGAAGTGGCACAGTTTGTATCCAGATGCTTAGTGTGCCAGCAGGTGAAAGCCGAGAGGCAGAGGCCAGGAGGGTTACTTCAGCCATTACCCATTCCAGAGTGGAAGTGGAAACACATTACTATGTATTTTGTGACCGGACTTCCACGATCTCCAGGAGGGAAAGACGCGATTTGGGTCATTGTTGATAGATTGACCAAGTCGGCCCACTTTTTGCCTTTCAAAGTGGGTTTGTCTACGGAGAAGCTGGCAGAGATGTATGTGAGGTAGATCGTTAGGATACATGGAGTTCCCGTCAGCATAGTCTCAGATCAAGATAGTCGTTTCACTTCTCATTTCTGGAAGAGTTTGCAGGAGAGTTTGGGCACTCAGCTCAAATTCAGTACTGCATATCATCCCCAGACAGATGAGCAGTCAGAGAGGACTATCCAGACTCTCGAGGATATGTTGCGCACTTGTGTACTAGATTTCGGCGGTTCTTGGGAGGACCATCTCCATTTGGTAGAGTTTGCTTACAACAACAGTTACCAGGCCAGTAAAGAGATGTCACCTTTTGAAGCTCTATATGGTCGGAGGTGTCGTACTCCTTTGTCTTGGGACGATGTTGGAGAGAGAGTTTTGCTTGGGCCAGAGATGGTTGTGGATGCAGCGGAGAAGGTTCAGTTGATCAGAGATAGACTTCGAGTGGCGCAGGACAGACAGCGACATTGGGCCGATAGCCATCGGAGACCTTTGGAGTTCGAGGTATAGTTTAGATTTTGTTTGTGCTTGTTCTTGTTTGTTATAGATTAAGTTCTTAAGATGGTGTTTTGTTCTAGGTGGGTGGTTTGGTGTTTCTGAGGATTTCTCTGACATGAGGCACGATTCGCTTCGGTGGAGGCGGAAAGCTTAGTCCGCGATTCATCGGACCTTTCACTATTCTAGAGAGGGTCGGTGCAGTTGCTTATAGACTATACTTGCCACCTGCATTGGAGGGAGTGCACAACGTGTTTCATGTGTCGCAGTTGAGACGATACGTGGCAGATCCTAGTCATGTATTGGATCACTCAGAGATAGAGGTGGGTCCTACTCTTAGCTATCCAGAGCAGCCGGTTGAGATTCTGGATCGGAGAGAGAAGGTGTTGAGGAACCAGACTATTCCTTTGGTACGCGTCGCATGGAGGCATCACTCTCCAGGGGAGTCTACCTGGGAGAGAGAGGATGACATGCGAGAGCGTTATCCATATTTGTTTGTACCTTGAGGTATGTTAATTCTCTAGTTATGTTCTGTTCATTATTATGTTTTGTTCATTAGTTAGTTGTGATTCTTTAGTTCTGTTCTGTTATTTTCTGGGGGTAGTTTTCGTCTTTGAATTTCGAGGACGAAATTATTTTAAGGAGGGTAGACTTGTCACTACCACATTTTAGGAAAAAGGGTATTTTAGTAATTTCCTATTTAAATAAATATTGTGCATGGTAAATAATTTTTGTTGTATTATTTAATTGTTGTTAGATGTTATTTAATTATTTTGGACTTATTTTAGTGGACCCAACTAGTTTAGTTTGGACCCATGGACCAACATGAATTAAATAGTTAGACTTGGCCCATTTAGAAGGCCCATGGTTAAGGGGATGGATTAAATTAATTAAGTGATTAGACTAGAAGCTTCCTTCCTTAATTATTTCTTCATGAGAGGCCCCAAGGGGTACATTGGACATTTTACAATTGCTTGGGAGAGGGGCAAGGCCGGCCTATTAAAAGAGGGGAGAAATTTCTCTCTCCTCTCATTCTCATTCCAAATCTAGATCTAGAATTTCCCACTCCCAAATTCCCTCCATTCCCATTCCAATTCCCTACCAAATTCATTCCAAATTCTTCCCAATTCACCATTAGAAAGTTGAGAAGCAAGGATCTAGAAGGAGGAAGAAAGGATCTACAAAGAGGAGCAAGGATCTACAATTTGGAAGCAAGTTCATCTCAATTGGAGGTTTCATTGGGAATCCATCTCCCAATAGGTATAATTCAGTTTTTTCCCATTAAAATAGCTTCTAAATCTGAGATTTAATCATGTAAAATCAACCTATATGTATGTACTACCCATAGGAATTTGTTTTGTGTTCATAGGAGACCCATGGAGAAAGTTATGGTGCTTTTTGTGTCAATTTTGTTGGAATTCTGAATTTATATTTTGTTGTGTGTGTCAATTGATCCTATAGATCAATTGGGCATGTGCTTATGTGTTTAAGGCTTGTGTCGTGTCCATATTTGGGTACATGTGGTTCGTATCCCAACTATTTGGTGATACGTGTCATTTTGGGGGTTTTTCCTCCGACATGGGGCTTTGTACATGTCGTATTTTGATACGGACACATAGATCTACTTTTGACACTTTGATTTATTCATAAATATTATTTATGATTTTTTTGTATCCTTCGGGGTGCAATTGGTTGTGTGTTAGACTCGTGTCACATGCGTATCCTAGATCTAGTGGGATACGGTGTGATACTCTCCAATTGTGTGGATTTTTTGAATAGATCTAATTATGTATGGTTTAAATTCTTCAATTATAATTAGTAAATATATATAGATATTATATATTTATTTTGTGTATTTATTATAGTAATTATTGTAGCATAGATCTATATATTTTTGTGTGTGCTAATATGATGTACAAATATAATATGTAGCTTTCTTGCATGTAATTATATATGTACTTATGTTAATAGTATAAATTATACATAAATATTTTATAAAATATATTTATGTGTTTAAAATGTGTAATTATATTATTTATAATTATTATGTAATTATTTGTATATTAATGTATATATTTTAGGTGTGCTTCTAGCCATGTAAAATATGAACATTAATATGTGCATGTGTTGTAACTATTGGTATTTAATTATAAGTTTATATGTGCATATATATATAAGTATATAATTATTTATTTATATATATGTATTGTGATTATTATTGCATATATATATTTATATATATATATTTATATTTATATTTTTATTTGTTTTGGTGACAGTGGTTTCTATGATAGTGAAACTATCATTATTTGGTCTGAACAGCAGCCGCTGTAGCAGTGGCGGCGGGTATTAATGACAGAGCCGCCACTGTCATTAATAACCCATACAGTGGACGGGATTCGCAGCAGCAGCGATGGACTTTTCAGCGACAGCTGAGAACTGTCACCAATAGGTGACAGCAGTGCAGTTTGCACAGCGGCTTTGGCGACGGTAGTTTCAGTGACAGTAGGAACTGTCACTAAAAGCCTATTTTATTTAAATTGTATTTTAGCTCACTGTTTTCAGTGACGATTTGGCAGATTTAATTTATATATTACATACTATATTTGTATATATATATATGTATATATATAGGTGTTTTTGTGAGGTATAATACTAATAATAATATATTATTTTATTGGGTTTGTATATACATTATTAGAGTGCATTATTTGTATTATTAGTATTCTTGTGTGGGTATCATTTGGGATCTAATTTTGATTTCCTAAATTATTGTATTTTACTTCTATATTATTTTATATAGAGGTCTTGTGAGGTTGACCTTAGTTTGACCATGTTTGACTTTAGAGTTGACCATAGTTGACTTTTGACTTAGAATTTATTTATTGACCTAGAAGTTGACTAATTTGACTTGTTCTCTTTCCGGGACCTTGTATTAATGTGGTATTCCATATCTAGGTCTTCGAGGTACCGAGTCAGACATCTGTGAGACTGTTCATTGGACTTCAGGCGAGTACATTCTCTGATAGTTTCTCATTTATGATATCCTCTATGTTCGTTGTATCTAGTGTAGATATACATGTTTCTCTTGACACTATGGTTACACGGATTGGTATATCCGGATCTCGTCATGAGATATTATTCCTTGGTATATGGTGTATATGGTGCAAGTATTGTTTCATTGGTTATCTTGTATATGTACAGACACCAATTTTTGGGAGGAGTCGCTCTCTTCTTGGGGAATCTAGTGCCATAGCATACCGTGGTTGGATCTATTATACCAGTTGGGGGTGGGGAGTATTAGTATAGATATGTGATCAAATCCCTATTGAATAAAGTATTGGTAAGCGAATAGTGTTGATCATACTCCGCATGTATGATTAGCCAGGCTGCATTGTATCTTGCCCAAGCCGATCACATGTTAAGCTAGTACTCACACACTTAGTCATTAGTATTATTGTTTCATTGGCATATTATTCATTATTGTATTTCTTTCCAGTATTTCCTTATTGTCTATATATCTCTTATATCTATTTTGTGCATCTTGTTTATCCACAGCTATTTACTGTTACATAGTTTTTATCATGGATTAGAACTGCTATTAGAGATGTACTCTGCTCCTTTCCTGACTGGATATATTTTTTCAGATGACACTGAGGAGTACCCTACCTATTATGGACCCCAGGATGTTGTGGGTTTAGATTCGGAGACCCTGGTTCAAGAGGGACTTATCCCAACTGAGATAGTTGACCCTGGAGTGTAGCTTTGTAGTATGATAGTATTCTTTTGTACTGGATTTGTCTCCAGCTTATTTGGTTACTCTTCAGACTCATTGATGTACTATTTTTAAACTCATGAGTTGTATGATGACTATTCTATTCTCATCTGATTCGTGCTCATTCTATCTTAGTTCTGTGATTGAGTATTCTATCATGATTGGTGGTTCATTACTTTAGATAGACTTTCTAGACAGCGTTCTACCGCCGATTCTGCGGCGTAGGCTGGGCGTTGTTTTCGACTAGTATCCTTACATCGGGTACGGGTCGTGATAGCGGTCTTATGCGGCTCCATGATTTTTGGTCGTTTAGGCCGCATAGAGTATACTATTCGACTTCTAGATCTTTGGTTGATCAGGCTGCATGTTGCTTCTCTGCGGCTTGGTTGTTCAGGCCGCATATAGCTCATCTACGGCCTATTTTTGTTCTTTTGAGGGAGCATGATCTTTATGCGGCCTGCATAATTTTCCATGCTTCTACAAGACCCCCTTCAAAGTTTTCAAAATGACCAGTTTGGAATACTTTGAAAGAAGCATGGTCGAGCGCTATTGATTGTATATAAAGGGCATACTGTATAGTCTTAATAGCCACATAGTTGTTTTGACAGGCATTTCAGATCATTAAATGAGGAGATTTGGCTCTATATTTGACCGGATCTCTTGTGGTTCCATGTCGTCTCTTGACACGGAGCTCGAGGTATCAATTTCCAAGGAGATTAAAGTGGATCCCACGAATTGAGGTATCAGGTTCATCCTCATAACTGTTTGGTTTGTTTCCTCGATATCTTCACGCGGCTTTGAAGCCTATAAATAGGCAACCAGGAGGAGAGAGAGAAATTTATTTTTTTTTGCTTTATTTTTTGTCACTACCATATTTCTAGAATAGGAACTTTATTGTCATTTACCATATTTATTTATTATGTTAATAATTGCATGATATGTAATATATATTATATTGTGTTCATTAATATCATGGGTTAATGGACTAGACCAAAACCCACTAGACAAATTTCTATCCTAAATAATTAGCACCTAGTTAAATCCCTCACATGAAATTCTAAACCCTTTAATTAAATGGTTCTTCATGTCAAGCCATTGAGGGCAAGAAAGACATTATACATTAGAAACCCTAACCCTATGGCCGGCCTATAAATCACTAGAGGGAGCCTCCCTCAAAGCCCCTCATCCTTCATGAAGAAATCCTAGAAATAGCCTCCAACAAAAACCCTTATTTCCTCCAAAAATTTCAGAATTTTTAGACCCCAAATCCCTCATTCTTCCCTAATTCAAAGAGACCTAGAAGCTTGGGCACAAGGAGACTTGGAGAAGGAGAAGCTACATTGGGAATCCATCTCCCAATAGGTAAAAATATAGAAACCCTCATTTATTTCCTGTTTTAATTAATTTTTTGGCCATTAGGAGCCCACCCATTGATTTAGGAATGACTTTTAGGGAGATTAAGAGACTCTTTTGGTTTCATAATGATTCTCCATGGTGTCATAGGTGTATTTGGGGGTTTTGTGATCCAATGATTCATTTTTCCCCTAATTTTTGTAACCCTGATTATATATATTGTATATATGTATATTTATAGAATATACGTATATGTTTTGATTGTTATTTGTGGTGTATACATGAGTATTCATGGGGTATCATGAGTATCCCAGATTTTACACACAAGGTGTTTGATAAAATGATTAATAGAAAGAAATATCTATTTATATGGTCTATACTTATGCATTTTGATAAATATATAAATATGTGTATATATATACGTATACGTATTATTATATATATGTATATCTATGGGTTGTTACAAGGTCGGGATTTCTCAGTTTGTGCGACTGTGCAGTGAGAAGTCAGGTTCTTCAGGTGCACTGTGCATCAGTGTGTATTGTCTGTATGAGTATTGTGTGTATTAGTATATTCTTGTTAGTTGATACTATGTAGTGAGTGATAGAAGTCGGGTTCCTGAGTTACACTGTGCCAAGTGTGTGAGGCTCGGGTTCACTGTGGTTAGCACAGTGACACTGAGGATGCACTGATATACAGAGTATTTGCATTTGGGGAAAATATGAGAGGGGATATGAGTTACTGTGGTGTGCACTGGGAGTGCATTGATAGTGTACTAGAAATTGGTTCATGTGAGGTAGTAGGGAGGGTGTTAATTGAGTAATTGGAACTGTGAGTAGTATGTGCAGCGGGTGATCCACTATGGGTAGCAACAGCTTATTTTGACAGCAAGTCTGGGTTGTATTAGTGAGTTTTCAGTAGGTGTGTGTGAGTGATTTTTTAGTACATGCATAGATTAGGGGTGTTAAGGAGCATATCAGTAACAACATACTGTGTCTTAGTATCAGTCATTGTGAGGTGTGTGTCAGTTAAGAGTATGTGTGTGCTATGTGTATATGAGCCTAGTGAGCTGTGTGTTCAGTGTATCACTCGAGCGAGGTTTCAGTGAGTGAGCTGTGGTTTAGTATATCAGTATTTGGGTTATGTGAGCATCGAGTTTTTCAGTTCTATGCACTGTGCACTGTGTATCAGTGTTAGTTGGGAATATAATTTATCGGTGTGCTGTGTATCTTTCCAAAGTGAGTGTGTTATGTGTAGGTGTTTACATAGTGTGTGTCAGTCGTGTGTGTATGTGAGCTTGGTGTGAGCTTGGGTATTAGCATAGTGTCAGTATAGTATAGTGTATCGGTCAATGGAAGCTGTAAAATCCTCATATTGCAGTGTGCAGTGAGCTGCATGAGAGGTGCACACTGCACAGCAGGGAGTGCAAGATATGCAAGGGGGAGACACTGTGCTATGCATAGTTTAGTGTATCGGTGTTCATTCGACTGTGTATCAATGTAGTTGGGTAGTCAGGTTCATCATGTAGTGAGGGAGTGTCTGTGCATTAGTGTCAGACAGTGATACTATTACATTTTAGAACCAAGTATCAGTGAGAGGTAAAAGCACTGCGCAGTCGAGCAGTATCAGTTCTGAATATTTCACTGTTCAGTAGGTTCCACTAAGTTTAGTTCAGTTGTTTGAGGGTACTACTTGGTTGATCTTGCCAGTAGTCATATGCTTGTCTCAGATTAAGCTAGGCAAATGTAAAGTTTAAACAAATTCAGACTATGAAACTGCGAATAGCTCGTTAAATCAGTTATCTTGGACTGATACTATGTATCAGCTCTTAGCTAGGAACTTGAAGCCCCTGTGTTTTGTTGGGGAGACCTGGGTAGCAGCAGAGTATGGATGTGCAATTAGTGCACAACCAAGGGTTCAGTTGGACACTTGGTGTCAGTTGGTTTTTATGTTGTCATTTTGCATATTCAGTTTCAGTTCAGTTTGGACACTTGGTATCAGTAGGGTCCAAGTTGCGGTAACAGTTGTAATTAGGATATAGGTACTAGGATGTCAAGTCATGGGTTAAAGTAGAACTAGGATCAAAGTATTAAGTCTAGCTAAGGTATTTGGGGTTTTATTGTTAGTCTAATGAATAGCTAAGGTAATACTATATAGTTAAGGTAATACCTAGATAAATTAGGTATAGAGGTGTTATGACTATATACTAGTGTTTATAACTTAGTATGACCAATAATTAGCTAGTATGAGACTAGTATTGACCAGTAGACCTTAGTATGATATAGAATTAAACTAGTTTAACTTATTTTCATTTCTGAACTTTGTATTGATGCAACGTACCATATATATAGGTCTGTGTGACTCCAGTTTGGACATTGATTCTCATACCTTGCTCAGGGCCACAGGCGAGTACATTCTCTGACAGTTTTTATTATGTTGATTATTTCTATAATGCTAGTTGTAGAGTATACTTGATTCTGACACTGTGGATAGACGGGTTAGCATCATAGATACCTGTCATGAGGAGTCACGATTGGAATCCATCGTGCTAGCTAGGGACGGAGAAATATTAGCAGATTATGTGATCATACCCCACTTTACATGCATCATAGCTCACCCTACATATCATATTGGGTGTAGCCTGACCATTTATATGCCTCATAGCCTGTTATATATGATTAGCCTGACTATTGCTTGTATCATATCTAACCATATGGTTAGCCTGACCTCACATGTATCATATCCAATCATATATAACAAGCCTGATCTTGTCCCAAGCCGATCACATAGTAAACTAATATTTCAAACACTTAGCTAGAATTTTCATTTCTTTATTCCAGTTCACTTATTCTAGCATTCACATATTTCTGTTCATTGCTAGTTAGAATATTGCTGATTATATATTCACCAGTATTCCTTATTTCCAGTATTTTCCTCATTATGTATTTCCTTATACTGCCTTATAGTTTTTGTCAATATAAATAAAACTGCTGTTTAGTGCTTGTGCTTCACTCCAATCCTGACTGGATAACATTTTTTAGAGGACCTTGAGGATTTCTGTCCTACTCACTATAGCCCAGGTGTAGAGGGAGACTACATACTGGAGATTCTAGAGGAGTCACTCTCTTTAGAGGATACACCACCCGCAGTCGTCTAGACAGCTCATTGGTCTAGTTATCTATGTATTAAATTATTCTAAACTTGAGAGCTTGGATTATATTATTGATGAGACTATTTATGTTGGACAGCTAGACTCTAGATTATTGTTGTATTTGAGTTATTGTGCTTGACTTATGTTAGTACTACCTTATCTTTATATCTTATTGTGTCGTCTATTTCCTATAGTTATTATGATTGAGTTTATTATGATTTGTTGATCAATGTATTATTCATTGTCCTCCTTATGGAGTTGAGATCATTGACATATTATCTTGTGAGTTATATTTAGTAGTTTTGAGACCTAGACAGCGTTCTACCGTCGATGCTGCGGCATAGGCTGGACGTACCCATGGCTCATGCCCAAATTTTGGGTGCGGGTCGTGACATTTTTTCTTCTCTGTAAAGGATATCGACGGCTGCGGCTCGCCTCGCCGAGGTGTTTGTCAGGGACGATATTGATCCTTTACCCCCTGATTTTGATGCTTTACTTGGAGGTAGGTGTCACGCCCCAGTCCCAAAATACACGGGACCAAGCCACGTGGCAATAGCCATCTGTCACGTCTCCGAGGATATCCTAATTTAATGGATCCTAACGAAGAGTGCTACGCTGTCCTAAAATACTAACATGTCCAATATTAATAAAAAATAGGAAATCTAATCTCATCCACAATATAAACATCAAGAAGCACTAAAATAAATACCAGAAATAAACCATCAGTCTGAATATTATAGTACAAACCCAGAATGTCTGGTGGGAATAAACCCACTACTATGACGAAATGAAAGTACTGAATGACAGATAAAAAGAGTAATGACTAGGGCATCGACTGACTAGATAATGATGCTCCCAATCCTAGGCAGAAGGCCTACCAACTGATCACGAAAACTCTGACGGTAGCACCTCTAGCTCCATCGCGGTAGCGTACCTAGTCTCCTATCCGGGGCCGTACATTATGGGTAATATGCCTCGTCCAAATCTGGAAAGGTACCAGGTCCTCAGAGGGACGTAACAAAATACATAAAAACATGCCATATATATAAATACTGAATAAAATAAATAAACGGTGTGCTAACCATCTAAGTGAATGCAATATGAGGACAACTTTGGTACGTATGGGTAGGCGTATGCATAACGTCCATACCGCTCAGAAAAATGGGGAATCTGAATAGTATAACGTCCATACCGCTCTGAAGAACGGGGCATCTGCATAGTATATAACGTCCATACCGCTTCGAAGAATGGGGCATCTGCATAGTATATAACGTCCATACCGCTCTGAAGAACGGGGCATCTGCATAAAGGGAGTCATTGGATCCGTGGCTCCTCCGGATACTACGGATTCCAATGTGTGTATCCCATACGCCTATTAGTTGTCCTCCCCGCCCAATATAAATATACAAGTCGAATACTCGACGTGCATGCCACGTATCTGTATGCCAAGTCTCCTGGCTGGTCCAGTGACCCTAAACATATAATATAATATAGCAATCTAGCATCAGACACTAAAGCAATACATACATAAACTACAACGATGCTCTTAGGTACTGACGCAAGGGTCACGACTGGTCGACTACAGAGTCACGTGTGCACGTAGCTAGGGTGTACACGTGTTCTGTCCTCGGTTCCCACGTACCTTACGACAATAAATTACGAAGGTTGGGGGTTTACGAACTACTTACGTTTAGTACAATCACATGACCTTCTACCTCATGTTACAGTGTACTGATCTAGGTTTTTAGATGAACACAAGTCCTTATAACATGTTATATCATTAAGGTAATTACTAGTTATTAATTATTAACTAATCTAATTTAACATTCATACACACATATATGTGGTTCCACATTAATTTAGGTTGTGTCCAAGTCTACGACACATGACACGACGATGCAATGATACAACTAAACAACGCTACAATGAAGAAGAAGAACTAGAGAATGAGTACCTAGTTGGTTGACGGGGGGGGGTCTGCTCGTTGACGGCTTTCCTCCGGCGGGGCGGAGCTCCAGTCGTCGTACGACAGTCAAGGCAGAAGCGACAGTAACTGCAGCAGGTGCAGTAACGGCAGCAGCAGCCTGGCAGCGGGGCTTGGCCGGTGTAGGACGGTGCTGGGATGGTGGGGAAGGCGGTGCTGGTCGGGCTGGCGGTGGTGGTTGGCGGTGCTGGAGGTGCTGGTCCGATCGGGGAGCAGTCGGGCTCGACAAGGGTTCGGGTTGTGATGGGGTGTCGGGTTGTTGGGGGGTTGATGGCGGCGGCTTGGTTTGATGATGAAGGTGGATGGGAGTGGAGGTCAGGCGGCTAGGGTTTCCAATAGGGAATAATGTGTATTTATATAGGGGAGGGGGAATATGGGTTGACCTTGGGATTTGGGCCAGTCTGGGCTCTTTGGGGTGGGGAACCTGTCCCTATGAAAGAGTGTACATGGGGTTGGTTGGGGCTTGCTTTGGGTGAGATTGTATCTAAGTTAATTTAATTAAAACAAATGTGTTTCGGATAATAAACGAGAGAAGAATATGGAAAACGAGGTCTTATACGAAAACCCGCCCTTTCTTCTGTGTTTACAAACAAGATTGTATAATTTAATCCTATACGAGGATGTCTAAGTATAATTTATTTAATTTGCGTGAATATTGCTATAGGTGTCTGATCTGCAGTCGATCACTTTAGCCCTTGGACCACACGATGGTGAAGAAGTGCCGTGGAAGACAGAAAGCAGCTTCGCAGGTTAATGAAGAGGGTGGATGCCCGATGCCAAAGTCGTCGATCCCTTCTCTTTGCCTGAGCTCTGGATTCTTCTCTCTCTCTCTCTCTTGACCATTTTCCTCTCCTTTTTGTCGACCGTTGGATCTGATACTGGATTTCTTGATCAATTTTCTGACCTAATTTCTTTGACCTTTTTCTCTATTGATAGAGGTCTCTATTTATAGAGTTTTAGTGACAGCGACCACTCAGTCGGTGTAGAACCCGAGTAGTGGAAAGTATAGCACCCTTTTACACGACGGTTTAAAATAACCAATGCCTGCATATACATGACCTTTTGAGTGAGCATGTGGCGCGTGTCCAACTAAGGGAAAAAACACATATATCTGCTGCGAAGATCACGGCGTAGAAGCCACGTAGGTAGTTATCCCATGTGTAGAAGAGGTTGGCATAGAAGCCAATAACTGTTACCATGGCGTAGAAGCCAAATAGGCATAGAAGTCGAGTAGGCGTAGAAGCCAAGTAGGCATAGAAGCCGAGTAGGCGTAGAAGCCGAGTGGTCATAGAGGCCGAGCAGGCGTAGAAGCCGAGTGGTCATAGAGGCCGAGTAGGCGTAGAAGCCGAGCAGGCGTAGAAGCCGAGTAGGCATAGAAGCCGAGATGATGTAGACGTTTTAGCCAGAATTATGGCTCTTGGAGATATAATCAAATCTTTTGCATTAAATGCTGAGATTCGCCCCCATCCTGTGCATTAAATACAGATGCTTGTCTTTAAGATTTGCCATCATTTCGTGCATTAAATGCATATATGCACCTCGAATCCTGTACGAAGAGCAACTGCTGACGTGGTGGTCTATTTGTCTTCTACGGAGCGTAGGAAGCTCTCGTTCGCCTGTGTAGAACTGGGCAGCATATTCCTTTATATGCGTAAGATCAGCCTACGCAAAGGGGATGTCACTAAACGACGGTTCGGTGATATTTAATCAAATCTCCTGCATTAAATGCGGAGATCCGCCATTATCCTGCGCATTAAATGCAGAGGCGTATTTTGAAGGCCTGCCACCCTTCTGTGCATCAAGTGCCGAGATATGCCTTGGGCATCTGTCAGTATTCGGTGCTTTCAAATGCAGACACGTGCCTCGAGCAACTGTCATCGCTCTATGCATTAAATGCAGAGACGTGCCTCGAGCCCTGTACGAAGTGCAGCTTTTGACATGGCAGGCTGTTTGTCTTCTGCGGAGCGTAAACAGCTCACATCTGCCTGTATAAAACAAGGTAGCGTATTCCTTCGTACGCATAGAAGCGGTTTACACAAGGGAAATGGTGGTAAATGACAGCCTGGGTTGCAGTGCCGCGCCATCATTATAGCCGTCGCTTGGGTAGTAGAGCAGTACTTTTTGTCAGGAGTCCAGACGTCAGGTTTATTGCAGGATCAGACAGGTTCATTTCGAAGAATACGAAGCGTTCCTCGTACACTTCAATGCTGCATTGAAAGCTGATAAGTTTTATGCCACAAAGGCGATGAAGCACTCTGTTTACGCTGGAGCAGCCCGGACACACTGCATTACGCGGATGGTCCTTGAGCCTATATTTCACACCGTGCTCAGCAAAAAAGCTCTATTGCACGTTTGATGGCTCTGAGGTCCTCTGTTTACGCTGCTCTGCATCCACATGCTGCGTAGAGCTATCCTGCGTATTTTTATGCTTCTACAAGACCCCCTTCAAAGCTTTTAAATTCTTCGTAATTTGAAATGCTTTGAATGAAGCATGAACCGTTCCTCGTAACTCAAAACGCTCTGAATAGAGCCCGAAACGGTCAAGCCTGACACGTTCTTTCATGGCTGACTTTATGGCAGAGTTATTGGGGATCAGTGTGATCTCTCTCGCCTATAAAAAGGCTAAGGAGTTAACATGTTCTTCCCACATTTCCTTCACCACACAGAGATGATGGCCGGAGTTCGTCGGGTCGACTTAAGGAAGAAGGAGATCATGCTCTTTCAGCATGTAAGGGGCCGAAAAAGACGGCGTCTTCGAGCAAATATCATCTACAACGATGGATCATTAAAGGATATCATAGCCTCCTTTGCTCGGGATACTTAGCAACTGTGTATGGTGGTTCTTCGGGAGAGAAGAAGGGTCGTATTTCGCCATGCTGCCTGCAAGTGGCACCTTCTTCCGTTACCTCAGTGGACGAGAGCAGACAAACTGTAACTGCCGTCCTCGAGTGGCGTTGGTTGTAGGAAAGCAGATTTACCCTGCTTTCCTTCTGTTGGAGGATGGGTCTATGCCCAGTTTTGTACCCTTCCGCCACTGATCATCTTCTTGTTCATCGACTGTGGATGTCGTTGAACTGCCATGAAAGAAGAGAAAGATCTCTACCAATGCGAGAACCTGGCAGAACAGATTCTGGGCGCGATCTTTAAATAAAAATGAGAAACCCTTTGTAGACGGGATTTCCCTCATATGACACCACGAAAATGGAGAAAAAAACCCTTGTAGACTGGATTTTCCTCATATGTAATCGTAATTCTAAAAAGATCGTCTTCTTCTTGGCATATGATCATCTTGCCATACTTTTTTTTGCTGTGAAGTCTGAATATGTGTAGCTTTGACACGTCTGATTCTTTATGCCGACTCTGTTTAGAAAGAGTGCTAGGTCCTGTCCTATCTTTTACGCATAACTAGGGATGCGTAAAAAGCCGCTTAGCATTCGAGTGTTCGAACTGTCCTGCTGTTTAGGAGTGAGGAACCGCGTAGAATTCTGAACTGTTACTTCTGATAGACAGAATTCTTTGTTCAGACATCATCTTCAAGAATAATTTCTCGTAAATCCCTTGGGACAAGGGCGAGAAATGGCCATCAAAAACTGAGTTGCCATCTTGAATTGTAGATGAAATATTCAGACTGGAGTCTGGATGAACTTCGAATCGACCCATGAAGAAGAGTATTTCTTAATGTTGAACTCCGTATGCTTCGGGTACTTGGGATATCTTGAGGTCAAGAAGGAGTGTCTTCAGTGTGAACTCTCGCAATTGACCAACTTTGATAACTGTTCAGATGTACTGTACTGGCCCGCGTATCTTTCAGATGTGCAGAAAGTCATAGAGCATAAAATCATAAGTTTGCAGCCTCTGAGCATAAAATAAATGCCACCGAGCGTGAAATCATAGACTTGTAGTTCCTGAGCGTGAATTCATAGGTTTGTAGCCTCTCGAGCATAAAAGCTACCGAGCACAAAGGCATCCGGGCGTAAAACCATAGACTTGTAACTTGTGAACGTAAAACCGTAGATTTGTAGCTATCGAGCGTAGAAAGCTCCTTAGCGTAGAACTATAGATTTGTAGCTGCTAAAAAGAAAATCTTCCGAGCGTGAATTTGTGGATCTGTTACCTCTGAGCGTAAACTAAACGCCACCGAGCGTGAGACCATAGATTTGTAGCTGCTGAGCGTAAATTCATAGGTTTATAGCCTCTCGAGCGTAAAAGCTACCGAGCACAAAGGCATCCGGGCGTAAAACCATATACTTATAGCCTGTGAGCGTAAAACCATAGATCTGTAGCTGTCGAGCGTAGAAAGCTCCTTAGCATAAAAACCACGAATCTGCTTTGCGCGAAAACTTTTCGAATTCGCTGACTGTCCGCCTTCTCTGAGTAATAGGCTGACTAGTACCCAATCATAACCGAATATTAATTAGAAGATTCAGTTCGGGATCCGAGGAGTCCATCCGAACTCTATATATACCCCAAGTTTCTGAGAGAAAAACTTTTCATCCGTCTTCTGTGAGATAAAGCGTTCGACTGTTCGAGTTTTTCTTCGTTTCTTCTCCGAGTCTTCAAAGTTTCCAGTAATGGCCTCGAAGCAAACTTTCTCCACTAAGGGAAAGAAGGTTGACTCTTCTTCTCGTTCTTCTGCTCAAGCGAGAGCGTCTTCGGGCGGGCAAGGCGAACTTTATTCCCGCCGACGAGCAGTGCACCCGGCCTCAAAGGTAGAGCTTTTGGGACGAGAAAGAACGACTAAAAATCTTTCGCACACGTTGTACATGACCGCGCTAGGTCGTCTTCTGTGCTGATAGCCTCTTTGAGGAAGATGATGCACATAGACGTTTCATCTTTTACGCCCACATTTCTAATGTGTCAGCGCAAAAACTCTAAATTTTTGCAGTCGGGCGTAAAAGTTTTGACCGTCGAAAGTTGGGGTATAAAATTTAAGTGTTACACTTCTGGATGAAAATTCTGGCGTAATAACTCAATTTTATCAGTCTGGCCTAAATCACAGATCGTATACTGCCAATCTTGAATTTTACGTTTAGGAAAATGGATTCCAGCGTAAAAGCTCAAGTTTCACAGTCTTGGCGTAAAGTACAGACTGTTAATTTTTGGCGTATGCTGCAAGATCTGCAATGTCTAGTTTATAGGAACTGATGCTTTTTTCTTGCACTCTTGCAGTTAACTTGCATGCATCTCCGCTAGCCGAGGTGATGGGTTCTGCCGTCGGGATGCTGCACTCCAACTATCTGGAGGATCTGTCACACGTGACATTTCCTATCTCTGGGCCCCAGTATTACGAAGGAAGGGAAATTTTGATATCGGCTCAGGGCGAGCGAACGCTGCTAAACTTGATCAACGGAGAGCCCCTGACGTACATAGACGGGGACCAGTACCTAAAGCCGGCTTTCCTCTTTGCGGACATGATTGACAAGCTGTCCCAGACGAAGCCCAAGATAGAACTCTGGGTTTTTCCTGCCGAGGATTTGGTTTTGTATCTGCCCAAGATGCCGAGAGACTATTCCATCTCGGCTTTCTTCCATGCTACACATCCCAGGAGGATGTCGTGGACGTTGACTCCCGATCTTCACGGCAGGCCGGGGCAGATCTTTCATCTGAAAGGAGCTGACCAGGGGTCGTTCGTCAGCCGCTCTTCCGGCTCTGTGACGTTGTTCAGGGGACTGTACCCGGACAGCGTCCCGAGTGAAGACAGTTTAGTGATCCAGCCGGTGCAATTACCGACTTTCTGCAATAATTTTATGGGGCACGGGGGAGTATACCCTAAGGTGAACCCTTGGTGCGGTGGGTGGATCACCCCTAAAAATCTTCGATGGGCTCGCTTAGTTGATTGGGCCCTGAAGCATTTTTAGACCGAGTTGGAGAACATTGGTTTATTTACAGCTGTGAGTGCCACCAGTGTTGGGTTACCTCCCAACCCTAACCTGTTTCTGGCACTGATGGAGCGATATATTTCGCTCACCGGGACTTTCGCCACTCCACTGGGGGAGTTGGGATTGGCCCACCATGAGATGGCAGAGATCTCGAGACTGCCGATGGGGGATACTCCGTATGAAGAGTATGTTCCTATGAACCGGGAGCTGGGGGATTCAGACCCTCGGGTAGTGGAAGTGTACCAGGAGCTGATGTGCCACTACCTCGCTTGTACCGCCTTTTATGGTGAGCCTTCAGATTTGGCTCATATCAACAAATGAACGTCTTATCTCTTCTTTCACCGGTCCAGGACTGCGAAGCCGGAGAAGGTATTAGAGGGCAAGGATCTGCCTGTGAATCCTCTGAGCGTGCTTAATGCTCAGGTAGTTGACGATCTCATGGTAGATGCTGGTGCTCCGGACCGGCTCCTCGACGAAGGGACGGGAAAGTATCCTGTAGGCACTAAGGCCTATAGTTATTTGAGGCATTATCGCAGGCCTCTGTCCAGGGAAGCTCAACTGGCTGGCTTCCTCTCCATATGGCTGCGCCGAGTAGTAGTGCCCGGCATCGCATCTGCGGACCGCATTCACCGCAACACGCTTTGGCCTGCAGTACGTTTGGTGTTCGGGGCAAGACTGGGCTTGCTTCCTGCCATGGTGTGCCGTATACAAGCTGGCCTGAGGGCCATGACTGACGGGCTGCTTGCCGATGAAACTCGGCGTGATAGCTTTCCCAGGGTAGAATTACCATACCTGTATTTGATGGGATGGTTAATTCTCCATAACCCCAGGGTTATGTCTCCCGGGTCTGGCAGTAGCTCGGGGGCTAGCTTCTTGTTGAACTACCAGAAGTCTTTCTGGAATGTGAACACAGTTATAGACTGTCGGCGGGCGCTGGGCCTTAGTCACAGCTGGAAGCTCTTCTGCACTATCCCCTCTGTATATCACAATCAATCGGGGATTAGGCTTGAGGACTCAGGTAGAGAGAAGACCAATCTTTCTCTTGAAGCTTTTAATTGGTTGGTCTGCATTAGGCCTTCCTATTTGCTGTACAGAAGTGAAGATCATTGCTTCTTGGAGCCCTACCTGCCTAGTCGATTTGTCAGGCAGTTCGGGTATGATCAGTTGCATGTGGGCAACGCCGTCACTAGCTTCCGGTCCAGGGGTGGACTCATTGATGGAGCGAGAGGCTGGCGATACTTTCTCATGGGTTGCACTGGAGCAATTTTTACTGTGCCGGTCATTACCCTCTCTATGGAGCTGTGCATCCTGCACTCGTATGCCCAGTTCTATGTGGCAATGAACACCTTCCATCACGATTTTGATATGCATGGAAGTTTCAGGGTACCGTCTTCCAAGCCTGGGGGAAGAGTCGAAATCCCCTCGGTTTCTTCTGACGAGGGTGAGGAATCCGTCACTCCAGATGAGCCTTTGTTGGAGGTGTCGAGGGGTGAAGTACCTCTGCCTGCAGGGGCTTTAGTAATCTCCGGGAAGCGAAGGGCTCCTGCTCCGAAGGAGACTTTCCCTCGCAAGAGGAAGAATAATATGGTTAATCATCCTCTCCGGATTCCTGGTATTGAGGCTCCTGGAAGTGAGTTTGCATCTCCCCATGTCGGGGATGATTCTTCGATTGGGGGTTCCTCGCCTTTTAGAGAGGGACCCTCTACAGTTCCGGCTAGTTGTGCCGGAGAATCTCTGCTGGAGGCTGCCGTCGCTGCTACTACTTCAGGTAGTGGAACGAGGTCGCCTCTGGGGCTAAGTATAACAAGACTCCGTATACCTTTATGTGGATCAGCATCGGGAGGGACCCCTGCCATGCCTGTAAGCGCACCTGGCGAGATTCCAGCCGATGAGCCTCGGTTGGAATTTGACGAGGACCTGGAAGACTATTTGCCAGTGTCAGTTAGCAGACCCCTTTCTCCAGGTATGACAGCTTGCTTAGCATCATTAAGAAATAATTTAGCTGTACAGGCTGCAGATGCGACATATATGCCGTCTGCCATGGGTAAATGTCGTCTCCACGCCTCTTTTTAGAAAAGTTAATATTGTTTCGATACTAACTTCCTTTGGCCTTCTTTTCAGGGGAAGACCTCTTCGGGGAGGGCAGTGTAGACGCTCTCTTCGGCTCTATGTCAGGTCCTGGCGGCGACACGGAGGTGGCTGATTTTGAAGAGGAAACATCTTCAGGTGTCGGCTCGCCTGTCGACAAAATTCCGATATCTCAAAAGGAGGACGAGCCTATCATTACGACAATGCCTCCTTCGAGTACGCTAGTACCTTCGTCCGGTGTTGGCGCTTCTTCTTTCGTCGCACCACCTGTTGAGGCGACGACCGTGGCAACATCGTCTGAGATTGTTCCTGGAAGGGGACTTGCCAATATCGAGGCCACTCCCGGTATCAATTCGGATCTAGCCGCGCTGACCGAGCAGTACACTGGCATCTTCTATACCACTTTGAAAACGTTAATATCAATGGTGTTGGTGAAGAATTTGGGCTTTGCGTCGCTGAAGAGGTCCTCTCGGTTTTTGATAGAGGCGGTCAGGGAATTCGGCGACAGTGGGGTAGCTGACACCCTGGAGGCGATGGTTAATGGTCTGGAGCAGCCCATTAACGAATATTTGCAGCTAGCTCGAGGCAACATTGAAGCTCTGGTCCAGGCTAGATATGACTTCTTGACTGCGCATCTTGTTGAAAAAATGGAAGGTCTGAATAAATTCATCCAGACTAATCAGCAGGAGATGGATCATGAGCATGTCCAACTGGAGTATATTGTCCCCGAGTTGACTCAGTGCAAAGCCGAATATGAGGAAGAGGCAGCGAGGGTCCGCAAATTAAAAGATGAGCTTGCTCGTGTAGAGGCGAAGGCTCTGCCTTTATCGGCAGCCCGAGATGTGCTGAAGGAGCGACGGGCGACTGTTCAGCAGAACCTGACACATGTGGGTGTTATCCATGCTGATTTTGTGCCGGCTTGGTGTGAGCTAGTTGCTTTGAATAATGATGCAGCAAGGTTGGAGCGGGCTCATGCCGACGTCTTGAACTCACGAGATGAGAGGATGGCCGTACTGGCGCAGTAGCTTCGCGGCCTGACCACTCCCCCTTCATGATGTACTTTTGCTTTTTGCTTTTCAATATACTTTCGCTCTTTTTTTGGGAATAATAAAGAGGATTTCATCTGACTTTGTGGACCCATCATTTCGGAATGTAAATGACAGGTTGGGGTAAAAGTGATATCAGAGGTAATATGGACGTGATATACTCTCAGTAAGCTTTAGCAGGGCATATCTATTCAGAGATAATATGAACATGATAGAATATGCTTGGACTAAAGTTTGGACACAAAACACTATCAGAGGTAGTATGGACGTGATAGGTCTGGACGTTTCAAATTAGTTAAACATATCTATTCAGAGGTAATATGAACATGATAGAATATGCTTTGACTAGTTTGTACACAAAAAACTATCAGAGGTAGTATGGACGTGATAGGTCTTATAGTTCCAAATTAGTTAGACATATCTATTCAGAGGTAATATGAACATGATAGAATATGCTTTGACTAGTTTCATTTTGGAAGTAGTTTTGTCAGAATGAGGTTTTCGCCATATTCCACTTGAGCAGAGGAGGCTAAGCATGGTACCTTTTTAGGAATTTGCCATTGATGGGAGCCATTAGCAGGTCTCCATTAGGCTGGGCTAACCTGTAAGCACCATTTGAGAATGTTGTCTCGATCACATAAGGGCCTTCCCATTTGGGCTGGAATTTGCCCTTACTCCTGTGAGTAAGAATCATTGGCCTTCTTACGGCTAAAACTAGCTCGCCGACTTTGAACACTCTTTCCTTTACCTTTTGATTAAAAGTTCTGGAAATGCGTGCTTGGTAGAGCGCAATGCGCTGTTGAGCTTGGTGGCGTTTCTCGTCTAATCCTTCCAGCTCTTGAAGCCTTAACAGGTCATTCTTTTCTTGAGTCAGCTCATTAGCCACGGCTATCCTGAGTGACGGAATTTGGATCTCGATGGAGAGAAATGCTTCACTCCCATAAACTAATGAGAATGGGGTGCAACCTGTCAGTGCTCGTACCGTTGTGCGGTATGCCCAGAGACACTCTCCCAGCTTCTCATTCCAATCCCTCTTATTCGAAGAGACAAACTTTTTCATGAGCTTGATAATAGTTTTGTTGAAAGCTTCCGCCAAACCATTAGCAGCAGGATTATATGCCGTAGAGGCAATATTTTGTATCCGATTTTTATCGCAAAATTGATAAAACGCTTGGCTGATGAATTGAGGCCCATTGTCATGGATTATCCTTCGTGGTATCCCGAAGCGATAAATGACGCAATGCTTGATGAAGCTGATCACATTAGATGCCTTTACCTCAGCAAGGGGGATTGCCTCTGCCCATTTGGAGAAGTAATCCGTGATGGCTAGTATGAACCAGTGACCTCTGGAAGAAGACGGGTGAATAGGACCAATGATATCCATACCCCATGCTTCGAAAGGCCAGGACGCAACCGTAGGATGTAGATACTCAGGAGGTTGATGGATAAAGTCGGCATGGACTTGACAAGCTCTGTATTGCCTTGCATACTTTATTGCATCTGTGATCAAGTAGGCCAGTAATAGCCCATTCTCCTGATGCGATCCTGTAGCTTAGGACCGGGTTGATGCGCTCCGCATACGCTGTCGTGGGCTTCACGGATAATCCGCTGTGCTTCATCACCAGAGAGACATTGTAATAATAGTCCGTCATAAGACCGGCGGTATAGACATTGTGAAGATGCATCAAAATAGAAGTGCAATGATCGTCTCTTGATGGATACTGCTTCTTTAGGATCCTCTGGCAAGATTCCGTATGCTACGAAATCTATAAAGGGACTTCTCCAGTCTCTCTCTGGAAGATCTGTGTCCACCGCGTAGCTGTGTTCTATGTGAAAGTTATTTTTCACACAGAATAAATCTCTGTTAAGAAGGATTACCGAATTCTGCCTTCTTATAGGGGTAGCTAAATCTGCAGCTAGACTGGCTAGGGCATCAGCTTCCAGATTTTGAGATCGAGGTACGTGCTCCAGGAAGAATCCTTTGAAGGTCATGGCTATCTCGACCGTTGCTCGGTGATAGGGGATGAGGTCTGGATTCCGGACTTCATATATTCCTCTGACTTGATTGACGATCAGTAGAGAATCACCGAAGGCTTCCAGAGATTCGACGCCCAATTCCTTAGCAACTTGGAGCCCGATTAGTAGAGCGTTATACTCTGCCACATTGTTGGAACAGGGCTCGCTAAGAGAATATGCTCGGTAGATGACAAGATTATCAGGAGTAACCAGGACAATTCCTACCCCCGAAACCACGTTTCCCCTGGGACCAGTCCTGGAGGCACCATCGAAGAACAGTTGCCATGCATCACTTTCTATTACGGAATTACATTCTGCAACTTCGTCGGGGATGTCCTCGTACAGTTTGGAGGACTCCAGGATCGGATGAGCGGCTAGGAAGTCAGCCAATGCTTGGCCTTTGACGGACTTTTGAGGGACGTACACAATGTCATATGGTGTTAATAACATCGCCCAAGTCGCGAGTCGGGAATTAAGAACACTTGGCTTGTTCATTAGTACCCGAAGAGGATTGATCCTGGAGATGATGTGAATGGTTTGGCCTGTGACATAGTATCGTATTTTCTGAATAGCGAACATAAGAGCCAAGCATTCTTTCTCCACTGGATTGTACCGGTGTTCGGCTCTGACCATCATCCTGCTGAGGTAGTAGATAGCCTGCTCATGACCCATATCGTTCTTTTATGCGAGAAGAGCTCCCAGAGAATGATCCATCGCTCGAACATACAGCACGAATGGTCTTCCTATGATGGGAGGCACCAGAACCGGGGGACTAGTGAGGTAGCGTTTGATATCTCCGAATGCTTGCTGACAGGCTTCGTCCCATACGAAGGATACACCTTTCTTCATGAGACGAGAAAAGGGCTGGCATCTCCTGGAGAGGTTGGATATGAATCTCCGGATATAAGCCAGACGACCTTGAAATCCCCTGAGTTCCCTCAGATTGCGGGACGGTCGCATTTCTAAGATGGCCTTGACTTTATCAGGGTCCACTTGAATGCCTTTGGCGGTAATGACAAATCCCAAAAATTTGCCACTAGATACCCCCAAAAAGGACTTTGTAGGGTTCATTTTGAGTTGATGTTGGCGCATCAATTCAAATACTGTCTTCAAGTCTCGGATGTGATTATCCTTGAGGCAGCTTTTGACAGATACATCGTTCACGTAACACTCTACTGTCTTGCGTAAATGCTCATGGAATATGTTACTCATAGCCCGTTGGTACGTGGCTCTGGCATTCTTTAATCTGAAGGGCATGACCGTATAGCAATATACCCCCAATGGTGTCCGGAAGGCAGTATGCTTCTCGTCTTCAGGATGCATCTTGATTTGATTGTATCCTGAAAATCTGTCCATGAAAGACATACGTTCGAAATCGCATGTATTGTCAATCATGACATCCATGATGGAAAGAGGAAACTCGTCCTTGGGGCAAGCTGTGTTCAGATCTCGGTAATCGATGCAGACCCGTACCTTCCTATTTTTCTTCATGACCGGGACAATATTGGCGACCCAGTCGGGATATTGTTCTACACGAATGAAGCCGCAGGCCATCAGCTTCTTGATTTCAGCTTCAATGGTGTCTATCATATCCGGGCGGAACCGGCGCTGGTGCTGCTTCACAGTCTTTGAGTCGGGCAATATATTGAGCTTATGAGTAGCCACCTTTGGATCAAGGCCTGGCATGTCCTCATAATTCCACGCAAAGACGTCGATATATTCTTTTATCAGCTGGATAACTTCTTTCCTTTCAGCTGGGGAAAGATTATTACTGATAAATATCGGCTTTGGCGAAAGTTCATCCCCAACGTCAATCTGGATAACTTTGTCTTCGGTAGGAGGTTCTCTCTGCTCGAAGCGGAACTCCCATTGCGTATCCATTTGCTGAGCCCAAACGTCATTCTCAAACAGTTCGGATTCTTGTTTGTCTGATTCGAAGGAATCTGTCACTACCATATTTGCTGATAATATTTGCTAGAGAGCGTGAGATGAGTCAGAGGGCGACGAGCCTTCTTGAAAAGAGGAAAAGGTATCCTCGTTTGACTCGGAAGTTGCAAGGAAGATGGCATACCCTAACCCGAAACGAGTTTGTTGGTAGTGGGGATCGCCGAGCAGCGGTATTCGTCTGCCTTTCCCATAGTTGAGATCTGGTTTCATCTTCAAGTTGTAACCCATACTTTGTATGATCTTCAAAGCTTGCGGGCTGTACCTGTGAACTTGCATTTCACCAGCATCATCATCGAAGGAATCTTCTTGTATAGTCCGTTCGTTGCACACGCGGCCGAAGACTATTGAACGTTGACCGTTATGGGCAGGTAGAACAATAAAGATAGAATCCTCATGTGGTCTATATGTCGTGATGACATTGGATGATGACGCTACTTCCCACACGTACGGATGATAGGAATCTATAGCTGCCAAGAATTTTTGTGCTATAGGCTCTATATTGTCATGGGGAGAGGATCCCTGATTTAGAATTCGAGCGTCGATATACTGGAAAAGAGGTCCTTTATTATTATCAGAAACCGCATTCCTGGCTGCATTTACATTACTCGGCTGCCCATTGCGCCGAAGGTTGATGACCAAGGGTGGAGGCTTCGGGTTCAAAGTGATCACTAGAGGACCACCCCCTATTCCTGACCTGGTCTTGTTCAGGTGGATAGCCATAGGCTCTGTGGCTCTCGGACGAGTAGTCCGTCCCTTCACCTTGATTGAAAGAGGTTGCTTGGCAGAGGATTCTTCAGGCTCCCGGTGGGATTCCTTCTCTACTTCGGCTGAAACCTCTTCCGTGCAGTCTTGAGAGTACAACACGGCATCAGAGTAGTACGATTCTACTCCTTTGAACAGATTTAGGTCAGCAATCTCCGTTCGTATTGTTCCTCGGGCGTCTACATATTTAAAGCATTGATGTAGAGTCGAAGGAACAATGTTGTGGTCGTGGATCCATGGTCTACCCAACAGGATATTGTAGGATACCTCTGAATCGATGATGTAGAATGTAGCCACCGATCTGAAGTTGCCAATTTGGATCCTCATACGAGTTTTCCCTAACGGCTTACTTCTTCCGACGTTGAAACCCACGATCGTAGTGGTGGTGTAAGCCAATTCGCTGGTAGGAATCCTCAGCGGTCTGAGTAGACTATGAGGAATGATGCTGATTGAGGATCCCGGATCTATGTGAATCCGGTCAACCTCCATGGAACCGATGTACCCAGTATAATAAAGGGGTCTGTCATGCCTGTTATGTTTTAACAACATGTCATCTTGAGTGAAAGTGATATTTGGGACCACCTCCATCACACTGTGGCATTGAGGACACGCCACGGGTTCTTCGTCAGGGGACTTGAGCTGGGTCAAGTATGCATCTGCCTGCATCAATGCTTCACTCAGGGCTTGACGAGTGTCCTGAAAGAGCCTGAGTAGCTCGAAGATGGACAACCTGGCTGGTGTATTAGCCAGTTGGGCCAGGATGTCGAAGTTGTATGGCTTCTCTAAACCTTTGTTTGGAATATTTTTCACAGGTTTATCGAAGCGCACTTCTTTTTGTTTCCCTTTGTCCGCCGAAGTTGGTCTTGAAGGACCGGTCTCTGGTACGGCGGGCTCTGGTTCTGAAGGCTTGGCAGCGGAAGCGTCTGCCGGTGCATCTTCCTGACTCACTCCGTAGTCCTGGAGGTAGGCTTTCCCTGAGCGGGTTCCAGTAGCTAAGACCTCGTCTTCTGATGCCAAATGTACCATAATCATGTGGCACGGTTTGTGCTTTGAGTTCTTTTTAGACTTAGCCTTAGCCGCTTGAGTCTCTTTCTCGATCTCTGGCACCAGATCTGGATGAACCCACATAGTCTCGCCTCGCTGAGTAGTTAGCGGTAGCAGGTCATAATTTTGACCTCTAGCTGGAGGAAGGTTAACGATGTTCATCGTTGTCCGAAAAATAGGCATAACACCATCCGGGACTTCTTGGGGAGGAAGATTGCCAAATTACAGGAAGATTATGTTGGCCGTGACCGTCTTCTCGCTATTGCGCAGAGTGATGGCTTTAGCATCGATCAGCTCCTGGATCTTCCTTTTTAGTATATAAGACGCCTTTGTGGGGTGGTGTATGTATATATAGAAGATGCAGTACTTGGGGTTGTTGGTACTGCCGGCCTCATTGGGCCATCTCACCTCAGGAAGGGTAATCTTGCCGCTTTTGACGAGACATTCAAATATGCTCGAAATATCATCGTCGTCGAAAGAGTACACTTCAATGGGCCTGGAAGTCCCAGGTTTTGTCTGCGTGGTAGCCACCATCTTTTGCCTGGACGTTTTGATCGCCAGAGCTTCTTTACCCTTGGTACCACGAGGATGGTCAATGTTGGAGGATGACCTATTGCCTTTATCAGAGGCCGAGATCATGATGCCATTATCGTGCGCCTTCTGACTATTGTCCTTCGCAGCTACCGCTAAGATGATGAACGAGGGCCAATCACAGAACTGATATGGTCCTGTGAACACCGAGATCACGGGGAGAAGGTTCTTCCTGCAGATGTCCACCAATGCTGAGTCTGGGACTCCTGGAGGCATTTGTAGAGTGGCTTGACGAAAACGTTCGATGAAAGTGCGAACATTTTCTTTTTCCCTCTGCCTGACTTCAATGAGAGAGGACATAGACATGTCCATTCCTCTCTCGTAGAATCGCGTGAAGAATAAAGCCTTGAATTCTTCAAAGGAAGTAATGCAGTTGTCCGCCAGGCTGCGGTACCACTGGTAAGCTACTCCCGAGAGACAGCCCTTGAACACCCGAGTGAGGAGGGCGTCATTCCCTTGTAATAACACCGTCATCATGCTGAAGTAGTTCATATATTGACTTGGCGATGTTTTTCCCTCAAACAAAGCCATAGTCTATGGTTTGTATCTAGGAGGGAAAGGGACCTCTTCCCAGATAGCTGGGTAAGGTTGGTTGATTCCCAATTTCTTGAGTTGGTCTTTGTGCTTCAGGGCATCAAATTGGGCTTTCAACTCCCGTACTGCCTGTATCAGATCTTCAGCCGGTAGCGGGACCACGGAGTGATGAGGAACCGGTTGTATTGTGATTCCAATAGGAGGTAATACATTCTCCGAGTGAGAAAGCGAAGGAAAAGCTGACTCTTGATCTAGAGTAGGCTCTTGGATCGTGTTGGATGGTGGTAAGTCCACCCCCACACGTATCTGAGTTGGAGGGCCCGATGCTTGAGCCATGGCAGTTGCGTGTTGAGTCAGCATCATCTGGTGCATATTCTCCATCATGGATTGTATCTCCTTCAGAGACGTCTCCAGTGTAGTGATGCGTTGCTCAGCGCTCCCGGACGGGGAAGCTTCCTCCTATTCATCTCCAATGGCATAAACTTCCATCTCCCTGGGTGTCATTGAAAGATTAGTATAGGTCTCTGTAGAAGATGATTCTATACTTTCGGCGTCTGATTTGGGAGGCTGGCGACCCCCAGCATCGAAATCAGAAGAGTACGAAGCCAGTTGTTGTGACCTCGAACGAGTGTTTTACAATACCCCAGCTTCGGTGTTCCTAAGGAGCATGTTGAATCTCCTTCGGCTTGCAGTTCTAGAGGGATGACATCTTGAGCCTGCTCCTCCCCTAGGTATATGTCAAGCCATGTTAACAGATGCATGCGTGTGCTCTTCTTCCTGGAAAGACGGAGAGTAGCTCAACCGGTCGAAAACTGACCGTTTTGCTTCAGAACAACCATAATTAATTACAATCTTATGACTATTACAACAATGCTCGCTAGGAGGCGTAATAGACATGCTGGAAGATCCTATCTCTTTGCGCTTCTGGATCAGATAATTGCGCAGGTCAGGAGGATTTTCAGAAGAAGATAATGGCTTGTTCCTTCTGTTCACATCAGTGGGCATGCAAATGTTGGGAACCATATTTTTCCCTGTGCCACCTATATACAATAGGTTGGCCATCTGGGTGGCGGATAATCCCCGAGGAGGGTGTTTTCCTGCAAATTGAGCCTTCTTTACGCTGAGGGGCTCTTTTGGCATAATTTGGAACTCTGCTCCGGTTGGCGTAAAGCCGAGGAGGTCGTCAGTCTGCCATCATCTTCTCGCGTAATCCGGAGGGCGAGCAGATTGTTCCCTCGCTGGCATAAAGGCCGAGAAGTTGAGTAGTCCGCCGCTTGCTTTCCCTTGCATAGATTGTAGGGATCATCTGCTCTTCCGTAGGAGACAGATGCAATTTTGTGCGCGGAGCGCATTTGGGATTCCTGATTTGGCGTTGAGGCATTATCAAAAATTTTGTCTATTCTGCCAGGGACGGGAGACTGAATTTTATGCGCAGGGCGCGGTATATGCTTCTGGACTAGCGCTGAGGCATTGTCCGAAGTTTCGTCTTTTCCGTCAGAGATGGGAGACTGAATTTTACGCGCAGAATGCGGATTATACTTCTAGGTTAGCGCTGAGGCATTGCCAGAAGTTTTATTGTCCTGCCAGAGACAGGCGACTGAATTTTACGTCCAAGACGCGGAGGGAGCAATGCTACAACCTCATTGGTCGGAGAGATCGGAGAGTCCACAGGAATGGTAGAGGATGTCTTGGGCATCCAGACCTTACGCAGCTTCCTGTTGTTGTGGATAGAGAGGAAGTGAGAGCTACCCCATGCTCGAAGCATGTCTTCATAGGCAGACTGGTCGAACTGGAGGACCAGTGTCTTCTTCACGGATCCCACGGATACCGTATCGTGTTGAGCAATAGCTTCCTCATCAGAAGAGAAAGATGTTCCCAGCAGAGTCGCCATCTTGTTTTGGATAATAAACGAGAGGAGAATATGGAAAACGAGGTCTTATACGAAAACCCGTCCTTTCTTCTGTGTTTACAAACAAGATTGTACAATTTAATCCTATACGAGGATGTCTAAGTATAATTTATTTAATCTGGGTGAATATTGCTATAGGTGTCTGATCTGCAGTCGATCACTTTAGCCCTTGGACCACACGATGGTGAAGAAGTGTCGTGGAAGACAGAAAGCAGCTTCGTAGGTTGCTAAAGAGGGTGGATGTCCGATGCCAAAGTCGTCGATCCATTCTCTTTGCCTGAGCTCTGAATTCTTCTCTCTCTCTCTCTCTTGACCATTTTTCTCTCCTTTTTATCGACCGTTGGATCTGATACTGGATTTCTTGATCGATTTTCTGACCTAATTTCATCGACCTTTTCCTCTTTTGATAGAGGTCTCTATTTATAGAGTTTTAGTGACAATGACCACTCAGTCGGTATAGAACCCGAGTAGTGGAAAGTACAACACCCTTTTACACGACTGTTTAAAATAACCAATGCCTGCATATAGACGACCTTTTGAGTGAGCATGTGACGCATGTCCAACTAAAGGAAAAAATACGTATATCTGCTACAAAGATCATGGCGTAGAAGCCACGTAGGTAGTTATCCCTTGTGTAGAAGAGGTTGGCATAGAAGCCAATAACTGTCACCATGGCGTAGAAACCAAATAGGCATAGAAGCAGAGTAGGCGTAGAAGCCAAGTAGGCATAGAAGCCGTGTAAGCGTAGAAGCCGAGTGGTCATAGAGGCCGAGCAGGCGTAGAAATTGAGTGGTCATAGAGGCCGAGTAGGCGTAGAAGCCGAGCAGGCGTAGAAGCCGAGTAGGCGTAGAAGCCGAGATGATATAGACGTTTTAGCCGAAATTATGACTCTTGGAGATATAATCAAATCTCTTGCATTAAATGCTGAGATCCGCCCCCATCCTGTGCATTAAATGCAGATGCTTGTCTTTAAGATTTGCCATCATTCCGCGCATTAAATGCATATATGCGTCTCGAATCCTGTACGAAGAGCAACTGCTGACGTGGCGGTCTGTTTGTCTTCTGTGGAGCATAGGAAGCTCTCGTTCGCCTGTATAAAACTGGGCAGCATATTCCTTTATATGCGTAAGAGCAGCCTACGCAAAGGGGATGTCACTAAACGACGGTTCGGTGACATTTAATCAAATCTCCTGCATTAAATGCGGAGATCCGCCATTATCTTGCGTATTAAATACAGAGGCGTGTTTTGAAGGCCTGCCCCCCTTCTGTGCATCAAGTGCCGAGACGTGCCTTGGGCATCTGTCAGTATTCGGCGCTTTCAAATGCAGACACGTGCCTCGAGTAACTGTCATCGCTCTGTGCTTTAAATGCAGAGACGTGCCTCGAGCCCTGTACGAAGTGCAGCTTTTGACATGGCAGGCTGTTTGTCTTCTGCGGAGCGTAAATAGCTCACATCTGCCTGTGTAAAACAAGGTAGCGTATTCCTTCGTACGCGTAGAAGCGGTTTACACAAGGAAAATGGTGATAAATGACAGCCTGGGTTGCAGTGCCGCGCCATCATTATAGCCGTCGCCTTGGTAGTCGAGCAGTACTTTTTGTCAGGAGTCCAGACGTCAGGTTCATTGCAGGATCTGACAAGTTCATTTCGAAGAATACAAAGCGTTCCTCGTATACTTCAAAGCTGCATTAAAATCTGATGACTTTTACGCCACAAAGGCGATGAAGCACCCTGTTTACGCTGGAGCAGCCTGGACACACTGCATTACGCGGATGGTCCTTGAGCCTATATTTCACGTCGTGCTCAGCAGAAAAGCTTTGTTGCACGTTTGATGGCTCTAAGGTCCTCTGTTTACGCTGCTCTGCATCCACATGCTGCGTAGAGCTATCCTGCGTATTTTTCAAGCTTCTACAAAATGCACAATGCGTTCTTTGATAAGTTGAAGACACATGGAATTAAAATTGGGTGGGACGCAAGTGTCATGGGCATAGCAGGCTCAGAATAGGTTAATATTCTAATTTGGGTTATAGGGAATTGGGTTGTAGTTGTGCCTCAAATTCAAACATGAATAGACAATTATGAGAATTTGGGTTTATTGGAATAATACCTGAACGTTTGTGACAAATATTGTGCAGCTAAAATGAAACACAATAAAGCATAATTATAAGTTACACAAAGGTCAGAATAGGAGGCGGTCATGTCTAGGACAAGAGTGTGAAGCTTGTATGAAGGCAATGGCTAGTGAGGTGCTACAATTATCTAAGCAACGGTAAGGTACACTATGTGATATAAATATTGTATAAATAATTAAAATGCCGTGTTCTATTTCTAATTGGATTCAACTAGCCCTAGTTTCTCTATCTATGCCAAGTAGGCCTAATTTTGGGTGAGGGGGTTTACAATCTACCCAACTTAAAATAATTTCATCCTCAAAATTAAACTAGGGTAAAATTTGGTTTAAATCTTTCACATCCTTACGTAAGGCAAGTCTATTATAATCTCTTCCCAAAATTTAAAACTTGTTCAAATCTATCGCAATCACTTTCAATTTAATTTTACTATTGTTTAAATCAAACTTCAACACATTGCACTATCTTCTCGATTTTCAAATTAAATAATCCACATCAAAAATCTAATTCAAATTTATATGACATCTCGCATCAAAATTTACATCGTAATCTCCAACTATCATAATCTCCTCTAGAAAACAATTATAGTCAAATATGATTTCTATTTTCAACTTGTAAATTTTGTACTCTTTAAATTTAAATTCAATTCACATCCACAATATTTCAAATTGGAAATCCCCCAATCAAAATTTAATTTTTTAATTCAAATCATCAAATTTGGAATTCAATCCGTCAATGTTCAAGTCTAGAATTCTATATTTATCCTCAAAGTTTAAATCGATGATTCACTCTTCAGTTTTCAAAAAATTTAAATCATGTTCTCAAAGTATAAATATTTGGTCTGCAATATCAAAATTTTACAAAAATTCATTAAATCTTCATTATCATAATCGTTCTTCCAAAATTCTCAACATTTAAAATGACTTAATCTCGCAATCTAATCTTACCTGATCATAATCTAAAATAAATTCCTCTCAAGTTGATAATGCAACTTCTACCTAACTTAGAATTTACCCATATATCACATAAGGCTCTTATATTTAAGGAAATTTATTCCTCAAATTTTTAATCATGCTATTCAATCTTCAAAACTTTAACACCAAATATATCATATATGATATGCTCTTAATCAATTAGAAAAGATAGTCATCTAGTAATGTGATTGGCCTATGGGGTATATCTAGTACTCTCTGTATATCAAACTTATACTAAGCATGAGGTTTCGTCTTTCCGAAATAAGGGAAGACGGAAAACAATAATAAAGAGTCCAAGGGGAAGGTAATAGGATAGAAGTGTGGGGATCAAGGCGTTTAAAGAATTTAAATGGAAATTGTCAAGGCAGTTGTGGATTAAAATCCTCTTTTGGTAATTCCTATTCACATGCTCGTATCAGTACAGTTATGTATTAATATGATATGCTCAGACCTATCTAGAGGGCAAGTACATTCGTCTACTAATCACTATATATCTCAATCCACGTAAAGTAGTTATACGAAGGGCGAACCAAGCGCACTATGGTTGATCAGACCATAATACACTGATTCTAAAATATATTAGTGTAGCGCTCCAATAATATATATGTCATGAACAAGCTCGATAAAGAATAATCTTGCAAAACTAGGCTATAATTGCAGCATAAGTCAAAGTAGTACAGCAAATATAAATACGCTAGATTATGTTGAAGGGAGGTACACAATAATATTTCTAGTTCACAAAAAAAAAAAAGACTCTACAGTCTCTACAGTTTTCGTACTAAGGCATGGAACTCTAAGTGTTACAGTCGGGATAAACACTATCATCTTACGCAAGCATATAGTTAATGTTATTCAGTTACATTTCAGTAATAGGTCAAAAGACTATGTGATACTAGGTTGTGAGGCATACTACCCAACTTAAAATAATTAAACTAATACTATAACTGTCTAGAGGGGATCCTACAAAATAATATTGTTCTTGTAAATAAAGTATAAACTCTTATTGGGGTACATGCGGAAAAGATCTTGGTACTTATTTGGGTCTCCTATTGCATTATATAGGTAATAGTCACCCTAAGTCTTAATCATAGTGCTCATAAAACATGTGTCAATAGTAAGAATGGAAAAGTTACTGGCCTTCAAGGGAAAAGAGGATATAACTTGTATTGAGGTGGGGTACACGTTACGTGATTTAAAACTAAGAATAATCAGATCACAATCTAAGGAACAACTCAATTATCAAGTTCTAACTACCAAGCACATAATTCAAAGTTTAAGGTTACAACTATAATCCTAGCAACTATATATCCTTAGCATAAGATAAAATCACTTAGCCTAAAATCAGAAAGGTTAGGTGGCACGAATTGGAAGATGAAGAATAGAAGAACATAATTAGTCGTCGCACAAATATAGCGAGCACTAAGTTTTCAGAGGAAGAAGATTTGAATTGAAAAAAAATAGGGGAACTCTAGATAATATCATGGTTTTCCTAATAGAATATGGTATACTCATATCTGTGTTCAAGGTATGATAAAGGGAAATGTTATATTCATTCCTCTCGGCTTCTAAAGTATTGTTCGGCTACTACAAGATAAGGAGCTAAAGTTGTAGTTCTCTAGTACTATCTCACCATAAAAAGCTAGGTTCAGTCCTAATGTTTAACCTTGTATTCTATTGGTCCCTCAATGCTAGGGTCAAATACTATGGCCAAATTTCAAAATAATTCTAGTAGTATTTATACTACTCTCAAGTCATACATAAATACATCAAGGGATAATGGTAAACTATTCTATAGGCAAGGGACACTAGGGTTCATTAGGTAGTAAGGAAGGCTAGGGTTCATTAAATAGTAAGGAAGGCTAGGGTTCATTAAGTATTCTAAACTTAGTGATGTGTCATCCTATCAACAGGGATTCCTATATTCTATCAGGGACTATACTCAAGGAACTATTAGAAAAGAACATAAATCAAGCAGGATGCAATTATTCAAATATGATGGATTAGAAGGAAGATGAGTCATAGTCAAATGTGGATGAGATCTTATACTCTAATCCTATTTACAGGCTCGCTCGGTACAGTAACGTGATCGAGATAATATGCTCTTGACCTGTATGGGCCACCACTAAAACCATGTCACGCCCCAGTCCCAAAATACACGGGACCAGGCCACGTGGCAATAGCCAGTTGTCACGTCTCCGAGGATATCACAATTTAATGGATCCTAACGAAGAGTGCTACGCTGTCCTAAAATACTAACATGTCCAATATTAATCAACAACAGAAAATCTAATCTCATCCACAATATAAACAACAAGAAGCACTAAAATAAATACCAAAAATAAACCATCAGTCTGAATATCATAGTACAAACCCAGAATGTCTGGTGGGAATAAACCCACTACTATAACGAAATAAAAGTACTGAATGACAGATAAAAAGAGTAATGACTAGGGCATCGGCTGAAAAGATAATGATGCTCCCAATTCTAGGCAGAAGGCCTACCAACTGATCATGGAAACTCTGACGGTAGCACCTCTAGCTCCTCCGCGGTAGCATACCTAGTCTCCTATCCGGGGCCGTACACTGTGGGGTAATATGCCTCGTCCAAATCTGGAAATGTACCAGGTCCTCAGAGGGACGTAACAAAATACATAAAAATATGCCATATATATAAATACTGAATAAAATAAATAAAGGGTGTGCTAACCATCTAAGTGAATGCAATGTGATGACAACTTTGGTACGTATGGGTAGGCGAAGGCATAACGTCCATACCGCTCCAAAAAATATAGAATCTGAATATTATAACCTCTATACCGCTCCGAAGAACGGGGCATATGCATAGTATATAACGTCCATACCACTCCGAAGAATGGGGCATCTGCATAGTATATAACGTCCATACCGCTCCGAAGAACGGGACATCTGCATAAAGGGAGTCATTGGATTTGTGGCTCCTCCGGATACTATGGTTTCCAATGTGTGTATCCCATATGCCTACTAGTTGTCCTCCCCGCCCAATGTAAATATACAAGTCGAATACTCGACGTGCATGCCACGTATCTATATGCCAAGTCTCTACTAATACAAAATCCTGAATTACGTACTAACCGTGATGCATGTCACACGCACCGATAGCTAGTCGAATACGCGAACCCGCATCCCAATATGAATTTGTCACTGTGAAACGTGTAAGAGTGTCAGGTCTCGGAAGATATCAGAGTATCCTCCCCATAGGGTGAGTTTGCTAGTGACTAGGTCAAGTACACTACTTATCGACGCATCCGTCGACTGCACCCGAGTCAATCTCGGACGCGCCCAGTCATATAAAATAAAGCAACAAGATATCATACAACATATGCATCATTTACTTTAAACAGTAAATATGGCAATATATCTTGCCTGAGTCCTGAAGCTGTGAATGCCAATAGCCTACTCCTGCAGTATCTCCTGGCTGGTCCAGTGACCCTAAACATACAATATAATATAGCAATCTAGCATCAGACACTAAAGCAATACATACACAAACTATAATGCTGCTCTTAGGTACTGACGCAAGGGTCACGGCTGGTCGACTACAGAGTCGTGTGTGCACGTAGCTAGGGTGTACACGTATTCTGTCATCGGTTCCCGCATACCTTACGATAATAAATTACTAAGGTTAGGGGTTTACGAACTACTTACATTTAGTACAATCACATGTCCTTCTACCTCATGTTACAGTGTACTGATCTAGGTTTTTAGATGAACACAAGTCCTTATAACAAGTTATATCATTAAGGTAATTACTAGTTATTAATAATTAACTAATCTAATTTAATATTCGTACACAAATATATGTGGTTCCACATTAATTTAGGTTGTGTCCAAGTCTATGACACATGACACAACGACGCGATGATACAACTAAACAACGCTACAATAAAGAAGATGAACTAGAGAACGAGTACCTAGTTGGCTGACGGGGGGGGGGGGGGGGGGTCTGCTCATCGATGGCTTTTCTCCGGCAGGGCGAAGCTCCGATCGTCGTGCGGCAGTCAAGGCAGCAGCGGCAGTAACTGCAGCAAGTGCAGCAACGGCAGCAGTAGCCTGGCAGCGGGGCTTGGCCGGTATAGGACGGTACTGGGATGGCAGGAAAGGCGGTGCTGGTCGGGCTGGCGGCGGTGGTTGGCGGTGCTGGAGGCGGTGGTCCGATCAGGGAGCAATCTGGCTCGGCAAAGGGTCGGTTTGTGATGGGGTGTTGGGTAGATGGGAGGGTTGATGGCGGCAGCTTTGTTTGATGATGAAGGTGGATGGGAGTGGAGGTCAGGTGGCTAGGGGCTGTGGTGGTGGCGGTCTGAGGTGGTGGTGGTGTTGGGAAAGTCGGGAAGGGAGAGGGTGTGCTCGGTTTAGGAGGAGGGTTCGGCTAGGGTTTGTAAAGATGGTGGTGTTTATGATTTTAGGGTTTCTAATAGGGAATAATGTTTGGGGAGGAGGAATATGGGTTAACCTCGGGATTTTGGCCTGTCTGGGCTCTTTGGGGTGGGGAACCTGTCCCCATAAAAGAGTGTACATGGGCTTGGTTGGGGCTTGCTTTGGGTAAGATTGTATCTAATTTAATTTAATTAAAACAAATACACAATGCGATCTTTGATAAGTTGAAGACACACGGAATTAAAATTGGGTGGGACGCAAGTATCATGGGCGTAGCAAACTCAGAATAGGTTAATACCCTAATTTGGGTTATAGGGAATTGGGTTGTGGTTGTGCCTCAAATTCAAACAGGAATGGTCAATTATGAGAATTTGGGTTTATTGGAATAATACCTGAACGTTTGTGACGAATATTGTGCAGCTAAAATGAAGCACAATAAAGCATAATTATAAGTTACACAAAGGTCAGAATAGGATGCGGTCATGTCTAGGGCAAGAGTGTGAAGCTTGTAGGAAGGCAATGGCTAGTGAGGTCCTCCAATTATCTAAGCAACGGTAAGGTGCACTATGTGATATAAATATTGTATAAATAATTAAAATGCCGTATTCTATTTCTAATTGGATTCAACTAGCCCTAGTTTCTCTATCTATGCCAAGTAGGCCTAATTTTGGGTGAGGGGGTTTACAGTAGGGGAGCACCGCATTCTTCATATTGGGATTCCATGGACACAGAGACACCAGTACAAAGTCTCATTGCATGGATAAGAAATCATCTAGAATATGCGCTGGCTCTTTACATAACCTTGCCGTATGGATGAGAAATTATCGCGAACATGCGCGAGATTTTCTCATGAGTCTATCGCATGGAAAGGTAACCATCATGAGAAACCTAAGACTTTGCCACATGGATGAATGCTCGACATGGTCATGCGATAACCATGATTTTGTCGTATGGAGGACTCGACATGGACATATGACAACCATAATTCTACCGCATGGAAGGCTCGATATGGACATACGACAACCATGATTCTGCCGCATGGAAGACACCTCATGTGTCGACTAGGCTTTGCGTATGGATATCAACTTTGTCCTTATTTGCTAATGTCATATGTTTTCCTTGTGCAGGCTTTGTTCTCCCTCATGCTGCCCATGATAGAGCATGGAAGGATATCATAACACCCGTTATTCGGGGAAAGACCAACTTTATGAGGTGGTTCCTCGTCAATAACTCATCCAGGAGACTAGAACGGTTCGCCAAGAACTGATCCAGGAGACGAGGATGAACGTCCTGCATCATGCACGTAGTTTCCCCTGTCTATGCAGCATACTAGCTGCGTTTCTCCCCTTTATGCGGCTTACTACCGGTCGGGGGAATACGACATCGATTATGGGATTTTAATTAATTGGCATTCCTGTCTTCGGTTTTCCCGCATGGTTGAAGAGCGCCTGCTCCTGTTCCTCCCTTACAATTCGTCGGTATGGATTCTTTTCCATATATCGCGGTTTGTACTATGGAGGGATGATCTAGAAAGCATTGTGTTCTGCTTATGGGTCGACTTGTGTCAGTAGCAACGACTGCATGGAGGGGCACCTCTAATGAAAAAGGTTCGTATCAGTGAGACTTCATAAAAACCCTTAAAATAGATTTCCATCATATGTACTCATGTCCTTGAATACTAATAAAAAAACTCTTAAATATAATAGATTTTTATCGTATGTACTCATGATCTTAAATATTAATCAATAAAGTCTCTCCTTTTCCAGGATTTTTTCTTCGTATTTGTCCCATTGTATATTGTGGACTTTTGGGTATTGTACTAGAGGTCATATGGGTATAGTACAATATCGCAGTCTGTTTGAGAATATCCTACTGGGGAACTTTGGTGGACCTATTACTTCTTGTGCATGAGAGTGTAAGTAATATGTTCAAAATAAAACCCTATCAGAGGTAATATGGATGTGATAGGTTTTGTAGACCCATTACTTCTTGTGTACCTGGTGTAAGTAATAGGTTTGAGACAAGCCCTACTTGAGTTAATATGGATGTGGCAGGTTTTGTGTACTTAACACCGCTTGCGTACTTGGAGTTAAGTATGGTTGATAAGTTGAGATGATGACCGATATCAGAGGTAATGTGGACGTGATGATCGATAGCCAAACCCGAAAGGTTTGCTCAAAGGTAATATGGACATGGCAAACTCGGCCAGGGAGAAATATTTGGACAGTAGTTTAGAGGTAATATAGACATAAACTAATGTTCGGGATACTCACTAAGGAGCTATTTACGGAGTGTGGTCTATCCGGGAGTATAGATAGACCTGAGGGTTACTCCGCTGGGGAGACCGTTAGACCGATAGCTCAGAGGTATTATGGACATGGCTAGCCTCTAACGACACTGGTTTGGGTGGTCCCTGCGGGAGTGTGCAGATGGACCTAGGAACTGCTCCGCTGGAGATATTTTGAGGATCCATTATCTATTGCGTATCCAGGACTCCTGAATACTGATAATCACTACACCAAAACAGTTATTTCCTAACGACTATAAGAGTTAGGAAATGTAATTCCTAACAATTTTTTACCGTTAGTGGATTGGCGTGGAGAAATTTTTGAACAATTTTTTACCATTAGAAAATTTCATTCCCAACAGTTTTTTACCTTTAAAAATAAGATATTCCTAATTTTTTTTACCGTCAAGAAATTCTCATTCCTAACGGACTTTTATCGTTTGGAATTTTTTTATTCCTAACACTTATAACCGTTGGTAACCCTTAATATTACCAGCGGTTTTTTACCGTTACAAATGTATAAAAAAAAATAAAAAAATTTGGTGGCTCTATTGAGCCTGAGCTTTCAGCATAATTTAGAGTCAACCATTGAAAAAAATATTTATCTTGATCCTCTATATTCAGCTCTGTCTGACATAAAAGTAAATACTTCAATGGAAACAAATTATACAGGACGTAAAACATGTTATATAATTGTAACTTTTATTTTGATAGTGAAAATCTCATAGCAGAACTAATTAACATATGAACAAAGTTACTAAAAAAATACAAAAGTGATTGATCTAAACTAGATTTATTCCAAACTAAAAACTAGCTTCTTCACAGACTGTGTGCAATATTAACTTCTTCCTGGATTTTCCGTGAACATTGGACTTTCCAAATAGAGCTTCAGTTGCTGCAATCAAACACGATGACTTCCCTAAGCATTCCTGTAACAAGAAATGTAGATAGAAGTCCGAGTTGAATCAGTTGATAAAAACAGGAAACCAAAGAACAACAACATTATTGTTTCTAATAAGAAATGTACAAAGTTGTGCTTGAGATGTAGTCTAATCCAATGCAAAATATATCAAAAAAAGCTATGTTACAAAAAAATTCACCCAAGCAAGATAGCTTTTTAATTGCATCTGTAAAGACAGGTTACAAGTTCCCCTGTGGAATGCTCTCAGTGAATAATTTCCCTGTATATGCATTATGTACGCATCTATAAAGCCAGGTTAGAAATTTCCCTATGGAATGCTCTTAGTGAACATTCCCCCTACCTAAGTATTCTTTATACATGTTCGTTCACAAATACTGAGTTTATAAGTAAAAAAGCATAAGAGAGAGCTTTCTTGCTCTTTTCCAAATGCTTCTATATAAACTGGGTATATAAAGTGAACAAAAATACGAAATAGGCTTCTTGCTCTAACATAATTTTTTTATCATTTTATTTGATAGGTTAAACTATTTAATGAGGAATGGCCTAAAGTATTTCTAGTATTCTGGATAGTTGAAAGGTATTATATAAAGAAAAATATGAGAATACCCAGCAAAGCAACACTATTAGTAGACAATTTCTACAACTTACTATAACGTAAAATAAACCAATAACTATAATCCATGAACAACCATGATTGCAAGGGATTATATAGATAAAAAAAGAAAAAAAGAAAAACTAATTGTTAACATTTTGATAACATCTTAAAAAAGCAAAAAATAAGACTTCAAGCATTTCAAGGTTTATTTCATTTGTAAAATGCAGTATCAAACTAAAGAATATAATACGATGTTCAAAGAATAGCTTTCATTTGCTAGATTATGCAAGCAGAAAGGAAACCTTAAATTTGAAAATGCAAAATGGTATCAGCCAAGTTCTTATGCCGCATTCATATTGCTCCTTGTAGTTTGCAATTCATTTTAGTAATTAATAATTATCATGCAAGTTAGGATTATGTGCAGGAATGTAACATAGCCCTTGCCTCTTATTTTTCGCTGGAGTAGAATCATCACCCCACAATAGTCATATATCTAATTGTTTTCAACTTATTACTAATATCAGTTGTGCTTTGGTTTAATTCATAAAGCAGCAGTGTATGCACAACTGCACACACTAATTGATAGCAAAAACATTAAGCCAGCATTGCTTAATTGTCATAAATCCATATGGGATAAAGCAATTCTAGCATTCCTATGGAACACCTCAATTCGACAGGTACTTTAGCTCTTAAGATGACAATGGTAGCAACAGCAGAAATAGCATAGTTATCTGGGATTGGCTATTGGGTGCATGAATTTAATCATTTTTTCAATGATGACTAATAAGCCAACTTATCATCCATATTAGAAGCATCATAAACTTTTTTACAACTCCAAACCAGCTTATCTTTCTCAGTAATGTATGTGCATATGGAAATAAGAGTTTAATATGTTGAGATTGCAGTCTAGAGCTACTCATATCAAGTTCCTACTCACATACACAAGCACTTTTCTTCTTTCTACTATGTCAAGGGAATTGTAGGAAGAGCCCCCCACCCATCCCAGCTCCCCCCCCCCCCCGAAAAAAAAATAAAACAAAATAAAACAAAATAAAACAAAATAAAAAAAACTTTACATTAATTAGTAGTTAGAACCTTAAATTTGAGACAATATATGTAGGCATTTGTGGAGATACTGTCAATCCAAATGTAACTGGTCTTTGGATAAAAAAAATTAGTTATTCATGGAGATACTATTGTCATTTCTTAGCAATAGCATATTAAAATGACTTCCACTTCACAACCAGACATTGTTATAGGAATTATAGGAGAGAATCGGTAAACTAAAAAATTATCTCATGCAATAACATAACCTGATGGCTTGCATAAGATGTACAAAATCATATGATTAAATAGTTCTTAAATTAAAAGAAAAATATTAGCATAGAAACAGATACATGCATATTATAAATGCAGGAATCCGAATAAATATTTTCATGGAAAATAAATCAGAATAATAAATGTATGCCTCATATATTTCAAGATATGGTATCAGAAAAAGTATAAATCGATGCCACTTGACTATATTCTAGATGGTGCCTTGGTTCTATTCTATCTTAAGACTCAAAACATACATTGGCAAAATGAACAAAACGCAAAAAATATAATAATATAGAATAACTTGTGATAAACTTTTCATTAATATAGTCGATCTTACCAATATAGAAGATGAGGCGGAGGAGTTCGAGGAACTCGAAAACTCTAGCAAGGTTCCCACATGCTCACAGTTAAATCTTAATATTCATTTACAGATTGGAACACCTCTTAAATTCTACAAACTATTCAAAGAAACATACATCTAATCTTAAAAGGATACTTACTAGATGATATTATTAGTTGAATATTGAGTCAACAAGGTCAGCACATATAAGTAGAAAAATAGTTTACCAGTTAATTCTTATAAAGTCTAATACTTTTAGGCTGTCAATTCAATCACTTACGATTTTTTTTTGATATCAAAATAACCAAAATAAAATCCTAAGTGTGAGAGATAAGTAATAAAAAAGAGCATCTTAGCATCCCACACAACCAAGATATTGAGGGATAATATAATATGTAGATAAATCACTTTATTTGCTGTAAGATGTTAACATCTTTTTATTTTTACATTAAGAAACTATTTTTTTAGCTGCGCATTGAGAAACGGTTATTAATAATAAAGAGTCATTTTCTTATTTTCCTTTGGATGCATCTCTTGTTTCGATGTATAAAAAAGAATGTGCCACCATTTCTAATTAGAATGGATCAAAACATGACCAATGGAGCGATCTTGTATACTATTTGCAAACTAGAAAATCTCATCTAGGTAAATTACTTGTAATGGCAACTATGTTAATAACACTATGAAGTATATTTTGTCTTGTTGAACAGAAAAAACTCGAAAGTTGAACATGACAACTAATGAAAACAAAAGGCTGGATGGTTAGTAAAGCATAATGAATCACAGTTAGAAAGAATACCTGACTTGCTCTATAAAGCATCAGTCTTTAGAATCCAACTAGGATTGTTTGGTAAGTATCATAAAAGAAGAGAAGAGGAAAAAAGTACTTCATGTTCCACTACATGCAAGGAAACAAATAAGCTTTAGGGTTAGGAGAAGCTAATCAGTAAATAGATCATATTCCTATTCATCCAGACATAATTACAAACACCTATAAGGTGTATTGGGTCAGGAGCAGCTAATTAGGAAATAAAGCATATACCTCATCTTCGTTGTACCGCTGGTTCTGTTCAGCACAAACAACATGTCCCCCGTGGTGACCAAGAAGGAGTATTCGACACCGAAAATGACCTCTGGGGCCCTGTACTGCCTTGTTTGGTTGTCGTTCATAAACTTCTTGTTCCGAAAGTCCACGATGTTGCACCCAAGGTCGATCCCATCCAGGATTCTCTCCTCGCGCTCGACGATGGTCAATTTCTCCCTGGGCATAAACTAAAGAAAAAGATAGATCAATAATTATTTGTCAAATACTTTATCAATTTATCGTACATTTTTCCTTCTCATATCTGGAAACTAGATGCAACAACGCCAAGCTTCTCATTAGCATGTACCATAAAAATTTTCAACATCAAAATAATAAGAGAGATATAAATTAGGGTTTTGTAATTACGAATAGATGAGCACTTGGAGGGTTTTCGGGGTGTCGAGCACCTAGACGATCTAAGGAGTGTCGATGTGTCCCATAAAGAAGTGTTCCTTTATAAGATTTCCTCCTCCAGACTCCATTGATCAGAGATCCCAAAATCCTAAATCATAGCCTCTCCTCTGCTAGGTCGGCATCGATGGAGCGATCGAGGTCCGCGATACGGGAGCCGTTGATTATGAGGTGCTCGATGGTGGATCAGAAGGGGTGTAAGTAGCAGCAAAGGTGTACTGGCGCCGGAGCGAGACGCCTTTGGCAAATAGGTAAGGAGAATAAGATTTCTCGGGCTCGAGATAGGTCGGGATGAAAATTAGATTTGGAAAATATGATGCATCTCACCAACACTTTTTATGTCACGTGAAAGACATGTGCTCTAAATTATATTTTCCTAACAGTTTTTAAATATTACAAAATAAATATGTTGTGTTTACTAATATTAGAATTTGTTTTTGGCTATTTTCACTAACATTTTTTTTAGTTTGTAAGGTTTGTCACCGTTGGTAACTTATAACGGTAAAAAACTGTTAGCAACTGAAAACAAATTGTGTAACAAAATCCTTGTTTTGGTGTAGTGAATGGCTTGTAGAGAAATATAATATTGTGCATATGCATTTGCTAGATGAACAACAAGGAGCGAAAACGTGCACATCTTTGTTGTCCTGCTGGGGATAGAGAGAAGTACAAGCCTAGCCTTAGACATAGTACTTTTTTAGGAACTTACCGTTGATGGACATCATGAGCAAGTCGCCATTAGGTTTTTCCATTCAGTAGGTGTCGTTGGAGAATACAGATTCTACGACGAACAGGCCTTCCCATTAGGGTTGAAACTTGCCGGTTGTCTTGTGGGTCATAACAATTGACCTTCTTACTAACAAGAAGAGGTCACCCACTTGGTAAGTCCTCTTCTTGACCCATTTATTGAATGCTCCTGAGAGACGCGCTTGATATAACTCAATGCACTGTTGAGCTAAGAGACATTTCTTGTTGAGTACTTCTAACTCTTGTAACCGTCGGTGATAATTATCGCAGATGGTTAGACGGTTGGAGAGAGCCACTCGGAGCTAGAGAATTTGGACCTCAAGGGGGAGGACTTCTTCGCTCCCGTAGACCAAGAAGAATGACGTGGTACCGTTGTTCGATATGCCCAGAGATATTCACCCACATTCTTATTCCTGTCGTACTTATTAGATGACATGAACTTTTTTGAGTAGCTTCACGATAGTATTGTTTAATGCTTTCGCCAGACCATTTTCTGCTGGGTTGTAGGTCGTTGAGGCTATGTTCAGAATTTAATTTTTATCGTAAAATCGATAAAAAAGCGTAACTTGCAAACTGTAGACCATTGTTGTAAACCTCCTCAATTAATTCTATAGATAGTCAGGTATGTGATGGAAAATTTTGGTTTAGCAGCAGATGTTTGAGGTTTAGAGTAGGGTTGCATATGTCTGTCATTTATTAATTAAACCCTTGGCGCGCCCTACCATTGTTGAATTATTCGGAGCCCAACATCAGCCCACAAATTCCAACAGACTGTTGTACTTTTGACTTGACCCGCCAATTTAGGCGCTGGATTTTTCCATCACTCAAAATCAAATCCATTGTGCCTTAAATTAATTGCACAACTTCCTGTATCCAAAATCCCATAATTAAATTCTGTGTCGAACACCTGTGTCGTTACCTTCAATTTTGAGATACCAACTTAACCCGTTGAGCCGGACCAACTAAAGGGTCCAAGACTGACTCCAAGCCCTCACCATTTTTGACCTTGTGTCAATTCCAAATTTAGACCCCAATTGCCCCCATTTAATTTAAAAGCGCGGGACACTTTTATTCCAAATTTAGACCCCAATTAATTCCATTTTAATCCCTATTTAATCTCAATGCCCATTTAATTAAGTCCATGATAAACACACAACACCCCCTCACCCTACAAAATACCTAACACCAATTCTCCCACAATTTTTCTAACATTTTATGTGTTTGTGCAATTATCCAAACTTAAGGGGCTAAATTACAAATATTGCAACATGTGGCATACCCTCATTGGTCAAGGCCAAATGGAGAGGCCACCATCTTCTTTGACCGTAGTCAACTTTTTTCCTCCCCTTCCTTTGTATAAAGAAAACTCATCTCTTCATGTAAAATCCTCACCTCATTTGAAATGGAAGCATCACCACCCTCCATTCATCACAAAAACCCCTATAAAAAGTAACCATCACCTCCCTCTTCCCCATGCCGGCCCTAATCCCCAAAAACCTAGGAAACCTCACCCCCCTCTCTCTCTCTCCTCCCTCTCCTCCATTAAAAATCGGTCACCATTTTCCTATTTTCTTCTTCTTCTTCTTCTTCTTCTTCTTCTTCCTCTCCTCCTCCTACAAAACTGAACCCCCTTCTCACTCTTTCTTTTGTTTCTCATCAGAGTCCCATTCAGATCCTGTGATGGAGGCAGAGAATGAGTACAACAACATCTCGAAGGAGTTGGATGTGGCTGTGAGGGTGGTGCAGATGGCATGCTCCCTCTGCCAAAGGGTTCAGGATGGGCTGCTACAGGACAGGAACAACAACAATAATAGGGATCATCATCAGTAGATCAACTCCAAGGATGATAACTCCCCTGTCACTGTTGCAGTGAAAATGTGTCCATTGTCGCAAAAGAAGATGTTCAAACCCTTTCCAAGAAGGAAGCTGCAGGCTTGCTGGAATTTATGGTCAATGTTGTCAATGAATGCTTGGCCGAAGCTCCCAAGTTTGGATTAGAAAGTCTTTCAAAGGCACTTAAAAGCTGGGAGGTTCTTGAAGCTATAAGCAGATGCAACTTTGTTGGGGGGCCGAAGGGAAGATATTGGGTCCTCAACCCTGTGGATGGCACATTGGGCTTGTACGGGGGAATCAGTATGATGTTGCTCTTGCCTTTATAGAGGACGAAGAAGTATCCTTGGGTGCCCAAACTATCCAATGAAGAAGCAGTGGCTCAATTATCACAAAAGCTATTATAGGCTTTTGTCTAAGCTGTCACCTCCAGGTGCTGGCTCTTGGGACAAAGGATGTGTACTCTATGCTCAAAAAGGTAGCGGGAAAGCTTGGATGCAATCACTTGTCCACGACCATGGGAAACTTGATCAGCACAGCTCTGAGAGAGAAATCAAAGTGTCAACCATTGATGACCCAGCTATTACAACATTTTGTGAACCTGTCGAGAAGACCAATTCAAGCCATCACAGCTATTTTGGCCGAAAGTGTTGGTCTGAGAAAGCAGCCATTGCGTGTATATAGTATGGTGAAGTATGCTGCCATAGCGCGGGGGGGTGCAGAGATCTTCATGAAGTTCGCCAGGGCTGGCTACAAAGAGAAAATATGGGACCATGCTGCTGGGGTGATCATTGTACAAGAGGCTGGTGGAGTGGTCACGGATGCAGGCGGGCGCCCATTGAATTTCTCCAGAGGTATTTATTTAGAAGGACTTGATCGCGGCATAGTTGCTTGCTCGGGATCGGTGCTGCATGATAGGATCATCAAATGCTGTTGATGCAAGCTGGGAATCCTCTAATCTATGAGGTTACCCATCTCTTTATCCTTGAATCGAATGCTTGGCACTAATTTATCTCAACTGGTACTACGGGACCTGCGAACTCAGACGCGGTACCGGATCTCCGTCATCAGCAGCCAGATACAGGCATGTGTACCTTGCCACCCTGTATTTTATATTACAGATATTTTATTATTTTATTTTGTACACTAAGCGCGTGGTTGATTTAGATCGTTGCTTCGCGTCCGGATCACAACCGGGTGCAGACGTTCATCGTAACATCTTAGAATGAATGTTAGATGTTCGTAATACCTCGATGTACATACCTGAGTATATCGTCATCCCATGACACATGCATATACTATTATCGTGCCAGATTTCCTGTATCCTGATACTGACATCATGACCGGAGACTGGGATGACCTTAGGGTCGCGTTTGTTGAGTTATTTCTATGTGATGAGACAGTTAGATAGAGGTTCAGGTTCAGCGCACCATCGTTGATCGCTTGGGTTGGGGAAGACAGTTACTAGATGTTTGGGCTCCTTTGCACGCGCTTATATATATATGTACTATTTCTGTAGTGATCTTGTATCTACTATTATTGTATCACCTATGTGACTCTTTGCCCGGAGCTGCGGTACGTCCCATGTGTCTCCGTGTCCGGAGCTGCGGTTTTATTTTTGGACAGTCCACGCGTCGAACATTGTCTTCAAATTGTGTCTCACTTAGTTGGTTATGCTAGGCTACACCATCGTTGCACTTATACTTTCTGTTGTACCTTGGTATGCTGTATTTTTGTACCTTGTTACGTTCCTCTGAGGACCTGGTCCCCTGCCAGTTTTGCAGCATAGACGATTATGGAGCATTTGGAGTTGCTGAGGGAGTGGCATGTCTTGCAAGCACTGTACCAGGTACTCATGTCATTTCTACCGGCATTATGGTTACTTATTTTATATTGATTATTTATCTGCTGTTGTAGCCTAGTTTTTGTAGACTCATCTCTTCTCGAGTCTATTCGAGTTTGTGTGTTATTGGGCGGTCGACTTTAGCACATGTAGCTCTTTCTTGTATATTTCTGTTCATTATGGTTTGAGACATAGAGGTTTACACTTATGGGATATATAGATAGTGCCCTTTATATTATACAGCTTATACGTATTCGAGTCAGACCAGAGTCTGGTCGAATGCGTAGCTGGCGTATCACGTATTCCTGGTCCTATATATTTTGGGACTGGAGCGTGACATATTTTTGGGGTGGCCCATGCAGGTCTGATTTAAATTATCTTGGTCACCTGACTATGCCAAGCGAGCCTGCAAATTAGGAATAGATTTTATGATTGTTGAATAGGATCTCAATCCATAATCGATTTTAAAAACTCACTTGGTATATGATTATTGCCCTTGGACTTCCAATTTGTAATCATTCAACTTTCGTCAATATCGTTATCCTTGTTTCTCATCCCCTAATATTCGGGAAGGCAAACGCTTGTGCCTGAGATTTCCTCCAAAAGAAGATCGAAGACCAGATGACAGAAGACAGAATTCGTGTAATATTTCCAGAGAAGATTGTTACCTTATTAGGATAGATTGATAGGCTCTTTTTGGATTCTAGAACTAGTGTGGTAGGCTAGCAAGAGAATTGGACCCAGTAGTACCCTACCCGTGCTTGAGATAGCAGTGATCTTGGAAGTACTGGGAGCAGAAAAGATTGTTGATCATGACCTAGAATAATTTATGGAAGTACATAGCCCGATGCTAGGAATTAGTATTGTAAATGATAGCGATACCAGGAATGATATTAAGGACTAGAGGAGATAAAATTTTAGGCTCTCATATGGAAGATAATGATCTGATTCCAGGAATTCTAGTATGTGCTTGAGTGATACCATTATTGTACTATGTGACTTGGAGAGATAAATAACGAAAAGAAGAAATTTGAGGAATAAAATTTTAGGAAAAACCTTGAGGAGAAGAGAAATTATACATTAGGCAAGGATTTTTTTTTCTTTTGAGGATTGATGTTGGAAACAGAACGGGAGAAATTATTATGAGGTTTAGTCTAGACTATGACCTTATCCTAGACATGGATTGGTTGAGCCAATACCACGCGACGCTGGATTAGCGATGTGGTTGTATTATTTTTTTTAGACCACCAGGTTACCCTGAGTTGAGTTTCTTCAGGGAACCCAGGAGTATGGTGCCCATTTACCTTAGGGGCACACAATGCAAGGTGAACCAGTATACTCCCACATTATATAAGTGTTTGAGGATGTAGTTTTAGAGAACCTTCCGGACCTGCCACCTGACAGAGAGATAGAGTTGCTATAGAGTTGACTCCAAGAGCGGAGCCAGTTATTTTCCCGTCTTCAGACTAGCACCGATAGAGTTGGTTGAGTTGAAGGTCCATGGTAGAGGATCACTTAGACAAGGGTTTCAGTCGGACTAGTATTTCTCCCTAGGAAGCAACCATCTTATTGTACCGAAGAAGGACGGGACGATACGTTGCATAACGATTACACGGCGTTAAGTACTGTAATAATAAAAAACAAGTACCCATTGCCGTGCATCGATGTTTTATTTGAATCAGCTAGTGGCGCATATGTATTCTTGAAGATCGATCTCAGATCAGGATATCATCAGATCAAGGTACAGAGAGAGGACATCCCGAAGACGGCTTTTCGGACGAAGTATGGGAACTATGAGTTTCTAGTCATGCCGTTTGGTTTAACCAATGTGTCATCAGTATTTATGAGTCTGAGGAACAATGTTTCCCACCAGTACTTGGATAATTTTGTAGTGTTATTTATCGATAACATCAGGGTATATTCCAAGAGTCAGGAGGAGCACGAGAGACCTCTCAGGATCGTGTTGGAGACGCTGAGGTAGGAGAGACTGTGTGCCAAGCTCAGCAAATATGAGTTATGATAAAATAAATAGCCTACGCATCGAGACAGCTAAGAATTCATGAGAAGAATTATTAAACACAAGACCTAGAGCTAGCTGCAGTGATATTTGCACTAAAGCTATGGCGATACTACCTTTATGGAGAGCATGATGAGATTTATACAGAACACAAAAAGTCTGAAGTATGTCTACACGCAGAGGTAGCTCAACATGAGACAGCCTATGGCATATTTTTACGACTCATCGTCAGTTGTTAGAGGATTTTCAGGAACCTAGGATTGAGATTGTATTGCCAGGCATGGATGGACAGATGGCCAGTCTCGAGGTTCAGTCTACATTTATTGAAAGGATCAAGGCAGCCCTGCCTACAGATGCGAGATTTTGACGTTTACGAGAGAGGACAGAGGCCGACATGTAGACGAGACTCATGATTTATGAAGACAGAACATTAAGGTATGGAGATCGCCTATACGTTTTGAGTGGAGAGCTACGCCAAGAGTTGATGACTGAGGCTCATAGCTCGATTATTCTATTCATCCTGGGGGTACGAAGATATACCGAGATTCGAGGCAAAATTACTGGTAGCATTGGATGAAGAGAGAGATTGCGAGATTCGTGACGAGATGCTTGGTATGTCAGCAAGACAAGGCTGAATAACAGAGAACTGCAGGACTATTGCAGTCGCTTCCCATTCCCGAGTGGAAGTGGGAACACATTACCATGGACTTCGTCACAAGATTCCCGCGAAGCCCTAGCGGGAAGGATGCAGTTTGGGTTGTCGTAGACAGACTCACCAAGTCTGCACCTTTCTTGCCCTTCAGAGTTGGGCAGTCCACGGAGATATTAGCTGACATGTATATGAGGCAGATAGTATGACTACATGGAGTGCCTGTCAGCATTTTATCGGATCATGATTCTAGATTCACGTTATATTTTTGGCGTAGTATGCAGGAGAGTCTAGGAACTCGTCTCAAGTTCAGCACTGCATATCATCCACAGACTGATGGCCAGTCAAAGCGCACGATACAGATATTAGAGGATATATTGAGAGCGTGCATGGTTGATTTTGGAGGATCTTGGGAGGACCATCTACACTTGGTGGAATTCTCCTACAATAACAGCTACCAGACTAGCATACAGATGGCACCTTATGAGGTACTGTACGGCAGGAAGTATAGGTTACTAGTATGTTGGAGTGACGTGGAAGAGCGTCAGATACTTGGTCCAGAGTTAGTGACACAGACAGTGGAGAAAGTCAAGCAGATTCAAAGCCACCTGCGTGCAGCACAGGACAGACAGAAACATTGGGCAAATGTGCACCGCAGACCTTTGGAGTTCAAGGAAGGTGACCATGTATTTTTTAAGATATCGCCTACTCGTGGTACCATCAGATTCGGACGCAGAGGCAAGCTGAGTCCGAGGTACATCGGGCCTTTTGATATCTGGGAACGAGTTATGAAGTGGCTTACCGTCTTGCATTGCCTCCATCATTAGAAGGAGTGCATGACGTATTTTACGTATCGCAGTTGAGGAGATATGTGGCAGACCCTAGCCACGTGCTTGATCATTCGGAGATTACAGTCGGGCCCAGTCTATCTTACGTAGAGCAGCCAGTTGAGATCCTCGATCACAGTGAGAAGACTTTGAGAGGGCAGACTATTCGACTGGTCAGAGTTGCATGGAAGCATCATTCGCCAGGCGAGTCTACTTGGGAGCGCGAGGATTCTATTCGAAAGCGTTTCTCGTATTTATTTGAGGAGCAAGGTACGAATTTATGTACCGCATTTGGTTACTAGCTTGTTTTTAAATTCTCTTAGCTATTATCGTGCGTTACTTTTAATTTCGGGGACAAAATTTTCCTAAGTTGGGAAGGATGTAAACCCCCTCAATTAATTCTATAGATAGTCGTGTATGTGATGAAAATTTTTGGTTTAGCAGCAGATGTTTGAGGTTTAGAGTAGGGTTGCATATGTCTGTAATTTATTAATTAAACCCTTGGCGTGCCCTACCATTGTTGAATTATTCGAAGCCCAACATCAGCCCATAAATTCCAACAGACTATTGTACTTTTGACTTGACCCGCCAATTTAGGCACTCAATTTTTCCATCACTCAAAATCAAATACTTTGTGCCTTAAATTAATTTCACAACTTCCCGTATCCAAAATCCCATAATTAAATTCCGTGTCGGACACCTGTGTCGTTACCTTCAATTTTGAGATACCAACTTAACCCGTTGAGCCGGACCAACTAAAGGGTCCAAGACTGACTCCAAGCCCTCACCATTTTTGACCTTTGTGTCAATTCCAAATTTAGACCCCAAGTGCCCCATTTAATTTAAAAGCGCGGGACACTTTTATTCTAATTAAATCGGGGATACCAATTTTGACTAATCCTATTTTAATCTCCATTTAATCCCAATGCCCATTTAATTAAGTCCATGCCAAACACACAACACCCCCTCACCCTACAAAATACCAAAAACCAATTCCCCCATAATTTTTCCATCATTTCATGTGTTTGTGCAATTACCTAAACTTAAGGGGTTAAATTACAAACATTGCAACATATGGCACACCCTCATTGGTCAAGGCCAAATGGAGAGGCCACCCTCTTCTTTGACCGTAGTCAACTTTTCTCCTCCCCTTCCTTTGCATGAAGAAAACCCATCTCTTCATGTAAAATTCTCACCCCTCATTTGAAATGGAAGCATCACCACCCTCCATTCATCACACAGCCCCCTATAAAAAGTCACCATCATCTCCCTCTTCTCCATGCCGGCCCTAATCCCGAAAAACCTAGGAAACCTCACCCCACCTCTCTCTCTCTCTCCTCCCTCTCCTCCATTAAAAACCGGTCACCATTTTCCCATTTTCTTCTTCTTCTTCTTCTTCTTCTTCTTCTTCTTCTTCTCCTCCTACAAAACCGAACCCCCTTCTCTGTCTTTCTTTTGTTTCCCATCTGAGTCCCATTCAGATCTTGTGATGGAGGCAGAGAATGAGTATAACAACATCTCGAAGGAATTGGATGTGGCTGTGAGGGTAGTGCAGATTGCATGCTCCCTCTGCCATAGGGTTCAGGATGGGCTGCTATAGGACAGGAACAACAACAACAACAATAATAGGGATCATCATCAGCAGATCAACTCCAAGGATGATAACTCCCCAGTCACTGTTGCAGTGAAAATGTGTCCATTGTCGCAGAAGAAGATGGTCAAACCCTTTCCAAGAAGGAAGCTGCAGGCTTGCTGGAATTTGTGGTCAATGTTGTCAATGAATGCTTGGCTAAAGCTACCAAGTTTGGATTAGAAAGTCTTTCAAAGGCACTTGAAAGCAGGGAGGTTCTTGAAGCTATAAGCAGATGCAACTCTGATGGGGGGACGAAGGGAAGATATTGGGTCCTCGACCCTGTGGATGGCACATTGGGCTTGTACTGGGGAATCAGTATGCTGTTGCTCTTGCCTTAATAGAGGACGGAGAAGTGGTCTTAGTGTCCTTGGGTGCCCAAACTATCCAATGAAGAAGCAGTGGCTCAATTATCACCAAAGCTATTATAGGCTTTTGTCTAAGCTGTCACCTCCAGCTGCTGGCTCTTGGGATAAAGGATGTGTACTCTATGCTCAAAGAGGTAGCGGGAAAGCTTGGATGCAATCACTTATCCACGACCATGGGAAACTTGACCAGCACAGCTCTGAGAGAGAAATTAAAGTGTCAACCATTGATGACCCAGCTATTTTGATATTTTGTGAACCTGTCGAGAAGACCAATTCAAGCCATCACAGCTGTTTTAGCCAAAAGTGTTGGTCTGAGAAAGCAACCATTGCGTGTATATAGCATGGTGAAGTACGCTACCAAAGCGCGGGGGGATGCAGAGATCTTCATGAAGTTTGCCAGGGCTAGCTACAAAGAGAAAATATGGGACCATGCTACTGGGGTGATCATTATACCAGAGGCTGGTAGAGTGGTCACGGATGCAGGCGAGCGCCCATTGGATTTCTCCAGAGGTGTTTATTTAGAAGGTCTTGATCGCGGCATAGTTGCTTGCTCGGGATCTGTGCTGTATGATAGGATCATCAAATGCTATTGAGGCAAGCTGGGACTCCTCTAATCTATGAGGTTACCCATCTCTTCATCCTTGAATCGAATGCCTGGCACCAATTTATCTTAACTGGTACTACGGGACCTGCGGACTCGAACGTGGTACCGGATTCCCGTCATCTGCAGCCGGATGCAGGCAAGTGTACCTTGCCACCCTGTATTTCAGATTATAGATATTTTATTATTTTATTTTGTACACTGTGTGCGTGGTTGATTTATATCGTTGCTTCGCGTCCGGATCACAACCGGGTGCAGACGTTCGTCGTAACGTCTTAGAATGAATGTTAGATGTTCGTAACACCTCGATGTACATATCTGAGTATATCGTTACCCCAGGATACATGCATACACAGTTATCATGCCATATTTCCTGTATCCTAATACTGACATCATGACCGGAGACTGGGACTACCTTAGGGTCGCGTCTGTTGAGTTATTTCTGTGTAACGAGATAGTTAGATAGAGGTTCAGGTTTAGCGCACCATCGTTGACCGCTTGGGATGGAGAAGACAGTTACTAGATGTTTGGGCTCCTCTGTACGTGCTTATATATATATATATGTACTGTTTCTGTAGTGATCTTGTATCTAGTGTTATTGTATCACCCATGTGACTCTTTGCCCGGAGCTGCGGTACGTCCCGTGTGTCTCCGTGTCCGGAGCTGCAGTTTTATTTTTGGACAGCCCACGCGTCGAACATTGTCTTCAAACTGTGTCTCACTTAGTTGGTTATGCTAGACTACACCATCATTGCACTTGTACTTTCTGTTGTACCTTGGCATGCTGTATTTTTGTACCTTGTTACGTCCCTCTGAGGACCTGTTCTCCTGTCAGTTTTGCAGCATAGACGATTATGGAGCATTTGGAGTTGCTAAGGGCGTGGCATGTCTTACGGGCACTGTACCAGGTACTCATGTCATTTCTACCGGCATTATGGTTACTTATTTCATATTGATTATTTATCTGCTGTTGTAGCCTAGTTTTTGTAGACTCATCTCTTCTCGAGTCTATTCGAGTTTGTGTGTTATTGGGCGGCCGACTTTAGCACATGTAGCTCTTTCTTGTATATTTTTGTTTATTATGGATTGAGACATATAGGTTTACACTTATGTGATATATAGATAGTGCCCTTTATATTATACCGCTTATACGTATTCGAGTCAGACCAGAGTCTGGTCGAATGCGTAGCTGGCGTGTCAAGTTGTCACGACCCGCACCCGAAAATTGGGCATGAGTCGTGGGTACGTCCAGCCTACGCCGCAGCATCGGCGGTAGAACGCTATCTAGGTCACAAACATAGTATATCCTGTCAATAGTCTCAACTCCGTACGGAGGACAATGATAAATCAAACACAGTTCTATAATATACTCAATCACAACTATAACATAATGGCACGATGAGAATTGAAAAGAGTTCTATTTAAACCAAACACAAGAAGTCCAACTCAAATCCTGGGTCTAAATGACCTCACAAAGTCACAATTAAAAATAAATACATCTCAGTCTCAGTCTCAGTCTAAAACAATAATGCAGAAAGTAATCTAAGCAGGGGCAGGCAAGTTCTCCTCTAGGATAGGCACCTCCTCTGGGATTTCTGGGGTGAAATCCTCCTCTATTCCTGGACCGTAATGAGTAGGGCAAAAGTCCTCCAGGTTCTCTGAAAATGTTGTTATCCAGTCAGGATTGGAGCGAAGCACAAGCACTAACAGCAGTTTCATTAAATTGACGAAATCTATAAACAGTGTAAGAGATACAAGATGGAAATAAAGGCTGAACATGTGAAGTACTGGAGAAATGAAATAGACAATAAAGCATCTAGCAATGAGCAATAAATAGTGAATGCTAGAACAGGTAAATCTGAATAAAGATAAAACATCTAGCTAAGTGTTTGAAATATTAGTTAATTATGTGATCGGCTTGGGACTGGATCAGGCTGGTTATATATGATTAGCTATGATTCTTTTAGGTCAGGCTAACCCCATGGTTAGCTATGGTGCATATAATGGTCAGGCTAATCATATATAACAGCTATGGAGCATATAAGTGGTCAGGCTGCACCCGACGTGAGAAGTGGGGTGAGCTATGGTGCATATAAATGTTTGGATATGATCACATAATCTACTAATAGTTCCCCATCCCCCAGCTAGCACGATGGATTCCAACCACGACTCCTCGTGATGGGGATCTAGGGTGCTAACCTGTGTATCCATGGTGTCGGAATCAAGTATGTAATACACTACAATTTATAGAAGTAATCAACAATGAAAACTGTCAGAGAATGTACTCGCCTGTGGTCCTGAGCAGAATGTGAGGATCGAGGTCCAAAATGGAATCACAATGACCTATTTATGGAAATTCAATGTTAATTAATAATTAAAAGAATAACATGCTTAACAATTTAAAAACGAGGTTTCTAGGTCATGTCTAAGGTTTGCTGGTCAATACTAGGTCCAACTAAGTCAATTGGTCTAAATCCGCCACTTACTAGCTAACACTAGCTATTCTAGGTATTTACCTAAGTTTCTAAGTGATACTAGCTTATTACTACTAATACTAGATACTAGATACTAGATATATATATATAAAACTCATTTTAATTAGTACAAAGTTAATACCTTAAATATATAGCATGCTTTAACTAGATGCTCATAATACCTAAACATTTGCTTAGCTAAAAACCCCATATAGTTGTAACTACAGTTCAGTTTTGAACTGACTGTGTACAACCACCTACTGCACTACACTTCCCTCTGAAATTTACTGATACTAGAACCCTGCACAAAATCCCCTTGCACTCAGACACCCACTGAAACACAGGTTCTGAAATACACACACACACACACAGCCACAATAATACACTGCATACAACCCTTATCTAACTGATACTCTCACTAGTTCCACATGGCACACACTGAAATCTGGAATTTCCCCAAATCTCACACATCATAACTCCCTCACATGTACATATGCATATGACATAAACATCAATTAAAACCCCCAACTCCTTAACTGATACTTGACTGCACAATGAATTTCTGCTCACAGCTCACACATAGATACATCCCCTGTTCACTGCACACAGCCAAATCACATAGGTTCTAGTTTAACTCACACAGCTACATGTAAACCTACACACAGTGCTGAATTCTACACTGCCTGATACTCCACACACAGTACATAACACCCAGATTTGGGATACACACACACAGACACAGTACAGAAGCTAATTCCTGATATACTACACCCAATTCACACAGGTTATATTGAAGTTGAAATAACCTGGGCACTGACACTAGTATACACCCACACACAGTGCTCTACCCGACTGCACCCTGTACTGGAACTACAAGTTCAGCATATTGTATGCTGTAGTTCACTGCTACTATACTGATACTTAAATATCAGTCCCCATAATACCTTGTTGCTGACACAGGGACACAGTCAATCTATACGCCTATGAAATTTATCTGGGTATACCCAAATATGCAGAAATTAGAATACCTAGATAAGTAAACCCTAATAGACATTCCATCAACCACAGGAAGGGCATGAACGAATCCCACATCAAGAACTCCAAAAAAACCCAAACCTAAACCCTAAAATCATAATCAAATCTATTCGTATGAGATAAAATCAGTCTACCTACAAATCCTAGGGTTAGGGTTCCTGGAAAATTGGGGAAAACCCCATGCGGGTCACCAACCTAATCCAAAACCCTAAATCTGAATTACACAGTAAAGGGGTGGGTTCCTAATAACCATCAACATCTGAAAACAGGAATTTAATGAAGAAAAACTAGGGTTTTACCTGCAGGGAAGGTTTCTTCAATGAAGTTCTTCTTTTCCAAGGCTTCCTGACCCTCGTTCCTTGCTTTGGAGAAGGAGAAAATGGAACCCTAGGTTTAATCTCGAAAATGGGGTGGGGAATAGGTTTCTCTTGTGGAGGCTAGGGTTTCCTTTCTCTCTACGTGAAGAATAGCCTAGAAAGAGGCTTCCTTTTATATAAACAACTAGGTTAGGGTTTCCAAGCTTAGTTTTAGGTTAAACCTTTATGTTAAGTCACGTAGAACCTAATAGACTCAGGTTAAGTCAGTCTAGGGTATTGAGGGTTCACCCTAATTTTAAATTCTAGGGTTTTGCTAGAATAGGGTTTTCTAACTAGGGTTTACTCATTAGGGTTGTCCTAATGGATTTCTAGGGTTAGACCTAAAACTAAATATTATTAACAACATATAATTACTTTATAAAACTCAGCAGAATAATTAAATAAATAATTATTTAAAAATGGTGAAATTACACAAATGCCCTTATTTGGAAAAAGTGGTAGTGACAAGTCTACCCTCCTAAAAGAAATTTCGTCCTCGAAATTGGACTGAACTATAACAAGAATGAAATCAGAAAAGGAATATACCTCAAGTCTAGAAGAGATACGGGTATTGCTCGTGCATTTCGTCCTCTCTCTCCCAGGTCGACTCCCCTGGAGAGTGATGTCTCCATGCAACACGAACCAAGGGAATAGTTTGGTTCCGCAACACCTTCTCTCTGCGGTCCAAGATCTCTACGGGCTGCTCAGGGTAGCTGAGCGTCGGACCAACCTCAATCTCCGAGTGATCAAGTACGTGACTAGGGTCTGCCACGTACCGTCTCAACTGCGACACGTGGAACACATTATGCACTCCCTCCAATGCAGGAGGCAAGTCTAGTCTATACGCCACTGCACCTACCCTCGCCAGAATACCGAAGGGTCCGATGTAGCGTGGGCTAAGCTTTCCGCCTCTACCAAAACGAATCGTCCCACGCGTCGGAGAAATCCGTAGGAATACTAGATCGCCTACCTAAAACAAAACAGTCTTAACATGCAGTCTAAACAAACAACAAACACAACCAGAAAACAACAATCTATACCTGAAACTCAAGGGGTCTACGGTGGCTGTCGGCCCAATGCCGCTGTCTGTCCTGCGCCACTCGCAGTCTGTCTATGATGAGTTTCACCTTTTCTGCTGCATCCACGACCATTTCTGGTTCTAGCAAGGCTCTCTCTCCAACGTCGTCCCACGATAGCGGTGTACGACACCTCCGTCCATAAAGAGCCTCAAATGGTGACATCTCGATGCTGGCCTGGTAGCTGTTGTTGTAAGCGAACTCTACCAGGTGCAGATGATCCTCCCAAGAACCTCCGAGATCTAGAACGCAAGTGCGTAGCATATCCTCGAGAGTCTGAATAGTCCTCTCAGACTGCCCGTCTGTCTGGGGGTGATATGCGGTACTGAACTTGAGCTGGGTGCCCAAGCTAGCCTGCAGACTCCTCCAGAAGTGGGAAGTGAAACGACTATCCCGATCCGAGACGATGCTCACAGGAACTCCATGAAGTCTAACAATCTGTCGCACGTATATCTCTGCTAGCCTCTCTGTCGACGTGCCCACTTTGAAGGGTAAGAAATGGGCTGATTTGGTCAACCTGTCCACGATGACCCAAATCGCGTCCTTCCCTCCTGGAGAACGTGGAAGCCCTGAAACGAAATCCATGGTCACGTGCTCCCATTTCCATTCTGGAATCGGTAAAGGTTGAAGCAAACCTCCTGGCCTCTGCCGGTCTGCCTTTACCTGCTGGCACACTAGACACCGAGACACGAAGCGTGCTACCTCGCGCTTCATTCCATACCACCATACGTGCTCTCTCAAGTCCCGATACATCTTGTTGGCACCGGGATGCATCGAGTATTGAGAGCGGTGTGCCTCCTGCAAAACCTCCTCGCGTAGCTCCCCGCTAGGCACACATATCCTTGTGCCGTGCCGTAAAGAACCGTCATCTGCGATAGTGAAGTCGTCTGACAAACCCATCTGAACTTGGGTTCTGATACTCCTCAGAGTCTCATCATCGTACTGCGCAGCTCTGATCCTGTCCATCAGCTCGGACTGTACCTGCAATCCCCACATCTGAATCTCGGTACCGGGAACTAACACCTCAATCTCCAAGCTCTCTAAATCAGCCAACAAATGCCTATCTGTTGTCAAGTACATAGCCATCGGATACCTACTCAAAGCATCGGCGACTACGTTAGCCTTCCCTGGATGGTACTGCAATGATATGTCAAAGTCCTTCATCAGCTCTAACCATCTCCTCTGCCTCATGTTCAGCTCCTTCTGTGTGAATACGTACTTCAAGCTCTTGTGGTCTGTGAAGATTTCCACACGCTCTCCGTACAGGTAATGTTTCCACAGCTTTAGAGCGAAGATAACTGCTGCCAACTCTAAATCGTGGGTGGGATAATTCTTTTCATGAGGGCGTAACTGCCTGGAAGCATAGGCAATTACCTTCCCGTGCTGTTGAAGAACACATCCCAGACCCTTCCCTGAAGCATCACTGTAGATGGTAAAACCACCTGTCCCTGATGGCAACGTCAAAATTGGAGCTGTCGTCAACCTCTTCTTCAGCTCATCAAATACAGCCTGACACTCCTCCGTCCACACAAAATCCACATCCTTCCTAGTCAGTCTGGTCATCGGCGCTGCAATCTTGGAGAAGTCTTGTACAAACCTCCTGTAGTATCCTGCAAGCCCGAGGAAACTCCTGATCTCAGCTACCGAACTGGGGGTAGCCCACGACTCTACTGCCTCGATCTTCTTTGGGTTTACCGAGATTCCGTCACCCGATACCACATGCCCAAGAAATTCGACCTTGTCAAGGAAGAATTCACACTTAGAGAGTTTCCCGTACAGCTTCTCCCTCCTGAGAGTCTCTAAGACCAATCTCAGATGCTCTTCGTGCTCCTCCGGTGTCTTGGAATACACAAGAATATCATCGATGAACACCACCACGAACTTGTCAAGGTACTGGTGGAACACCTTGTTCATCAAGTTCATGAATACTGCCGGTGCATTGGTTAAACCAAATGGCATTACCATGAACTCAAACTGGCCGTATCTGGTCCGAAAAGCTGTCTTCGGCGTGTCTTCTTTCTTTACCTTCACCTGGTGATAGCCTGACCTCAAATCAATCTTTGAAAACACCCTCGCCCCGCTCAACTGGTCGAAAAGATCATCTATCCTCGGCAGCGGGTACTTGTTCTTGATAGTGATATTGTTCAAAGCTCTATAATCAATGCACATGCGCACCGTGCCGTCCTTCTTCGGTACGAACAATACCGGAGCTCCCCATGGTGATGAACTGGATTTGATGAAGCCTTTGTCCTGCAGCTCCTCAACTTGCTTCTTCAGTTCTGCCAGCTCGCTGTTGTTGACTCTATAGACATGTTGTGAAATGGGCTCCGCTCCTGGAACCAAGTCTATAGAGAATTCAACATCTCTGTCTGGCGGCAAGCCTGGCAACTCTTCTGGAAATACATCCAGGAACTCCGCTATCAGAGGATGTGGCAACTCCTCTTCTTCTGTCCTGGCTCCGCAAAATGTGCTCCCTCTCTGTTCCGCTGTTCCTCTAACGACCTCGAACTCCGGCTCTCCGGGTGGTCTAAACAATACTCTGCCTCTATAACAATCTATAGTAGCATGATGCCTGCTCAACCAGTCCATTCCGAGTACAATATCGTACCCCGGAAGTGGCATGACGAGTAAGCTCACGCTCAAGTCTCGGCCTCCTACTGACACTCTCCGGTCCTTGCAGTGATCACGGACTAGGATAATACCTCCTCCAGTCATGATCTTGCAAGTCCTAGCTAATGGTTCTGTGTCTAAATGATATCGAAGTGCATATGATACAGACACAAAACTATGGGAAGCGCCAGAGTCGAATAAGGTAAATGCAGGAATACAATCGAGAAGAACCGAACCTGTGATCAAGTCTCCTGCTGGCTCGATCTCCTCGACTGCCATGGCGTATGCTCGCCCCTGGGGTGCACCTCTCTGCTGCTGATGCTGGGCGAACTTCTGATTTTGCGGTGGAAGTGGTCCCCTCTGTTGTTGGCCTCCTGGTACGGTAGGTACCCTGCCTGGTCCTCTCTGGGCGGCTGCTCCACCCTGACCTGGACGAGTCCGAATGGTAGGGCAATCCCTCAGCTGATGTGTCGTCGATCCGCAGGACAAACATGAGCCCAATCTGTGCCTGCAGATATCTCTAGTATGTCCCATCTTCCTGCAGTACGCACACTGGATGGCGGGCTGAGTCTGCCTCTGCTGCTGTTGCTGAACCTGCCCTCGAGCTGGTACCTGGTGCTGTTGCTGAAAGTATCTCTGCTGCTGCTGAAAGTGTGGACGCTTGCCTGTTCCCGCACTACTGTTTGCCCCTCCGGTAACATCGCGTCCCCTCTTGGGCCTGAGGTCCAAGTCATCCTCGGCTACTTGGGCATCCATCAATATGCCCTCGTAGGTAGCTGTGCGACGTCCCGACGTGCGAGACTTGATCTCTCTTGTCAGCCCCTTTCTGAATTTTCGGGCCCTGTCCCCCGGATCTCTAATCATCGATGGCGCGAAGCGGCTCAGGCGGGAAAACTCCGCGGCATACTCGTCGACGGACGAGCTCCCCTGGGCTAAGTCATGGAACTGACTCTCCAAAGCTCCCAGGGCGACATCAGGAAAGAACTTTTCTTTGAAGAGCTCCTTGAAAGCTTCCCAAGTGAGTCCCCCGCGCAAGAGTCTCGGCTCCGTGCGAAACCACGTCAAGGCAATGTCGAACATCTGGCTGCCAGCGGCCTCGATCTGGAGCGCCTCTGGAATCTGCGCCAAACGCAAGTTCCTCTCGATGTCCTCTAGCCAATCATCGGCGTAGAGTATCCCTTCTGTCCCCTTGAACTCCCGAGGCATCATCCTCTTGAAGTCCACAATGGTGCCCGGCCTCTGTTGTTGCTGACCAGGTTGTTGCTGCTGCTGAGTGACTCTCTCCACAGCTTGGAGAGCCACTTGGTGAGCATTTTCCATGTTCACCCTCATCATCTCTGTCTGGGCCTGATGTGCCTCAGCCTGCACTCTCTGAGCCTCTGCCAACGTCCTCTGGGCATCGACCATGCCCTGTATCAAAGCGAACATCTGTGCCCCATCGACGGGCACACCTCCTGGATGCTGAGCTGGTGGTGGTGGAGGTGGTGGTGCCGTCGTAGCTGTGGGGACCCTCTGAACTGGTGGTGGAGGACCCCCGAATGCTGCAGACACTCCCACTTGTCCTGGAGATGTAGGAGGTGGTGCTGATGTCTGTCCGGCAGCGCGAGAGGTGGCAGACCTCTCTGTATCTGCTGCTCCGAGTCTCTGGGATCTCCTTGGCGGCATACTGAAGACAGATCGAAAGATTCAATTAAGGCAATAGATATGATATCAAGGAAGGACAGAAAAATTTCTAAAGGAATTAATCATTAAGAATAGTATCATAAGAATCAGAATTCCCTAATTGTGATTGAGCATATCCTTGGCCTAATTTCTATTTTCTAAAACAGTCTAAGACTATGACTAGACCTGCATGGGCCACCACTAAAAACGTGTCACGACCCGCACCCGGAAATTGGGCATGAGTCGTGGGTACGTCCAGCCTACGCCGCAGCATCGGCGGTAGAACGCTGTCTAGGTCACAAACATAGTATATCCTGTCAATAGTCTCAACTCCGTACGGAGGACAATGATAAATCAAACACAGTTCTATAATATACTCAATCACAACTATAACATAATGGCACGATAAGAATTGAAAAGAGTTCTATTTAAACCAAACACAAGAAGTCCAACTCAAATCCTGGGTCTAAATGACCTCACAAAGTCACAATTAAAAATAAATACATCTCAGTCTCAGTCTCAGTCTAAAACAATAATGCAGAAAGTAATCTAAGCAGGGGCAGGCAAGTTCTCCTCTAGGATAGGCACCTCCTCTGGGATTTCTGGGGTGAAATCCTCCTCTATTCCTGGACCGTAATGAGTAGGGCAAAAGTCCTCCAGGTTCTCTGAAAATGTTGTTATCCAGTCAGGATTGGAGCGAAGCACAAGCACTAACAGCAGTTTCATTAAATTGACGAAATCTATAAACAGTGTAAGAGATACAAGATGGAAATAAAGGCTGAACATGTGAAGTACTGGAGAAATGAAATAGACAATAAAGCATCTAGCAATGAGCAATAAATAGTGAATGCTAGAACAGGTAAATCTGAATAAAGATAAAACATCTAGCTAAGTGTTTGAAATATTAGTTAATTATGTGATCGGTTTGGGACTGGATCAGGCTGGTTATATATGATTAGCTATGATTCTTTTAGGTCAGGCTAACCCCATGGTTAGCTATGGTGCATATAATGGTCAGGCTAATCATATATAACAGCTATAGAGCATATAAGTGGTCAGGCTGCACCCGACGTGAGAAGTGGGGTGAGCTATGGTGCATATAATTGTTTGGATATGATCACATAATCTACTAATAGTTCCCCATCCCCCAGCTAGCACGATGGATTCCAACCACGACTCCTCGTGATGGGGATCTAGGGTGCTAACCCGTGTATCCATGGTGTCGGAATCAAGTATGTAATACACTACAATTTATAGAAGTAATCAACAATGAAAACTGTCAGAGAATGTACTCGCCTGTGGTCCTGAGCAGAATGTGAGGATCGAGGTCCAAAATGGAATCACAATGACCTATTTATGGAAATTCAATGTTAATTAATAATTAAAAGAATAACATGCTTAACAATTTAAAAACGAGGTTTCTAGGTCATGTCTAAGGTTTGCTGGTCAATACTAGGTCCAACTAAGTCAATTGGTCTAAATCCGCCACTTACTAGCTAACACTAGCTATTCTAGGTATTTACCTAAGTTTCTAAGTGATACTAGCTTATTACTACTAATACTAGATACTAGATACTAGATATATATATATAAAACTCATTTTAATTAGTACAAAGTTAATACCTTAAATATATAGCATGCTTTAACTAGATGCTCATAATACCTAAACATTTGCTTAGCTAAAAACCCCATATAGTTGTAACTACAGTTCAGTTTTGAACTGACTGTGTACAACCACCTACTGCACTACACTTCCCTCTGAAATTTACTGATACTAGAACCCTGCACAAAATCCCCTTGCACTCAGACACCCACTGAAACACAGGTTCTGAAATACACACACACACACACAGCCACAATAATACACTGCACACAACCCTTATCTAACTGATACTCTCACTAGTTCCACATGGCACACACTGAAATCTGGAATTTCCCCAAATCTCACACATCATAACTCCCTCACATGTACATATGCATATGACATAAACATCAATTAAAACCCCCAACTCCTTAACTGATACTTGACTGCACAATGAATTTCTGCTCACAGCTCACACATAGATACATCCCCTGTTCACTGCACACAGCCAAATCACATAGGTTCTAGTTTAACTCACACAGCTACATGTAAACCTACACACAGTGCTGAATTCTACACTGCCTGATACTCCACACACAGTACATAACACCCAGATTTGGGATACACACACACAGACACAGTACAGAAGCTAATTCCTGATATACTACACCCAATTCACACAGGTTATATTGAAGTTGAAATAACCTGGGCACTGACACTAGTATACACCCACACACAGTGCTCTACCCGACTGCACCCTGTACTGGAACTACAAGTTCAGCATATTGTATGCTGTAGTTCACTGCTACTATACTGATACTTAAATATCAGTCCCCATAATACCTTGTTGCTGACACAGGGACACAGTCAATCTATACGCCTATGAAATTTATCTGGGTATACCCAAATATGCAGAAATTAGAATACCTAGATAAGTAAACCCTAATAGACATTCCATCAACCACAGGAAGGGCATGAACGAATCCCACATCAAGAACTCCAAAAAAACCCAAACCTAAACCCTAAAATCATAATCAAATCTATTCGTATGAGATAAAATCAGTCTACCTACAAATCCTAGGGTTAGGGTTCCTGGAAAATTGGGGAAAACCCCATGCGGGTCACCAACCTAATCCAAAACCCTAAATCTGAATTACACAGTAAAGGGGTGGGTTCCTAATAACCATCAACATCTGAAAACAGGAATTTAATGAAGAAAAACTAGGGTTTTACCTGCAGGGAAGGTTTCTTCAATGAAGTTCTTCTTTTCCAAGGCTTCCTGACCCTCGTTCCTTGCTTTGGAGAAGGAGAAAATGGAACCCTAGGTTTAATCTCGAAAATGGGGTGGGGAATAGGTTTCTCTTGTGGAGGCTAGGGTTTCCTTTCTCTCTACGTGAAGAATAGCCTAGAAAGAGGCTTCCTTTTATATAAACAACTAGGTTAGGGTTTCCAAGCTTAGTTTTAGGTTAAACCTTTATGTTAAGTCACGTAGAACCTAATAGACTCAGGTTAAGTCAGTCTAGGGTATTGAGGGTTCACCCTAATTTTAAATTCTAGGGTTTTGCTAGAATAGGGTTTTCTAACTAGGGTTTACTCATTAGGGTTGTCCTAATGGATTTCTAGGGTTAGACCTAAAACTAAATATTATTAACAACATATAATTACTTTATAAAACTCAGCAGAATAATTAAATAAATAATTATTTAAAAATGGTGAAATTACACAAATGCCCTTATTTGGAAAAAGTGGTAGTGACACAAGTATTCCTGGTCCTATGTATTTTGGGACTAGGGCGTGACAATTGTCATGGATGATCCTTCATGGAAAGATAAAGCGGTATATGACGTGATGCTTGATAAAGTTGATCATATATGATATTTTGACTTCATCGAGTGGTACGGCTTTCGCCCACTTGGAGAAGTAGTCGGTAATAACGAGGATAAACCGATGTCCCTTAGACGAAGGTGGACTGATTGGTCCTATGATGTCCATGCCCCAGGTTTCGAATGGCCAAGACGCAATGGTCAAGTGTAGGAACTCTGAAGGATGGTGGATAAAGTCTGCGTGGATTCAACATGCTCAGCACTTCCTTACATAGTCAACAACATCCGCGACCATTGTCGGCCAATAGTAACCCATTCTTCGGAGACAGTCCTATAGTTTAGGTCCGGGTAGATGAGTAGTACATACCCCATCGTGAGCCTCGATGAGAGCCTGCTTCGCTTATATATTTGATAGGCATCGTAGAAGAAGACCATCGTGGGAACGGTGATACAATAATTTGGTAGCGTATCATAATAGAATCAGAGAGAACATCTTCTGATGGAATTGGCTTTCTTTGGGTTCTCGGAAAGAATTCCATAGACTGCGTAGTCGATGAATGGGAGTCACCAATCTTGGGAGTCAGTGCTTGTCTCTATTGAGTAGCTCAGGCATAGATAGAGGTTGTTCTTCGGGAAGACCTGCTCTTGACCGACTACGGTGATCAGTTCATGAGTATTGACTAAAACAACTAAAGAGGCTACGAAGCTAGCCAGGGTGTCAGCCTTGATATTTTGTAACCGAAGGACGTGCTCTATGAAGAACCCCTTGAAGGTGGAGATAATGCTGAGCGCGGCTTGGTGGTAGGAAATCAAGTCTTCATTCCAGACTTTGTACTCACCTTGAACTTGATTGACTATCATCTTGGAATTGCCGTAGGTTTCCAGATAGTCTACTCTCACTTATTTAGCGAGTTGGAGCTCGATGACGAGGGCGTTGTACTCTTCCATATTATTGAAGCATGGATCTGTGAGGGAGTAAGCGTGGTTGATGACCAGATTGTATAGGAAAATCAATACTATCCCAATGCTAGCGATAATATCGTCTTTGGGCCCTGTTCTTGAAGCACCGTCAAAAAATATTCGTCAAACGACTTTTGTGCTTGTGGTCATGTTTGAGTCTGCTACTTCGTCTAGAATCTTCTCGTAGATCTTCGAGGTTTCCTGCACAGCTTTACCACTAGAGGTTCGAAAGTCGTAGTGGGTGTCGAATCTTCCTCCAGCGGTCGACTCAGTCTATGAAAGCGAACGACCAGAGGCTCAGGTGCTTTCTTGTACAGTTTTACCATGAAGGGAGGGACTGTGTCGGAAGCGCTTGCTTTAAGATAGACTCTCAAGGGCTCATTCGATGTTGTCCTAGTCTCTGCATCTTCATCAGCATCATTACCCAGGGTCTGAAGCAGACTCCCTGGGATGATGCTGATTGATGAACCTGGGTCGATGTGCATCCAGTCCACCTTAATGGCGCCAATATACCTTGTATAATACCTAGGACGATTGTGCTGATTGTTCTTCAACAATATATCTTGTTGCGAGAACGTGATATTGGGTATCGCCTCCACCATATTATTGCAGTGGGAGCATGCCGCAGAATCCTCAGCTGGCAGCTTGACCTGCACCAAGTAGGTATCGACATTCTGCAATACCTCACTCAGAGCAACCCGAATAACTTTGGAGAGTCGGAGAAGCTCTAATAGTGACAACTTTGCTGGAGTATTGGCGAGTTATGCCAAGATATCGAAGTTATAGGTCTTCTCCAATCCTTAAGCTATATATTTGTACAGTGGTCTGTCGAAGCAAGTTTATTTCTGCTTGGACTTGTCTGTTGTTGGAGGCTGTGATAGACACGGATCGAATGTGGCAATTAGGAGCACACCATCATCAAGGATGTCGTACTCCCATTGGTACGCTAGTCCTAACCTCGTTGTTCCTGCAATAGCTTCTTCGGAAGGGATATAAATCTTGTAGTAGGACTTGGACTTATTGCCCTTTGATTTGGTGGCAGAAGGTGTTGTCTGCTGCATCAAGTCTGAAGCAAGATCAGGATGGACCCACATGACCTCCCCCGTGATTTGGTGAGAGGTATCATCCAGGCTGTATGGTCATAAGCTGGCGGGAGATTGACAACCTCTATTGTTGCCCGGGGGATCAAGATTACTCCGTCTTGGGCTTCCGTCGCTGGAAAGTTGTCGAACAGGAGGGCTACCATATTTACGGCGACTATCTCATCATCGAAGTCTAGAGTGAGGGTCTTGGTGTCAAAAAGCCACTGGATGTACCGCTTCAGTGTATAGCAGTATCACGTCGCATGATGGACGTAAAGGTGGTAGTGATAGTACTTCAGGTTATTCACTTCGGCTGCCTCAACAGGCATTTGACATCACGGAGCTGAAGCATGTTTCTTTGCATCATTACATCAAAGATTACCTTGACATCATTATCTTTGAAGGAGTAGGTTTCCTTCAATTTTGGAACCTCTGTGGGCTTTTGCTCAGGCTTCTTGGCTATATTGAATATCAGAGCCTGCTTTCCCTTGCCATTCTGGGCGCTATTGTCGTTGTTTTTGTTGTTGATATAAGGGTGCTTTCTCCTATCATCCGCTATAAGGATCTGTATTCCCAAGAGGTTGGCGTCCTTCACCTTCTTCTCAGCATCGACCGTATTTATGGTGAATGTCGTCTAGTCTTTAAACTTAGAGTCACCCATCCAGAGGCTGAATGTGGGAAGAAGATTCCTCCGACAGGTTTACATCAGCTTGGACTCAGGGTTACCGTAACTTCAGTTCTGCTTGCCTGTACCATTCAATGTGCTTCCGTACAGACTCTTTCTTTCTTTATATGATATCCATTAACGAGGACATTGTTATGTTATTTCCCCCATCGTATAATCGAGCAAGGAAAAGGCCTTTGAGGTTAATAAATAATAAAATATAGTTATCATGGAGGCTGCAGAACCAATCGATGGCTATTCCAAATAATGCCCCAACAAAGACCTTGGTTAAGAGGGCGTCGATGCGAGGAAGATGCCCTGTTGTCGTCTCAAAATAACTCATGAATTGACAGAATAATGTCTTTCCATCAAATGGAGTAAAGTTGAAGGCTTTTACTTGGGCGGATACGTTACGGCTCTCTACTTGAGGGGACACGGTTGTCGAATCCTGAGCTCGCACAGTGAGTCTTGATTGCCATTAGAGTCTAGGCGGGCCCGGAGTTCTCGTATCTCCCGTATTGCTTCCCGAGATTCATTGACTGCGGAAGGAGCATACGATCCAGGTATGGGATGGTTACCGCCAGCGGATGGAGCGATTGCATTAGAATCCCCGTTCGTCCCGGGCTTCAGTCTTGCTTGACTAGAGGCCTTCGCTGGTTGTCGGGCCATATTTGCCTTAATTTTTTAGCATTTTCTGGGTTAAGGCTTACAATGATGCACTCATTATTTGCATCATGGACTCGAGGGTTTTGATGCGCTGCCGATCGTTAGGGCCCTCGTGATCGTCCCCTGCCATGTATGTTGTTCTCACATGGGGAGAAATGGTTGGGACGGTAGACATCATACTTTCAGCCTCGGACGCTTGTAGTAAATAGTCCTCCAGGAAAGTTGGCAGCATTGCATCCTCTTCAGACTCGTAGGGAACACTACCCCCAGCGTAGGAAGCTGCGTCCACTTGACGAGGGTGGCTACCCCCAGGGACCTCAATATTTGTTCCTTGGGAATCATCGTCTTCACGGAACGCCAGATTATCATGGAGGTCCGGGGGATTATAACCCCCTGCTTGCATAGCTATCTGAGATGTCACTCTCTATCCCCAAAATATATTTTGGGATATATTTATTTTTTGCTTAGAGTATTTTTTGCTTACGAGATTAATTAGGTTGCATGCATGGAGACTAGACTCATTCTTTGGTTAAATTAGACCTATGGTTTAATTATTGAATTAGTTCATTCATGAGTTGAACCCATGGTCTAATCCTCAAACCCTAACTATAAAACCCAATATCTTCTCTCTCTTCCCTCATTCTCTCATTTTCTCTTCTTTCTTCATTTAGGCAAGTACACCTTGCACCATATAAAAAAATCTCTTGATTTTTTATTATTATTTTTTTCTTGCATTTTATTAGTCTATTATGTGCTCATGATAATTCTAAACCCTTTAGTACTTGGGGTTTTTGGTTTTAATGGATGGATTTGAGTAGATCTACATTCTAAGTTTAGGGTTTTCATCGGTTCCTTGATTTTTTGGTGGTTTTGATCTACTAAAACATAGTATTTTTAATAAATAGTTTTTGGGATGGATGGAGCACTTTATTTTGAGCATTTTGGCTTTTGGTTCATTTAATTCGGAGTAAAAATAAAGTTTTTATGAAGGAAATAAAATTTTAATTTTTAGAGTTCTTGCCATGGCTGAACTTGCTGCCTGGAGAAGACGAAGTCTCATGTTACCATGCGGCCGTGCGGTCTGAACTCATGCAGCTAGGCGATCTGAGCTCATGCGGTTATGCGGTCTGAACTCATGCGGACATGTGGTCTATGATGATGCGGCCATACGGTTTATGCACATGCAGTCTGAACTCATACGGTCATATGGTCTGAGCTCATGCGGCCATGCAGTCTGAACTCATATGGCCATGCGGCCACTACGGTCAATGACCATACGACGATGTGACCTCTACAGTCAGCGACCATACGACCATGCGACCCATGCGGCTATACGACCAGACTTCCTATGCAGCGTAGATCTATGCAAAAATTGATTCTATGCAGCAGCTGATCCCCATGCGGCCTTGATCTTTATGTGCGCATTCGGCCCCTTGCACACGCTTTATTTGACTGGTTTTGTTGAATGCTCCTTTGGACTTTATGGGATGTATGTGTGACTTTGATGACCACAAGAGTATTAGACTCATCTATGTGCCATTACCCAACCACTTGTATCCGTGCTGATACACTTACTACATGCTATGTGTTCCTGCGTGCTAAGTGTTCCTACGCAATTATATTATGAGTGTAATATTTATACTCTGTTGTAACTCTGAGCTATGTGACATGTGATATGACTTAATCTCCAGCATGGACATAAGGGTTAGTCAATGACCAAGCGTGGCTAGGATCTGTTGATTGTTGCATGACCCTGGGGTGAATCCAAGTTAAACTGCAAAGTGATAAGTGAATTTGTATCTAGCATGGCCGTACTATGGTACATCATATAAGAAGAATACCATATGACCACTGTCATGCCCCAGTCCCAAAATACGTAGGACTAGGACATGTAAGCATGCCAGCCGTATAAATATGGCACTCCAATATATGGAACCCATAACACACGTACGCTGTAATATGAATAACAATTCATAGTGGTATATATATATGTCGCAGTGCATAACTAAATCTCATCCACAGAAAACATAAATAAATAAATAACCAACTTCTATATAACTAGATCTTAATATGAAGTATCTAAAGATGACAGTCGGATGGAAACAAATCCACTGCCGAACTAGAATATAAAAGCAAACACAGTATAAGTACATCAACTAACAATCACTGAGACACGAAGAGAAGTCATTCTCGAAAATATAAGTAACCAGTCCAGATCTGCGCTCCTGCGAATACTCATAAACATCTACACCTGAAAAGGAACCAGGTCCTCAGAAGGACATAACAAGATACATAGAAGCATGCCAATAAAGTACTGAAATAAACATGCAATGGGTCGCCTAACCGTCTAAGTGAATGCAGTTTAAGAACAACTTTCCCAACGCATGGGCTATCTGGCTAAAATGGGATTAGCATGATTCTCTTGGAGATTCAGGGGCCTACAAAGCATGTCGTCTTTTGAACGGCAGAGGCCGCCTAATAATATAAAATATATAGTGATCATCATGACCGTACATCTCTGGCGGAGCGTATGGTTACACAAGAAAAGTGAAACGGAGCCCACACGCCTTACTTGTTGTTCTTCTCATCCCATGCTCTAAGCATGTCACATCCATGACATGATAATACCTCTAATAACTGCCAAGTCTACTAGCATGCAAAGTTTCTAACATCAGTTATTCCTAACGCACGGCCCATACGTACAGGAGGCCAAATCCTGCACGCAAGTCCGTGATCTATATGGACTCACAAGTCGTGTAACAACTGTGTCATGGACAATGAGACCTAAAGAATGCCTCGTGATAATGGGGTGGTCTCATAAACTAGGTCACATGCATATACATAATAAAAACAGAATACGACGTCACCGTCGTTGCACCCAAGTTTTCTTGGACGCGCAATTTATGTAGCAGTTAAAATAAATAAACTAAATAGACAGAAATAAGGATACATGCAACATATAGAATATAAGTAACAGTACAATGGCAAGGTATACTTGCCTGACAAGAAAGCTGCATAGTACCAATAACCTGCTCCTAAAGTCGCGCAGAACAATCCGATAGGTCCTATATACATATTGTATAACACAATACACATCAGCCATTACACTAGCACATACACAACCTTAATTACACTGGACCTAGAGGGTACGCTAGGGTGACACTGGTCGACTAACAGGGTAAAATACGCGTCTAATTACGTGGGTGTCAAGTCTGCGATTGCTGCGCAAAATCAGACAGTCAAAATAACACGGGTCTAGCCAGTACGTCAGTGTACATAAGGCAGACAATTTCCTAATATTCAGGTCACAAAGTCAAGGTAAATATGTGGGCAAAATTCACGGTGTCCTAGGGTCGTACAACAAGTAAACACATATATAGTCATAATTATTATTTAGCATTTACTTAATTATACGATATATATATATATATATACCAAATTGAACCATATACGCATACGCGTATGTATATGTATACGAGTTGGGTTCACCGACTCAGGGTCTGATGTCAACTAACTGTCATAAAGCAATACTAATGTCCTAATAGCATACACACAAGCACACATAAGAAGGAAAAGAGGGACAGGTTTGAACCTCGGGGTTAGCATACACAGGCACGAGGATCGGGAATGACTGCTGCAGGTTGTCTTTGGCGAGGGTGACGGGTCCATAATGATGATGATAACGAGGGTAATAATGATTGGGTTAATATTGATGATGATGAGAATAGTGATTGGTAATGATTAGGTTAATGATGGTGATTAGGGTGATGATGATGGTGATAAGATGATGAATATAATTAGGTTATGGTGTTGATGATGATATGGTAGGGATGATGGTAATGTTGATGATGGGGATTATAATAGTGATGATGATTATAATGGAGATAATGATGATATGGCGATGATGATGGTAATGATGATGGAAATAATGATAATGGTGATTAGGGATGGGATAATGGTGATGATGTCGATGAAGATAGGGATGATGGTGATGATAATTAAGGATGATGAAGATGTGATTAAGGGATAATTAATGGTGATGGTTTTGATTACAAATGGTGATGATGATAATAAGGTAGGTTAGGATGATGATGATGATTGAAAGGGGTGAGGCTGCTCCGGCCAGGGGAGGTCCGGCGAGGAAGAGGAGGAGGACAAGGAACAGGAAGAAGGTGGTGGTCGTGTTAATGGGAGATGTAGAGTGGTGGTGGTCGAGGTGAACAGGGAATGGTGGAGGTGATCGACTCAGGCGGAGGCAGGGTCATGCTGTGTTCGTGGTGTTGACTGGAGATGGGAGGAAGTGCTTAGGCGGAGGAGATGGTCGCAGGTCATCGTGAGGGACGGTGGTGGCGGTCGTGGAGTTCTCAGGCGGGTGGTCGGGTTGATAATGGTGGTGGTGGTGTAGACGAGTCGAGGGGATCCGGCGGGAGGTCGACGGTGGAGGAGTCGAGCAGGGAGGACAGGAAAGAGGAGAGGAAGTCGTGCCGGTAGTGTTACAACGTTCAGCTGTCGGCGGAGGGGTCGAGATCTAGGCGATCAGCGGCTCTGGGGTGCTACACAGTCGGGGTCGTGGTTTAGGCGTGGGGAGTCATCTCCGGCGAGTTGGCCGGGGACGATGGAGTGGACAGGAAGAAGAGGAGGAAGAGGATAATTGGTGTTGGTGGGTCAGGGCACTGGATGGCCGACGGTTCCGATCTCCGGTGAGGCTTCGGTCGGGTCTGCGCAGGGAAGGAGGTTAAGGATGATGAATAGGAGGTTGGGTCGGCTAGGTGGTTGGGGATGGTTTAGAAAAATAAAGAAAAGTGAAGGAAAAGTTTTTTATATACATGTAGAACTTGGGTTGGGTGTTTGACCTAGAAAATTTGGGCTTGGTCAACTCCTCCTTGGAGTGGGCCTTGGCTTCTCATGTAGGTATTGGAGGGCTATAATTTGCATTGTTTAAAATGCATGGCTAGAGTTAGATGGGGGTGATGTTTGTGTGTTTGCACATTCCAAAAGTCATGAAAAAAATTTATATGAAGAAAAATTAGGTTTCTTCATGTACTGTATCCAATGGTGTGGATACGTTTATGCACTTTTGCATAAAAGCTCCCAACAATTAAAAAAATTACACAAAGATAGAAATTGGATTAAATTAATTAAAATTAATGCACAAGGTGTTCTAAGATTAATTAGAAGTACATGGGGATAAAATTAGGTGGCACACAAGTATCATGGACATAGGGGACTCAAGATAGAATATTATCATAAATTGGGTTGTACGAAACGGGTCAAGATTGTGTCTCCAATTTCGATTGGAACGCACAAGGATACAGAGTCAAATTTATTTAGAATTAAATATAAAAGTCTGTGACGAGTATTGTGCGACTAAAATGTAGCACAAAAGAGCATAAATATAAGTTACACATTGGTCAGGATAGAAGGCGGGCATGTTTAGGACAAGGATATGAAATTTGTAGGAAGGCAATGGCTAGTGTAATGCTCCAATTATCGAAGCAACGGTAAGGTGCGCTAAGTGATATAAATATTATAAAATTAAATAAAATACCGTGTTCTATTTCTAATTGGATTCAAACTAGCCCTAGTCCCACTGTCTAAGCCAAGTAGGCCTAATTTTGGGTGAGGGTGTTTACAATCTACCCAACTTAAAACAATTTCGTCCTCAAAATTAAAATAGGGCATAATTCTCTCTACTTAATCTTACTTGATCATAATCTAAAGGGATTCATCTCAAGTTAACAATGCAATTTTTACCCAACTTAGATTTTACCCATCTATCATATAAGGCTATATATTTAGGAAAGACTTTCTTAAATTATTTAATCGTGTTATTCAATCCTCAAAAGTTTTAACACCAATATATCACATATGATACGCCCTTAATTACGGAAAATAATCATCAAGTAATGTAATTTACCTATGGGGTATATCTAGTACTTTCTGTGTATCATACTTATACCAAGCACGAGCATTCGTCTTTCCGAAATAGGGGAAGATGGGGAGCAATAATAAAGAATTCAAGGTGGAGGTGATAGAATAGAAGTATGAGGATCAAGGCGTTTAAAGAATTCAAATGGGAATTGTCAAGGCAGGTGTGGATTAAAATCCTATTTGGTAGATTCTTATTCACATGCTCATATTAGTACAGTTATGTAACTGATACTATATGCTCAGACATGCCTAAGGGCAAGTATATCCGTCTACTAGTCAACTATGTATCTCAATCCACGTAAAGTAGTCATGGGAAGAGCGAACCAAGCGTACTAAGGTTAGCTAGACCTTAATACACTATTTCTGATTTAGACAATGTATTAGTGTGGGCCCCCCAATAATACATATGTCATGAACAAGCTCGATAAAAGAATAGGCTTGCAAAACTAGGCTATAAAATAGCACCATAAGTCGAGAGTCAGAAAATATAAGTACGCTAGATTATGATAAAAGAAGGTACATAATAATTCAAGTTCACAAAGAAGATAAGACTCTACAATCTCTACAGTTATCATACTACTCCTTGTCTAAGTCTCTAGTCGACCAAATGGGGTATGTGCCTCTAAGTTCTACAGTCTGGATAAACACTATCGTCTTATGCTAGCATGTAGTTAATGTCATTCAATTATAATTCATCAATTGGTCAAAAGAACTATGTGATGCTAGGTTGTGAGGCATACTACCCAACTTAAAATAATTAACTAATACTGTAACTGCATTTAGGGGTTTCTACAAAATAATATTGTCCTTGTAAATAATGTAGAAACTCTTGTTTGGGTATAAGAGGGAAAGATCTTGGTACTTATTAAGGTATCATATTACATTATATAGGTAATGGTCATCTTAAGTCTTAATCATAGTACTTATAGAACAAAAGCATTAATATTAAGAATGGAGAAGTTACTGGCTCTCAAGTGAAAGAGGACATAACCTGTTTTGAGATATGGATACAAATTACACGATTTAAAACTAAAGGATAATCATAAAATTATAATCTAAATGAACATCCCATACTATCAAGTTTTAACTATCAAGCACAAAATTTCAAAATTTATGATTACAACTATAATCCTAGCAAACTATATATCCTAACATAAAAAAATCACTTGGCCTACAAGCAGAAGGGTTAGGGGCACGAATTAAAAGATGAAGAAAAAAATTTAGTCATCGCACAAATAGCGAACGTTAAGGTTTCGGAGGAACAAGATATAAAATTAAATAGAGAGACTCTTGATAATGTCATGGTTTTCTAAGGGGAAAGTGGTATGCTAGTCTCTATGTTCGAAGTATGATCAAGGAAGATATTATATTCATTCCTCTTGGCTTTCTAAGGCAATGTTTTGCTAATATTAAGACAAGAAGCTAAATTTATAGTTTTCTAATACTATCGGTCTATGAAAGTTAGGTTCAGTCCTAATATTCAACCTTGGATTTCTATTGGTTCCTCAATACTATGGTCAAACAATATGGTTAATTTTCTTACTAACTCTAGTAGTGTCTATACTACCCTCAAGTCATTCATAATACATCAAAGGATAATGGTAAACCAATCTATAGATAAGGGATTCTAGGGTTCATTAGGTATTCTAAACTTAGTGATGTGTCAATATTCTAGTTGTATTCTTAGTAGGAATGTTACCCTAATTATCATCCTAACAACAAGGATTCCTATATTCTAGGAGAGGCTATACTCAAGGAACTATTAGGGAAGCACATGAATCAAGCAGGATGTAATTATTCAAATAGAACAGATTGGAAGGAAGATGAGTCAGTCAAATGTAGATGAGATCCTATACTCTATTCCTAAATGCAGGCTTGCTCGGTACAGTAATGTAACCGAGACAATATGCTCTCGACCTGTATGGGCCACCACTAAAATCATGTCACACCCCAGTCCCAAAATACGTAGGACTAGGATACGTAAGCATGCCAGCCGTATGAATATGACACTCCAATATAAGGAACCCATAACACACGTATGCTGTAATATGAATAACAATTCACAGTGGTATATATATATATGTCGCAGGGCATAACTAAATCTCATCCACAGAAAACATAAATAAATTAATAACCAATTTTTATATAACTAGATCTCAATATGAAGTATCTAAAGATGACAGTCGGATGGAAATAAATTCACTATCGAACTAGAATATAAAAGCAAACACAACATAAGTACATCAACTAACAATCACTGAGACACAAAGAGAAGTCCTTCTCGAAAATATAAGTAACCAGTCCGGATTTGCGCTCCTGCGAATACTCATGAACATCTACACCTGGAAAGGGACCAGGTCCTCAGAGGGACATAACAAGATACATAGAAGCATGTCAATAAAGTACTGAAATAAATATCCAATGGGTCGCCTAACCATCTAAGTGAATGTAGTTTAAGAACAACTTTTCCAACGCATGGACTATCTGGCTAAAATGGGATTGGCATGATTCTCTTGGAGTTTCAGTGGCCTAGAAAGCATGTCATCTTTTGAACGGCAGAGGCCGCCTGATAATATATAATATATAGTGGTCATCATGACCACGCATCTCCGGCGGAGCGTACGGGTTACACAAGAAAAGTGCAACGGAGCCCACACGCCTTACTTGTTGTTCTCCCAACCCCATGCTCTAAGCATGTCACATCCATGACATGATAATACCTCTAATAACTGCCAAGTCTACTAGCATGCAAAGTTTCTAACAGCAGTTATTCCTAACGTACGGCCCATACGTACAGGAGGCCAAACCCTGCACGCAAGTCCGTGATCTATATGAGACTCACAAGTCGTATAACAACTTTGTCACTGCCAATGAGACCTAAGAATGCCTCATGATAATGGGGTGGTCTCATAAACTAGGTCACATGCATATACATAATAAAAATAGAATACGATGTCACCGTCGTTGCACCCAAGTTTCCTTGGACGCGCAGTTTATATAGCAGTTAAAATAATGAACTAAATAGATAGAAATAAGGATGCATGCAACATATAGAATATAAATAACAGTACAATGGCAAGGTATACTTGCCTAGCAAGAAAGCTGCGTAGTACCAATAATCTACTCCTAAAGTCGCGCAGAATAATCCGATAGGTCCTATATACATATAGTATTACACAACACACATCAGCCATTACACTAGCACATACATAACCTTAATTACACTGGACTCAGAGGGTACACTAGGGGTGACACTGGTTGACTAACAGGGTCAAATGTGCGTCTAATTATGCAGGTGTCAAGTCTGCGATTGCTGCATAAAATCAGACAGTCAAAATAATACGGGTCTCGCCAGTACGTCAGTGTACATAAGGCAGACAATTCCCTAATATTCAGGTCACAAAGTCAAGGTAAATATGCGGGCAAAATCTACGGTGTCTTAGGGTCGTACAGCAAGTAAACACATATATAGTCATAATTATTATTTAGCATTTACTTCATTATACGATAAATATATATATATATATATATATATATATATATATACCAAATTGAACCATATATGCATACGCGTATGTATATGTATATGAGTTGGGTTCACCGACTCAGGGTCTGATTTCAACTAACTGTCATAAAGCAATACAAATGTCCTAATAGCATACACACAAGCACACATAAGAAGGAGAAGAGGATCGGGGGTGACTGCTGCAGGTTGTCTTGGCGAGGGTGACGGGTCCACAATGACGACGATGACGAGGGTAATAATGATTGGGTTAATGTTGATGATGATGAGAATGGTGATTGGTAATGATTAGGTTAATGATGGTGATTAGGGTGATGATGATGGTGATGAGATGATGATGATAATTAGGTTATGGTGTTTATGATGATATGGTAGGGATGATGGTGATGTTGATAATGGGGATTATAATGGTGATGATTATTATAATGGAGATGATGATGATTACAATGGCGATAATGATAGTAATGATGATGGAAATAATGATAATGGTGATTATGGATGGGATGATGGTGATGATATCTATGATGATAGGGATGATGGTGATGATGATTAAGGATAATAAAGATGTGATTAAGGAATGATTAATGGTGATTATTTTGATTACAAATGGTGATGATGATAATAAGGTAGGTTAGGATGATGATGATGATTGAAGGGGGTGAGGCTGCTCAGGCCAGGGGAGGTCCGACGAGGAGGAGGAGGAGGACAGGGAGTAGGGAAAAGGTGGTGGTCATGTTAATGGGAGGTGTAGAGTGGTGGTGGTCGAGGTGAACAGGGAATGGTGGAGGTGATCGACTCAGGCGGAGGCGGGGTCCTGCTGTGTTCGTGGTGTCGACTGGAGATGGGAGGAAGTTCTCAGGCGTAGGAGATGGCCGCGGGTCGTCGTGAGGGACGGTGGTGGCTGTCGTGGAGTTCTCCGGTGGGTGGTCGGGTTGATAATGGTGGTGGTGTTATAGACGAGTCGAGGGGATCCGGTGGGAGGTCGACGGAGGAGGAGTCGAGCAGGAAGGAAAGGGAAGAGGAGAGGAAGTCGTGCCAGTGGTGTTGCAGCATTCAGCAGTCGGCGGAGGGGTCGAGCTCCAGGCGATCAGCGGCTCCGGGGTGCTGCACAGTTAGGGTCATGGTTCAGGCGTGGGGAGTCGTCTCCAGCGAGTTGGCTTGGGACGATGGAGTGGACAGGAAGAAGAGGAGGAAGAGGATGATTGCTGTTGGTGGGTCATGGCGCTGGATGGCCGGCGGTTCCGGTCTCCGACGAGGCTCCGGTCGGGTCTGCGCAGGGAAGGAGGTTAGGGATGATGAATAGGAGGTTGGGTCAGCTAGGTGGTTGTGGATGGTTTAGAAAAATAAAAAAAGGGAAGGTAAAGTTGTTTATATACATGTAGAACTTGGGTTGGGTGTTTGACCTAGAAAATTTATTCTTGGTCAACTCCTCCTTGGAGTGGGCCTTGGCTTGTCATGTAGGTATTGGAGGGCTATAATTTGCATTATTTAAAATACATGGCTAGGGTTAGATGGGGGGCAATGTTTGTGTGTTTGCACATTCCAAAAATTATGAGAAAAATTCATATAAAGGGAAAATAGGTTTTTTTATGTATTGTGTCCAATGGTGTGGACACCTTTATGCACTTTTGCATAAAAGTGCCCAACAATTAGAAAAATTGCACAAAGATAGAAATTGGATTAAATTAATTAAAATTAATGCATGTGGTGTTCTATGATTAATTAGAAGTACATGGGGCTAAAATTAGGTGGGACACAAGTGTCATTGACATAGGGAACTCAGGATAGAATATTATCATAAATTGGGTTGCACGAAACGGGTCAAGATTGTGTCTCCAATTTCAATTAGAACGCACAAGGATACAAAGTCAAATTTATTTAGAATTAAATATAAACGTCTGCGACGAGTATTGTGCGACTAAAATATAGCACAAGAGAGCATAATTATAAGTTACACAATGGTCAGGATAAAAGGCGAGCATGTCTAGGATACGGATGTGAAATTTTTAGGAAGGCAATGGCTAGTATAATGCTCCAATTATCGAAGCAACGGTAAGGTGCGCTAAGTGATATAAATATTGTAAAATTAAATAAAATACTGTGTTCTATTTCTAATTGGATTCAAACTAGCCCTAGTCCCACTGTCTAAGCCAAGTAGGCCTAATTTTGGGTGAGGGGATTTACAACCACATCATGTGATTCCAGTTAACAATAGGGTTAACTAGGCAACTAAACTTGTAGAGCATTGAGAGGGAATAGAATCTCGAGATCGTGCCTAACTAGCCACCTCCAATCATCCGAATTATGGTGTGCAGGCTAGTCCCCATTAATATTATTTAAGTCCTTATTAGTGGATGACAATATTTGACTATTATACTATACTATATGTTCTATGCAATCTTAGCACGATGGCCTTACGAGGGACCGGTGCACAATACTATACGTTATGCGTCGATTTATGGCTCGGCTAACCTTTATAGTACCTGGTTCGATCTAAGGATTCCTATATGCATAATACCTCTGGGATAACCCAGACTCCATCTAGTAATCCGTACTAGTGATTGGTCAATTTGTAACTGAGCTTGTTTGTGTATTAGACCTGCTGTCGAATAGTCTAGGGACATGGACTATTACGGTGTGATGGTTTAACCCTTGTACTTGTTTAGTTGTGGGGTTAGATTATTGAGTCATGATAGGCTATGAACCAAAACTACGAGACATAACTATATATGTATCTATTTTATAACCTAGTTTTATTTAATCATTCGTGCTTCCTTTGTGGTGCTTGTTATTTGGGGTCTAACCCCACTGGTTTTGTATGGCCAGGTTTAGAGCAAGTAACCGAGGATCAAGCATACTTTACCTGAATAATAGCACACACCAGACATATGGCCTTTGAAGGGAATGACTGGATTCTTCTTCCCTGCTCGTTATTGCACACTTTACTTGTTTTGGGCATTTAGCCACCGTTACTTGTTAGCCGTGAATTTGGACATTTAGTTTTCTATACATGATTATAATTAATCAAACTGTAGCTGATCCAGCTTTCTTATTTTGTACAGCTGGTTTCTAGAATATCGTGGCAAGGCATTTGGGATACCTTGCTTCCTTGTCATATATGTTCTATGTTTAATGTTATTGCTTGACTGATTAAAAAAATAGATGTGCTGTGTTACCCTAAGTAACTTGCTTGTAGTATGTACCCCCTTGTCTAGTTACAGCCGTGACCGCCGTGCGATGTTCTATACCTTGTACGGGGGAGCTGACCATGTCCGTCTTCGTATTCTGGTACTGGGGCGTGATAAGGTTTTAATGGTGGCCCATACAGGTCTGTGTTTTCAGACTTGTGGGGTGTTATGATCATAGGAGTCTCAATCAAACATGTGCCTTTAAAATCCTAAATTTGTTCTTCTCTAAGCCTTGCTTGACTATCGAATAAATTGTTTTCTTGATCCTTCTCGTCCTATTCTTGATATTTCTTATCCTTTTCTTTAGGGCTTCTTCAGTTGCGGGAGCAGCAAGCATGGCAGGACAGGGTTCCCCTGGGCAACAACGGGAGGTAGCACATGTTCTGAGTCAAATTCGAATAGAGCCAGTAGTTGAACCAGCTGGCATGGTGGAACCAGAAGTTGGACAAATTGAGCAACCAGCCCCTGAGATTCCCGTACCCCTAGTAGTACCACCAGTACCAGTAGTACTTGACACCCCGACATTACTAGAGACCCTCCAAGGAATGATGTCTATGCAGCAGCATCAGATGGCAGTGCAACAATATCAGCAGTTTCAACAACAAGAGCATAATGTCTTGTTGAGTCAGGGTTTGCAGACGGCCCTGGAAAGAGGAGGAAGGAATAATTCAGGGACATTTGTTAGATTTTGCTGACTTAATTCGAGATACTTTGATGGTACAGAGGACGCCATTGCGGCAGATGCTTGGCTCCAAGACATCAAAGTCATTCTGGCAGCGGCAAAGGTTACAGCTGATGAACAATTTGACCAGGTATGATTGCAGCTTTAGGACTTTGCCCGTGACTGGTGGACGTCAGTAGAGGTTGGCTTGAGGCGTCCTATCCCTTAGGACAGTTTTAGGGCTCGATTAAGGGCTAAATATTTTAGAGTCATAGCACAATATGAGCTCTAACAGAGATTTATCGGTCTTAAGCAGGCCGGTATAACAGTGGATGGGTATGCAGCCGAGTTTTACAGACTGAGTAGATTTGCTCCGACTATAGTGGCAACGTAGTCGGATAGAGCAATAGGGTTCCAGCAAGGACTTTATCTAGAGATTCTATAACTGGTAGAGGGGCACGACTACCAGATTTATGAAGAAGTACTGATAGTAGCTCCGAGGCACGAGCTTACCATGAGGTTATCGGCAAGGACATGAGGCCAGAAGAGGTCTCATGTTCAGAGTGGAGGAGGAGGTAGAGGAGTACCTCGGACGTCAGCACCATCACCTAGCGTACACATCCATGATTCAGCACCAAGGATGGCGACAGTTTCGACGGTGACGATACCAACTCGACAGAAGCCAAAGCAACAACAACAACAACAACAACGGTAGGGAGCACCGATGGGTTAAATAATTGTGGCAAGAGAGGCCACACTAGAGATGTATATAGGGAAGCCAATGGGTTGTGTATGAGGTATGGTAGTCCATATCATCGAATTGTCAATTGTCCAATGCTGTAGAGCCCATGAGGGCCAGTTCAGCAATTTACGGCACTGCCAGCACTAGGAGCAGTACAACAAAGAGGGTCAGCGATAGCAGTACAACCCTTAGCTCAGCGTCCGTTACTGATGCAAGCTGAGATGTACCAGCAATAGCAGAACCAACAGTAGGGCCAGAAGAGGCCACAACAATGTCACCTAGGAAGACAAGAGCGAAGGGCACAATAGGGCCAAGGGCAGGGATTCACCATATCCTTGGAGGAGGCTTTAGCATCGGGCGATATGGTGGCAGGTAAAAATTATGTCACATCTTTTTTGGCTGTAGTATTATTTGATTCAGGCGCATCTTATTCTTTTTTATCTGCATAATTTGCGATACGCATTGGATTAGAGTTCGAGGCATTGCCAGAGAGGTTGAAAATACTTACTGGTAATGGGCTTGTAGGAGTTAGTAGAATATGTATAGCGTATCCGGTCGTAGTGTACGGGTGTTCACTACCAGTACGGTTGATCGAGTTTCCTATGGGTAACTTTGACATTATCTTAGGCATGGACTGGCTGAGAGATAGTCATGCTATAATAGATTGCCATAAGGGTAGGGTATTATTTAGTATAATGAGCACGAAAGATTTTACTTTGACAGATCTGTGGAAGACCAGCATGAAGAGAGGATCGCAGCAACAATTTTAGCAGATAAATAACTTCCTGAGGTAGTTAAGGAGTTCATAGACGTCTTCTCAGAAGAACTACCAGGGTTACCCTAGTAAGAGATGTTGAGTTTTGTATAGAGTTGGTTCCTGGAGCAGGAACAATATCTTGTAAAGTTTACCAAATGGCACCAACAGAGTTAGATATACTATACCAACATATAGAGGAACTAAAGTCAAAAAAGTTTATTCGAGCCAGTGGATCACCTTGGGGAGCGCCAGTAGTTCTAGTAAAGAAAAAAGATGGGTCATCACGGTTATGAATCGACTACAGACAGTTGAATGTTGTAACAGTAAAGAGCAATTATTCATTACCAAGGATCAATGATTTGTTTGATCAGCTGAGTAAAGCCAAGGTTTTCTCCAAGATCGATCTTCGATCAGGGTATTATCAAGTAAGAGTTCCGGAGCAAGACATACACAAGGCAAAATTTAGGTCACGATATAGGCATTACGAATTCTTAGTTATGCCATTCGGACTGACTAATGCTCCAGCAATATTTATGGATTTGATGAACCATATTTTCATGCCGTATCTAGATCAGTTCATGGTAGTTTTCATAGACGACATTTTAGTCTATTCCAGTAGTGAAGAGGAGCACGAAGAGCATCTTCAAAAGGTCTTACATATTTTGAGGAAACACCAGTTATACGCAAAGCTCAACAAGTACGAGTTTTGGTTGGATCACTTGTCATTCTTGGGTCACATCATCTCTAGGGTAGGAGTAGCAGCAGATCCGAAGAAGGTTGAGGCCGTAGAGAGTTGGCCAGCTTTTATGACAGTAACTGAAGTACGTAGTTTCCTGGGATTGGCAGGATACTACAAAAGGTTCGTAGCAGACTTTACAAGAATTTAACATCGATGACTCGATTAATGTGCAAGGAGGCTATGTTCGACTGGTCAGTAGAGTGCCAGACATCATTTAAAGAAATGAAGAAGAGATTGATTTCAGCTTCGATTCTCACGCTCCCAGTGGGTTCGGGAGGGTTTATAGTATATTACGATGCGTCACGGCAGCTTCGAGACCACGAAAAGAATTATCTGACTCACGATTTGGAGTTAGAGGTAGTAGTATTTGCACTTAAGCTGTGGAGACACTACTTGTATGGTAATCAGGTAGAAATATTTATAGATCATAAGTGCTTAAGGTATGTATTCACTTAGAAGGACTTGAACATGAGGCAGAGAAGGTGGATAGAATTGATAAAGGACTATGATGTGGAACTTCAGTACCATCCAGGCAAGATAAATATGGTAGTAGATGCTCTTAGCAGGAGAGGTCGTATATTTATGTTGACATCGCAGTGGCACATCTTAGAAGATCTTCGAGAAATAGGGATCGAGATAGTAATTCCATAAGACGTAGGAGTATTGGCTAGTTTACAGGTATAATCTACCATTATAGAAAGGTTTAAGGCAGCTCAGGCAGAGGATCCGAGAGTTCTGAAGCATCGGGCAGAATGTGAGTCTGGTCTCAGAAAAAAGTTGACAATTCATGAAGATGGAACTCTTAGATTTGAAAATCGTATCTGTATACCAAGTGGAGATATCCGGCAAGAAGTAATAACTGAGACACACAGTTCCCAGTATTTAATTCATCCAAGAGGTACTAAGATGTATCAAGACATCAAGCAATATTTCTGGTAGAACGAGATAAAAAGGGAGATAGCATGGTTCATTTCTCGGTATTTGGTATGTCAGCAAGTGAAGTCCGACCAACAAATATCGGCAAGATTATTACATCAACTTCCTATTCGGGGTAAAAAAAGGAAAATATCATGATGGACTTTATGACTGGTTTACCTAGGTCCCCGACTGGTCGTGACACAGTTTGGATAATAATGGATCGTCTCACGAAAATAGCTCACTTTCTTTCTTTTTAAGTAGGGCAATCCATAGAGTAGTTAGCAGAGATGTACATACGACAGATAGTAAGATAGTATGGCATCCCAATAAGTATCGTATCCGATCCAGACACTTGGTTTACTTCATATTTTTGGAAGAGTTTCTACTAGAGTTTGGGCACCAAGTTGAGATTCAGTACCTCTTACCATCCACAAACAGACGGGCAATTAGAGAGAATAATCCAGACCCTGGAAGATATGCTACCAAGTTTGTACTTTGGATTTTGGACGGCCTTGGGAAGGTCATATTCATCTCGTTGAGTTCTCATACAATAATAGTTATCAAGCAAGTATCCTTATAGCACCATTGAAGAATTATATGGGAAAAAAGTAGATCACCATTGGTATAGGACGATATAGGTGAGCGAAGGATGTTAGGGCCAGAGATGATCACACAGACAGTAGAAGTTGTCAAGCAAATCAGAGAGCGACTTTGGGTTGCGCAAGATAGGCACCGGCATTAGGCAGATCAGTATCGTAGGCCTTTAGTGTTTTGTGTCGGCGACCACGTGTTCTTGCAAATTTTTCCAACCCATGGAGTCATTAGATTCGGGGTTCACGGGAAGCTTAGTCTATGATACATTGGTCCGTTCGATATTCTCGAGCGGGTGGGCAATATTGCTTATCGTCTTGCCCTTCCTACTTTGTTATGTGAGGTGCACGAAGTATTTTATATGTCTAAATTGCGTAGGTATGTCCCAGATCTGAGTCATACCTTCGACCATTACGAGCTAGTCATTGGTACTAACTTGTCTTACGAGGAGCAACCTGTATCCATTTTGGATCGAAGGAAGAAGGTTCTCAAGAATCAGACCATTCATCTTGTCCATGTTTTTTTGGGTCATCAACCTTTGGGAGAGTCGACGTGGAAGTGCGATGACGATATCCGTTCTTGATATCCGTACATGTTCGACATCATTCTTATGCCTTCGTATCTCGAATCTCGTGATTCATTTATCCATGCTATGTGACGCTGATTTTCTTCATTATATGCTTGAATTTGATTGCATATTTAGATATGAGCTTGTAGTTAGCGTAGTTCTAGTCCTGATTTCTCTAGCTAGCCTTGAGTTTGAATTTCGAGGACATAATTTTTCTAAGGTGGGTAGAGATGTCAGTCCCCGTCCCAAAATATATATTTTAGGATATATTTATTTCCTGCTTAGAGTATTTTTTGCTTACATGATTAATTAGATTGCATGCATGGAGACTAGAACCATTCTTTGGTTCAATTAGACCCAAGATTTAATTTTTGGGTTGGTTCATTCATAAGTTAAACCCATAGTCTAATCCTCAAACCCTAACTATAAAACCCAACATCTTCTCTCTCTTCCCTCATTCTCTTATTTTCTCTCCTTCCTTCATTTAGGCAAGTATACCTTGCACCACATGGATAAATATCTTAATTTTTTATTATTACTTTTTTTTATATTTTATTAGTCTATTATATGCTTATTATGATTCTAAACCCTTTTATAACTTGGGATTTTCGATTTTTATGGATCAATTTGAGTAGATCTACATTCTATGTTTTGGATTTTCATGGATTCCTTGAGTTTTTGGTACTTTTGATCGACTAAAATATAGTATTTTTGAAAAATAGTTTTTGGAATGGATGGGGCACTTTATTTCTAGCATTTTGGCTTTTGGTTCACTTAATTCGGAGTTAAAATAAAGGTTTTATGAAGAAAACAAAACTTTAGTTTTTGGAGTTCTCGCCATGGCTGAACTTATTGCCTGGAGAAGACGAAGTCTCATGTGACCATGTGGCCATGCGGTCTGAACTCATGCAGCCATGTGGTCAGTGACCATGCGGCCATGCAGTCTTAACTCATGCGACAATTCGGTCTGAACTCATGCGGTCTTGCGGCCTCTGCGGTCAGTGAGCATACAACCATGCGACCTCTGCGGTCAGCGACCATACGACCATGCGACCCATGCGGCTATGCGACCTGACTTCCTATGCGGCAACTGATTCTATGCGGAAGTTGATCCCTATGCGGCCTTGATCCTTATGCTCGCATGCGGCCCCTTGCACACGCTTTATTTGACTGGTTTTATTGAATGTTCCTTTGGACTTTATGGGATATATGTGTGACTTTGATAACCACAAGAGTATTAGACCCATCTATGTGCCATGACCCAACCACTTGTATCTGTGCTGATACACTTACTACGTGCTATGTGTTCCTACGTGCTAAGTATTCCTACAAGATTATATTACATATTTACACTGCAGTGTACCTGTATACTACATGACATGTGATATAACTTAATCGCCAGCATGGGCATAAGGGTTAGTCAATGACCAAATGTGGCTAGGATCTGTTAATTGTTGCATCATGCTGGGGTGAATCCAAGTTGAACTGCGAAGTAACAAGTAGATTTGTATCTAGCATAGTCGTACTATGGTAAATCATTTAAAGAGAATACCATGAGACCACGCCATGTGATTCCAGTTAACAATAGGGTTAACTAGGCAACTAAACTTGGAGAGCATTGGGAGGGAATGGAATCTCGAGATCATGTCTAACTAGCCACCTTCATTCATCTAAATTGAGGTGTGCAGGCTAGTCCCTATGGATATTATTTAAGTCCTCATTAGTGGATGGCAATATCCGACTATTATACTATACTATGTGTTCTATACGATCTTAGCCTAGTGGCCTTACGAGGGACCGGTGTATAATACTATGTGCTATACGACAATTTATGGCTCAGCTAACCCTACTAGTACCTGGTTCGATCTGAAGATTCCTATATGCATAATACCTCTGGCATAACCCAGACTCCATCTAGTAAGCCGTACAAGTGATCGGCCGATTTTGTAACTGAGCTTGTTTGTGTATTGTACCTATTGTCGAATAGTCTAAGGACATAGACTATCATGGGGCGATGGTTTAATCTTTGTCCTTGTTTGGTCGTGGGATTAGATTATTGTGTCATGATAGGCTATGAACCAAAACTATGAGACATAACTACATATGTATCTATTTCATAACCTGGTTTTATTTTTTCATTCATGCTTCCTATGTGGTACTTGCTATTTGGGGTCTAATCCCACTGGTTTTATATGGCCAGGTTTAGAGCCATCATCCGAGGATCAAGCGTATTTCCCCTGAATAATGGCGCGCACAAGGCCGATAGCGGTTGAAGGGAACGAATGAGTTTCTTTTTTCCTGATTGTTATTGCATACTTTACTTGTTTTGGGCATTTAGCCACCGGTACTTGTTAGCTGTGAATTTGGACATATAGTTTCCTTTACATGATTGTAATTAATTAGACTGCAGCTGATCATGGTCATATATTTTTGATATTCTGGCAGCTTTTTTATTTTTCATAACTGGTTTTCAGAATATCGTGGCAGAGCGTTTGGGATGCCTTAATTCCTTGTCATATATATTCTATGTTCACTGTTCTTGCTTGACTGATTGAGACAATAGATGTGTTGTGTGACCCTTAGTGACTTGCTTGTAGTTTGCACCCCCTTGTCTAGTTACAGCCATGACCGTCGTACGATATTTTATACCTTATACAGGGAAGCTGGTCATGTCTATCTCCGTATTCCGGTACTGGGACATCACAGAGGTCTTGAGAAAGAACTCACCTAGTAGCTGGCAGCTTCTTCTTTGAGTGAGTGCCCAAGAAAACACCTTCTGCGGGCTCCGCTGCTTGTCCCCCTTGGGTCCCATTTGCTTGACCTGCCAGCCGAGAGCGACGGACTGGAGGTGTTGGACCTCTGATTTTCCTTTATGGAGGAGGCCTTTCCAGCTGAATAGCATGAGGCAAAGGGAAGCTCCTCTTCCTCTGGGGCTTGCACCTGTTCTTCGGTTTACAGCCGGGTGGGTGCCTTTGGTTGCAGCCGCTGGAATACCGACTGCCTTTTATAGGTACTGATATTTTGTTACAGCAGTAGTAGATGATAATTTTGGCACAATGATGCCCTGGGAGGATATTTCGTATGCCATGGTTATTTCCCCCGCTTTGCTTTTGTGATTGATCATATTGCGCAAGTTAAGCGAGGGCTGACTCACCTTTGCGCCCTTCTTATGGGCCCGGGTAGACTAAGCGCGTGGGCGCGTAGGTGTTGATTTTGCTTCTTGATGTAGGGTTTATACAAGTACTTTTCCCAAGTTTCTAATGGAAGACTCTTTAGACCGACTATGTCCAATTGCCACTGCGGGATAGACACATTAGCCGGTTTTATTTGACTTTCCATCAGGGGCATGCATAGTAAGCGGCGCCTACTGTCGATCAATCGAATGAGCAATTATTTGAGTTTGGTGAGCTCGTATTGCCCTAGACTTCTTTATCCTAGCATGCGCCGGTATGTAGTATGAAGAGTCCAAGTTCATATCTTCCCCTTTTCCAACAAGACGCATGGAGTCGGCGCTACATAAAATTTGGTCGAAGGCGAAACTTCTGTGGCTTTTCGGGCCGCATGTGGACATTTTCCTGCGACCAACGATTCGTGCCGCATGTAAACTTTTTCCTGCGGCTGCCAACTTATGCGGCTTCTGTTGTTGCCGCATGGAACATGCCTCAGCACCCGAACTTCTTGCACCGTAGTATTTTCGTTTATAAAAGTTTTGGCGTTGAGCACATTCCTTGTCCGAGGAGGCTGTCGTATTAGAGGTGGGCACATGATGTGCGGTCCCTGTGGCCGAGAGACAGGGAGAGCATGCTCCGCAGTTGGATGAGGTACAATGGCTTTTACAACCCATGTCCTGCGGGTTATCAGGTGCTGACAACTCTTCTTTTTGGAAGGGGCTGCCGAATAAGCAGTGGACGCATAATGTGCAGTCCCTGCGAAAGAAAGAGTGATGGGGAGCACATGCTCTGTAGTTGGGTGAGGCACAGCGGCCTTGACAATATTGCCTGGACTTTCATCCCACACTCTTTCTTATTTTGTTTCACGACCTAAGAAGGCCTTCTTTGAAAGCTTTTCAAGGGCACAAAACCAAAACAAGAGATAGAGATAGGGTTAAAGATGGCACAGTTCTAATTTGACCAGTTTGATCGGGTCTTCCTAGGATTTGCTAGCCTTAGAGAAGGACTTAGGCTTTCCCCGGAGAGTATTTCCTCGAACGCTTGTCGGTCGAAGCGCACCACCAACATCCTCTGGGCGGATCCCAGTTTGGTCACGTCAGACTGCGTTACTGTCTTCTCATCAGAGGAGAAGAAGTCCCTAGCAGAGTCTCCATCTTATTCTCTATTACAAGTGAGTTTAGGTACACCTTCGTTTAATAACAAACAAACGTACAAAGAAATCATAAGCAGAAGATCTAAGTACAATATTTAATCTGGGTAGTGTGACGATGAAGATCGAGCATTATAGCGGCTCCTTTACTCCATTGACGGTCTAATGAGGGAATGAGGATACTCTTTTCTCTTCCATCTTCTAAGATTGTGTGAACGTACGTAGCTCCGTCGGGGTATAGTCTCTAAAGCAAAATATTCATCCCTTTAGAACATCCAAGTTGTTCCTATTTATAGCCATCATGTTGATGGATTATAGGTGCTGCATATGCTTCTGTTTGGTGGTCACAGGGGGCTCCTTCAAAAGAATGCGGTTACAATTGTCGCTGCATGCCATGAACATGCTGCCCCGTGGCTTCGGTTGGGATCTTCTATTGATAAGATCTCAGGGTTATTTTTAACCCGTTGTGTGCGTGACTTGGTCAACTGGACACGTAGTCAGCACTGATCGTACGAAAAATCTTCTTCGGATGGAACGGGAAGATCGAGAGCCGCATAACATCATGGCCGCATAACGTTGTGGCCGCATATGTGTTCTTGCTTGGCCTTGGTCGGGTGGAAACACTGGCCGTACGATATTGTAGCCGCATACGTGCTCTCGTTTGGCTTTGTTCGGGTGGATACTCTGGCCGCATGATGATGAGGCCGCATGGGTATGTCATCGCATTTGTTCTCTCAACTGGCCTTGGTCGAATGGACACTCTGGCCGCATGTTGACCAGATCGCATAGGTATATCGCTGTATACGTTCTCTCGTTTGGTCTTGGTTGGATGGATACTCTGGCCGCATGATGACGAGACCGTATGGGTATTTGGCCGCATGTGAGCGAGCACGTGGTATGGCACGTCCGTCGAGGCCGTCAATGAGTTGATGTTACTTTTTTCTTTTCCCGAGTTGTCGCCTTCACGAGTCTCGAAGGATCTCATTGTGTTGAGTGATGGGTCAGAGAGTCTGACAGACATCGAATGTTGTGTCAGGGGGGTCTTATACGGCTACATGCACTATGGTCGTTCAGACCGCATAGATTGTACTATACGGCTTCTAGACCTTTTGTTGATCAGGCAGCATGTGGCTTCTCTGCGGCTTGGTTGTTCAGGCCGCATGTAGCTCCTCTACGACCTATTTTTGTTCTTTTGAGGGGATATGACCTTTATGTAGCTTGCATGATTTTTCATGCTTCTACACCATTGAATTTAGGGTTTGGTGGGGATAGAGGAGTTTTTAGATCTAGGTTTTTGGAATCGAGAAAATTAGCATTGGATTTAGGCGGAGTGTGGTTTGGAGGCTTATATCTAAATTTTAGCTCTCTTGTGAAACCTTCAACATAGATGTTAAGAAGAAAAAGTTATAAAAAATTACAAAAATGGCACAAATTTGTGCAATTATAAGTGGGAATTTTCCCACGTCACTAGAAAAAACAAGGTTTTCTTGACTGTCTGTCTAAAACCATTAAGAAATCAGCTAAAATTTTACTAAAAAGTCATGGAATAGGTGTTTTATGACGCATAGTCAAAATCGTCATGAAAATAACTTTTTTTGACGATTTAGTACGACCGTCAATAAATAAACCGTCAAGAAAGGCTATTTTTATTATAGTGATGATCATGTAAATCCTTGTACCAGAGTAGATCCTCTATCCTTGGCTTTTAAATTGTCCAGTTTTTCCTGTGAGGGTGATCATACGCAGAAAAACTTTGATACCACCAGCGGTATCAAACTTTAGATACAGAATATCTAATCTTCTACCATGTGTCTCCTTTATTATTTTATTACTTTCTCTTTCCTTATTAGGTTTACTACATTTACTTTTTGACATATGGCAAAAGATTAGATATTCTGTATCTAAAGTTTGATGCCGATGGTGGTATCAATTTTTTTCTCGATCATATATACGTATGTTTATCTCCTACGTAGACATGGTTGCACATTCTCTCTCGAGAACCTGAGAGCTCCGATATCAGATATTTGGACCAACAACACAGATACCGAACTTTGAAACAATGTGTTTGAAACTAACCGCAGCAAAAACTAGGCTAACCCACCTGGGATAACCAATACCGTAGAACCAGAACGTCAAGACAGATAAAATATAATATTTTCGGTGACTATGTCTTGTAGACAAATTTTAATCTTTATAACTTCAGGTGGAGATACAAGATTGAATAAAACAATGTTGAATCATATTTCCAAATTTTCAACTTCCTCACCAAACTCAAAAAAAAAATAGAAGATTACAACTTGAAATAACTCACCCTACCCGTAGTGATCTCCCTGAACAAAAACGATGACTCTCCGATCAGATCTTCTCTTTCTGTTGTCTTGGATGGCGAGCTCTAAGACCAAAGTTTGAACTTTATCTTAAATTTTCTGTGGACTTGCTCCCTCGAATCTTCGTCTTGAGCTTCTCCTGAAAACCTCCCTCACACACACACACACACACACACACACACACACACACATATATATATATATATATATATATATATATATAGGTTGAGAAACCCTATTTAGGTCATAGAAAATTCCAAAATAGTCCAACATCAATCTTGAACGTCCAAATATGATCAAATCAAATATTTGATGCAGATTCGAGGGCCCACACTATGCTGATTCGTCGACTGGCTGACTTGAACCAAATTCAGACCGAATTCGGGTTAAGCCCAACAAGTTCTGTTTGAAACTGGCCGAGTTCGGTCCGAATTCGGTTGGTTTCCAACAAAACTTCCCCTATGTCTTGTGCGATGTCCAAACTGTCTTCCAGTATCTCGAATCTAAACTGGAACTCAACAAAAATAACCCAATGAATGAATCAATCATAATGTTTCTAATCATATTAATGCATTACTTGGATTGACATTTTCTAATTTTTTATGGGGTATTTATGCAAATGCTTCCATTCTAAATATAGAAACTAGCAGTACCTCCACTTTTTTTAAAAATATCTAGCAATGTCTCATTCTGAGTAAAACAGTAAAGATTTCAGTTAAAGTAGTGAGGGTATATCCTAAATTTTTTACTTTTTCTTTTTAGATGTAAATTATTTACTGTTCCGTACAAAGAATGGTAACATTTTAAAAAAAAATAAGAGTATATACTATTTTCTATATTTAGAATGGGATGCATGCTAAAATATTCTATTTTTATTGGTATTAATTAAGTAATAGTTTATAATATTTAATATTAATATATAAAATTATAAATATATTTATTATTATTTACAATTATTGTACCCTCAAGATAAAAAGTTTAGCTAATGCCACTGCATCCACTCAGTGCTCGAAAAAGTGTCAAAATGGATGAAAAAGCCCAAGAGGTAAACAAGTGCATGCATGTGCTGGTTGGTGTAAAACTGTGCCAATTTGAAATCACATGGAATTTGTTGTCCTCTGATAGAATACCACCACAGGAGAACTCTGTCGTCAAGAAAAAGAACAATATAAATTTGAACATGTTACTGTAAAAAATGTTGAAGAGCAAATTCATTCCTAAAGAATTTTGCACTGAGAATGTATCTTGCACCCTTCACTTATTGGCAGGTGCTGTAGTAAAAGTGTTAAAAACTTAGCATCTACAGAAGCTTGAGGCACAAGAAAGCCCAGCATTTTTCATTTGCTCAATCTTTGGTGTATGTCCTCTCAACATTCGGAGACGTTAGACAAATCATTTAAATGAGGACCTTTTAATCGTTGTTGTTAAAATTTCCGAGATTAGAAAAATAGTATCGAAAAATCGCATATATATGCTCAACTACAAGATCAAGGGAGATCCAAAGTAGATAATCAAATTAAGTATGTCGACTTGCTACAAAGCCAGCTTCAAAAGGCTACAAATTCCATAACCCAGGGAATACTAAGTATTGATAGATACTTCCAGGAGAAAGTATTTACTTGCATGCCTCCAAAAATATACAGTATGTCAAATTGATTGAGATATTTTATATGTTTTGTCTTTACGTGGGTGATCTTATCTTTACAAGAACCAATCCAAGCATGTTTGAAGAATTCAAGATTAGCATTTGAAATGACTGAGAGAGATCTTATGTCTTACTACTGATTAGTTATCAAGATCAAGCAAATGATAAATGATGAATGTGTTGGTCGAAAAATGTGGAAAAAACGATACCCATCGACATATACAAATCACATTTTATATAACTCAGGAAGTACAAAATTAATTACAATATGTTGAACATTTTGCCTCCAAGTTCAACCCCTCTCCAATCTCAAAAAAAAAAAAAAAAAAAAAAAAAAAAAAAATTATAATTGAAATCAGTCACCCAACCCTGTGATGATATCCTTAAACGAAGAAGACGACTCCTTGAACAGATCTTCTCTTCAGTCTGTCTCGAACGGCAAGCCGTAGGAACAAAGTACGGACTTTCTCTCAGATTTATGTGGACTTATTCTCTTGAATTTCTTCCGTGAGCTTCTTCTAAACAACCTCCACTTAGCATCTTTATATCGCTTAAGAAACCATAATTTAGTATTAGAAAATCTCTAAATTAGTCCAACAATAATAATGGACCTCCATATTAGATCACACGATCAAAAATATACTAACTTTGGACCCCGTATGAACCGAACCCATCAGACGACATACCACAGTGTACTGTAGGTATACTGCGGTGTACCTCCAAACCCTTACAATACGTTCTAGAACGAAATACCCAAAATCTGGTATATTGTCGTTATACTATGATATACTACTGCATTTTGTTTTGGCTCATTTTGAGTCTCAATTCAACCACCTATCCTCTGTCACCATTGCCGCAATTTCATCGACGCATTACGACGTCTAAATTGTTCTTACACCGACCTCGAATCGAGGCTGGAGCCCAAAAAACTCTCCCTCCAGTCTTATGAGAGGTGTTGACCCCATGACTCCTCAACTGTACTCTATGTATGTCGCCCCGAAACAGAGTCATGCTCCCCCTCGTCATTGATATTGAATCTTCCGTGTTGCTTTGCATCTTTCTTTGTCTCCAGCTCCTTAACCACCACGTCGATGATAGCTTCCACAAGTAGCATCGTCTTAAATATTGGGATCTTGCAAATATCAATAACTCGTCCATGATCAAAGTCCCTAACCATCAGCCTCACAGTAAGTTTTGACTATCTGTCTCTTACTTTCGTCTTCCAACGAAATATGCTTCTGTTCCGTCGACCATCCTCACCCTTGACTGGTCCAACCAAGAGGATGACGCGGTTCTCTCAAGATTCAAGCTCCATAACCTACCCACCTTCGTGTCAGACATTGAATCTCTCACGCACACCAAAATTCATGAACAGACCATCATGCACTGTGCACACCATCGATAACCCACAGCTTCCTCCGAACTGTGCAAATGGAGATATACTCGTCTCATCTCGAGTTTGTTGTATTTCATGATCTCCTCCATTATTTTGAACAGCTAAAATCGGTGTCGATGCGTTAAGCTTTAATCAACCATCTATCATCAAATTTGGATTCGTAGAACAACCACCACCTGGAGACAGAACACATGTCATAGGACTGATAGGCTGACCCTCAATATTTAACGCACCTCCATTTATTATTTTGTCATGACGAACAAAATCCTCTATTAGTCAAATTATCTCAGAGACTCCCCTCAGCAAGTTTTCGAATATCCCACGAACCTTCACCCGATGCTTATGGGTTGTCTTATACCTAAGCATCTTAAGCTTGTTCATACCTCAACATATATCTTCTTGAGTTAGTATTTGAGAACCCTTCATAAGCTTACAAATCGTTGTCCGAGAAAAATTGTAATAAATATCATCTAGAAGCTTCCGTACCGATACCAAGTTGTAGCTGGAGTTGATTATGTATGAATTAGACTCTTGCTAGTTCTCCATTTTGTACAACTAGCTTCATGATCATCAACATATGTATAGTTTGGGACACCTTACTATTATATGTCTGGTGATTATACATCTTGTAACTTGTTGTTTGCTTGTGATTGAGACACCTAAGATTGCTTGACCTAGTACTTACTAATGGATTATAGAGTAAACCCAACATGTCTTAGATAGTCGTGACCGTATTCTTGGGGTATTATGTACTCTGGTATACGTAGTTGGCTTTGTCTTCTCCCGCTCTCCAGTATTCTAGTTCTGGGACATGACAGGGTTTAAGTGGTGGCCCATGCATGTCTGATTTACAAATATGTGGGAAATTACCAGTTTTTAGATGTCTCAATCATGTCACTACTTGATCTCATTCTCATACTATCCTATATCCCTAAATCTTGACATGTTACCTGCTTGCTTCTTTAATCTATCATGTTCTTCCAATTTGATCCCTGTGTCCTCTATCTTTCAGGGAAACTATTCCTGGTCCTTCTGATCAACCAGCTAGAGTTCCACTGGAAGCAGAACAACCCCAAGTCGGCCAACAGTTTCTTGAGGTTCATCCTCAGCATTCTAGAGAAGAGCCCAGGATGGCTCAAAATATGGAACAGTTGGTCCAGTCAGAACTGCCAGATGTACCAGCAGTGACAGTCCCGCCAGAACCACATAATGCAGTAGGTGATATACGAGCCCTGATAGGGATCATCCGACAGTTACTAGCATCTCAAGAGCGCCGAGATGACGCTCTCATCCAGTAAGTACATGAAGCCTTGGAAAGAGGCGGACATCATGCCAATAATTTGGCAAGCAATTTTAAGTGCCTTCAACCCTCATATTTTTATGGTACCAAGGATGTGATTGCATCTGATGCATGACTTTAGGACACCGAAGCTATACTTGAGGCAACAGGAGTTCCGGATAGGGAACGAGTGGCAATGGTACGACTATAATTGTTGGACTTGGCCCGAGACTGGTGGGCAGCTCAAGCAGTCTCCTTGGCAACACCTGTCCTATGGGCAGTGTTCAGTGAGAGATTCCAGACAAGGTACTTTGACACAGTGTCATGTTATGATTTGCAACAGAAATTCAATAACTTGAAACAGATGGGCAGAACTATCGACTACTACGCGACAGAGTTCTGTAGGTTGAGTCGATTTGCTCCTACCTTTGTGGCGATCGAATTGGATAGAGCAAGAGGTTCTAGCAGTTATTTTACCTAGAGATCATCTTGGCGGTGGATTAACATGAGTTCCAAACGTTTGACGCCGTGATACGGGCGGCGAGGAGGCACGAGTATACCTCCCAGAGGATTCTCAATAGAGTTGGGGGCCGGAAGAGGTCTCACACCTCAGGGGGTTCTTATACCCAATCTTCTGCACCAGCTCCAGCAGTGCGAGCTTTGGAAATTGTAACCCCGCCAAGGATAACTTTGTCAGCATTATTTTAGCGACCAGCTCCGACACGTCCCCAACAACAGAGATCTTCTCCTTCAGTGGGGTTATCTTATTATGGAAAACAGGACACGTTTATCAGAGCGCCGTAGAGCACAAGCGTTATGCTTGGTCTATGGAGCTTCGGACCATAGGGTGGGATCTTGTCCATAAAGAGCCAGTTCATCAACATCTTATCCAACATGCCCGTAGTATGGGACACTAGCGCTAGTTCAGTAGTACAAGGGTTTGAGACCTTTGCCAACCTATCCCAGACCTTCCAGCAACAAAGGCCTCAGCAGTATACGTAGGCCTAAGCGCAAGTTAAGACTAGGATGGGAGGTCCGCATCAGAGGGGACCAGCATCGAGAGGCAAGGCCAACCTATGGTGCTCACCGTGGAGGAGGAGTTAGTCTCGGATGAGGTTATGGCAGGTACCATTCTCATCAACTCTCAATTATCTGCTGTATTATTCGATTCTGGTGCATCATATTCATTTGTCTACACTATTCATGACCCTAATAGATTTGGAGTCCGAGTCATTATCAGTAAGGATCGATATACTTAATGGTAACGGTCTCGTGGGTGTAGATAGAGTTTATACCTCATGTCAATTCGTAGTATGCGAGAGAGATTTTCCTGCTAGGTCGATAGAATTTTTGATGGGCGATTATGATATCGTCCTATGATTGGTTAAGTGTTCGACACACATCGATAAATTATCATGCCGACAAGGTTATCTTTTGTGTCCCTGGTGAAGAGGAGTTTTTATTTTCTCAAGGCAATGTGGAATCTTCGTCAGTTACTCTCAGATTGGAAATAGTAGAAGAAGTGCGGCTACCCAGAGTTGTCAATAAATTATCATATGTATTTTCAGAAGAGCTTTTAGGTATGCCGCCAGAAAGTAAGATCGATTTCACCATTGATTTGGTTCCAAGAACAGCGCTAGTGTCAGAGAGGGTCTTCAGGATAACACCTTCAGAACTAGAAGTCTTCTATCGGATGATTGAAGAGTTGAGAACCACGAGATTCATTCGTGCTAGTGGATCGCCTTGGGGAGCCCCGATGCTTCTTATAAAAAAGAAGGATGGAACATCACGTTTATGTGTTGACTATCGTATCCTAAACACGGTGACCATCAAGAACAAGTATCCACTGCCCTGGATAAACAACTTGTTCGACCAACTCAGTGGGAAAACAATATTTTCAAAGATCAATTTGCGGTCTGGGTACCATCAGATCAAAGTCATATTGCAGGATATACCCAAGACGGCATTTAGATCGAGATATGGTAATTGGGAGTTTCTCATTATGCCTTTTGGAGCAACCATGTGCCTGCAGTATTCATGGATCTTATAAATCGTTGTCACTACCATATTTCTAGATGAGGGTATTTTGGTCATTTAGTATAATTATTATTTAGTAATTAATATTTATTTATATTGTGCTATTTATTTAAATTGTGCGTGTACTATTTAATTATTTATTAGTGGGCTCGCCTATGTTTATTTTGACTTGTCATTAGTGGACCCATTGGTTAGTCATCATAATACATTGAGCCCAACATTAGACCAAGCCAATTAGACCCTCTTTCTTAATTAATTATTTAGTGGACCCTTATCTCTTTGAGCTGTGAGGTATCATTCTTTTTTGTTTGCGGTGATCGCTTGTTGTAGTGCTACTTCTTCTTTTAATTTTGAGGAAAATTTTTCTAAGGAGGGTAGATTTGTCACAACCATATTTCTAGATAAGGGTATTTTGGTCATTTAGTATAATTATTATTTAGTAATTATTATTTATTTATATTGTGCTATTTATTTAAATTATGCTTGTGTTATTTATTTAAATTGTGCTTGTGCTATTTAATTAGTTGTTAGTGGGCTAGCGTATGTTTATTTGGACTTGTCATTAGTTGACCCATTAGTTAGTCATGATGTCACACCCCAGTACCGGAATACGGAGACGGACATGGCCAGCTACCCCGTACAAGGTACTATACGTTGTATGGTGACCACAACTGTATAAGATAAGAGGTGCATGCTACAATCAAGTATCCTATGGTCAAGAACTTCTATGTCTCAATCATTCAAACAAGAAACAGCTAGCATAGAGCATATATGATAAGCAATAAGGCATCACAAACGCTTTCTTAAAATATTTTAGAGTTCAGCTACACAAAATAAGAAGCTGGAAGAGTAACAAAAGTACATGCACTACTAGAAATTGCGGTATTAGCGACATTTTTTGCCACGTCCAAATAAAACATCGCTGAATTTTAGGTATTTAGTGACGTCCATATAAAACGTTGCAATACGTTGGTGATAGCAACGTGGAGCGACGTTTAGCGACTATAATTATTATAAATTTATAATATGTCGCTAGGTAGTCGCTAAACGTCGCTAACTTTTTAATTTTAGCGATGTTTAGCGACGTTTATGTATTTAAGTCGCATTATGTTATTATATCTGTGACGTTTAGCAACGTATAGACCGATGTCGCTAATTTATTTCATATAAGGTTTGACGAATTTCTCTTCCCCCCATTTCTTTCGAAATCTTAAAATTTTTAAATACCCCTCCATCCCAGTGCCCCACCTCGGCGACCCCCATCCGGTCGCGTCCTCTCCCCTCCGGGGTGCTCCTCCCTCCATCAGCTCCTCCTTCTCCGGCTCCCCTCCTTCCTCTGACGTCTTCCCCCCTCCGGTGTCTCCTCCTTCCTCCGGCTCCCCTCCTCCATCCGGCGTTCTCCTCTCTCCAGGTCCCCTCCTCCTCACTCGGTGAGCTCCTCTCTCTGTCTCCTTTCTCTGTCTCTCTCTTTAATATGACACAACACAACATGACACATACTAACCCTAACCCTAACTCGGACACACACACGCGCACGAGGACACACTAACAAATCTGAAGGGCTACATGAACACAACCATCCCAAGCCATAAAAATAGATGTATAAACAAAATAATTCCCCAAATCAACCTAAACACAGTAAAATAAGAAATACTGCTCAGCAGAATATTAGCAAGAGCTAACCAAGATAACCATAACCGCTAGAAAAAAACCCAAAAAACTAATCCTAACAACTAGCTCGCAAATCAAGGAATTAGAAGGTAAAGATAATAGTAGAATTAGCCTAAAGGAAACATTAAAATTAACATAAATTATAAAATTGAAGGATCAAAAATTATTATCAATATGAAGTATGAACACGAACGAAGAAAGATAAATCACAAGAACACAATGTATCTTAGTAGAGCTCGAGAAGGTAAAATTAGGAAGAGAACCCAAGGAGTGAGGTTGAAGGCTGTTTCTTGTTAAATATAGGAGAGTTACACCAAATATACGTGATGAACTTATTTGGCAATTATAGATTTTTTTTCTTCTCATTGGTCGAGTCTAAATCACCAGGAAGACCTTGCTACTCTCAAGAAAGGAATGCAACTTTTATCTTGCATTTTTATTTGAACTTACCTGGATACATAACTTATGTTTATTAATTAAGAGAGGTGTACTCTGAACTTGTAGTCTATGAATTAAATGGATATTTTTTAAATTTGATATCCTTAGATCCTATATAGAAGCTTGCTGGATTTAAGCTATTTTGACCATGTTTACTGTGATTCATCTAGCCTCGGTAGGTATGTTTCATGATTTTACACTTCATGCTTGATTTTCTAATTCCAATAATTAATCCAGTGTTCAGTAAAGTGAGCCAAAAGCTTGTAGAATGTATAAATGTATATTATGTAGAAACTAGTGCATATATAAAGCTGAGGTAAATATTTTTATGAAAGTTCAAGATTATATATGATCCACAACCAAATTTAATTTAATGGGTTCCTAAATCTGATTCCTAATGCCGAGACATGATATACGGTATTAGCTTCTTCTAGAACTCGTATCCAACTTGGGCTGATGCTTCTTGCTGCATGAGCTGTTGCATTGGCTACTACAGACTGCTAAACCTGTTGTTGAAGGTTCTGTATTGCACTGGCTCTGCTGCTACTTGCTGAGTTTACTTGCTGCTATGCATCCTTCCTGCTGTGCACTGCACAGTGTTGCTGCACACTGATTCCTCACTGCTGCACTGTGCAGTACAGCTATCAGCTACTGCTATAAACTACTGTATGCTTCCCCTTGTACTATGGTAGCATAAAGCTGTACACTGCTCAGTTGTGCTCCCCCTTGCTGTGCTAGCAAAGAGCTGCACACTGCTCTCCCTTCAGTTGATCACTACCAAATGATGCACACTGAAAACTTTAAACTGCTCTCCCGAGTGACCCGAGCTCATTCAATCACTCAAACAACCATACTTGAAGGTAGCAGTGAGTATCAGTGCATGTACTATATTTAACGATGAGTATATATGCTAGGACTAGGAGTATCAGTGCATGTACGGTATTTAACGATGAGTATATTCTTGAAGGTAATTATATATTTATTTTTGTTGTAGAAGTATCTAGAAATAGATATGAATTACTATCTGCGTCATCATTCGTGGATGTACAACCGTCATCCTGATGACATGTGCGGTGTACGGAATAAATTTATTGAGGGTGTACAACAATTCCTGTAGTTCGCCAAGGCGTTCCCTCAGTACATGGACGGTACCAAAATTAAGTGTTCGTGTATGAGATGTCGCAACTTAAAATATCATCAAGAAGTGAAAGTCACATATCATTTATACTCGAAGGATTTTACGCCAAATTACTATCAGTGGACCACACACGAAGTACTTGTGTCTTTAGCATCGGAGTCGGAGCCTTATGTGGAGACGTATATGGATGTCCACGACCACGCTGCTTACGACAACGGATGGATAAACATGGTTTTTGATGCGGTGGGGCCTAGTTTCGATCCGAACAATCATGATGCAGCTAAGAAGGCACTGAATACTGATACTGCAAAGTTCATGGAGTTGCTGGAGAATGCAAGGACTCTATTATATGGTGGTTGTGAAGATCATTCACCGTTGGAGGTTGTTACAAGATTATTGAGCATCAAGTTCGATTTTATTATGTCGCAAGAATGCTATAACCGCTTCATGGATTTGATTATAGAGATCTTACCAGAGGATGCAAAGTTGCCTAAAGACTTCTACCGATCTAAGAGGATGATGAGATCACTCTGGATGGGATATGAGAAAATTGATGCATGTCGCAACTGGTGCATATTGTACTATAAAAATGACAAGGATGAAGATGCATGCAGATTCTGTTGTACTGATCGCTACAAGGCTATTGGAAGAGAAAAGTCTGTCGGTGCAAAGAAGCCTACCGATTCGATGTACTACTTACCTTTGACGCCGCGGTTGCAGAAGTTGTTTATAGTGAATGAGACTGCAAAAAATATGAGTTGGCACAGGCGAAAACAGATCAAAGGAATATTGGATCATCCATCCGATGGAGAAGAATGTAAGCACTTTGATCTAGAGTATCTAGATTTTGCTTCAGATTCGCGTAATGTCAGATTGGGCTCTCCTTTGACGATTTTACCCCATTCGAACTTTTGGGCTCCCAGTATTCGTGTTAGCCTGTGATCGTCACTCCGTATAATCTACCGCCTTGGATGTGCATGAAGACTCCGTATATGTTTGTCATGACCCGCACCCGGTATAGGGGCACGAGAGCGTGGGTACGTCTAGCCTACGCCGCAGCATCAACGGTAGAACGTTGTCTAGGTCACAAGGAATACTAATGTAACTAAACACCTGTCAATGATATCCATCTCCATAAGGAGGTCAATATACATCTCATAATATCTCACAATGTAAACTCAATCACAACAACTATAAAGTAAAAGACACGATAAAAGTTAAGAGGAAATGACATAGTTAAATCCCATGTCTCAAATATAAAGATAAATCACAGTCTAGCTGTCCAACACAAAGTCTCCACAAGTCTCCAATTAAACTTAACATAAGTCTAAACATAAACTGAAGTAAACCTCAATAAGTCTCAAAACATAAATAAATACTATCTAGATAGCTGCAGGTAATGTCTCATCTAAAGGCATAGTCTCCTCGAGGATTTCTGGTGTGTAGTCTACATCTATACCTGGTCCGTAGTGTGTGGTACAGAACTCCTCAAGATCCTCTGAAAAAAATATCCAGTCAGGATTGAAACAAAGTACAAGCACTAACATCAGTTCCACATATATTTAAAAAACTATAACATAGTGTAAAGAAATACAAGACAGATAGGAATACTGGCAATAAAAAATACTGAAAATAAGAAAATACTGGAATAAGAAATACTGGAACATCATCATCAATATACATCTAGCAATGAATAGAACTACTAGTACACGCAAGAATAATGAACTGGTATATAAGTGTGTACAAGATCAATAACTAGAATATGTGGAAATGCAAGATCAATATACTAAGATACATGTCAAGAATCATCTAACTAAGTGTGTGAAATATGAGCATATCATGTGATCGGCTTGGGACTATATGACTATTTACATTGATTAGCGATCGTACCTAAAAGGTCAGGCTAACCACATGTAACAGCTATTTAGGGTAATAAACGGGAAAAGATTGATAATGTGGAAAATGAGGTCTTAGACGAAAACCCGCCATTCTTTTATGTTTACAAACAAGATTGTACAGTTTAATCCGATACGAGGATGTCTTAGTACGATTTATTTAATCTGAGTAAATATTGCTATAGGTGTCTGATCTGCAGTCGATCACTTTAGCCCTTGGACCACACGATGTTTGAATAAGTACCGTGGAAGACAGAAAGTAGCTTCACAGGTTGCTAAAGAGGGTGGATGCTCGATGCCAAAGTCGTCGATCCCTTCTCTTTGCCTGAGCTCTGGATTCTCCTCTCTCTCTTGACCTCCAATCTCTTTGACCGTTGGATCTGACCCTGGATCTCTTGATCAATTTTTCTCCTAATTTTTTCGACCAATTTTTTCGACCTTTTCCTCGTTGATAGAGGTCTCTATTTATAGAGTTTTTAGTGACAGTGACCACACAGTCGGCGTAGAAACTGAGTAGTGGATAGTACAACACCCTTTTATACGACGGTTTAAAATAACCAATGCCTGCGTATAGATGACCTGTTGAGTGAGCATGTGACGCGTGTCCAACTAAGGGGCAGAACGCGTATATCTGTTGCGAAGATCACGGCGTAGAAGCGACGTAGGTAGTTATCCCTTGTGTAGAAGAGGTTGGCATAGAAGCCAATGACTGTCACCATGGCATAGAAGCCAATAATAGGCATAGAAGCCGAGTAGGCGTAGAAGCCAAGTAGGCATAGAAGCCGAGTAGGCGTAGAAGCCGAGTAGGCGTAGAAGCTGAGTGGTCATAGAGGCCGAGTGGGCATAGAAGCCGAGCGGTCATAGAGGCCGAGTGGGCATAGAAGTCTAGCGGTCATAGAGGTCGAGTGGGCATAGAAGCCGAGCGGTCATAGAGGCCGAGTGGGCATAAAAGCCGAGCAGGCGTAGAAGCCGAGATGATGTAGAAGTTTTAGCCAGAATTACGGTTCTTGGAGATAATCAAATCTCTTGCATTAAATACAGAGATCTGCCCCCATCCTGCACATTAAATGCAGAGGCCTGTCTTTAAGATTTGCTATCATTCTGCGCATTAAATGCAGATACGCATCTCGAATCCTGTACGAAGAGTAACTGCTGATGTGGCGGTCTGTTTGCCTTCTGCGGAGCGTAAGAAGCTCACGTCTGCCTGTGTAAAACTAGGCAGCATATTCCCTTATATGCGTAAGAGTAGTTTACGCAAAGGGGATGCCACTAAACGATGGTTCGGTGATATTTAATCAAATCCCCAGCATTAAATGTGGAGATCCGTCTTTATCCTGTGCATTAAATGAGGAGGCGTATTTCGAAGGCCTGCCATCCTTCTGTGCATAAGGTGCAGAGACGTGCCTTGGGCATCTGTCAGTATTCGACACTTTGAATGCAGAGACGTGCCTCGAGAAACTGTCACCGCCCTGCGCATTAAATACAGAGACGTGCCTCGAGCCTTGTACGAAGTACAGCTTTTGACGTGGCAGGCTGGTTGTCTTCTGTGGAGCGTAAACAGCTCACATCAGCCTGTGTAAAACTAGACAGCGTATCTCTTTGTATGTGTGAAAGTGGTTTACGCAAAGGAAATGGCAGTAAATGATAGCCTGGGTTGTAGTGCCGCACCATCATGATACCCGTCGCTTGGGTTGTCGTACAGTACTATTTGTCTGGAGTCCAGACGTCAGGTTTATTACATAATCTGACAGGTTCATTTTGAAGAATACAAAGCGTTCCTCGAACACTTCAATGCTGCATTGAAAGCGGATGAGTTTTACGCCCTACAGGCGATGAAGCACCCTGTTTACGCTGAAGCAGCCTGGACATACTGTATTATGCGGATGGTCCTTGAGCCTATATTTTTATGCTGTGCTCAGCGGAAAAGCTCTGTTTGCACATTTGATGGCTCTGAGGTCCTCTGTTTACGTTGCCCTGCATCAATATGCTGCGTATAGCTATCCAGCATATTTTTCAAGCTTCTACAAGACCCCCTTCAAAGCTTTTAAATTCCTCATAATTTGAAATACTTTGAATGAAGCATGAACCATTCCTCCTAACTCGAAATGCTCTGAATGGAGCCTGAAATGGTCAAGCCTGACACGTTCTTTCATGACTGACTTTATGGTAGAGTTATTGGGGATCGGTGATCTCTTTCCCCTATAAAAATGCTGAGGAGTTATCCTGTTCTTCCCACACTTCCTTCATCACACAGAGATGATGGCCGGAGTTCGTCGGGTCAATTTGAGAAAGAAGGAGATCATGTTCTTCCAGCATGTAAGGAGCCAAAAAAGACGGCATCTTCGAGCAAATGTCCTCTGCAACGATGGATCATGGAAGGATATCATAGCCTCCTTTGCTCGAGATAATCAGCAACTTTGTATGGTGGTTCTTCGGGAGAGAAGAAGGTTCGCATTTTGCCATGCCACTTGCAAGCGGTACCTTCTTCCGTTACCTCCGTGGATGAGAGCAGACAGACTAGATCTGTCCAGGATTAAGTTGAGTGAAATATCTTAACTCAATCTGTCATGGTGCTGGATGTAAGAAAGCAGATTTACTCAACTTTTCTTCTGTTGGCGGCTGGGTCTATGCCCAGTTTTGTATCCTCCCGCCATTGACCCATATGTCAGTCAGTTTGCGGTTACTGACTGACTGCCGGAGAAGATGGATGAAGGATGCCGCTCATGCGAGAACCTGGCCGAAACAGATTCTGGACACGATCTTTAAATGAAATTGAGAAACCCTTTGTAGACGGGATTTCACTCATATGTTACCACAAAAATGGAGAAAAACCCTTGTAGACTAGATTTTCCTCATATGTAATCGTGATTTTAATAAGATCGTCTTCTTCTTCATATGATCATCTTGCCATACTTTGCTCTGAAGTCTGAATATGTGTAGCTTCGACACGTCTGAATCTTTATGCCGACTCTGTATAGAAAGAGTGCTAGGTCCTGTCCTTTACGTATAACTAAGGATGCGCAGAAAGCCGCTTTAGCAGTCGAGTGTTAGAACTGTCCTGCTGTTAGGAACCGCGTAGAATTCTGAACTGTTTTTACTTCTGATAAACAGAATTATTATTCAGACCATCTTGAATTTGCAGACGAAATATTCAGACTAGATTCTGGATGAACTTCGAATCGACCCATGAAGAAGAATAATTTTCAATGTTGAACTCCGTATGCTTCGGGTACTTGGGATATCTTGAGGTCAAGAAGGAGTATCTTCTGTGTGAACTCCTATGATTGACAGCCTTGAGAATTTGTTCAGATGTACTGTACTGGCCTGCGCATCTTTCAGATGTGCGGAAAGTCATAGAGCGTGAAATCATGAGTTTGCAGCCTCTGAGCGTAAACTAAATTCCACCGAGCGTGAAATCGTAGACTTGTAGTTCCTGAGCATGAAGTCGTAGGTTTGTAGCCTCTCGAGCATAAAATCTACCGAGCACAAAGGCATCCGGGCGTAAAACCATAGACTTGTAGCCATTGAACGTAAAACCGTAGATTTGTAGCTGTCGAGCGTAGAAAGCTCCTTGGTGCAGAACTGTAGATTTGTAGCCTGTGAAAAGGAAATCTTCCGAGCATGCAGTTGTGGATCTGTTGCCTCTGAGCGTAAACTAAACGCCACCGAGCGTGAGATCATAGATTTGTAGCTGCTGAGCGTGAAGTCATAGGTTTGTAGCCTCTCGAGCATAAAAGCTACCGAGTACAAAGGCATCCGGGCGTAAAACCAAAGACTTATAGCCTGTGAGTGTAAAACCGTAGATCTGTAGCTGTCGAGCGTAGAAAGCCCCTTAGCGTAAGAACCACGAATCTGCTTTACGCGAAAACTTTTCAAATTTTGCTGACTGTCCGCCTTCTCTGAGTAATAGGCTGACGTAGTACCCAATCATAACCGAATATTAATTAGGAGATTTGGTTCGGGATTCGAGGAGTCCATCCAAACTCTATATATACCCCAAGTTTTTGAGAGAAAAACTTTTCATCCGTCTTCTGCGAAAGAAAGCCTTCGTCTTTTCGAGTTCTTCTTCGTCTTTTCTCCGAGTTTTCAAAGTCTCCAGTAATGGCCACGAAACAATCCTCCTCCACTAAGGGAAAGAAGGTTGATTCTTTTTCTTGTTCTTCTGCTCAAGTGAGAGCATCTTTAGTCGGGCAAGGCAAACTTCATTCTGAGCGAAGTATCCCGCCGACGAGCAGTGCACCCGGCCTTAAAGGTAGAGCTTTTGGGACGGAGAAGAACGACTGAAAATCCTTCGCACACGTTGTACATGACCGCGCCTGGTCGTCTTCTGTGCTTATAACCTCTTTGAGGAAGATGATGCACAGAGACATTTCATATTTTATCCCACATTTCTAATGTGTCAGCGCAAAAACACCATATTTTCGTAGTCTGGCGTAAAAGCTTTGACTGTCGAAAGTTGTCGTATAAAATTTGATTGTTACACTTCTGGATGAAGATTCTGGCGTAATACCTCAACTTTATTAGTCTTGCGTAAAGCACAGACTGTGTACTGCCAGCCTTGAACTTTACGCTTTAGGAAAGGATTCGAGCGTAGTGGTCAAGTTTTTACGGTCTTGGCGTAGAGCACAGACTGTTAATTTTTGCGTATGCTGCAAGATATGTAATATCTAGTTATAGGAACTGACGTGTTTTTCTTGCACTCCTACAGTTAACTTGTATGTGTCTCCGCTAGCCGATGTGATGGGTTCGGCCGCCGGGATGCTGCACTCCAACTATCTGGAGGATCTGTCACATGTGGCATTTTCTATCTCCGGGCCCCAGTATCCCGAAGGAAGGGAGATTCTGATATCGGCTCAGGGCGAGCGAACGCTGTTGAACCTGATCAACGGAGAGCCCCTGACGTACATAAACGGGGACCAATATATAAAGCCGGCTTTCCTCTTCGGGGACATGATTGACAAGCAGTCCCAGACGAAGCCCAAGAAAAAACTCTGGATTTTTTCGGCCGGGGGCTTGGTTTTGTATCTGCCCAAGATGCCGAGAGACTATCCTATCTCGGCATTCTTCCATGCCATACATCCCAGGAGGATGTCGTGGATGCTGACTCCTGATCTTCACGGCAGGCCGGGAAAGATCTTTCATCTGAAAGGAGCTGACCAGGGGTCGTTTGTCAGCCGCCCTTCCGATAATGTGACGGTGTTCAGGGGACTGTACCCGGGCAGTGTCCCGAGTGAAGACAACTTAGTGATTCAGCCGGTCCAGTTATGGACTTTCTACAATGATTTTATGGGACACGGGGGAGTATACCCTAAGGTGAACCCTCGGTGCGGTGGGTGGATCACCCCTAAAAACCTTCGATGGGCTCGCTTAGTTGATTGGGCCCTGAATCATTTTCAGACCGAGTTGGAGAACATTGGTCTATTTGTAGCTGTGAGTGCCACCAGTGTTGGGTTGCCTTCTAACCCCAACCTGTTTCTGGCACTGATGGAGCGATATATTTCGCTTACCGGGACTTTCGCCACTCCACTGGAGGAGTTGGGATTGGCCCTTCATGAGATGGCAGAGATCTCGAGACTGCCGATGGGGGATACTCCGTATGAAGAGTATGTTCCTACAAACCGGGTGCTGAAAGATTCAGACCCTCAGGTAGTGGAAGTGTATTAGGAGCTGATGTGCCACTACCTCGCTTGCACCGCTTTTTATGGTGAGCCATCAGATTTGGCTCACATCAATAAATGGATGTCCTACCTCTTCTTTCATCGGTCCCGGAATGCTAAGCCGGAGAAGGTATTGGAGGGCAATGATCTGCCTGTGAATCCCCTGAGCGCGCTTAATGCTCAGGTAGTCGACGATCTCATGGTAGACGTCGGGGCTCCGGACTTGCTCCTCGACGAAGGGATAGGACAGTATCCTGTAGGCGTTAAAGCCTATAGTTATTTGAGGCGCTGTCGCAGGCCTCTGCCTAGGAAAGCTCAATTGGCTGGCTTCCTCTCCATATGGCTGCGCCGAGTGGTGGTACCTGGCGTCGCATTTGCGGACCGCATTTACCGCAACATGCTATGGCCTGTAATGCGTTTGGTGTTTGGGACAAGACTGGACTTGCTCCCTGCCATGGTGTGCAGCATTCAAGCTGGCCTGAGGGCCATGACTGACGGGCTGCTCGCCGATGAAACTCGGCGTGATAGCTTTCCCAGGGTAGAATTACCATACCTGTATCTGATGGGATGGTTAATTCTTTATAACCCCAAGGTTATGTCTCCCGGCTCCGGTAGTAGTTCGGGGGCTAGCTTCTGTTGAACTACCAGAAATCTTTCTGGAATGTGGCCACAGTTCTAGACTGTCGGCGGGTGCTGGGCTTCAGTCACAGCTGGAAGCTCTTCTGCATTGTCCCCTCTGTACATCGCAATCAATCGGGGATTAGGCTTGAGGATTCAGGCAGAGAGAAGACTAATCTTTCTCCTGAAGCTTTTAATTGGTTGGTCTGCATTAGACCTTCCCATTTACTATACAGGAGTAAAGACCATTGCTTCTTGGAGCCCTACCTGCCTAGTCGGTTTGCCAGGCAGTTTGGGTATGATCAGTTGCATGTGGGCAACGCCGTCACCAGCTTCTGATCCAGGGGTGGACTCATTGATGGAGCATGAGGATGGCAATATTTCCTCATGGGTTGTACTGGAGCAATTTTTATCGTGTCGGTCATTACACTCTCCACGGAGCTGCGTATTCTGCACTCGTATGCCCAGTTCTATGTGGCAACGAACACCTTCCATCGCGATTTTGACATGTATGGAAGTTTTAGGGTGCCCTCTTCCAAGTCTGGGGGAAGAGTGGAAGTTCCCTCGGTTTCTTCGGACGAGGGTGAGGAGTTCGTCACTCCAGATGAGCCTCTGTTGGCGGTATCGAGGGGTGAAGTACCTCTGCCTGCGGGGCCTTTGGTAATCTCCGGGAAGCGAAGGGCTCCTACCCCGAAGGAAACTTCCCCTCGTAAGAGGAAGAAGAAGATGGTTAATCGTCCTCTCCGGATTCCTGGTATTGAGGTTCCTGGAAGTGAGCCTGCATCTCCCCAGGTTGGGGATGATTCTTTGATTGGAGGTTCCTCGCATTTTAGAGAGGGAACCTCTTCAGTTCCGGCTGGTGGTGCCGGAGAATCTCTGCTGGAGGCTGCCGCCGCTGCTACTGCTTCAGGTAGTGAAACGAGGTCACCTTCGGGGCCGAGCCGAATGAGGACACCTTTGTCCGGGTCAGCATCGGGAGAGACTCCTGTCGTGTCTGTCAGTGCACCCAGCGAGATTCCAGCCGATGAGCCTCGGTTGGAGTTTGACGAGGACCTGGAAGACTATTTGCTAGCGTCGGTTAGCAGACCCCTTTCTCCAGGTATGACAGCTCGCCTAGCATCATTAAGAAATGATTTAGCTGTACAGGCTGCAGACGCGACATATATGCCGTCGGCCATGGGTAAACGTCGTCTTTATGCCTCTTCTTCTAGGAAAATTAACATTATGCTGATATTAACTTCCTTTCGTCCTCTTTTCAGGGGAAGACCTCTTCGGGGAGGGCAGTGTAGATGCGCCCTTCGGCTCCATGTCAGGTCCTGGCGGCGACACGGAGGTGGCTGATTTTAAAGAAGAAACATCTTCGGGTGCCGGCTCGCCTGTCGACGCGATTCCGATATCTCAAGAGGAGGACGAGCCTGTCATTGCGACAATGCCTCCTTTGATTATGCTGGTATCTTCGCCCGGTGTTGGCGCTTCTTCTTTCATCGCACCACCTGTTGAGGCGACGACCGTGGCAACATCGTCTGCGGTTGTTCTCGGAGGGAGATTTGCCAATATCAAGGTCACCCCCAGCGTCCAATCGGATCTAGCTGTGCTGATCGAGCAGTACACTGATATCTTCTACACCACTTTAAAAATGTTAACATCAAGGGTGTTGGCGAAGAATCTGAGCTTTGCGTTGCTGAAGAGGTCCTCCCAGTCCGTGATAATGCCAATCCGAGAATTCGACGATACTAGGCTAGCTAAAACGCTGGAGGAGATAGTTAATGGGTTGGAGCAACCCATTAACGAATACTTGCAGCTAGCTCAAGAAATGTTGAAGATCTGGTCCAGGCTAGATATGACTCCATGACTACGCGGCTTGCTAAACAGATGGCAGGCGTAAATAAATCCATCCAGACACATCAGCAGGAGATGGATGAAGGAAAAGCCGTCCTGGAGGAGGCCATTGCTCTTCTGACGAAGTGCCAGGCCGAGCACGAAGGAAATGTAGCGAGGGTCCTCAGGCTGGAAACAAAACTCACTCGGGCAAAAGAGTGGGCTTCTCAGTCGTCGGAAGCTCTAGTTGTGGTGGATAGCCGATTGGGCGTAGCACAACAGAACTTGGCACGTGCAGATAAAGCCCGTGCTGGTTTTCTTCGGGCTAGAGCCGAACTGTCCCTCCTGAGCAATGATGAGGCACAGCTGGAGCTGGCTCGCCATGATATCTGGGATTCCAGGACTGAAAGGATGGGCGCACTGGCGCAGCAGCTTTGTGACCTGACTGCTCCCCCAAAATGATATACTTTTGCTTTTGCTTTTCGATGTACTTCCGCTCCCTTTTTTTAGAAATAATAAAGAGGCTTTCATCTGACTTTGTGGCCCTATCATTTCGGAATATAAATGACAGGTTTGGGTGAAAGTGATATCAGAGAAAATATGGACGTGATATACTCTCGGTAAGTTTTAGCAGGGTATATCTATTCAAAGGTTATATGGACATGATAGAATACGATCCAACTAGTTTCGTTTTGGAAGTAGTTTTGTCAGAATAAGGTTTTTGCCATATTCCACTTGAGCAAAGGTTAAGCATAGTACCTTTTCAGAAATTTGCCATTGATAGGGGCCATTAACAGGTCTCTATTAGGCTGGGCTAACTTGTAAGCGCAGTTTGAGAACGTTGTCTCGATCACATAAGGGCCTTCCCACTTGGGCTGGAATTTCCCTTACTTCTGTGAGTAAGAATCATCGGCCTTCTCACGGCCAAAACTAGGTCGCCAACTTTGAAAACCCTTTCCTTTACTTTCTGATTAAAAGCTCTGAAAATGCGTACTTGGTAGAGCACGATGCGCTGTTGATCTTGGAGGCGTTTCTCGTCTAATCCTTCTAGCTCTTGAAGCCTTAACATGTCATTCTTTTCTTGAGTCAACTCATTAGCCACGGCTATCCTGAGTGATAGAATTTGGATCTCGATGGGGAGAACTGCTTCACTCCCGTAGACTAATGAGAATGGTGTGCAACCTGTCGGTGCTCGTACCGTTGTGCGGTATGCCCAGAGACATTCTCCCAGCTTCTCATTCCAATCCCTTTTGTTCGAAGAGACGAAATTCTTCAAGAGCTTGATATTGGTTTTGTTGAAAGTTTCTGCCAAACTATTAGCAGCAGGATTATATGCTGTAGAGGCGATATTTTGTATCCGATTTTTATCGCAAAATCGATGAAACGCTTGGCTGATGAATTGAGACCCATTGTCATGGATTATCCTTCGGGGTATCCCGAAGCGGTAAATGACGTGATGCTTGATGAAGCTGATCACATTAGATGCCTTTACCTCAGCAAGAGGGATCACCTCTGCTCATTTGGAGAAGTAATCCGTGATGGCCAGTATGAACCGGTGACCTCTGGAAGAAGACGGGTGAATAGGACCAATGATATCCATACCCCATGCTTCGAAAGGCCAGGACACAACCGTAGGATGTAGATATTCGGGAGGTTGATGGATAAAGTCTGCGTGGACCTGACAGGCTCTGCAGTGTCTTGCATACTTTATTGCGACTGTGATCATAGTAGGCCAATAATAGCCCATTCTCCTGACGCGATCCTGTAGCTTATGACCGGGTTGGTGCGCTCCGCATACGCCGTCATGGGCTTCACGGATAATCCGCTGTGCTTCATCACCAGAGAGACATCGTAATAATAGTCCGTCATAAGACCGGCGATATAGACATTGTGATGATGCGTCGAAATAGAAGCGTAATGATCGTCTTTTGACGGATACCGCTTCTTTAGGATCTTCTGGCAAGATTCCGTATGCTACGAAATCTATAAAGGGAGCTCTCCAGTCTCTCCTGGGAGGATCTGTGTCCACCGCGAAGCTGTGTTCTATGTGAAAATTATTTTTCATACAGAATAAATCTCTGTTAAGAAGGATTACCGAATTTTGCCTTCTTATAGGGGTAGCTAAATCTGCAGCTAGACTGGCTAGGGCATCACCTTTCAGATTCTGAGATCGAGGCACATGCTCTAGAAAGAATCCTTTGAATGTCATGGCTATCTCGACCATTGCTCGGTGATAGGGGATGAGGTCTGGATTCTGGACTTCATATATTCCTCTGACTTGATTGACGATCAGCAGAGAATCACCGAAAGCTTCCAGAGATTCGACGCCCAATTCTTTAGCGGCTTGGAGGCCGATTAGTAGAGCGTTGTACACTACCACATTGTTGGAACATGGCTCTCTAAGAGAATATGCTCGATAGATGACGAGCTTATCAGGAGTAACTAGGACAATTCCTACTCCCGAAACCACGCTTACCCTAGGACCAGTTCTGGAGGCACCATCGAAGAACAGTTGCCATGCATCACTTTCCATTGTAGAATTACATTCTACAACTTCGTCGGGAATGTCCTCGTACAGTTTGGAGGCCTCCGGGATCGGATGAGCAGCTAGGAAGTCAGCCAATTCTTGGCCTTTGACGGACTTCTGGGGGACATACACCATATCATACGGTGTCAAAAACATCGCCCAGGTCGCGAGTCAGGAATTAAGAACACTTAGCTTGTTCATCAGTACCCGAAGAGGATTGATCCTGGAGATGATGTGAATGGTTTGGCCTGTGACATAGTGTCGCATTTTCTGAATAGCGAATATCAAAGCCAAGCATTCTTTCTCCACTGGATTATACCGGTATTCGGCTCCCACCATCGTCCTGCTGAGGTAGTAGATAGCCTGCTCGTGACCCATCTCATTCTTTTGTACGAGAAGAGCTTCTAGAGAATGATCCATCGCTCGAACATACAGCACGAATGGTCTTCCTATGACAGGGGGCACCAGAACTGGCGGCCTAGTGAGGTAGCGCTTGATATCACCGAACGCTTGTTAACAGGCTTCATCCCATACGAAGGATACACCTTTCTTCATGAGACGAGAAAAGGGCTGACATCTCCCAGAGAGGTTGGATATGAATCTCCAGATATAAGCCAGACGACCTTAAAATCCCCTGAGTTCCCTCAGATTGTGGGGCGGTCGCATTTCTAAGATGGCCTTGACTTTATCAGGGTCCACTTGAATGCCTTTGGCGGTTGTGATAAATCCCATAAATTGGCCACTAGATACCCCCAGAAAGGACTTTGTAGGATTCATTTTGAGTTGATGTTGGCGCATCAAGTCAAATACTGTCTTCAAGTCTTGGATGTGATCATCCTTGAGGCAGCTTTTGACAGCTATATCGTCCAAGTAACACTCCACTGTCTTGCGTAAATGCTCATGGAATATGTTACTCATAGCCCGTTGGTACGTAGCCCCGGTATTCTTCAATCCGAAGGGTATGACCGTATAGCAATATACCCCCAATGGTGTCCGGAAGGCAGTATGCTTCTCGTCTTCAGGATGCATCTTGATTTGATTGTATCCTGAAAATTTGTCCATGAAGGACATACGTTCAAAGCCGCATGTATGGTCAATCCTGACGTTTGTGATGGGAAGAGGAAATTCATCCTTGGGGCAGCCTGCGTTCAGATTTCGGTAATCGATGCAGACTCGTACTTTCCTACTTTTCTTTATGACCGGGACCACATTGGTGACCCCGTCGGGATGTTGTTCTTCATGGATGAAGCCGCAGGCTATCAACTTCTTGATTTCAGCTTCAATAGCGTCCATTATATCCGGGCGGAACTGGCGTTGGTGCTGCTTCACAGGCTTCGAATTGGGCAATATATTGAGCCTATGAGTAGCTACCTTTGGATCAAGGCCTGGCATGTCCTCATAATTCCACGCAAAGACGTCGATATATTCTTTTATCAGCTGTATAACTTCTTCCCTTTCTGCTTCGGAAAGATTGTTACTAATAAATATCGGCTTTGGCGAAAGTTCATCCCCAACGTCAATCTGGATAACTTTGTCTTCAGTGGGAGGTTCTCTCTGTTCGAAGCGGAACTCCTATTGTGTATCCATTTGCTGAGCCCAAGCATCATTCTCAAACGGTTCGGATTCTTGTTCGTCTGATTCGAAGGAATCCGTTACTACCATATTTACCGATAATGTTCGCTCGAGAGCATGAGATGAGTCGGAGGACGCTAAGCCATTTTGAGAGGAGAAAAAGATATCCTCATTTGACTCAGGAGCTGCGAGGGAGGTGGTATACCCTAATCCGAAATGAGTTCGTTGATAGTAGGGATTGCCGTGCAGCGGCATTCGTCTACCTCTCCCGTAGTTGAGACCCGGTTCCAGCTTCAAGTTATAACCCATATTTTGCATAATCTTCAGAGCTTGCGGGCTGTATCTGTGAACCTGCATTTTACCGGCATCATCGTTGGAAGAATCCTCTTGCACAGTCGGTTCATTGTGCATGCGGCCGAAGACTATTGAATGCTGACTGCTGCAAGTAGGCGGGACAATGAAGATAGAATCCTCATGCGGTCCATATGTCGTGGTGACATTGGATGATGATGCCACTTCCCATATATACGGATGATAGGAGTCTATAGCTTCAAAGAATTTTTGCGCTATAGTTTCTATATCGTCGCAGGGGGAGGATTCCTGATTTGGAATTTGGGCGTCAATATACTGGAAAAGAGGATATTTATTATCATCTGAAACTCCGTTCCCGGTTGCATTTACAACACTCGGCTGCCTGTTGTGCCGGAGGTTAATGACCAAGGGTGGAGGCTTCTGGTTCAAAGTGATCACTAGAGGATCACCCCCTTTTCTTGACCTGGTCTCGTTCAGGTGGATAGCCATAGGTTTTATGGCTTTTGGACGAGTAGTCCGTCCTTTCACCTTGATTGACAGAGTTTGCTTGGCAGAGGGTTCTTCTGGCTCCCGGTGGGATTCCTTCTCTGCTTCGGCTGACACCTCTTCTGTGCAGTCTTGGGAGTACAACACGGCATCAGAGTAGTAGGATTCTACTCCTTTGAACGGGTTCAGGTCAGCAATCTCCGTTTGCACTGTTCCTCGGGCGTCTACATATTTGAAATATTGGTATAGAGTTGAAGGAATGATGTTGTGGTCGTGGATCCAAGGTCTACCCAACAGAATATTGTAGGACACCTCTGAATCGATGACGTAACATATAGCCACCGATCTGAGGTTGCCAATCTGGATCCTCAGGCGAATTTTCTCCAACGGCTTACTACTTCCGGCATTGAAACCCACGATTGTAGTAGTGGTGTACGCCAATTCGCTGGTAGGAATCCTCAGCGGTCTAAGCAGACTATGAGGAATGATGCTGATTGATGACCCCAGATCTATGTGAATCCGGTCGACCTCCATAGAACCGATGTACCCGGTGTAATAGAGGGGTCTGTCATGCCTGTTATGTTTTAACAGCATGTCATCTTGAGTGAAAGTGATGTTGTCACGACCCGCACCCGTTTTAGGGGCACGAGTACGCGGGTACGTCCAGCCTACGTCGCAGCATCGGCGGTAGAACGCTATCTAGGTCATGTAACTATCTAATCAATCTCACATGAATATCCAACTCCATAAGGAGACGTGGATATCATAAAATAATGCTGGAAATATTCAATCATATAAACTAAAGCACGATGAGATATCAAGGCAAGCAAAGAAAATACAAGACAAGTCTAACGAAAAAATAATCATACCTGTAATCAGTAACATCCAATCCCCAAGTGTCAGAAACAAGTCCACTACGGTCACAGTCTGGAAAATATTTTCCAGTCAGGAAGGAGCAAAGTACATTTCTAATTAGCAGTTCTATATCAATGATATAAACTATGTAGCCGTATATAGATGGAAATATACAAGATGCATGTATATGTATGAGAAACATACAATAAAGAAAATACTAGAAATACTGTAAGTAAATGCAGGGAAGGAAATAATATGTCAATGAGCAAGAATCCTATGACTAAGTGTGTGAGTACTAGCTTTAACATGTGATCGGCTTGGGACTAGTAAACTCATTACATTGGTTAGCGATCATCCTTGAGGTCAGGCTAATCCGTAGGAATAGCTATGATGCGAGTAATAGTTAGGCTAACCATATATAACAGTGATAAGACATGTAATGGTAAGGCTGCACCGACGTGAGGCGTGGGTGAGCTATGATGCATGTAGAGTTGGGTATGATCACATATCTACACTAAAATACTCTCCACTTCCGACTGGTATAGTAGATCCAACCATGGTACGCTATGGCACGGGATCCCGTAGGGAGGTAGCAAATCTCCCCAGAAATCAGTGTCTGTACATGTACAAGATAACAATGAAACAAGACTTGTACAAGCTACACCATGAACAAGGAATAACATCTCATGACGAAATCCGTATATACCAATCTGTGTAACCATCGTGTTAAGAGCATGGATATTTACACTAGATATAGTGAACATAGGGGATATCATAAATAAGAAACTAATCAGAGAATGTACTCGCCTTGGGTCCTTAGCTGGTAATGTCAATGTCCTGTTCCAGAGTATCGCCTGGATGAACCAACAGTCCTATAGACATATAATAAAGGTAACCTTGCATCAGATGCTACACTGACACAACACAAAAAATATAACTCAGGGCTATGCCAGGTATGATACTGGTCAACTAGGGTCATCTAGTAGATAGACATCTAACACACATATACCTATTTTCAACTGACAATAATACCTACAATATATACTTGCACCAAAATAAATACATATACAATATATATATATGTACCACTTAATTTATGTATAATATATATATATTAGTTGAACAATATTTATGTACCATATATATATGCCAAAAATATAATTTACAATATATATATATATATATATATATATATATATATATATATATATTGTTAACATTATTATTAAAATATACTAAGACTAATACACCAATTTAAGTTATACTATATATATTAAGGATTTACTAAAAGCATATACAAAATATATATTTTTATACATGTATACAAATTATATATATTGAAAGTATATTAAGTATATACAAAACATATATATACATATACCAAATATTATACGTATATATATATATATATATATATATATATATATATATATATATATATATATATCAATTATAAATACTAACATATATTATATACCAATTATATATATATAAAATATACTAAGTATATATACAAAATACATGTATATACACAAACCAATTACATGTACACTATACATTATACTAACAGATACATATATATATATATATATATATATACACATACGCGTATATACGTATACACACACAAATACATATTAATAGTATATACACTAAAGAGGGAAGAGGGAAGGGCCTCACAGGGGGTGGAGCTCGGCTGTGGGCCGCCGGACTGCAGCAGGAGGCCGCCGGACAACAGGCTGGTCGAGGAGGAGATGGAGTTCGGCTGTGCAGAGGGAGTCGGGTGGCGAGCCGATGGTGATGTGAAGAGGACCTGGGATTGCAGGGAGGAGGACGGAGCATTACAGTAGAGTCGAGGGAGGAGCTTCGGGTTGGAGTTGCAGGGTAGAGGGGAGGATCTCGTTGGGAAATGACGAGGGTGGTGGTTCGATGACTGGGTGGCTCGAGGTGGTGGAGTGGAGAGCCGGTGGGTGGAGCTCGAGGAAGATGTCGAGAGGGGTTGTCACGTCCCAGTCCCAAAATACCGAGGGACCGGACACGTGATAATGGCCAACAGCATGCACCGATGGACAAACCCAATTTAATGGATCCATCGGGCATACTTAAGCTGTATATAAGGTCTATAACAACAAGTCAGAACTAATCTCATCCACAGAAAAGAATATAAAATCAACATCAATAAGGAAAGTAAATTAAACATCCAGTCTCAGCAAAGTATTCGGGGAACAACCCGATATAAAGTCTGGTACAATGATCTCATAAACAGAAATTAAAGAGTTTAATTAAACAGGAAATAACGACTGAGCATGGCGAAGCAATGGTTCAGGAGAAGTCCTCAGCGATCACCTCGTCCTCAACTACGGGTACTGTTCCGTGAAGAGCACCTGTTCCGTAGACCTCTGGATAAACCTCGTCTGCAAATCCTGGGGACATAATCCGGATCCAGGTCCTCAGGGGACATATCAAGGTACAAGAAAGCACAAGCCAAAATAAATGTAGTAAAACAGTTAATGAAATAATAGGGTCAACTATATATCCATCTATGTGAAATGCAAGTTGAGAGTATCACTAAAACTTAGGCTGATACCACTACAAGCTCTGTGTCTGGGAGCCGGTAGCAGCTATACTATGAATTTTACTATGTGTTTACTATGGATTTATATTTATAATCAGCCTGTAGCCTGTGTGTCTCTCCCCACCCAATGTAATCATATATATCATGTCCACGATGTCTCATGTCCACGTCACGTACGATCATATCTAATGCAGTAAGTCATACTATGTCTATGAACATAATGTCTAGGAATGTAATGTCTAAGTCATAAATCCTGGAACCTACACAGAATCACCTTGAATATTTCAGGAAGATTCTGTCTCATGCTCTGTGTCAGGTGTCCTGGGTAATAAGTACTTGATAGGGCAAGTACAAGAATATAAATGTCACGATATCCATCTCTAAATGACATTGCTCAACCCCGCGTACGGTGTTGGCACCCGACTATGATCGGACGCTAAGCAAGTCACACGGCCCTAGGGTTGAGCAAGTACAACAATCACAAGAAAATAAATCTAGAGAAAATGAATCATTAAACTGCATTTATGGCAAGGTACACTTGCCTGGGTTTTCAGCTCCAAGTGTAGCTCTGGCAATAGCTGGATTTGTAGGCAGTACTCCGGCTGCTGAAACAAACATCACCATTAGATCCAGAAAATATTAATCAGCTAGGAACACCTGTCCTTGAGTCCAATTTGGAGACAAGGGCAAAAAGGCAATTTTGGGTCAAAACGGGGTCCAAATGTGGGCCCGCTTGCACCGAAAAATGCGTCAGGGTCAAAGGTCTCAAAAATAGACCAACTTAGTGTCAACAAGTCAGGAACGATGATACGAACCCAACGGAACTTCCAGAATTGGATTCCGGTGAGCCGTTCTCAAAATCGCCCGTCGAGTGGAGCCTGTGGGGCCCACGACACACGATTTTGTCAATGTTCTCAGAATCGAACCAAACTTGACCCACAGGACCAGCGTATTGCTACGAGTCCGATGGCGCAAGTTTCATCTCGATCCGACGTGTGTACACTAAGTTACAGCAAGATTCAGAAAAGTCGGATACGGGATGATATCCGCGGATACGCACTGATTCCGGTGTGCACGCACATCCGAATCAGCTTCTGCGAAATTACGCACGTCCGTATCAACGACGCGCACGTATCGGTGAAGACCGCACGCGACCAAGTCGTCCCGTTTGGCGGGGCATACTCGATTCCGGGGTAAAACAGGGCTTAGTTTTTTCTGTTTTTGGATCGCGTTGTGCGATCACCACAGGACGCGATGCCCCGAGCGGTTTATCCGGGCACCGAGAGGGTCATACAGGCTACACGATACAATTTACGGAATCGAATTCCGAGCTACGAGTCAAAAGTTATGGGTACCTGAAGTGGTCCGAAAAATCGAGTTGTGTCCTGTGTCCTGGACACTGTGTCCGATACGAGATTCAGAAATTAGGGTTTTGGTTCCTGTGTCCGCTGCGTTTAGGGTTGTGTCTGTGTCCAACTGTTGGTGGACACAAAAAAGGCGGCCAGGGACTGCGGGGCGGCCGGGTTGCTCGGAGGCGGGACGACCGTGGCGGAGGCGGTTGGAGGTTGGCGACGCTCGAGCGGGGCGCTGGGGAGACGACGGCTGGAGGGAATCGAGGGGCAGCCGGAGGAGTGGTGGTTGAGCTCGGGGCTGCGGGAGGCGGGGTTGACGAGGGGCTGGCCGAGGGCGGTTCTGGAGGGAAGCTCGAGGACAGGGCCTGAGGGAGGCGCTGGCTAGGGCGGTCTCGCCGGAGAAGACGGAGGAGGGGAGGAAATTCGGGTGGCCGGAGGGGTTTAAATAAGAGGTCGAGGGAGAGGGAGAGGCGGCGGCTACGGGAGAGGAAGAGGAGGAGCCGGGCGTTCGGGAGCGGAGGCGGCGCAGGGAGGAGAAGGGCCGCCGGCGGTGTAACGGCCGGAGGGATTCGAACGGTCGGTTTTCCCAGGGAAGGGGAAGGGCTAATGGATCCGGGTCGGTTCCTGGCGGGTCGGGCAGCGGATCCGGCCCGATCTGCAACAGAGAAGTGGGTTCGGGTTTGAAACGGGCCGGGTCGGATTGAACCCGAATCTGACCCGTTAGGGCCTAGGCAGTTCGGGTCAGTGAACCCGGTCCGGTTCGGTCTAATTTGGGTTGGTTCATTTAATAAAACCTGGTTTATTTTGATTTAATAAATTAATTAGTTTTTAAGGCTTTTAAAATCCATCCGGGGTCCAAAAATTCCCGAAAATTTACCCTATGTCTGGTTTTCTATTTTACACCATAAAATATTATTTTCATAATATTTTTAATATTATTTATTATTATTTAAAAATCCTTTAATATTTAAAACACCTGAATTTAATTACAGAAAAATCCAAGAAAATTCCAGAAAATTCAGAAAAATCCAAATTTATAAATTTTTGAAAATCAGGGGGATTACATTCTACCCCCCTTAAGAGGATTGCGTCCTCGCAATCAAAGAATAACCGGTCAACAGAGATAACACGGTTGCAACCATTGTTCAAAGCACATCAACATTAAGGAGCACCTAGAAAAATTATTTTTCTAAGCTTATAAAATTTCCTGAATGTAGGAAATTTAGAAAATTACAGTTTTAGAAAACCAACTTTATCCTTTAAAAATTTATCAGGTTATCATTTATAAGCATTCTATGTTATTCAAAAATACTTTTAGGTTATCCCTAAATTAGCAAGTTTAAAATTACTAGATGATCACTAGATTATCCATTATCAGCAAGTTTAATTATCCCTAAGTCCGGGGTTACGAATCAGCAGGCACGAACTATAGCAATACTAGAAACGGAAAAACTATAAAGACTTACGCGCATTAGCCACTCCTTGGTTCTGCGCGTCTTCCAATGTCATCATGAAGGCTTGTCCGCGTCCTGATGGATTCCTCTGTTGCTGCTGCTGCTGCTGGGCTTGTTGGAAGAGTGCCGCTTGTGGTGCCAATGGTGGCCTTGGTTGATTCCCTCCTGGTGCTGGTAGAGCTTGTTGGTTTGCTCTTGATGCTCCTCCTCGATGATAAGGACAATCCTTGGCTAAGTGTTGATTGGTCCCGCAAATCAAGCATAATCCCAACTTGCGTCTGCAGTCCTTCTCAGTATGGCCTACCTTGCCACAGTATTGACATGTAGGTAATGTCTGCGGAGAGGCTCTAGTTGGCTGGTGTATATGAGGCCTCTTTGCAGCTTCTTCTTGTGGTGCTCTGGCTGACGTGGAAGACCGTTTCAGATTGGTCTCTCTCCTGGTGACGCGTTCCATGCGTCGGGCTGCAGCGAGAACGTCCGAATAAGAGGTAGGTGCGACGGATCCGATCAGTTTCTGTAGCTCAATGTTGAGTCCGTCGAAAAACTTCTCGGCCTTCTCTTCTTCCGTCGGAATCAAAGTAGGGGCGAAATGACTCAGACGAATGAACTCGGCGTTGTACTCTTCCACCTTCATAGCTTCCTGAGTGAGACGATTGAACTTGTCTCTCAGTTCTGATCGAGCGATAGCCGGTATGTACATCTCCTGGAAGAGTCTGGAAAATTCTTCCCAAGTGACTCGGTCTGGTCCGAGCCTGGTCTCTTCAGATAACCACCAGTGATGAGCATTGTCCGTCAACTGCATTCTGACGGCGGTCATCCAACGTTCCCTCGGTAGTTCAGCTGCTTCCAACTGGTGTTCTATATTGGTGAGCCACTCATGAACTTTGGTTGGTCCTTCTTTGCCCGAAAAGGTACGGGGCTTGAGTTAACGGAAATCAGTGATAGATCCCGTCACTGGTCGCCTAGCTTGTGGGTTCACTTGCTCCAATGCGTTTACTAGGCTGGTTCTTAGGTACTCTGCCTCCTGACGATGTGCCTCCTGTTGAACTTGCTGTTGAGCTTGCATCATGGCGTAAAACATCTGGAACATCTGCTGCCCGTCCATTGCTTGCCCTGGTGGAAAGACAGGCATCTGAGGAGTGAACTGGGGCGGAGGTGGAATATCATCATACCGAAATCTAGAAGATTGCGGATCTGCTTGTCTGCTTCGGTGAGTAGAGGGATCTCCACTCAATAGCGTCACTTCATCTTCTCCGTAGGTGGCTTCAGCACCTATTGGTGTTCTTGCTGGAGTTCCGTCATTTTCTTGTGAATCCATTTCTCTGCATCAACAATAAACTATAAGAGGCACACAGGAATCAAGGCAAGATGCAAGTCACAAATTAGTTTGAATACGATACAGATATCAAAAATGATTCAAGCAAGTGGATGAGATCCTAAAAAACTTTATCCTATTCTTATTGCAGGCCTGTTCGGTCCCTAAGTTGAAACTGAATAATTTTAGTCGTAGACCTGCATGGGCCACCACAAAAACCATATCACGCCCCAGTCCTAAAATACCGAGGGACCGGACACGTGATAATGGCCAGCAGCATGCACCGATGGACAAACCCAATTTAATGGATCCATCGGGCATACTTAAGCTGTATATAAGGTCTATAACAACAAGTCAGAACTAATCTCATCCACAGAAAAGAATATAAAATCAACAGCAATAAGGAAAGTAAATTAAACATCCAGTCTCAGCAAAGTATTCGGGGAACAACCCGATATAAAGTCTGGTACAATGATCTCATAAACAGAAATTAAAGAGTTTAATTAAACAAGAAATAACGACTGAGCATGGCGAAGCAATGGTTCAGGAGAAGTCCTCAGCGATCACCTCGTCCTCAGCTACGGGTACTGTTCCGTGAAGAGCACCTGTTCCGTAGACCTCTGGATAAACCTCGTCTGCAAATCCTGGGGACATAATCCGGATCCAGGTCCTCAGGGGACATAGCAAGGTACAAGAAAGCACAAGCCAAAATAAATGCAGTAAAACAGTTAATGAAACAATAGGGTCAACTATATATCCATCTATGTGAAATACAAGTTGAGAGCATCACTAAAACTTAGGCTGATACCACTACAAGCTCTGTGTCTGGGAGCCGGTAGCAGCTATACTATGAATTTTACTATGTGTTTACTATGGATTTATATTTATAATCAGCCTGTAGCCTGTGTGTCTCTCCCCACCCAATGTAATCATACATATCATGTCCACGATGTCTCATGTCCACGTCACGTACGATCATATCTAATGCAGTAAGTCATACTATGTCTATGAACATAATATCTAGGAATGTAATGTCTAAGTCATAAATCCTGGAACCTACACAGAATCACCTTGAATATTTCAGGAAGATTCTGTCTCATGCTCTGTGTCAGGTGTCCTGGGTAATAAGTACTTGATAGGGCAAGTACAAGAATATAAATGTCACGATATCCATCTCTAAATGACATTGCTCAACCCCGCGTACGGTGTTGGCACCCGACTATGATCGGACGCTAAGCAAGTCACACGGCCCTAGGGTTGAGCAAGTACAACAATCACAAGAAAATAAATCTAGAGAAAATGAATCATTAAATTGCATTTATGGCAAGGTACACTTGCTTGGGTTTTTAGCTCCAAGTGTAGCTCTGGCAATAGCTGGATTTGTAGGCAGTACTCCGGCTGCTGAAACAAACATCACCATTAGATCCAGAAAATATTAATCAGCTAGGAACGCCTGTCCTTGAGTCCAATTTGGAGACAAGGGCAAAAAGGCAGTTTCGGGTCAAAACGGGGTCCAAATGTGGGCCCGCTTGCACCGAAAAATGCGTCAGGGTCAAAGGTCTCAAAAATAGACCAACTTAGTGTCAACAAGTCAGGAACGATGATACGAACCCAACGGAACTTCCAGAATTGGATTCCGGTGAGCCGTTCTCAAAATCGCCCGTCGAGTGGAGCCTGTGGGGCCCACGACACACGATTTTGTCAACGTTCTCAGAATCGAACCAAACTTGACCCACAGGACCAGCGTATTGCTACGAGTCCGATGGCGCAAGTTTCATCTCGATCCGACATGTGTACACTAAGTTACAGCAAGTTTCAAAAAAGTCGGATACGGGACGATGTCCGCGGATACGCACTGATTTCGTTGTGCACGCACATCCGAATCAGCTTCTGTGAAATCTCGTACGTCCGTATCAACGACGCGCACGTATCGGTGAAGACCGCACGCGACCAAGTCATCCCGTTTGGCGGGACGTACTCGATTCCGGGGTGAAACAGGGCTTAGTTTTTCCTGTTTTTGGATCGCGTTGTGCGATCACTACAAGACGCGATGCCCCGAGCGGTTTGTCCGGGCACCGAGAGGGTCATACAGGCTACACGATATAATTTACGAAATCGAATTCCGAGCTACGAGTCAAAAGTTATGGGTACCTTAAGTGGTCCGAAAAATCGAGTTGTGTCCTGTGTCCTGGACACTGTGTCCGACACGAGATTTAGAAATTAGGGTTTTGGTTCCTATGTCCGCTGCGTTTAGGGTTGTGTCCGTGTCCAACTGTTGGTGGACACAAAAGAGGCGGCCTGGGACTGCGGGGCGGCCGGGTTGCTCGGAGGCGGGACGACCGTGGCGGAGGCAGTTGGAGGTTGGCGACGCTCGAGCGGGGCGCTGGGGAGACGACGGCTGGAGGGAATCGAGGGGCAGCCGGAGGAGTGGTGGTTGAGCTCGGGGCTGCGGGAGGCGGGGTTGACGAGGGGCTGGCCGAGGGCGGTTTTGGAGGGAAGCTCGAGGACAGGGCCTGAGGGAGGCGCTGGCTAGGGCGGTCTCGCCGGAGAAGACGGAGGAGGGGAGGAAATTCGGGTGGCCGGAGGGGTTTAAATAAGAGGTCGAGGGAGAGGGAGAGGCGGCGGCTACGGGAGAGGAAGAGGAGGAGCCGGGCGTTCGGGAGCGGAGGCGGCGCAGGGAGGAGAAGGGCCGCCGGCGGCGTAACGGCCGGAGGGATTCGAACGGTCGATTTTCCCAAGGAAGGGGAAGGGCTAATGGATCCGGGTCGGTTCCTGGCGGGTCGGGCAGCGGATCCGGCCCGATCCGCAACAGAGAAGTGGGTTCGGGTTTGAAACGGGCCGGGTCGGATTGAACCCGAATCCGACCCGTTAGGGCCTAGGCGGTTCGGGTCAGTGAACCCGGTCCGGTTCGGTCTAATTTGGGTTGGTTCATTTAATAAAACCTGGTTTACTTTGGTTTAATAAATTAATTAGTTTTTAAGGCTTTTAAAATCCATCCGGGGTCCAAAAATTCTCGAAAAATTACCCTATGTCTGGTTTTCTATTTTACACCATAAAATATTATTTTCATAATATTTTTAATATTATTTATTATTATTTAAAAATTCTTTAATATTTAAAACACCTGAATTTAATTACAGAAAAATTCAAGAAAATTTCAAAAAATTCAGAAAAATCCAAATTTATAAATTTTTGAAAATCAGGGGGATTACAGGGGTGCAGCATTCTGGCGGAGAGATGTCTATGGTGATCGTGCTCAGGCGGAGCGGTGGAGCTCGACAGGGAGGGCGGAAGAAGAAGATGGGAAGGACGGGAAGGAGTCTCGTCGAGGCTGCCGGAGGAATGGGTGGTCGGCTCTAATGGTGAAGCCGCACAGCCGGAGCAATGGGTGCTCGAACTGGTCGGAGCAGCGGCTGTTTCAGAGCTGAGCGGGTCAGTCGGAGCCGGAGGATGAGCAGGTGGTAGTTGTGTTCGTGGAGAGCGGTGTGTCAATGGTGGTGGACTCCGTCGAGACGAGGCCGGCGGAGCTTGGAGAATGTAGGGAGGTGACCGGAGATGCAGCATCGGAGTTACAAGTAGGGAGGTGGAGGTTCTGCTGGTGGTCGCGGCTCGATGAATGGAGGAGGTCGGGGTACAGGCCGGAGCACAGCAGAGAGTCGTCGGGGAAAAAAGGCAGGTCGGGGAGTGGGCTCGCCGGACTGGGCGGCTGGGGCTGGCCTGGCTGGGTGGCTCGGGTGAGAGGGAGTTAGCTTGGTGAAGGTGTAGGTGATGGTGTTGTAAAAAAATAGTATGGAGAGATTGGGTTTATGTAGGTGGGAGGAGTGAGGTGACTCCCTAGAAATTAGGACCGGCCAAAATATTGGGATGGGGTTTCCTTGGGAAAGGGGTTGAGGGAACATGCAAGGGGTTGTGTGATGGGGATGGCTCCATTTAAAATGGAAGGCCTAGATTCATCATGAATAAAAATACAACAAAAAGGAGGAGGGAGTGATTAGGTTGACTAATCAAGATAGGGGGGTAGGTTTCTTCATTTGGGTTAAACCAATAGGATGGTGACACATCAAATGCAAATTTGCAAATTAGTCCCCAACAATTGGAAAAATGCACAGACGTGGGTTTCTGCATTTAATTAATTAAAATTAGAAACACTTGGCGTTCAAGAATTAATTAGGAGTACATGGGGCCAAAACTAGGTCGGGTCATCAATATCATTAGTGAAGAAGACTCAGAACAGAATATTATTCTAATTTGAGTCGTACAAAAATTAGGTCAAGATTGCCTCTAATTTCGATTGGAACGCACAACGATACAAAGTGGGAATTTATTTAGGAATTAAATAAACGTCCGCGACGATTTTTGTGCGGCTAAAATGAAGCACAAGAGAGCATAATTATGAGTTGCAAAAATATCAGAATGGAAGGCGGGCATGTCTAGGGCAAGGCTGTGAATTTGTTGGAAGGCAAAAGCCAGGGTAGCGCTCCAAATATCGAAGCAAAGGCAGGGCACAACAATTAAATAAATTATGGTAGTTAAATACAACCTCCAATAAATTAATTCTAAATAAAACAATTAACCACATAATCCCATAATTCGGACAGGTGTTCATCTACTGGGCTTCTAGGTCAAGTCTACCAGCTCAAACATAATAAACACTATATATAATATAATATATTTAAGTACACATCTTACACAATTATTTAATTTAAATATACAATCATGAAATTATTTAATTATAACTACCACAATATTAATAATTATAAAAAGTCAAAAATACCCCTATTTTTGGAATGTGGTAGTGACAAGTCTACCATCCTTAAAAGAATTTCGTCCTCGAAATTTAAAATCCTCAATAGTAGTATTTACTCATACACATTATTATTTTCCATCAATAGTTAAATTCACCAACCCACATAGTCCTGGAATAATCTACCTTGTCGTTTCACAACCTTCAAAATTTTTTGAAATTACTGTATTCCTGAAATATCCTCAAAAATAAAAATCAGTTTTCATTTCCTCACAATTTCCTCCGAATTTAAATTAAAAATTAAATACTCAAAATTTGACATCGCATCCTCTAATTCACTCAATGCACATTAAGACTCCCATCTAAACCACAATCCATGAATCCAATCCCTTCAATTTAATTAATCCACTATATTCATAAAATTGGAAATGTCATCCAAATTTTTTGAATTAAAACACCAATCCGTTAATAATTTTTACTCCTCAATTTAAATCCAATCAATGCATATTCAAAATCTAAATCCTCATCCCGAGAATTGAATTCCACACTATCCCATTAATGATTTTATTTCCTGATTTCCCTTTTCCTCAGAATACTCAATAATGCGATACTTACGGAATCTTCAAATACAACATTCATAATATAAAATTTTAAATTACTATCTTGCAATCAAATAGATATAATAATAATTTCCTAAATTTTTTCAAGTTTTTTTTAGATATATCATTATCAATAATCATCAATCCTACCATATAAATTTCTGTACCTCTCATTTAAATTAATGTTTATCCTTGAAGTTTTATGATAATTCAATCACCTCTCAATCTTGATAAAATCAATGATTTATCAACTCTGCCATATTAAATCCTCAATTCCTTATGCTTATCTTCCAAAATTTTAGCATCTTGTTTCTCTGGTCAAGTCATAACCTCTTCGTAAATCTACTATGGTCAAACCCCAATAATCCTGGTGTAAGAAATTCTACCTTTAGCCATGCAATCTAAGAAAATATGTACGGTCATGTATCTTTTGTCCTAGTATTGAAGTCTATGTCAGGGTGTACTACTAGCTACATTCTAACAAGAAAATCACGAATACAAACCACGGTAATAGGGAATCAATCAATCAGAAGATGAACACAACATGAGAAAAAGAAGGAACCTGCTAACATATTTCTTGCGGTATCCCCTATCTCTAACATACACTTAACTCTGGCATATTCACTAACTAATTCCTATTCCTGTCCACTGATACCCATATCAACTAATCATTAATCCACAAGATCCATGAATACATCCATATTGCACACACCTGTCTATTAATACCAAAATCTGATACCGAGAACCTCTAACACAATTATAGGTCAATTGATGCATGTAAAGTTTGATACCTCTATCTCTTTAGGTACCCCTGTTCTACTATAGTACACCCACTGCTAGTTCTCGTTCCTACTACAATTGTCCATACTATTTGTTCTTATCACTCAAGTGCACACCAAGTGTAACATACCATACTAAGTACTGCTCTTTCCAATACAACTTTAGATGGACACCGAAGTCAGTCTGCGGTACCATCTCAATCATGCTCAAGTCAACAGATCCTTACACATGTATATCACCTATTAATATATATATATTTCTCATCCACCATAAAATTAATCCTCAAAATAATCGTCAAGGTTTAACTTCTCGAACAGATTTAAAATAAAATGCATATATTTCCTCAATAGTCAAATACTCAATATCAAAATCAAATTTAATCGCTCCTAAAATCTTTATAGCCTTGACCATGTTTATTGAATCAAAATTTGAACCCTCAAAAATTTAATGACATAAATCTCAACTCCTTAATAATTCTAAAAATTAAAATTCATTTCCACTCTTTAATTTATAAATCCACAAATATACATATAAGTGCTCACGACCTCTAATACTCGAGGTGCACTCAAATACACACATTGTCTACAATTGTATACTAAATTTTATACTGCCCGAATCACTTGCACTATTTCCTCCAATGATCAAAGTTATAATCACATGTATTTTTTTCCATGATTTTTAATCTATATTAACTGGTATATCATCCAATTATCGTCACACAGAGTGCTTACTATTATTAGCGTCATTCTCGACTAATCCTCGATATAGAACCATTAGCACTCTTGGTATTATATCACTAGCTTCATTAATGAATTATCTCATCAAGCTTATTAGAACTCATGATTATCTGTACCTTCTATAACACTCATGTTTCTTTACTCTCATGGGCAAGTATATGGTTCTCATCTCAATTGATGTATAGGTATTTCCCTTTAATCCTTTAAAGCCTGTTAAACTAATCTGTGATACGCTTCAACATTTTCCTTTCCAATTCCAATATTTCTCTACTCATGACACCTCATTATAACTCTTTATGCATATATATTTCCTTACCTTTAACACACCCGATATCAATCATCAAATTGAACGTCATGCTCCATTAATCCTTAACACAATTCCTTGATACCGAATTATTTTCATAGATCATCCAATTATATAATCATGATTATCCAGGATGGGTATGTTGGCTCTGATACAAACTCTTGAAACTATCACTGATACTCTATACTCTCCTTCTACTCACAGTCTCTAATGACACTTATCCTAGAACCATTGTTACAAGGTACTATGCTACGGGTTAATTCTAGATTAAGGCCTACTGCTCACATGTCCAACTAGGAAACACTTACAACTCACTAACAACACTCAGTCAATACTAATACTCAAGACACAGCCATAATTACAAGTCATTAATTATCATACTTAACAAGGAATCCTCAAAGAATAGGAGCTCAAAAAGACTGGATTGAGGACTGAAGGTGTTTCTACTGTTAACAACAAAAGAAACGATGGAAAAGTCCTGTATAACAGAAATAGATAAGTATTGAGATGATACTTTGAGAACAAATTTTAAGAAACAACCTGATAATCATATACGTCGGTCAAAAATTATGACGCTGAGAATCCCCGCCATGCCAGTTAGCATAGGTGCGATAAATGACTGGTTCCGTAACTTAAGTACGCAACCTTATAATCATGTCATCTAGAATCTTTGCCACGCCAACCGGTACGGCTGCGATAAACTCTAGGTTCCATAACCAAAGTAGACATTTCACCTTTCTCACTGTTCTCATCAATATATGTCATCAGATGATATCGTAAAATTTAGTCCGTAATATTCATCTCAGCATGAAATCAACTCTACAATGAACCCAAGATCCTAATTACTGATCAACAATAATCAATTTTAATATCAACAAGTGAGGACGGACGATAATAAGGGCGAAGGATTTAAATTGGAATTATAATAAGATTCTCAAGGAGTCATCCCAGGATTCTCTCAAGAATTTATGATTGAGTATCCTCTCTCATCCTAGTATCCTATGTCCTATATTCTATAGCAGGCACGCAGTAGTACAACTATGATGTCGCACTACCACGATATCGCACAACTTCGAAGTCTGACCTGCATGGGCCACCACTAAAAATGTATCATGACCCGCACCCGTTTTAGGGGCACGAGTATGTAGGTACGTCCAGCCTACGCCGCAGCATCGGCGGTAGAACGCTGTCTAGGTCATGTAACTATCTAATCAATCTCACATGAATACCCAACTCCATAAGGAGACGTAGATATCATAAAATAATGCTGGAAATATTCAATCACATAAACTAAAGCACGATGAGATATCAAGACAAGCAAAGAAAATATAAGACAAGTGTAACGACAAAATAGTCATACCTGTAATCAGTAACATCCAATCCCCAAGTGTCAGAAACAAGTCCACTAAGGTCACAGTCTGGAAAATATTTTCCAGTCAGGAAGGAGCAAAGTACATTTCTAATTAGCAGTTCTATATCAATGATATAAACTATGTAGCCGTATATAGATGGAAATATACAAGATGCATGTAATAGTCAGGCTAACCATATGTAACAATGATGAGGCATGTAATGGTAAGACTACACCGACGTGAGGCGTGGGTGAGCTATGATGCATGTAGAGTGGGGTATGATCACATATCTACACTAAAATACTCCCCACCCCCGACTGGTATAGTAGATCCAACCATGGTATGCTATGGCACGGGATCCCCTAGGGAGGTAGCAAATCTCCCCGGAAATCAGTGTCTGTACATGTACAAGATAACAATGAAAGAAGACTTGTATAAGCTATACCATAAACAAGGAATAACATCTCATGACGAAATCCGTATATACCAATCCGTGCAACCATCATGTCAAGAGCATGGATATTTACACTAGATACAGTGAACATAGGGGATATCATAAATAAGAAACTAATCAGAGAATGTACTCGCCTTGGGTCCTTAGCTGGTAATGTCAATGTCCTATTCCAGAGTATCGCCTGGATGAACCAACAGTCCTATAGACATATAATAAAGGTAACCTTGCATCAGATGCTACACTGACACAACACAAAAATATAACTCAGGGCTATGCCAGGTATGATACTGGTCAACTAGGGTCATCTAGTAGATAGACATCTAACACACATATACCTATTTTTAACTGACATTAATACCTACAATATATACTTGCACCAAAATAAATACATATACAATATATATATGTACCATTTAATTCATGTATAATATATATATATTAGTTGAACAATATTTATGTACCATATATATATGCCAAAAATACAATTTACAATATATATATATATTGTTAACATTATTATTAAAATATACTAAGACTAATACACCAATTTAAGTTATACTATATATATTAAGGATTTACTAAAAGCATATACAAAATATATATTTTTATACATGTATACAAATTATATATGTTGAAAGTATATTAAGTATATACAAAACATATATATACATATACGTATACCAAATATTATATATATATATATATATATACACATATACGCGTATATACGTATACACACACAAATACATATTAATAGTATATACACTAAAGAGGGAAGAGGGAAGGGCCTCACAGGGGGTGGAGCTCGGCTGTGGGCCGCCGGACTGCAGCAGGAGGCCGTCGAACTGTAGGCTGGTCGAGGAGGAGATGGAGTTCGGCTGTGCAGAGGGAGTCGGGTGGCGAGCCGATGGTGATGTGAAGAGGACCGGGGATTACAGGGAGGAGGACGGAGCGTTGCAGTAGAGTCGAGGGAGGAGCTTCGGGTCGGAGTTGCAGGGTAGAGGGGAGGATCTCGTTGGGAAACGACGAGGGTGGTGGTTCGATGACTGGGTGGCTCGAGGGGGTGGAGTGGAGAGCCGGCGGGTGGAGCTCGAGGAAGATATCGAGAGGGGTGCAGCATTTCGGCGAAGAGATGTCTATGGTGATCGTGCTCAGGCGGAGGGATAGAGCTCGACAGGGAGGGCGGAAGAAGAAGATGGGAAGGATGGGAAGGAGTCTCGTCGAGGCTGTCGGAGCAATGGGTGGTCGGCTCTATTGGTGGAGCCGCACAGCCGGAGCAATGGGTGCTCGAACTGGTCGGAGCAGTGGCTGTTTCAGAGCTGAGCGGGTCAGTCAGAGCCGGAGGTTGAGCAGGTGGTGGTTGTGTTCGTGGAGAGCGATGTGTCGATGGTGGTGGACTCCGTCGAAACGAGGCTGGCGGAGCTTGGAGAATGCAGGAAGGTGACCGGAGACTGCAGCATCGGAGTTGCAAGTAGGGTGGTGGAGGTTCTGCTGGTGGCCGCGGCTCGATGAATGGAGGAGGTCGGGATACAGGCCGGAGCACAGCGGAGAGTCGCCGGGGAAAAAAGGCAGGTCGGGGAGTGGGCTCGCCGGACTGGGCGGCTGGGGCTGGCCTGGCCGGGTGGCTCGGGTGAGAGGGGGTTAGCTTGGTGAAGGTGTAGGTGATGGTATTGTGAAAAAATAGTATGGAGAGATTGGGTTTATGTAGGTGGGAGGAGTGAGGTGACTCCCTAGAAATTAGGGCCGGCCAAAATATTGGGATAGAGTTTCCTTGGGAAAGGGGTTGAGGGAACATGCAAGGGGTTGTGTGGTGGGGATGGCTCCATTTAAAATGGAAGGCCTAAATTCATCATGAATAAAAATGCAACAAAAAGGAGGAGGGAGTGATTAGGTTGACTAGTCAAGATAGGGGGGTTGGTTTCTTCATTTGGGTTAAACCAATAGGATGGTGACACAACAAATACAAATTTGCAAATTAGTCCCCAACAATTAAAAAATTGTACAGATATGGGTTTCTGCATTTAATTAATTAAAATTAGAAAGACTTGACGTTCAAGAATTAATTAGGAGTACATGGGGCCAAAACTAGGTCGGGTCATCAATATCTTTTGTGAAGAAGACTCAGAACAGAATATTACCCTAATTTGAGTCGCACAAAAATTAGGTCAAGATTGCCTCCAATTTCTATTGGAACGCACAACGATACAAAGTGGGAATTTATTTAGGAATTAAATAAACGTCCGCGACAATTTTTGTGCTGCTAAAATGAAGCACAAGAGAGCATAATTATGAGTTGCAAAAATATCAGAATGGAAGGCGGGCATGTCTAGGGCAAGGTTGTGAATTTGTTGGAAGGCAAAAGCCAAGGGAGGGCTCCAAATATCGAAGCAAAGGCAGGGCGCAACAATTAAATAAATTATGGTAGTTAAATACAACCTCCAATAAATTTATTCTAAATAAAATAATTAACCACATAATCCTATAATTCGGACAGGTGTTCATCTACTGGGCTTCTAGGTCAAGTCTAACAGCTCAAACATAATGAATACTGTATATAATATAATATATTTAAGTACACATCTCATACAATTATTTAATTTAAATATACACATCATAAAATTATTTAATTATAACTACCACAATATTAATAATTATAAAAAGTCAAAAATACCCCTATTTTCGGAATGTGGTAGTGACAGATTTTTGGGACCACCTCCATCACACTGTGGCATTGAGGACATGCCACGGGTTCTTCGTCAGGGGACTTGAGCTGGGTCAAGTATGCATCTGCCTGCATCAATACTTCACTCAGGGCTTGACGAGTATCCTGAGAGAGCCTGAGTAGCTCGAAGATGGACAGCCTGGCTGGTGTATTAGCCAGTTGGGCCAGGATGTCAAAGTTGTATGGCTTCTCTAAACCTTTGTTTTGAATATTTTTCACAGGTTTATCAAAGTGCACTTCTTTTTGCTTTCCTTTGTCCGCCGAAGTTGGTCTTGAAGGACCGACCTCTGGTACGACGAATTCCGGTTCTGAAGGCTTGGCAGCTGAAGCGTCCGCCGATGCATCTTCCTGGCTGGCTCCATAGTCCTGGAGGTAGGCTTTCCCTGAGCGGGTTCCAGTAGCCAAGACCTCGTCTTCTGATGTCGAGTATACCGTAATCATGTGACACGGTTTGTGCTTTGAGTTCTTTTTAGACCTAGCCTTAGCAGCTTGAGTCTCTTTCTCGATCTTTGGCACCAGGTCTGGATGAACCCACATAGTCTTGCCTCGCCGGATAGTTAGTAGTAGCAGGTCATGATTTTGACCTCTAGCTGGAGGGAGATTAACGATGTTCATCGTCGTCCGGGAAATAGGCGTAACACCGTCCGGGATTTCTTGGGGAGGCAGATTGCCAAATTACAGGGAGATCATGTTAGCCATGACCGTCTTCTCGCTCTTGCGCAGAGTGATGGCCTTAGCATCGATCAGCTCCTGGATCTTCCTTTTCAGTATATAACACGCCTTTATGGGGTGGTGTATGTACATATAAAAGATGCAGTACTTGAAATTGTTGGTACTGCCGGCCTCATTGGGCCGTCTCACCTCAGGAAGGGTAATCTTGCCGCTTTTGACGAGACATTCGAATATGCTCGGAATATCGTCGTCGTCGAAAGAGTACACTTCAATGGGCCTGGAAGTCCCAGGTTTCGTCTGCGTGGTAGCCACCATCTTTTGCCAGGACGTGTTAATCGCCAGAGCTTTTTTACCCTTGGTACCACAAGGATGGTCGGTGTGGGAGGATGACCTTTTGCCTTTATCGGAGGCCGAGATCATGATGCCATTATCGCGCGCCTTCTGACTATTGTCCTCCGCGGCTACCGCCGAGATGATGAACAAGGGCCAATCATGGAACTGATATGGTCCTGTGAACACTGAGATCACGGGGAGAAGGTTCTTTCTGCAGATGTCGACCAGTGCCGAGTCTGGGACTCCTGAAGGCATTTGCAGGGTGGCTTGACAAAACCGCTCGATGAAAGTGCGAACATTCTCCTTTTCCTTCTGCCTGACTTCGACGAGAGAGGACATAGATATGTCCATCCCTCCCTCGTAGAATCGCGTAAAGAATAAGGCCTTGAAGTCTTCAAAAGAAGTATTGCAGTTGTCTGCCAGACTCCGGTACCACTGGTAAGCTACCCCCGAGAGACAGCCTTTGAACACCCGAGTGAGGAGGGCATCGTTCCCTTGTAACAACACTGTCATCATGCTGAAGTAGTTCATGTATTGACTCGGTGATATTTTTCCCTCGAACAAAGCCATAGTCTGTGGTTTGTATCTAGGAGGAAAAGGGACCTCTTCCCTGATAGCTGGGTAAGGTTGGTTGATTCCCAATTTCTTGAGTTGATCTTTGTGCTTCAGGGCATCAAATTGGGCTTTTAACTCCCGTACTGCCTGCATCGGATCTTCAGCCGGTAGCGGGACCACGGAGTGATGAGGAATCGATGGAATCGTGATTCCGACGGGAGGTAATACATTCTCCGAGTGAGGAAGCGAAGGAACTGCTGACTCCTAATCTAGGGCAGGCTCTTGGATCGTGTTGGATGGTGGTAAGTCCACCCCCATGCGTATCTGAGTTGGAGGGGCCGATGTTGGAGCCATGGCAGCTGTATGTTGAGTCAGCATCATATAGTGCATGTTCTCCATCATGGACTGCATTTCTTTTAGAGATGTCTCCAGTGTAGTAATACGCTGCTCAGTATTCCCGGATGGGGAAGCTTTCCCGTGTTCATCTCCAATGGCATAAACTCCCATCTCCCTGGTTGTCATTGAGAGATTAGTATAGGTCTCTGTAGAAGTTGACTCTATACTTTCGATATCTGATTCGGGAGACTGGCGACCCTCAGCATCGGAATCAGAAGAGTACGAAGCCGGTTGTCGCGACCTCGAATGAGTATTTTGGAATACCCCAGCTTCGGTATTCCTAAGGAGCATGTTGAATCTCCTTCGGCTTAGAGTTCTAGAGGGATGACATCTTGAGCCCGACTCTCCTCTAGGTATGTGTGAAGCCATGTTCACAGATGCATGTGTGGGCTATTCTTTCTGAAAAGATGGAGAGTAGCTCAACCGGTCGAAAACTGACCGTTTTGCTTCAGAACAGCAACAATTGATTACAATCCTATGACTATAACAACAGTGCTCGCTAGGAGGCATAATAGACATGCTGGAAGATCCCCTCTCCTTGCGCATCTGGATCAGATAATTGCGCAGGTCAGTAGTAATTATAGAAGAAGAAGATGATCGCTTGTTCCTTTGCTGGCGTAAAGGTCGAGAAGTTGAGTAGTCCGCCGCTTGCTTTCCCTTGTGTAGTTTGCAGGGATCATCTGCTCTTCCGCGGAAGACAGATGAATTTTTACGCGCGGAGCGCGTTTGTGATTCCTGATTTGGCGCTGAGGCATCATCAGAATTTTTGTCTATTCCGCCAGGGACGGGAGATTGAAATTTATGCACAGAGCGCGGATTAGGCTCCTGGACCAGCGCTGAGGCATTGTCAGAAGTTTCGTCGGTCCTGTTAGAGACAGGCGACTGAATTTTATGCGCAAGGCGCGGATTATACTTCTGGGTTAGCGCTGAGGTTTTGCCAGAAGTTTTGTCGGTCCTGCCAGAGACAGGCGACTGAATTTTATGCGCAAGGCGCGGATTATACTTCTGGGTTAGTGCTGAGGCATTGCCAGAAGTTTTGTCGGTCCTGCCAGAGACAAGCGACTGAATTTTACACGCAGAGCGCGGATTATACTTCTGGGTTAGCGCTGAGACTTTGCCATAAGTTTTGTCGGTCCTGCCAGAGATAGGCGACTGAATTTTACGCACAAGGCGCAGAGGGAGCAAAGCTACAACCTCATTGGTCGGAGAGATCGGAGAGATCAGAGAGTCCACAGAAATGGTAGAGGATGTCTTGGGCATCCAGACCTTGCACAGCTTCCTGTTGTTTTGGACGGAGAGGGAGTGAGAGCTACCCCCTGTTCGAAGCATGTCTTCATAGACAGACTGGTCGAACTGGACGACCAGTGTCTTCTTCACGGACCCCACGGATAACGTATCGTGTTGAGCAATAGCTTCCTCATCAGAAGAGAAAGATGTCCCCAGCAGAGTCGCCATCTTGTTTAGGATAATAAACAGGAAAAGATTGATAATATGGAAAATGAGGTCTTAGACGAAAACTCGCCCTTCTTTTATGTTTACAAACAAGATTGTATAGTTTAATCCTATACGAGGATGTCTGAGTATAATTTATTTAATCTGGGTAAATATTGCTATAGGTGTCTGATCTGCAGTCAATCACTTTAGCCTTTGGACCACACGATGTTTGAAGAAGTACCGTGGAAGACAGAAAGCAGCTTCGCAGGTTGCTAAAGAGGGTGGATGCTCGATGCCAAAGTCGTCGATCCTTTCTCTATGCCTGAGCTCTGGATTCTCCTCTCTCTCTTGACCTCCAATCTTTTTGACCGTTGGATCTGACCCTGGATCTCTTGATCAATTTTTTTCCTAATTTCTTCGACCAATTTTTTCGACCTTTTCCTCGTTGATAGAGGTCTCTATTTATAGAGTTTTTAGTGACAGTGACCACACAGTCGGCGTAGAAACCGAGTAGTGGACAGTACAGCACCCTTTTATATGACGGTTTAAAATAACCAATGCCTGCATATAGATGACCTTTTAAGTGAGCATGTGACGTGCGTCCAACTAAGGGACATAACGCGTATATCTACTACGAAGATCACGGCGTAGAAGCCACGTAGGTAGTTATCCCTTGTGTAGAAGAGGTTGGCGTAGAAGCCAATGACTGTCACCATGGCATAGAAGCCAAAAATAGACATAGAAGCCAAGTAGACGTAGAAGCCGAGTAGGCATAGAAGCCGAGCGGTCATAGAGGCCGAGTGGGCATAGAAGCCGAGCGATCATAGAGGCCGAGTGGGCATAGAAGCCGAGCAGGCGTAGAAGTGGAGATGATGTAGACGTTTTAGCCAGAATTACGGCTCTTGTAGATACGCAAATCTCTTGCATTAAATGTAGAGATCTGCCCCCATCCTGCGCATTAAATGCAGAGGCCTGTCTTTAAGATTTGCTATCATTCTGCGCATTAAATGCAGATATGCGCCTCAAATCCTGTACAAAGAGTAACTGCTGATGTGGCGGTCTGTTTGCCTTTTGCTGAGCGTAAGAAGCTCACGTCTGCCTGTGTAAAACTGGACAGCGTATTTCCTTATATGCATAAGAGTACTTTACGCAAAGGGAATGCCACTAAACGACGGTTCGGTGACATTTAATCAAATCCCCAGCATTAAATGTGGAGATCCGTCTTTATCTTGTGCATTAAATGAGGAGGCGTATTTCGAAGGCCTGCCATCCTTCTGTGCATCAGGTGTAGAGACGTGCCTCGAAAAACTGTCACCGCCCTACGTATTAAGTAGAGACGTGCCTCAAGCCCTGTATGAAGTACAGCTTTTGACGTGGCAGGTTGTTTGTCTTCTGCGGAGCATAAACAGCTCACATCGGCCTGTGTAAAACTAGGCAGCGTATCCCTTTGTATGTGTGAAAGTGGTTTACGCAAAGGAAATGGCAGTAAATGACAGCCTGGGTTGCGGTACCGCGCCATCATGATACCCGTCGCTTGGGTTGTCGTGCAGTACTCTTTGTCAGGAGTCCAGACGTCAGGTTCATTGCATGATCTGACATGTTCATTTCAAAGAATACGAAGCATTCCTTGTAAACTTCAATGTTGCATTAAAAGCGGATGAGTTTTACACCCTACAGGAGATGAAGCACCCTGTTTATGCTGAAGGAGCCTGGACATACTGTATTACGCGGATGGTCTTTGAGCCTATATTTTTATGCTGTGCTCAGCGGAAAAGCTCTGTTTGCACATTTGATGGCTCTGAGGTCCTCTGTTTATGCTGTTCTGCATCAACATGCTGCGTATAGCTATCCAACGTATTTTTTATGCTTCTACAACAGCGATGAGGCATGTAATGGTAAGGCTGCACCGATGTAAGGTGTGGGTGAGCTATGATGCATGTAAAGTTGGATATGATCATATAAGCTACTAATATTTCCCCATTTTTTTCCCAGCTAGCACGATGGATTCCAATCACGACTCCTCGTGACAGGTCTCAATGATGCCAACTCGTGTGAACCATAGTGTTAGAGTCATGTACGCTATACAACAAGAGTTATAGAGATAATCAACATAATGGAAACTGTCAGAGAATGTACTCGCTTGTGGTTCTTAGCTGGCAATACCAATGTCCGGGTTCTAAGGTGTCATCTGAATGATCCAACAGTCCTATAGATATATCATAAACATAATACTGCATCAGACATTTCATTAATACATAATCAAACACCACGATCTTAGGGACTACGCTAGGGTGGTCACGTCTGTCGTTGCTGTGCATAACAGACAGTCATTGGTACGGTCTTGCCAGTACATCAATGTACATATGGCAGCCTTCTATCACGCTACATGGTCACAGGTCGATATAACTACGGGGTATCCGTGGTTATACTTGGTCCTCTAGTACCTAGACCTATAATATATATATATATTATCTATCATATTCATAAATGCTAACTAATTACAATTATAAAAGATACATATATATACATACTTAATAGAATTTATACTATGTACATATATACATATATTAAACATATTTTAGGGATATATATATATATATATATATATATATATATATATATATATATATATATATATATATATTCAAGACATATATGTACATATGCAAGTATATATATATATATATATATATATATATATATATATATATATATATATATATATATATATATACACACACACAAATGCGTTTAACATATACAAATACGTATGTAATTACACCAATCATATACTAAATACACAACGGCTAATACATGTGAAATACTACAAGGAATACGTGTATACGTATACGTGTTCATGCATGCGAGGGATTCAAACCTGTGTAAGTGAAAGTAAAGGGTTTGATGTCGAGGTCATCCGCAACAAGTCACGGCGTCGTCTCCGACGAGTTTCAAACGGTCGTGCAAGCGTGGGGTCGGTCGAGGGCAGTCGGGGTCGTTGACGGGATGGCAGTGGGGTGCTGCTGGTAGAGACTGGCTTCGGTCGACGCGGGATGAAGGACGACGGGTTCTGGCGGTCGTCCAGGTTGTTTGGCGATGAGGCTTCGACGAACGCAGTCGGCGCGGGATGATCGGGCTTCAGCAGTGGTCTCTGGCTTCGTTCTGGTAGGAGGGGACGTCGGGTTCACGGGGGTTGGGGTCGTTCAGTCCGGTGCGGGGGTGCTTCGGTTCAGTCCGGTCCAGGCGAGTCCAGGCAAACTCCGGCGAGTGATCGGCGGAAGAGGAAGAAGAAGGCGGGTGAACAGTAAGGATGGGGGTAGTCGGCTGCTCCTTAGGTTTTAGGAATAGAAAAAAAAAGAAAAAGTAAAGAAAAAGAATATTTATACATATGTGCAAGGGGTTGGGTTGACCTAGAAATTGTCTTGGTCAAACCCTTGGAAAAATGGCTTCTCATGTGGGTATTTTAAGGGTTATGATTTAATACATTCAAAATAGATGGTTATAATTGCATTTTGTTCAAAGTTTGGAGGGCTATGGTTTGAGGAGGTTGGTGTTCAATTACATACTCCCAAAAATCATGGAAAAATATAAATGAAGGGAAATGGGTTTTGTTCACGTGTCGTGTCCAATGGAATGGATACCTTAATGCACTTTTGTACCAAAGTGCCCAATAATTAGAAAATTGCACAAAGAGTGATTTTGGTTTTAATTAATAAATTTTAAATGAAATTGGTTGTGACAAATATCGTGCGTCTAAAATGAGCACGACAAGACAAGATTTTGAGTCACACAAGGGTTAAAATAACAGTCTGGCATGTCTAGGACAGGGGTATGAACTGTTCGAAGTCAATGGCTAGCGTAGCGTTCTAATTTTCGAACAACGATAAAATATAACAATCAATAAAGTCACAGTAATTTAAATAAGATTAATTATCATGCAATCATTGCTCATCAATTACGAGAATACGAAAATATCCTTAATCCGAAAAGTCGGGGTGACAAGTCTACCCTCCTTAAAAGAATTTCGTCCTCGAAATTAAATTAAACTAGTACAAGAACAACAGTCAAGCAAGAAATTATACCTTAAGTCTCGAAGAGATACGGATACTGCTTGCGTATTTTATCCTCTCTCTCCCAAGTTGACTCTCCTGGAGAGTGATTTCTCCATGCAACACGAACCAAAGAAATAGTCTGGTTCCGTAATACATTCTCTGTACGATCCAAGACCTCAACAGGTTATTCAGGATAGCTGAGTATCGGTCCAACTTCGATCTCCGGGTGGTCTAGTACGTGAGTAGGATCTGCCACGTACCGTCTCAGTTGTGACACGTGGAATACGTCATGCACTCCATCTAGAGCAGGCGGCAAGTCAAGTCTATAGGCCACTGTACCGACCTTTGCAAGAACACTGAAAGGCCCGATGTATCGTGGACTAAGTTTTCCGTCTCTGCCAAAACGAATCGTGCCCCATGTCAGAGAAATTCATAGGAACACTAAATTGCCAACCTAGAACAAACAATCTTAACAAGCAATCTAAAACAAAACAATCACAAACCAAAAGAAAACAAGCTTATACCTGAAACTCTAGGGGTCTACAGTGGCTACCGGCCCAATATCGTTGTCTGTCCTACGCCACTCGCAGTCTATCTCTGATAAGTTTTACCTTTTTTGCTGCATCCACAACCATTTTTGGTCCTAACAAACCTCTCTCTCCAACATCATCCCAAGATAACGGTGTACGACACCTTCGTCCATATAAAGCCTCGAATGGTGATATCTCAATGTTGGCCTGGTAGCTGTTGTTGTAAGCAAACTCTACCAAGTGTAGATGATCCTCCCAAGAACCTCCGAGATCCAAAACGCAAGTGCTTAGCATATCTTCAAGAGTCTGAATAGTCCTTTCAGACTGTCCGTCTGTCTGGGGGTGATACGCGGTACTGAACTTGAGCTGAGTGCCCAAGCTAGACTGTAGACTCCTCCAGAAATGGGAAGTGAAATGACTATCTCGGTCGGAGACAATGCTCACAGGAACTCCATGTAATCTGACAATCTGCTGCACGTACATCTCTGCTAGCTTCTCCGTTGATGTACCCACTTGAAAGGTAAGAAGTGGGCTGATTTGGTCAACCTATCTACGATGACCCAAATTGCGTCATTTTCTCCTGGAGAACGAGGAAGTCCCGAAACGAAGTCCATGGTCACGTGCTCCCACTTCCATTCTGGAATGGGTAAAGGTTGAAGCAATCCTCCTGGCCTCTGTCGATCTGCTTTCACCTGTTGGCACACTAAATATCGGGATACGAAGCGTGCTACTTCGTGCTTCATACCATACCACCATACATGCTCCCTCAAATCTTGATACATCTTGTTGGCTCCTGGATGCATCGAGTACTGAGAGCGGTGTGCCTCCTGCAAAACTTCTTTGCGTAGTTCTCTACTTGGCACACACATCCTCGTGCCATGTCTTAAGGATCCATCATCCGCAATAGTGAAGTCATCTATCAATCCTGTCTGAACTTGTGCTCTAATATTCCTTAGAGTCTCATCATCATACTGCGCAGCTCTAATTCTGTCCATCATCTCTGATTGTATCTGTAATCCCCACATCTGAACCTCGGCTCCTAGAACTAATACTTCAATTCTCAAGCTCTCACGATCAGCTAATAAATGTCTATCCGAAGTCAAGCACATAGCCATCGGATACCTGCTCAAGGCATCGGCGACTACGTTGGCCTTTCTCGGATGGTACTGTAATGAGATATCAAATTCCTTTATCCACTCTAACCACCTTCTCTATCTCATGTTCATCTCCTTCTATGTAAACACGTACTTCATGCTCTTATGGTCTGTGAAGATCTCCACACGCTCTCCGTACAGATAGTGCTTCCACAGCTTTAGGACAAAGATAACTGCTGCTAACTCCAAATCATGAGTGGGGTAGTTCTTTTCATGAGGGCATAATTGTCTTGAAGCATAGGCAATTACTATCCCATTTTGTTGAAGAACGCAATGCAAACCTTTTCCTGAAGCATTACTATAGATAGTGAATCCACCTGTCCCTGCCGGCAACGTCAAAACTGGTGCTGTCGTTAATCTCTTATTCAGCTCATCGAATGCGGCTTAACATTCCTTTGTCCAGAAAAATTCTACATCCTTCTTGGTCAGCCTAGTCATTGACTCTACAATCTTGGAGAAGTCTTGTACAAATCTTCTGTAGTATCCTGCTAGTCCGAGAAAGCTCCTAATTTTAGCTACCGTACTGGGGGAAGCCCATGACTCCACTGCCTCTACCTTCTTTGGGTTAACTGAGATGTAGTTACCTGTCACTATGTGTCCAAGAAATTCTACCTTGTCAAGAAAGAACTCGCACTTTAAAATCTTCTCGTACAACTTCTCTCTCCTGAGAGTCTCTAAGACCATCCTTAGGTGCTCTTCGTGCTCTTCTGGGGTCTTCGAATATACTAGAATGTCAACAATAAACACCACTATGAAGTTGTCAAGGTACTGATGGAATACCTTATTCATCAAGTTTATAAATACTGCTGGTACATTGGTTAAACCAAACGATGTTACTGTAAATTCAAACTGGCCATATCTGGTCTGAAAGGCGGTCTTCGGTATCTCTTCTTTCTTTACCTTCACCTGGTGATAGCCTGACCTCAAGCCTATTTTTAAAAACACCTTCGCTCCGCTCAATTGATCGAAAAGATCATCTATCCTCGGCATCGGGTATTTGTTCTTGATAGTGAGGTTATTTAAAGCTCTATAATTGGTACACATGCATACTGTGCCATCCTTCTTTGGTACGAATAATATCGGTGCTCCCCATGGCGATAAAATGGATCTAATAAAACCTTTGTCTTGCAGCTCTTCTACTTGTTTCTTTAGTTCTACCAACTCGTTGTTGTTGACTCTATAGACATATTGCAAAATAGGCTTCGCTCTTGGTATCAAGTCTATAGAGAATTCAACATCTCTGTCTGTCGGTAACCTGGGCAACTCCTCTGGAAATACATCCAGGAACTCAACTATAAGTGGATGTGGTAACTCCTCTTCTTTCATTCTGGCTCCGCAAAAAGTGCCTCTGCTCCGCTCCTCTGCTCCTCTGGCGATCTCGAACTCTGGTCCTCCTGGTGGTCAAAATACTACTCTGCCTCCGTGACAACCTATAGAAGCATGGTGTTTACTCAACCAATCCATTTCGAGTACAATATCGTATCCCGGAAGTGGCATGACGAGTAAACTCACGCTCAACTCTCGGCCTTCCAATGACACACTCCGATCCTTGCTACAATCACGGACTAGGATAATGCCTCCTCCTGTCGTGATCTTGCAAGTCCTATCTAATGGTTCTATTTCTAAATGATGCTTAAGGGCATAAGATACAGATACAAAACTATGAGAAGCGCCAGAATCAAATAATACAAGTGCTGGAATAGAATCGAGTAAAATTGAACCTAAAATTATGTCTCCAGCTGGTGTAGAAGCATGAAAAATACGCTGGGAGGATCTACGCAGCCTCCTGATGCAGAGCAGCATAAAACAGAGGCCTTCAGAGCCATCAAGCGTACAATAGAGCTTTTTTCGCTAAAACACAGCGTGAAGAATAAGCTCAAAGGACCATCCGCGTAAGTGCAGTACGTCCAGGCCGCTCCAGCGTAAACAGGGTTCTTCATCGCCTCCATGGCGTAAAACTTATCCGCTCTCAAAGCAGCGTTAAAGCGTACGAGGAACGCTTCGTCTTTCCCGAAATGAACCTGTCAAGTCACGCAGTGAATCTGACCTCTGACTCCTGACAAAAAGTATTGCACGGCTACCCAGACGACGACTGAAAACGATGGCAGACCCCTCGGGACGTGCCCCACAGTATGATGGCGGATCTTTGCATTTAATGCAAAGGATTTGGTTAAAACATCACCGAACCGTCGTTTACTAAAGTTCCCTCAGCGTAAACTGCTCTTTCGCGTACAAGGGAATACGCTGCCTTGTTTTACACAGGCAAACATGAGCTGTTTTACGCTTCGCAGTAGACAAACCGCCTGCCATGTCAAAAGCTGTACTTCGTACGGGACTCGAGGCACGTCTCCACGTCTAATTGCACAGAGCGGTAACAGTTTCTCTCAAGGCACGTCTCTGCGACGGATGCACAGAAGGGCTGCAGACCTTCGAAATACGCCTCCGTATTTAATGCATAAGATGGTGGCAAATCTCTGCAAGAGATTTGATTATATCTTCAAAAGCCGTAATTCCGACTAAGACGTCCACATCAGCACTCTGGCACGGTACGCAGCGGCTTCTACGCCCATTCAGGATCTGTGCTCATGCGGCTTCTACGCCCACTCAGTCTCTACGACCACTCGGCCTCTACGACCATTCGGCTTCTATGCCTATTCGGCTTCTATGTCTGTTCGGCTTCTATGCCTGTTCGGCTTTTATGCCTGTTCGGCTTCTATGCCTACTTGGCTTCTACACCAGGGTGACAGTCATTTGGCTTCGACGCCAACCTCTTCTACACAAGGGATACCTACCTACGTGGCTTCTACGCTGTGATCTTCGCAGCAAATATATGCGTTTTGTCCCCTTAGTTGGACACGCGTCACATGCTCACTCAAAAGGTTATCTATACGCAGGTATTGGTTATCTTAACCGTTGTGTAAAGGGGTGCTGTACTTCCTACTCCTCGGTTTTTACATCGACGGAGTGGTCACTGTCACCAAAACTCTATAAATAGAGACCCCTATCAATGGGGAACGAGGTCAAAAAAAAGAACAAGGTCGACAAATTGGAGGGTCGAAAACTTGGTCAAGAAAACCAATACCAGATCAAAAGGTCAAGAGAGAGAGAGAGAGACCGGAGCTCAGGCAAAGAGCAGGGATCGACGACTTTGGCATCGTGCATCCACCCTCTCCTGCAACCTTCGAAGCTGCTACCTGTCTTCCACGGCACTTCTTCAACATCGTGTGGTCCAAGGGCTAAAGTGATCGACTGCAGATCAGACACCTATAGCAATTTATACCCAGATTAAATAAATTGTACTCCCACATCCTCGTATAGGATTACATTATACAAGTTTGTTTGTAAACCAAAGGGCGCGGGTTTCGCATAAACCCTGTTATTGAAATATACTTTCATTCTTTCGTTTAATACCACAAACAAGATGGCGACTCTGCTGGGGACATCTTTCTCTTCTGATGAGAAAGTAATTGCTCAACACGATGCGGTATCCGTGGGATCCGTAAAGAAGACACTGGTCGTCCAATTCGACCAGTCTGCCTACGAAGACATGCTTCGAACCGGGGGTAGCTCTCACTCTCTCTCCGTCCAAGACAACAGGAAGCTGCGCAAAGTATGGATGCCCAAGACATCCTCTACCATTCCTGTGGACTCTCCGATCTCTCCGATCTCTCCGACCAATGAGGTGGTAGCATTGCTCCCTCCATGCCCTGCACGTAAAACTCAGTCTTCCGCTACACGCGGTACAGACAAAACTTCGGACAAAGCCTCAGCGCTGACCCAGAAGTATCCACTGCGCTCTACACATAGGAATTAGTCTCCCGCTACGCGCGGTACAGACAAAACTTCGGGCAAAGCCTTAGCGCTAATCCGGGAGTATCTACTGCGCTTTACGCGCAGAAATCAGTCTCCCGCTATGCGCGGTACAGACAAAACTTTCGATGGTGCCTCAACGCCAAATCGGAGGTACAGATCACGCTCCACGCGCAAGACAACATCTGACCTCTACGGTAAACCAGATGAGCGCTGTGATCTCCGCGAGGGGAAGCAAGCAGGCGAATACTCAGCTACTCGGCCTTTACGCCAGCAAAGGAACAATCTGCCTACCCTCCGAATTACGCGAGAAGCCGATGGCCGACTGAGGGCCTCTCCAGCTTTACGCTAGACTGAGCGAATCTCCAATTTATGCCAGGTATAGTCCCTCGGCGTAAAACAAGCTCAGATTGTGGAAAGGCATCCCTCTATGGGATTATCCGCCACCCAGATGGCCAATCTGTTGTACACAGGTGGCGTAGGGAAGACCATGGTGCCCAATCTCCGTATGCCCACTGATGGGAACAGAAGAAACAAGCCTTCGTCTTCTTCCTCAACTCTTCCTGACTTGTGCGCATATCTAATCCAGAAGCATAAGGAAAGGGGACCTTCCAACATGTCTATTATGTCCCCTAGCGAGCAATATTGTAATAGTCATAAAATTATGATTGACTGCTGCTGTTCTAAAGCAAAACGGTCGGTTTTCGACCGACTGAGCTACTCTCAGTCTTTCCAGGAAGAGGAACCCGCGCATGTATCTGTGAACATGGCTTCACACATACGTAGAGGAGGGTCGAGCTCAAGACGTTATCCCTCCCGGCCCTCGAGCCGAAGGAGGTTCAGTGAGCTCCTCAGGAACGCTGAAGCCGGGGTATTCCAAAACACTCGTGCGAGGTCACGACAACCAGCTTCGTCCTCTTCTGATTCCGACACTGGGGATCACCAAGCCCCCGAATTAGAGGCAGAAAGTGTATAGTCGACTTCTACAGCGACCTATACTAATCCTTCAATAACACCCAGGGAGATGGGAGTTTACGCCGTTGAAGATGAATGCGAGGAAGCTTCGCCGTCAGGGAATGCGGAACAACGCATCACTATACTGGAGACATCTCTGAAACAAATGCAATCCATGATGGAGAACATGCACCAGATGATGCTAACTCACCACGCGACTGCCATGGCTCAAGCATCAGTCCCGCCAACTCAGATACGTGTGGGGGTGGACTTACCACCATCCAACCCGAGCCAAGAGCCTGCGCTAGATCAAGAGTCAGCAGTTCCTCCGCTTCCTCACTCAGAGAATGCCTTACCTCCCGCTGGAGTTACGATACAACCAACTCCGTACTACTCCGTGGCCCCGCTTCCGACTAAAAATTCGATGCAGGCAGTACGGGAGTTGAAAGCCCAGTTCGACGCCTTGAAGCACAAAGATCAGCTCAAGAAACTGGGAATCAACCAGCCCTACCCAGCTATCTGGGAGGAGGTCCCTTTCCCGCCGAGGTACAAACCTCAGACTATGGCCCTGTTTGAGGGAAAAACATTCCCTTTTCCAGTATATTGACGCTCAAATGCCAAAATTGGAATCCACTCCCTGTGACGAGGTAGAACCCATAGCACAAAAATTCTTGAAAGCTATAAACTCCTACCGTTCGTATGTCTGGGAAGTAGCATCATCATCCAACGTCATCACAACGTATGGACCCCATGAGGATTCTATCTTCATTATCCCGCCTACCTGCAGCAGTCAGCATCCAATATTCTTCAGCCGCATGCGCAATCAACCGGCTAACCAGGAAGATTCTTTCAATAACGATACTGGGAAAATGCAAGTTCACCAATACAGCCCGCAAGCGCTGAAGATCATGCAAAACATGGGCTACGACTTGAAGCGGAAGCCAGGCCTCAACTACGGAAGAGGTAGACGAACGCCGCCGCACGGCGACCCCCGCTATCGACAAACTCGTTTCGGGTTACGGTATGCCACCTCCCTTACGACTTCCAAGTCAGACGAGGACATCTTTTCCTCCTCCCAGAATGGCTCGTCGCCTCCCGATTCAACTGATGCTCTCGAGCAAACACTATCAGTAAATATGGTGGTGACAGATCCCTCAGGAGCAGATGAACAGGATTCTGAGCCGTTTGAGAATGACTCTTGGGCTCAACAAATGGATACGCAGTGGGAATTCTGCTTCGAGCAAAGAGAACTTCCCACCAAAGACGAAGTTATCCTAATCGATGTTGGGGGTGAACTTTCGCCAAAGCCGATATTTATCTGTGACAATCTTCCCCCAGCCGAAAGGAAAGAAATTATACAGCTGATAAAGGAATACGTCAACATCTTTGCATGGGATTATGGGGTCATGCCGGGCCTAGACCCGAAAGTGGCTACTCACAAACTTAACATATTGACCGACTCAAAGCCTGTGAAGCAGCACCAACGCCGGTTCCGCCCGGACATGATGGACGCCATTGAAGCTGAAGTCAAGAAGCTGATAGCCTGTGGTTTCATCCGGGAAGAACAATATCTCGACTGGGTCGCCAATGTTGTCCCAGTCATGAAGAAAAATTGGAAGGTACGTATCTGCATCGACTACCGAGATCTGAATGCGGCCTGCCCCAAGGATGAATTCCCTCTTCCTATCATGGATATCATGATCGACAACACCTGCGGCTTTGAACGCATGCCTTTCATGGACGGATTCTCAGGATACAATCAGATCAAGATGCATCCTGAAGACGAGAAGCACACTGCCTTTCGGACACCATTGGGGGTATATTGCTATACGGTCATGCCCTTCGGATTGAAGAATATCGGGGCTACATACCAACGGGCTATGAGTAACATATTCCATGAGCATTTACGCAAAACTGTGGAATATTACGTAGACGACATAGCGGTCAAGAGTCGCCTCAAGGGTGATCACATTCAAGACTTGAGGACGGTATTCGAGTTAATGCGCCAACATCAACTCAAGATGAACCCTACGAAGTCCTTTCTGGATGTATCCAGAGGCAAGTTCCTGGGATTTGTCATTACCACCAAAGGCATCCAGGTGGACCCCGACAAAGTCCAGGCAATCGTGGAAATGCGACCGCCCCGTAATCTGAGGGAACTCCGGGGATTTCAAGGCCGTCTGGCTTACATCCGGCGATTTATATCCAACCTCTCCGGGAGATGTCAGCCCTTTTCTTATCTCATGAAGAAAGGTGTATCCTTCGTATGGGACGAAGCCTGTCAGCAAGTGTTCGGAGATATCAAGCACTACCTCACCAGTCCGCTAGTTCTGGTGCCTCCCGTCATGGGGAGACCATTCTTGCTGTACGTTCGAGCGATGGATCATTCACTAGGAGCTCTTCTCGCACAGAAGAATGACATGGGTCATGAACAGGCTATCTACTACCTCAGCAGGATAATGGTCGGAGTCGAACACCGGTACAACCCAGTGGAGAAGGAATGCTTGGCTCTGATGTTCGCTATCCAGAAGACGCGGCACTATGTCGCCGGCCAGACTATTCATATCATCTCCAGGATCAACCCTCTTCGAGTACTGATGAGCAAGCCTAGTGCTCTTAATTCCTGACTCGTGACTTGGGCGATGCTATTAACACCATATGACATGGTGTATGTACCGCAGAAGTCCATCAAGGGCCAAGCGCTGGCTGACTTCCAAGCTGCTCATCCGATCCCGGAGGCCTCCAAATTATATGAGAACATTCCCGATGAAGTTGTAGAATGTAATTCCATGATGGAAAGTGACGCGTGGCAACTCTTCTTCGATGGTGCCTCCAGAAACGGTCCTAGGGGAAATGTCGTTTCAGGAGTAGGAGTCGTCCTGGTCACTCCTGATCAGCTCGTCATCTACCGAGCATATTCTCTTAGCGAACCCTGCTCCAACAATGTGGCAGAGTACAACGCTCTGCTAATCGGGCTCCAAGTTGCCAAAGAGCTGGGGGTCGAGTCCCTGGAAGCATTCGGTGATTCTCTGCTTATCGTCAATCAAGTCAGAGGAATATATGAAGTCCGAAATCCAGACCTCATCCCCTATCACCGAGCGACAGTCGAGATAGCCATGACATTCAAAGGGTTCTTCCTAGAGCATGTACCTCGATCTCAGAATCTAGAAGCTGATGCCCTAGCCAGTTTAGCTGCAGATTTAGCCATCCCTATAAGAAGGCAGGATTCGGTAATCCTTCTTAACAGAGATTTATTCTGTGTGAAGAACAACTTTCACATAGAATGCAGCCACGCTGTGAACGCAGATCCCTCCAGAAGAGACTGGAGAAGTCCCTTCATGGATTTTGTCGCATACGAAATCTTGCTGAAGGACCCCAAAGAAGCAGTATCCGTCAAAAGGCGATCATTACGCTTCTACTACGATGCATCTTCACAATGCCTATATCGTCGGACCTACGACGGACTGCTATTAAGATGTTTATCTGAAGACGAAGCACAGCAGATTATCCGGGAAGCTCACGATGGCGTATGCGGAGCGCATTAACCCGGTCCTAAGCTACAGGATCGCATCAGGAGAATGGGCTATTACTGGCCTACTATGATCGCAGATGCAATACGGTATGCAAGACAATGCAGAGCCTGTCAGGTTCATGCAGACTTCATACATCAATCGTCTGAATATCTACATCCTACGGTTGCGTCCTGGCCTTTCGAAGCATGGAGTATGGATATCATTGGTCCTATTCACCCGTCTTCTTCCAGCGGTCACCAGTTCATACTGGCCATCACGGATTACTTCTCCAAATGGGCAGAGGCGATCCCCCTTGCTGAGGTGAAGGCGTCTAATATGATCAGCTTTATCAAACATTACGTCATTTATCGCTTCGGGGTACCCCGGAGGATAATTTACGACAATGGGCCTCAGTTCATCAGCCAAGCGTTTCATCGATTTTGCGATAAAAATTGGATACATAATATTGCCTCTACGGCATATTATCCAGCTGCTAATGGTTTGGCGAAAACTTTCAACAAAACCATTATCAAACTCTTGAAGAAGTTCGTCTCTTCAAACAAGAGAGATTGGAATGAGAAGCTGGGCGAATGTCCCTGGGCATACCGCACAACGGTACGAACACCGACAGGTTGCACCCTATTCTCGTTGGTCTACGGGAGCGAAGCAGTTCTCCCCATTAAAATCCAGATCCCGTCACTCAGGATAGCCGTGACTAGCGAGCTGACTCGAGAAAAGAATGACCTGTTAAGGCTCCAAGAGCTAGAAGAATTGGACGAGAAATGCCTACAAGCTCAGCAGCGCATCGCGCTCTACCAAGCACGCATTTCCAAAACCTTCAATCATAAAGTGAAGGAAAGAGTGTTCAAAGTCGGCGAGCTAGTTCTAGCCGTAAGAAGGCCGATGATTCTTACTCACAGAAGTAAAGGCAAATTCTAGCCCAAGTGGGAAGGCCCTTATGTGATCGAGACAACGTTCTCGAACGGCGCCTACAGGATAGCCCAGCCTAATGGAGACCTGTTAGTGGCTCCTATCAACGGCAAATTCCTGAAAAGGTACTATGCTTAATCTCCCCTGCTCAAGTGGAATATAGCGAGGATCACAATTCTGACAAAACTACTTCCAGAACGTAAATTAGTTGGGTTACATTCTATCATGTCCGTATGACCTCTGAACAGATATGTCCCGCTAAAAGTTTATCATCAGGTATCACTCTCGCCTAAAAAACTGTCATTTACATTCCGAAATGATGGGTCCACAAAAGTCAGAAAAGAGTCGCTTTTATTTATTCCCAAAAGAGAGCAGAATTACATCTGGGGAAGCAGAAAGAGAAAGGATACATCATGATGGCGGAGTAGTCAGATTGTGAATCAGCCGCTCCAGTGCAGCTATCCTCTCATTCCTAAGAACCAAGGCATCGACGCGAGCCCGCTCCAGCCGTGCCTCGGGGGTATTCATACAGGACAGCTCAGCCCTTGCCCGAAGGGAGCCCGCACGGTCCAAATCCTGTCGCGCCGTGCTCAATTGCCCAGTCGCTACGTCTAGACCCGCCAACGATTGAGAAGCCCACTCCTCTGCCCGAGCGAGTTTTTTCCTCAGCTTGGAGGCCCTCGCTGCATTCCCGTCATGCTCGGATCGGCACTTCGTCTCAAGAGCGAGAGCCTCTGCCACGACAGCTTTTCTTCTATCCATCTCCAGCTCATGTGTCTTGATGGAGTTGTCTAGGCTTTCCAGCTTGGTAGTGAGCCGCGCAGTCATATGGTCGTACCTGGTCTGGACCTCAGCATCGAAGCTGCCCCGAGTCAGCTGCAAGTATTCGTTAATGGGTTGATCGAAAACTGAGAAGTCTTCTTCAGGCGCTCGAAATCTAGACTCTTCGCCAACACCATTGATATCACCATTTTCAAATCGGTATAAAAGAGGCTGGTATGTTGCTCGGTCAATGCAACTAGATCCGACTGAACGTCAGGAGTGGCCGCGATATCAGCAAGTCCCTCTCCAGGGATAACTGCAGACGAGGTGGCCACAGTCGCCGCCTCGACGCATGGTGCGACCGAAGAAGGTGCGACGACAACGATCGAAGTCATCGGCATACTCGCAAGGGGCGAGGTCACGATGACGGGTTCGTCCTCCTCTTGAGACGATGAAACCACTCAGGACGAGCTAGCCCACGAGGACATTTCCTCCTCGAAGTCAGGCGCCTCCACATCATCGCCAGGAGCCGGAGCAGAGCCAGAAGGCGCTTCAACGCTGTGCTCTCCATGGACGCCATCCCTTGAGAAAAGGACAAGAAAGTTGATATCAGTATGATGGTAATCTTTCTAAAGGGAGACATAAAGACGACATTTACTCGGAGCCAACGGCATATACGACGCATCTGCAGCCGATGTAGCTAAACCACGCCTTAATGACGCAATGCGAATTGTCATACCTGGAGAAGGAGGTGGGCCGATCGATATCGCCAAGAGTTCTGTCAAGCCTTCACCAAGACGCGGTCGAGGTTCATCAGCTGGAATCTCGCCAGATGTGCTCGCTGACACAGCGGGAGTTTTACCCGCTGCTGACCTCGGGAATGATTCTCCCATCTGCCCCGGCCACACAGGCAATCTCGCTCCGCTACCTGGAGCAGTAGCCACGACAACAACCTCTAGCGAGGATTCTCCGGCGCCGCCGGCCGGAACTGTAGAAGGTCCCTCTGTAAAAGGCGAGCAACCTCCAGCCAAAGAATCATCCTTGATATGGGGAGATGCAGGCTCACTCCCGGGAGCCTCAACACCAAGAATGCGGAGAGAACGAGCAACCGTCTCCTTCCTCCTCTTACGAAGAGAAGCTTCCTTCGGAGCAGAAGCCCGTCGCTTCCCAGAAGAGACTACCAAAGCCCCCGCAGGCGGAGGCACTTCACACCTCGACACCGACACCAGAGGCTCATCCAGAGTACCAGACTCCTCACCCTCGTCCAAAGAAATCGAGGGGACTTTGACTCTTCCCCCAGGCTTGGGAGAAGGCACCCTGAAGCTTCCACGCATGTCAAATCGCGATGGAAGGTGTTAATCGCTACATAGAATTGGGCGTAAGAATGAAGGATATGCAGCTCCGTGGAGGTTGTAACGATCGGCACGATGAAGGTTGCCCCCGTGCAACCCATGATGAAATATCGCCACCCTCTAGCTCCATCAATGAGTCCGCCCCTGGACCTGAAGCTGGTGACGGCGTTGCCCACGTGCAACTGATCGTACCCGAACTGCCTGGCAAACCGACTAGGCAGGTAGGGCTCGAAGAAGCAATGGTCTTCGCTCCTGTACAGCAGATGGGAGGGCCTAATGTAGACCTACCAATTAAAAGCTTCCGGAGAAAGATCGGTCTTCTCTACACCTGAATCCTCAAGCCTCGTCCCTGATTGATTGCGATGTACATGAGGGGGAGTACAGAGGAGCTTCCAGCCGTGGCTGAGGTTCAACACCAGCCGACAGTCTAAAACTGTGTTCATATTCCAGGGAGAGTCCTTATAATTCAATAAGAATATACCCCCCCGAGCTGCTACCGGAGCCAGGAGACATCACCCGGGGATTGTGGAGAATTAACCATCCCATCAAATACAGGTATGGTAATTCCACCCTGGGAAAGCTCTCACGCCGAGCTTCATCAACGAGCAACCCATCAGTCATGGCTCTCAGGCCAGCCTGTATACGGCACACCATGGTAGGAAGCAAGCCCAGTCTTGTCCCGAACACCAGGCACACTGCCGGCCACAGGATGTTCCGGTGAATGCGGTCCGCGGACGCAGTACCAGGCACTACTACTCGACGCAGCCATATCGAGAGGAAACCAGCCAGCTGGGCTTCCTTAGACAGAGGCCTGCGACAGCGCCTCAAGTAACTACAGGCCTTAATGCCTTCAGGGTACTTTCCTACCCCCTCGACGAGAATCTGATCCGGAGCTTTAGCCTCCTCCATAAGATCCTCCATGACCTGGGCACTAAGCACGCCCAAACAGTTCACGGGCTCATTCTTACCCCCCGAGGCTTTCTCCGACTTGGCAGCCCTGGCTCGGTTGAAGAAGAGGTAGGACATCTACTTGGTGGTGTGAGCCAAATCAGAAGGCTCGTTATAAAAAGTTGTGCACGCGAAGTATTGATACATCAGCTCCTGATACACTTTCGCCACCCGAGGGTCCAAGTCCACCAACTCCCGGTTGGTGGGAACATACTCTTCATATGGGGTAACCCCTATCGGCAGTCTCGAGACAACTGCCATCTCATGGAGGGCCAATCCCAGCTCCCCCAGTGGAGTGGCGAAGGTGCCAGTGAACGAAATGTATCGCTCCATCAGTGCCAAGAACAAATTAGGTTGGGAGGCAACCCGACGCTCTTCGCACTCACAGCGGCATACAGTCCAATGCCCTCCAGCTCTCTCCGGAAGTGCTTCAAAGTCCAGTCAATTAGGCATATCCATCGGGAGTTTGTTGGGGCGATCCACCCATTGCACCGAGGATTCTCCTTGGGATACACCTCGCCTCGTCCCATGAAGTCGTTGCAGAAGGTCGACAATTGGACCGGCTGGATCACTGAGCTGTCTTCACTCGGGATACTGCCCGGGCACAGTCCCCTGAACAACGTCACAACGCCGGAAGGGCGATTGACAAACGACCCCTGGTCAGCTCCTTTCAGATGAAAGATCTTCCCCGGCTTGCCGTGAAGATCAGGAGTCAGCGTCCACGACATCTTCCTGGGATGCGTCGCGTGGAAGAAAGACGAGATGGGATAATCCCTCGGCATCGTTGGCAGGTACAAAACCAAATTCCCGGCAGGGAAGACCCAGGGCTCCCTCTTGGGCTTCGTCTGGGACTGTTTGTCAATCATGTCTCCAAAGAGGAAAGCCGGCTTTATGTACTGCTCCCCGTCTACATATGTCAAGGGCTCGCTATTGATCATGCTCAGCAGCGTCCGCTCGTCCTGAGCCGATATCAAAAACTCCCTTCCCTCAGGATACTGGGGTCCGGAGATGGAAAATGCCACGTGGGACAGATCCTCCAGGTAGTTCGAGTGCAGCATCCCGGCAGCGGAGCCCATCACCTCGGCCAGTGGAGACTCACCCAAATCAACTGCAAAAGTGCAAGGAAAATATGTCATTACAAATTTTGCACAAACATACAGACCAACGACAGTCTGTGCTCTACGCAGGATTGTACAAATTTGGTTATTTTACGCCGAAAATTCCCTCCACAAGCATAAAACTCAAATTTTACGATATACGCCAATTTTCGGTAGCCAGAGATTTTACGCTCAGAACTACGAAAATATGGAGTCTTTACGCTGGCACATTAGAAATGTGGGCGTAAAAGATGAAAACGTCTCCGTGCATCATCTTCCTCAAAAGAGGCTATCAGCACAGAAGACGACCTAGCGCGGTCACGTTCAACGTGTGCGAAGGATTTTTTGTCATTTTTGTCACCCCAAAGGCTCTACCTCTAAGACCGGGTGCGCTGCTCGTCGGCGGAATACTTCGCTCAGAAGGAAGTTTGCCTTGCCCGACCGAAGACTCCCTCGCTGGGGCAGAAGAATGAGAAAAAGAACCTATACTCTTTCCCTTAGCGTAGGGGGTTTGTTTCGGCGCCATTTCTGAAGACTCGAGATGCTCGGAGAAGGAACGAAGAAAAACTCAGACAGTCGAAAGCTCTCTTTCGCAGAAGATAGATAAAAAGTTTTTCTCTCAAAAGCTTGGGATATATATAGAGTTTGGGTCGACTCCTCAAATCCTCGGACGGACTCCTCGAGACCCTAACCAAATCTCGCAATTAATAGTGGGTTATGATTGGATGCTACGTCAGCCCACTACCCTTGAAAGATGGACAGTCAGCAAATTTGAAAAGTTTTTCGTGCAAGACGGTTCAACAGGTTCTACGCTAAAGGAGCTTTCTACGCTCGACAGCAACAGATCTACGGTTTTACGCTCGCAAGCTATAAGTCTATGGATTTACACCCGGATGCTTTTGTGCTCGGTAGCTTTTATGCTCGAGAGGCCACAAACCTATGACTTTACGCTCAGCAGATACCAAATCGATGATATCACGCTCGGTGGTGCTCAGTTTACGCTCAGAAGCAACAGATCCGCAAACTTCACGCTCGAAGAAATTTTCTTTTCAGGAGCTACAGATATACAGTTCTACGCTAAAGGAGCTTTCTACGCTCGACAGCTACGAATCTACAACTTTATGTTTGACAGCTATAAGTCTATGGTTTTATGCCCGGATGCCTTTGTGCTCGGTAGCTTTTATGCTCGAGAGGCTACAAACCTACGACTTCACGCTCAGGAACCACAAGTCTACGATTTTACGCTAAATGGTGTTCTACGGTCACAGGCTACATATCTCCAGTCCTACGCTAAAGGAGCTTTCTACGCTCGACAGCTACGAATCTACAGCTTTACGTTCGACAGCTATAAGTCTATGGTTTTATGCCCGGATGCCTTTGTGCTCGGTAGCTTTTATGCTCGAGAGGCTACAAACCTACGACTTCACGCTCAGGAACCACAAGTCTACGATTTCACGCTCGATGGTGTTTTACGCCCAGAGGCTATAGACTGATGATTTCACGCTCTGCGACTTTCCGCATATTCGAACAGTCCCCAAAGCGATCAATTGCCAAGAGTTCACACAGAAGATACTCGTTCTTGACCCAGTACATCCCAAGTACCCGAAGCATACAAAGTTTAAACATTAAGAAATTACTCTTCTCGAGTCCAAAATTGGAGGTTCATCCAGACTCCAGTCTGAACATCTCGTCTATCAAGATGGCAAAATCAGTTTGACAGCCAAAACCTCGACCCTGTTCCAAGGGAGTTTCGAGAGATCATTCTTGAAGACAAAGTCTGAATAAAATTTCTTCTCATCAGAAGCAACAGTTCAGAGCTCTACGCGTTCCCTCAGTCCTAGCAACATGACAGTTCTAAATGTTCAAAATGCTTAAACAGCGTTCTATGGACTATACGTTATGCGTAAAGGACAGGGCCTAATACTCTTTCTATCAGAGTCGGCGTAAAGATTCAGACGTGTTGAAGCTACACATATTCAGACTTCACAGCAACGTATGGCAAGACGATCATAGACAGAGAAGAAAGACAATTTTATTAAAGATTAAAGTCATATGAGGGAAATCATGTCTACAAAGGGTTTTTTTCTTCATTTCTTTTGACTATATATGAGGGAAATCCCGTCTACAAAGGGCTTCCTCATCATCGTCGTCGGAAGATCGCCCCCAGAATCCGTTCTACCGGGTTCTCGCATCGGTGCAGGTCTTCCTCTTCTTCCATGGCAGTTCATCGACCACCACAGTCATGAATAAGAAGATCGTTGGCGGAGGGATACAGAGCTGGGCCTGCATAGATTTTGCAGATCCCATGCTCCGTGCGCCGCTCAAGCCGGGACAGAGCGAGTCTGTCTGACTCTCGTCACCGGAGGCAACGAGAGAAGACAGCACTTACAAGCTGTGTGGTCAAAGACGACCCTTCCTCTCTCCTGGGGTAACGCCATACAAAGTTGCTGATTATCCCGAGCAAGGGAGGCTAAGATATCCTTCCATGATCCATCGTTGCAGTGGATACTTGCTCGAAGACACCATCTTTTTTGGCTCCCTACATGCTGGAAGAACATGATATTCTTCTTCCTCAGGTCGACCCGACGAACTCCGGCGATCATCTCTGCATGGTAATGGAAATATGGGGAGAACGGGCTAACTCCCCCAGCCTTTTTATAGGCGAAAGAGATCACAGCGGTCCCCAATAAATTCGTCATAAAGTCAGCATCGACCACTTCAACGCTCTATTCAGAAATGTTTCGAGTTACGAGGGGCCGTTCATGCTTCATTCAAAGCATTTCAAATTTCGAGGAATTTAAAAGCTTTGAAGGGGGTCTTGTAGAAGCATAAAAAATATGCTGGGAGGATCTACGCAGCCTCTTGATGCAGAGCAGCGTAAAACAGAGGCCTTCAGAGCCATCAAGCGTACAACAGAGCTTTTTTCGCTAAAACACAGCGTGAAGAATAAGCTCAAAGGACCATCCGTGTAAGTGTAGTACGTCCAGGCCGCTCCAGCGTAAACAGGGTTCTTCATTACCTCCATGGCGTAAAACTCATCTTCTCTCAAAGCAGCGTTAAAGCGTACGAGGAACGCTTCGTCTTCTCCGAAATGAACCTGTCAAGTCAAGCAGTGAATCGGACCTCTGACTCCTGACAAAAAGTGCTGCACGGCTACCCAGACGACGGCTGGAAACGATGGCAGACCCCTCGGGACGTGCCCCACAGTATGATGGCGGATCTTTGCATTTAATGCAGAGGATTTGGTTAAAACATCACCGAACCATCGTTTACTAAAGTCCCCTCAGCGTAAACCGCTCTTTCGCGTACAAAGGAATACGCTGCCTTATTTTACACAGGCAAACATGAGCTGTTTTACGCTCCGCAGTAGATAAACCGCCTGCCACATCAAAAGCTGCACTTTGTACGAAACTCGAGGCACGTCTCCACGTCTAATTGCAGAGAGCGGTGACATTTTCTCTCAAGGCACGTCTCTGCGACGGATGCACAGAAGGGCTGCAGACCTTCAAAACACGCCTTCGTATTTAATGCATTAGATGGTGGCAAATCTCTGCAAGAGATTTGATTATATCTTCAAAAGCCGTAATTCCGGCTAAGACGTCCACATCAGCACTCTGGCACGGTACGCAGCGGCTTCTACGCCCATTCAGGATCTGTACTCGTGCGGCTTCTACGCCCACTCAGTCTCTACGACCACTCAGCCTCTACGACCATTCGACTTCTATGCCTGTTCGGCTTCTATGCCTACTTGGCTTCTACGCCAGGGTGACAGTCATTTGGCTTCTACGCCAACCTCTTCTACACAAGGGATACCTACCTACGTGGCTTCTACGCCGTGATCTTTGTAGCAAATATACGCGTTTTGTCCCTTTAGTTGGACACACGTCACATGCTCACTCAAAAGGTCATCTATACGCAGGCATTAGTTATCTTAACCGTTGTGTAAAGGGGTGCTGTACTTCCCACTTCTCGGTTTTTACACCGACGGAGTGGTCACTGTCACCAAAACTCTATAAATAGAGACCCCTATCAATGGGGAACGAGGTCGAAAAAAAGAACAAGGTCGACAAATTGGAGGGTCGGAAACTTGGTCAAGAAAACCAATACCAGATCAAAAGGTTAAGAGAGAGAGAGAGAGACCGGAGCTCAGGCAAAGAGCAGGGATCGACGACTTTGGCATCGTGCATCCACCCTCTCCTGCAACCTTCGAAGCTGCTACCTGTTTTCCACGACACTTCTTCAACATCGTGTGGTCCAAGGGCTAAAGTGATCGACTGCAGATCAGACACCTATAGCAATTTATACCCAGATTAAATAAATTATACTCCCACATCCTCGTATAGGATTACATGGTACAAGTTTGTTTGTAAACCAAAGGGCGCGGGTTTCGCATAAACCCTGTCATTGAAATACACTTTCATTCTTTTGTTTAATACCACAAACAGCTGGCTCGGCCTCCTCAGTAGTCATGGCGTAAGCTCATCCCTGGGGTGCTCCAAACCTTTACTATTATGGTGGAAGTGGAGGTCCTATCTGCTGGCCTCCTGGTATAATATGTGCTCTGGCTGCTCCTCTCTGAGCTGCTGCTCCTCCCTGGCGAGTCTGAATAGCTGGGCAGTCCCTCAGCTGATGTGCTGCTGATCCACACGACAAGCAAGTACCTAACCTTTTTCTGTAGATGTCTCTTGTATGTCCCATCTTTCCGCAATACAACATGGGGCAACGAACTGATTCTGTCTCTGTGGTTGCTATTGTTGAACATATCCTCGAACTGGTACCTATTGCTGGTGTTGCTGATGGTACGGCCTCTATTGTTGTTGTTAAAAGTATGGGAGCTTGGTCGGTCCTGTGTTACCACATGTTCCTCCAGAAGTATCACGTCGTCTCTTGGGCTTGAGGTCCAAGTCGTCTTCAGCAATCTGGGCATCCATCAGAATACCCTCAAATGTAGCAGTATGTCATCCCGAAGTACGAGACTTGATCTCCCTATTTAATCCCTTTCTGAATTTTCGTGCTCTGTCTCCTGGATCTCGAATCATCGAAGGCACAAATCGACTCAATCGGCAAAACTCTGTGGCATATTCGTCGACTGACATACTTTCTTGGATTAAGTCATGAAATTGGCTTTCTAATGCTCCCAAGGCTACGTCAGGAAAGAATTTCTCCTTAAAGAGCTCCTTAAAGTCCTCCCAAGTAAATCCTTCAGCGACGAGTCTCGGCTCTGTACGATACCACGTCAGTGCGATATCAAACATCTGACTGCCAGCGGCCTCTATCTGAAGAATCTCTGGGATCTGTGATAAGCGCAAGTTCCTCTCTATATCCTCTAACCATTCATCAGCATAGAGTATTTCTTTTGTGCCCTTGAACTCTCGAGGCATCATCCTCTTAAAGTCCACTATGGTACCGGGCCTCTGTTGTTGTTGACCCTGATGTTGCGGTTGTCGTGCTACTCTCTCCACAGCCTGGAGAGCCAATTGATGAGCATTCTCCATGCTCTCTCATCAGTTCTATTTGCGCTTGGTGTGCTTCTGCTTACACCCTCTGGGCTTCAGCTTGAACATGCTGAGCTTCTGCTGCTACTCTTTGGGCCTCTAGCATGCCCTGCATCAGTGCGAACATCTGTGCCCCGTCAGTGGGCACTCCTCCGGGAATCGATGTCGGTGATGGTGGAAGGTTGTCCGTCATAGCTGGGGCAATCCTCGTAATAGGTGGAGGAGGAATCCCGTTAGCTGCAGATACTCCCATACGAACAGGAGATGTAGGAGGGACTCCAAGTTTCTGTTCGTCAGGTTGAGAGGTGGCAGACCTCTCTGAATTTGCTGCTTCCATCCTCATGGATCTAGTATTCGACGGCATCTTGAATACAGATCAAAAGAATCAATTTAAGGTGATAGATACGATATTATCAAGGAAGGACAGTAAAATGTTAAGGAAGCAATCAATTAGAATAGCAATATGAAGTTCAGAATTTCCTAGTGTGATTGAGCATACTCTCATCCTAAATCCTATTTCCTATATCCTATTGCAGGCTCATAGCAGTACAACTAAGTTGTTGCACTACCACGATATCGCACAAATTACGAAACTGGCCTGCATGGGCCACCACTAAAAACGTGTCACGACCTGCACCCGGTATAGGGGCACGAGAGCGTGGGTACGTCCAACCTACGCTGCAGAATCGGCGGTAGAACGCTGTCTAGGTCACATGGAATACTAATGTAACTAAACAACTATCAATGATATCCATCTCCATAAGGAGGTCAATATATATCTCACAATATCTCACAATGTAAACTCAATCACAACAACTATAAAGTAAAAGGTAGGATAAAAGATAAGAGGAAATGACATAGTTAAACACCATATCTCAAACATAAAGATAAATCACAGTCTAGCTGTCCAACACAAAGTCTACACAAGTCTCCAATTAAACTTAACATAAGTCTAAACATAAACTGAAATAACCTCAGTAAGTCTCAAAGCATAAATAAATACTATCTAGATAGCTGCAGGTAATGTCTCATCTAAAGGCATAGTCTCCTCTAGGATCTCTGGTGTGTAGTCTGTATCTATACCTGGTCCGTAGTGTGTAGTACAGAACTCCTCAAGATCCTCTGAAAAAAATATCCAGTCAAGATTGGAATAAAGTACAAGCACTAACAGCAGTTCCACATATGTTAACAAAAACTATAACACAGTATAAAGAAATACAAGACAGATAGGAATACTGGCAATAGATATATCACAAACATAATATTGCATCAGACATAATATTGCATCAGACATTTCACTAATACACAATCAAACACCATGATCTTAGGGACTACGCTAGGGTGGTAACGTCTGTCGTTGCTGTGCATAACAGACAGTCACTGGTACGGTCTTGCCAGTACGTCAATGTACATATGGCAGTCTTCTATCACGCTACATGGTCACATGTCGATATAACTACGGGGTATCTGTGGTTATACTTGGTCCTCTAGTACCTAGGCCTATAATATATATATATTATCTATCATATTCATAAATGCTAACTAATTACAATTATGAAAGATACATGTATATACATACTTAATAGAATTTATACTATGTACATATATACATATATTAAACATATTTTAAGGATATATATATATATATTCAAGACATATATGTACATATGCAAGTGGAGATACACTATATATATATATATATATATATATATATATATATATATATATATATATATATATATATATATATATACAAATGCGTTTAACATATACAAATACATATAGAATTACACCAATCATATACTAAATACACCACGGCTAATACATGTGAAATACTACAAGGAATATGTGTATACGTGTACGTGTTCATGCATGCGAGGGATTCAAACCTGTGTACGTGAAAGTAAAGGGTTCGATGTCGAGGTCGTCCGCAGCAAGTCACGGCGTCGTCTCCGGCAAGTTTTAAACGGTCGTGCAGGCGTGGGGTCGGTCAAGGGCAGTCGGTGTCGTCGACGGGGTCGTTGACGGGATGGCAGTCGGGTGCTGCTGGTGCAGACTGGCTCCGGTCGACGCAGGATGAAGGACGGCGGGTTTTGGCGGTCGTCCAGGTGGTTTGGCGATGAGGTTCCGGCGAACGCAGTTGGCGCGGGATGATCGGGCTTCAGCAGCGGTCTTCGGCTTTGGTCTGGGCGGAGGGAACGGCGGGTTCACGGGGGTTGGGGCCGTTCAGTCCAGCGCAGGGGTGCTTCGGATCAGTACGGTCCTGGCGAGTCCAGGCGAACTCCGGCGAGTGATCGGCGAAAACGGAAGAAGGAAGCGGGTGAACGGTAAGGATGGGGTAGTCGGCTGCTCCTTAGGTTTTAGGAATAGAAAAAGAAAAGAAAAAGTAAAGGAAAAGAATATTTATACATATGTGCAAGGGGTTGGGTTGACCTAGAAATTGGCTTGGTCAAACCCTTAGAAAAATGGCTTCTCATGTGGGTATTTCAAGGGTTATGATTTAATACATTCAAAATAGATGGCTATGATTGCATTTTGTTCAAAGTTTGGAGGGCTATGGTTTGAGGAGGTTGGTGTTCAATTACACACTCCCAAAATCATAAAAAAATATAAATAAAGGGAAATGGGTTTTGTTCACGTGTCGTATCCAATGGGATGGATACCTTAATGCACTTTTGCACCAAAGTGCCCAATAATTGGAAAATTGCACAAAGAGTGATTTTGGTTTTAATTAATAAATTTTAAATGAAATAGGTTGCGACGAATATCATACGTCTAAAATGAGCACGACAAGACAAGATTACGAGTCACAGAAGGGTTAAAATAATAGTCTGGCATATCTAGGACAGGGGTATGAACTGTTGGAAGTCAATGGCTAGCGTAGCGTTCTAATTTTTGAACAACGATAAAACTCAACAATCAATAAAGTCACAGTAATTTAAATAATATAAATTATCATGCAATCATTGCTCATTAGATATGAGAAGACAAAAATAACCTTAATCCGAAAAGTGGGGGTGATAATGTTCCTAACCGTTATTATCCCGGGTCCGAACAATCCGAAGTGGAACATCGATGTATATTTACAGCCTTTGATAGATGAGTTGAATCAGCTGTGGGAAGTAGGTGCCAACACGTACGATATTTCCAGAAAGAAAAATTTTCAGATGAGGGCAGCACTTATGTGGACCATCAACGACTTTTCGGCATAGGGAATGTTATCGGGATGGAGCACTCATGGTCGTCTCTCATGTCTGTATTGCATGGACCGTACTAAGGCTTTCCATTTGAAACACGGAGACAAACTGTGCTTCTTCGATTGTCATCGACAATTTTTGTCGAAGGATCATCCGTACCGGAGGAACATAAATGCTTTTCGTGCGGGCGTTGTGGAGAAGGCCAATCCACCGCCAAGGTGGCCTGGATACACGATACGGGAAGAGGTAAAAGATATACCAAGTGCTATCGAAGAGCTTGCTAAGGGGTACAAGTGTAATAGATTTGGTCGCACCCATAACTGGACGAAGAGGTATAAATTCTGGGATCTGCCATATTAGAGCACCAATCTGATCAGACATAACCTTGATGTCATGCATATCGAGAAGAATGTGTTTGATAGCATAATTAATACTGTAACGGAGGTAAAAGGGAAGACAAAAGATAATCTGAAGGCCAGGTTGAACTTAGAAGAAATAAGTAGACGTCCTGCGTTGCATTTGATAGAGGAGGGGAATAGAAAGTTAAAGCAGCCTAAGTTAGTTTTCTCACTGGAGAAGGAGGATAAAGGGAGAATTTGTAGGTGTATTCAGGGTCTAAAATTTCTATACGGGTACGTGTCGAACTTGAGAAGATACATCGACCTCAAGGAGAACAAATTGGCGGATATGAAGAGCCATGATTATCACGTATTCATGGAGAGGTTAATTTCGATTATATTTTAGGAATTCTTACCGCAGGTCGTTTGGGATCCATTGACAAAGCTCAGCATATTCTTCAGAGATCTTTGTTCTACTAAGTTGCTCGTCGATCTTCTAGAAAAGTAAGAGAAGGACATTGCGGTAACACTATGTAAGCTCGAGAAGGTGTTTCCTCCTGGATTCTTCGACTCTATGGAGCATTTGCCAATTCATCTTTTCAATGAGGCACGCGTTGGTGGTCCTGTCGGTTATCGGTGATGTACCCCTTCGATCGGCATCTGAATCACCTAAAAAGAAAGGTAAAAAATAAGGCACGGGTTGAGGGCTATATTTTTGAAGCTTATGTTCTCGAGGAGATTGCAAACTTTTGCTCGACGTATTTCAAACCTCATATTGCTACTAATAGAATGAGAGCTTTGAGAAACGACAACGAATATTAGGAATCTAATGATGCAATACTCAAAGTATTCAATGCGTCCGGAAAGCCTTCGGGGAAAATGAAGAAGTGGTATTTGAATGACGACGAGCTAAGGGTTGTTCAGTTGTATATATTACTCAATTACGATGAGGTTGAAGTGGAGAAGCTAGAGGGGTAAGTAATTAATACGTCTACGTTTATATCATCTCAATATAATAGTATAAGCTACTATTATTTTACTAATTAGTTGTTGCTTCATTATTTTTTAGCACATATAATGATAAGTTGAGGTCGCTTAGACCCTACATAACAGACGAAGAAGTAGAACAAGAAATGAGATACCATTTTCCTTCTTGGTTGAGCGCATATGTAAGGAGCTTGATAATTACTTTTTCTTTCTGCACTTACACAATAAATAACTTAGTATAGCTACTTTGGTATTTAGGTCGAATGTCTAATAACACCTGAGACTGAATCTATTAGAACTCTAGCCAAGGGACCAATTAATGTCGTCAAAATATGGCCAAGTTCCTTTGTGAATGGGTTTAGGTTCAAGTCAACAAATGCTCCATTCAGAGACAGCTTTCTGGATCTTGATTCCATGAAAATATTTATTTGTGTATCAAATCTTTGAATTACAAAGACGTCAATCCAGGCAATAATTTTTTTGGCATCTTACGAGAGATTATAAAGTTGAGATATAATTATGGAACAGAACCTGCTAAGATCGTGCAATTCAAGTGTGAATGGTTCGATCTGATTCAAGATCAGGGTTGGAAAATTGACAAACATGGCCTTGTGGATATAAACTACAAGCGTAGATATCAAGGCTACGAACCATTTGTCCTATCAAGTCAGGCTTAGCTCGTGTACTTCATAACTTATTCTAGACGGAGGACAGCGAGGTCGGATTGGTGGACAGTATGCAAGACTAAAGCTAGAAATATCTTTGACATTAACGAAATAGCTTATCAGGAGGACGAGCTACCTCTTGTAACAAATATTATAGATGTGGACTCAACGAAAGTTACTCATTACATGAGTAATAATGTAGAAGATATAGAATTATTTGAAGAGGAAGACGAAGACGAAGATGAAGTAGATGAAAGTAAAGATAAGGACGAAGAGGAAGAGGAGGACGAGGAAGGCGAACAAGATAAATTTTCTGAAGATGATTAAAAATAAAATATTTTTTCTGTAGAATGTACTATATTTTGAGTATAGAATATACTATTTTGACGAAGATATGTATTATATTTTGACTGTAGAATATACTATCTATTTAGACTTGTGATACCACTAGTTATTTACTGTACAATTCTATGAATGCTGTGAGATATGCATAACATTTTGACTGTAGAATGTACTATATATTTGTGTATTTCTTTATTCATCATATGTTATTATCAGGTATGACAAGACGACGCGGAGGGTTCGGTAGGTCCTGAGCTAGACAGAGTGCTCCTCTGGTACTGCCTACTATTAGTTCTGGATCCTCGTCGCCTAGTACTCCAGTATATCAATCAGTCACATCTCCGACTACGACGAAGTTACGCGGCATCACTCCTGGGACGAATAGTTCCAGGCCTGATAGTACTCCCTCATCCAGCATTCCTCCTGCTGACGGAACCATGGAGACAGATAAGCATATAGAGGAGGTTGAGCCAACGTTGTCCCAGCATCAGCTAGATCCTCCATGCGTACCTCAGGAGGAGACGAGGACAGAGATTTGGGTCGACGGTACAAAGTAATTCAATTAGATGGTTTAGCATCATATATATCGTGTATTTCTTTATTTATCATATATTGACTTTTTTGATCAAAATAATTATCTCTGTATAGATATCGTTTCTCGTCGGTACAGAGACGCCTGGGCCTCTTTCTGAGAAACAACTATAGTGGCCCTTGGATCAACTACTCTGAAGCTCCAGAGGAGAGGAAGGCGTTCTGGTTTGTATACTTCAAGGTAAAAGTATTTTATATAAATCCTCTAATTTATGCATATTATATAGCATACTAAATTATTTATTGTAGCAAACGTATTTCTATCCTCCGTACCGGGCCGAGTTGATCGAGCAGATGTTTCCTGCCGTTGCCGCCAAGCTTATCCGTGATGCTCTGGATGACCAGAAGGCTCGTGATCGCGTTGGAAAACCGATCCAAGGTTGGATCACGCCTGAGCAGTGGGCTGCGATGAGGGCTAGATTCGACGATCCGAGGTACAAGAAAATGTCTGAGAAGGCCAAGGCGATTAAGCAAAATCTAGCAAAGTTGTGTGGTGGCTCGATTTCGATGACGGAATTTTTTATCGTTTGGTATATTTTTTATTTCAGATATATTATTTTAATGCAAGTACGATAAAATGACAGTTGAAAAAAATATTTAATTTTAGTACTAAATAATATATTTTTAACAGGTACAGAGGGGTGAGGATGCAAACATGGTGACCGTCTTCCTGGCCACCCATCGAAAGGGCAAAAATCTTATTGATGAGAGGGCCTCGCAGACCTATGTAAGTATTACTTTACTTTGTGTTAATTTTAATATAACTTAGGCAATTATCGAGTATCCAAACTTTCCTAGGCCGAGTATTTTAGACTGCGTGAGCGAGCAACTGCTAGTGCACCTACAGCGGGAGAGGCTGGTACTTCCTCGTAGCCCTCTCCAGCTCCGTCGGCGGACGAGATGTGGGTGACCGCCGCTGGTGGTCTCTAGAGGGGTACGTACTGCGGCACGGAATCCTATGGCGCCCTTGTTGTGATGCAATCATCTAGGGCCTCCCCGACAAGTGCGCATTTCCTATAGCCCTCGCAGTCGTTGACCCGAGCCCAAGAGGCCGTTAACCGTCAGATTGTGTCTCTCCGTGATGAGTTGCTGCGAAGTATGGAGGAGCGGCCCCTGTCCCAGCCGTAGGCGGATGATGCGACGCTCATCGCACGATTCGATATGCTCGAGCGCAGCATCATGGAGCTCCGGGATTTGATAGTTGATCTTAGAGCATCGACAGAGCGTAGCATGACGGAGCTGCATGCATCACAGCTATCCATGGGCAAGAGGTTGACGATGATGCAGGATTCAATAGTTCATAGCATTACGAGGCTATTATCTACCATGGATTCATACAACTAGCGACTAGCAGAGTTGGAGCAGATACGTCCTCCTAATGCACCTATATCGACACAGACTCCACCGACGCCACAGTCTTCTCCATTCACGGGAGCAGTATGATTTATTCTTATCCTTCATGCGCGTCGGTGGTCATCCTCCTGCAGATCCGCTGTAGTCCTAGTTAGGACCGTTTATTGATTGTTTGTGTTTCAGACCTATAATATTTGGTCATTTATGAATATTTTTTATTTTTGAGGCATTTAGATATTATTTCTTGTATTCTTTAGGACGAGGCTTTCAGACTCAGTTATGTAGATATTTGCAGTATTCTTTATGACAATATTTTCTCCTGATTCGGTTTGTAATCTCAATATTTTATTTTCTTCAAATTTATTATATTATTTATATTAAATATATGTTAATTTACCAGTGTTGAGTGTTCAACTTAAGGGGGTCGGCGAACCCAGCAAATTCAACGGAGGGTTACTCCGGGTCAATTTGTACAAATTATGAATTCATAAACTGCAGGAAGAATAGTTTGGAAACAATTCAGTATTTTTTTTACTGTATACGACATTTTTAGCGATATTTTACGACGTTTAGCGATGTCTACTCACGTCGCTGACTACGTTATTATATACGTCGCTAAATCCATCGCTACATACGTCGCTAAACAAGTCGATGTTCGTCACAAATTGCTGACATGGCAGTATTGCCTAGTCATAATAATGTCGCTAAATTAGTCGCACAACGTCGCTAAATTAGTCGCTATAAAAGTTGCTATTTACGTCGCTATAAACGTTGCTATCTACGTCGCTAATTTAGCGATATATAGCGGCAAAAATATACGTCGCTAATTTAGCATCGTTGCGTCGCTAAACGTTGCTAATATAGCGATGCATATACGTCACTAAAAAATATTAGAATAGCGACATTTAGTGACATTTTTTTGTCAACGACTAGTTTAAAGGCAACTTCAACAAAATGTCACAAATTATGTCGCTAATATTATTTAGCGACATTTTTTAGCCATTTAGTGACGTTTCTTTACGTCGATAATTTGACTTATTCTGGTAGTGATGACAGTGATCAGCTGCAGTCTGATTTAATACAATCATGTAAGGAAAACTAATGTCCAGATGAGCCGAATAACATGTGTCTGTGGATAATTGCCAATAAGAAGTAATTGTGTAAAACGAGCAAAGAAAAGAAGACCCACTCGTTATCCCCTGCGACCATAGTCCTGGTGCGCGCCAAGAGTTAGGGAAAAGTACGTTGGATCCTCGGGTGCTGGCTCAAAATCTGGCCATGCAAAACCAGTGGGGTTACACCCCAAATAGCAAGTACCACAAAGGAAGCACGAAATAGAGAAACAAAAACCCAAGGAAACCATATAATAATACATAGGTTCAGTATTGTAAGTGATCTCCATAGCCTATCCTAGCTTGAAGGCCCAACCCTGCAACCAAATAAAGGACAAGGGTTTAACTATCACACTATGATAGTCTACTTCCTTAGGCTACTAGCTGAATAATACAATCACAATCAAATCCATTTCTTATATCGGCCAATCATTTGTACGGCTTGCTATTTTGTGGAGTCTGAGGTTACCTCAGAATAATGCATAATAAGTATTCTCAGATCACGCCAGTGCCGAACTTGATCTAACCGAACCAATATAATAAAATAGGCACTTGCAAGATGAACCAGTCGCCCCGTAGGGCCACGGCTGTAAAAATATGGTATTAGCGGTTCCAGTATTCCTATATTGTAACCTCCGATTTCCAATTTCCGAAATAATTAGATTTTTAATTTATTTTAAATACCAAGTTTATAAAAAAAAATTCTCCTTGAATTCTTGTATTTGATTTTTGAACAATGTTTGATTTTTAGAAGGTGATTTAAAATCTTTTATAAAAATCATTTTTCCTAAATGTCGCTTCTTATAAATTAATTAAATAGATAAATAATGATATATATATAATGCTCTAGTTTCGAATATTGTTGGCTTGAAATCATAAAATTATTTATTTGATAAAATTAATTAAAGGACTAGTTGTTTTCTTCATAATAAATTTTCATATCCATTTTGGAAATAGTAAATAAATAAATTACATATTTTCTAAGATTTTGAAATATGAGATTAATTAGTAGCAAATTAATCAGTAGCCTTGGAAGCCCTTAAAAATATTTTCTTAAATTATAATATTTTCTATTAATTTATAAGGTTACCATCTTCCATTTACACCCTCATTTTTCCCACATGAAAAATCCATTTATATATGATCTGGGCCATTCATTATTGGGCCAATCCGCACCCTTTATCCCACACCTCTCTCCCTATTTAAAGTCTCTCACACCATTCCCAAGAAACCCTAACTAGCCCTCATAAATTCCCACAAGCCAACAACCATCACCATTTTTGTGTGCTCGTGTCCGTGTGTCCAGCATTGCCGTATCAGCCGTGTTGGCCTCGGGTCCGACCCCGGGTGTCCTACCGTATCCATTCATTTTCTGTGTCCAGATTTACATCCTTACAATGAGATTGTGTCCGACACCATCCGGACACATCCACCTCCACCAGTACACCCAACCCTGTGTCCGACAGACCCGGACACGTCCCCCACAGTACAAATCCGTCGTGTCCAGCCCCGGACATGACCTAACCCCGACACAGCAAATCCTAACCTAGATCTGTCGACCCACCGACGTCGACCGCCACAGCAGATCCGGAACGCCGTCTGGAACCGACAACACCCGCCGCTCTCGAAGTTTTCGCCGCGGCTCCCCTCCACGTCGTCGAACACCCGTAGCAGACCTCATCCGGAGCCGACGTCGTCGAGCTCCGCTGTCGCCGAGAACACCCGCCGGTGACCGTCTCAAATCCGTCGAACCCAGATCTAGCCGCCTCGGATCTCCTCAAGCCGAACACCCGAGCGCCGCCTCCCCGAATCGAGCGCCGCCTCCTCGAACCGAGCGCCGTCTCGAGTCGAGTTCGACCGCCGCCTCAGGACCGGAGCCGACGCCGCCGCCGAGTTCCACCGCTGACCACCGCGCCGGCGACGAAAAATCCCCCAATGTGAGCTCTCCCCCTTTTCGTTGATTCAGAGTCTGAATAGATTAGTTTATGCAAATTTATTAGTTTATGCAAATTTCAATTAGTTAGTTTATGCAAATTGATTAGTTTATGCAAATTGCAATTGGTTAGTTACACAATTAGGTTAGTTTATGCAATTAGGTTAATATATGATTAGTTAATTAATTAATCAGTAGTTAATTATTATTATAATTAGTTTAGTAATATATATAATTGATTAGTAAATAAATATAATTAGTTAGTAATTTCATGTAATTAAGTTTAGTATTTTCATGTAATTAGTTTAGTAAATAAAATAATTAGTTTTATTGTTATAGTGTATGAATTTAGTTATGTATATATATATATAAGGATTTTTGATTATGTAAAATACAATTTGGGGTTTATATTATTAATTAAAAATATAGTTTCAAAAAAATAAAAAAATAAGATCAATTTGTTAAAATTGGGCTGGTGACCAATTTTACTATGGATATATATAAATACATTGACTTTTACATAAATTCTAGATTTTTATAAATAAACTTTTAAGTGTAATTTTGTTCGAAAGGGAAGTTTAACAATTATTGTTCAAATAATTTCGAAATGATTTATATATGTAAATACGTATTCTAGTATATGTAATTAATTTGGTATCTATGTATATATATTTTTAGTATATGTATATATGTATGTATATTTTGGTATAATTATACATATATTTAATTGGTATAATTTCATGTAGTATATGTGTAATAAAACGTATTTTTAATATATGAATTAATTGGCATCTGTATATAAATATATAGTATAAATTTGAATTGGTAATTTAATATTAGTATATTCTAATAATGAGGGTGACAATATATATATATATATATATATGTATATCCTAAAAATATACTTCGCACACATATGATATGTACGTATTTTGAGATGTGTTAATATATAAATGTACGTATTTTAGTAAATATACAACTATAACTAGTAATTTGTATTGGTATATATTTTAGATATATACATATATTAGGTTAAACTCTTTTTAGTATGTATACAAGTATTATTTATTTTAAAGTATATATATTTACATATTTACTATTGTAGTTGATGGAAATTATATATGGTTAATTGGTAAACCTACTAGGTGATCCTAGGTGACCAGTAGCATACCTAGAGAAGTCCCGAACTCAGTATTTTTAGACTGTGTTAGTGTAGCACCTGATGCAAATATTGTATTTGATATATTTTTAGGACTGTTGGTTCCTCCAGACGATACTCTGGGACAGGACATTGGTTTTACCAGCTAAGGACCCAAGGCGAGTACATTCTCTGATTAGTTTCTAATTTATGATATCTTCTATGTTCACTGTATCTAGTGCAAATATCCATGCTCTTGACACGCTGGTTACACGGATTGGTATATACGGATCTCGTCATGAGATGTTATTCCTTATTCATGGTGTAGCTTGTACAAGACTTGTTTCCTTGATATCTTGTGCATGTAAGGACACTGAGACCCGGGGAGATTTGCTACCTCCCTAGGGAATCCCGTGCCATAGCGTACCATGATTGGATCTACTATACCAGTCGGGGGTTTGGGGAGTACTTTAGTGTAGATATGTGATCATACCCAACTTTATATGCACCATAGCTCACCCCACATCTCACGTCGGGTGCGGCCTGACCATTTACATGCTCCATAGCTGTTACGTGTGATTAGCCTGACCTCTACATGCATCATAGCTAACCAACGGTTAGCCTGACTTTATATGAACCATAGCTAATCACATGTAACCAGCCTGATCAAGTTCCCAAGCCGATCATATATTAAAGCTAGTACTCACACACTTAGTCATAGGATTCTTGCTCAGTGACATATTGTTCTTTCCTGTATTTACTTATAGTATTTCCAGTATTTCTCTCATTGTACATTTCTCGTACCTATACATGCAACTGGTATATTTCCATCTAGAACTGCTACATAGCTTATGTCATTAATATAGAACTGCAATTTAGAGATGTACTTTGCTCCTTCCTGACTGGAAAATATTTTTCCAGACTGTGACCTTAGTAGACTAGTTTCTGATACACTTGGGATTGGATGTTACAGATTGCAGGTATGATTATTTTGTCATTAGACTTGTGTTGTATTCTTTATTCTTCAAATTCCTATCGTGCTGTAGTTGTGATTGAGTATGTTGTTAATATTTTATAGTGTTATCCGAGTCTCCTTATGGAATTGGATACTAGCGTGAGATTGTTTAGATAGTACTTGACCTAGACAGCGTTCTACCACCGATGCTGCAGCGTAGGCTGGACGTACCCACGCACTCGTGCCCCTAAAACGGGTGCGGGTCATGACACATTTTTAGTGGTGGCCCATGCAGGTCAGACTTCGCGAGTTGTGCGATGTCGTAGTAGTGTGACATCCTTGTTATACTACTTCGTGCCTGCTATAGGACATAGGACATAAGATACTAGGATGAGAGAGGATACTCAATCACAATTTATTTGAGAGATTCCTGGGACGACCCTTGAGAATCTCATTATAAATTCCAATTTAAATCCTTCCCCCTTGTTTCCGTCTGTTCTCGCTTGTTGTTAATGAACTTGATCCTTATTGATCAGTTATTAAATTACAATCTTGGTATCATTGTTGAGTTTGATTCTTGTTGAGCAGTTGTTAACTTTAATTCCTGGTATCGTTGTTGAGTTGATTTCAAATTGAGATGAATTTTATGGACTAAAATTTACGGTATCATCTGATGACATATATTGATGAGGACAGTGAGAAAGGTAAAACGTCTACTTTGGTTATGGAACCTAGAGTTTATCGCAGCCATATTAGTTGTCGTGACGAGAACGTAGGAACCTAACTTGGATGTACATACTTTAGTTATGAGATTTAGAGTTTCTCGCAGCCATACCGGTTGGCGTGGCGAGTATTCTAGATGACATAATTATAGGGTTGCATACCTTAGTTACGGAACCTGTCGTTTATCGCATCTATGCTTACTGGCGTGGCGAGGATTCTGTGTGTCATGATTTCTGACGGACGTGTATGATTATCAGGTTGTATCTTAAATTAGTTCTTAAAGTAACATCTCAAGACTTATCTATTTATGTTATTCCAGGACTTTGTTCCATCGCTTCTTTTCTTTACTAGCAGTAAAGATACCTTCCGTCCTTGATCCAGTTCCTTTTTGAGCTTTTATTCTTTGAGGATTCCTTGTTAAGTATGATAATTAGTGACTTGCAATTTTGGTTGTGTCTTGTATTGGTATTGACTGAGTGTTGCTTGTGAGTTGTAAGTGTTTCCTAGTTGGACATGTGAGCAGTGGGCCTTGATCTAGAATTAACCCATAGCATAGTAAACAATGGTTCTAGGATAAGGTCATTAGAGACTGTGAGTAGAAGGAGAGTATAGAGTATCAGTGATAGTTCAAGAGTTAGTATCAGAGCCAACATACCCGTCCTGGAAAATCATGGTTATGTAATTAAGTGATCTATGTAAACAATTAGATATCAAGGAATTGTGTTAAGGATTAATGGAGCATGACGCCCAATCTGATGATTGATATCGGGCGTGTTAAAGGTAAAGAAATTTATATGCATGAGGAGTTATAATGAGGTGTCATATCAGAATTGGTAATGAAAATGGTGAAGCGTATCACGGATTAGTTTAACAGGCTATAAAAGGTTAAAGGGAAATACCTATACATCAATCGGGATGAAGAACCATACACATGCCCATGAGAGTAAAGAAACATGAGTATTATAGAGGATACAGGTGATCATGAGTTCTAAGGACTTGATGAGATAATCCATTAATAAAGCTAGTGATATAATACCAAGAGTGCTAATGATTCTATATCGAGGATTAGTCGAGGATGACGTTAATAACAGTAAGCACTCTGTATGATGATAATTAGATGATATACCAGTTGACATAAATTGAAAATCATGAAAGAAATTACAGGTAATGATAACTTTGATCAATGGAGATAATGGTGCAAGTGATTCAGGCAGTACAATTTTAGTACACAGCTATAGACACTAGATGCATTGAGTGCACCTTGAGTATCAGAGACCGTGAGCACTGATATGTACATTGTGGAGTTATAAATTAAAAGGTGGAAATAAAATTTTATTTTTAGAATAATTGAGGAGTTGAGATTACGTCATTAAATTTTTGAGGATTTCAAATATGAATTCAATAAACATGGTTAAGGCTACAAAGATTTTTGGAGTGATTAAATTTTATTTCGATGTTGAGTATCTGATTATGAGAAAGTATATACAATTTATTTTTAAGTTAATCGAGAAGTTAAACCTTGACGATTATTTTGAGGATTAATTTTATGGTAGATGAGAGATATGAATATTAATATATGAGTAGATGATATACATGTGTCAGGATCTGTTGACTTGAGCATGATGGAGACAGCACCGCAGACTGACTTGGGTGTCCACCTAGAGTTGTATTGGGGAGAGCAGTACTTAGTATGGTGTTACACTTGGTGTGCACTGGAGTGATGAGAACAAGTAGTATGGAGTAGTATGGACAATTGTAGTAGGAATGAGAACTGACAGAGAATGTGGTACTAAAGAGGTAGAGGTATCAAACTTAGATGCATTATTAAACCATGGTTATATTAGAGAATCTTGGTATCAGATTTAAGTATTAATAAGCAGGTGTATGCAATGCGGATGTAATCATGGATGTTGTGAACTAAAGGTTAGTTGATAGGGATATCAGTGTACAGGAATAGGAATTAGTTAGTAAATGTGATAGAGTTAAGTGTTTGTTAGAGATAGCAGATACCGCAAGAAATATGTTAGCAGGTTCTTTCTTTCCCTCCTAATGATTCCTTCTTCCATCTTTCGACTGATTGTTTTTCCTAATACTGTAGTTCGTATTCATGATTTTCTAGTTAAAATATAACTAGAAGTACACCTTAACAGAGACTGAAATACCATGACAAAAGATACATGACTTATATATTTTCTTAAATTGCATGGCTGTAGGTGGAATTTTCTTAAACCATGATCATTAGGATTTTGACCATAGCAAAAGATCTGTGACAAGGTTATGACCGACAAAAGGGACAAGAGGATTAAATTATGGATGAACATTAATTTAAATAAAGAATTTAGGGGATTGTTATAACAGAGTAGATGGATCATTGATTTTGTGAAAATCGAGGTATGATGGAAATTCGAGAATAAACATTAACTTAAATGGAGAGTTAAGAAATTCACAGGACAAAATTTGAGGATTTATTAATTTTAAGGAGGTCTTGATATGATTAATTTGATTATTAAAATTTGAGAGATTATCATTTTACCTATTGATTGCAAGATAGAAATTTTATATTTTATGAATGTTGCATTGAAGATTCTGCAAGTATCGCATCGTTGAGTATTTGAGGAAAAAAAAAATCAGGAAATAAAATCTTTAACAGAATAGTGTCGAATCCAATTCTCGGGAGGAAGATTATATTTGAATAAGCATCAATTGAATTTGGGTTAGAGGAGTAAGATGAATGATGGATTAGTGTTTCAAATTTAAATTTGGGATACAGATTTTTAAATGTTATAAATATACATTAATTGGAATTCAATTGGAGGATTGGATATTAAAATCCTTGAGTAATTAGATACGAACTTAAATTTTGGAGGAGATTATGAAAAAAAAAAATTGAATTTGATTTTAAAACTTGAAGATTTTCCGGAATATGATGATATGGAATCTTGAAGGTTGTGAGATAACAACATGGAATTTCTTCATGATTATTGGGTTGAAATTTAATTTTTGATAGAAATAATATGATGAGTAAAGGCAATTATTGAGGATCTTAAATTTCGAGGACGAAATTTTTCTAAGGTGGATAGACTTGTAACCTCCGATTTCCAATTTCCGAAATAATTAGATTTTTAATTTATTTTAAATACCAAGTTTATAAAATATTTTTCTCCTTGAATTCTTGTATTTGATTTTTGAACAATGTTTGATTTTTAGAAGGTGATTTAAAATCTTTTATAAAAATTATTTTTCCTAAATGTCGCTTCTTATAAATTAATTAAATAGATAAATAATGATATATATATATATAATGCTCAAGTTTCGAATATTGTTGGCTTGAAATCATAAAATTATTTATTTGACAAAATTAATTAAAGGACTAGTTGTTTTCTTCATAATAAATTTTCATATCCATTTTGGAAATAGTAAATAAATAAATTACATATTTTCTAAGATTTTGAAATATGAGATTAATTAGTAGCAAATTAATCAGTAGCCTTGGAAGCCCTTAAAAATATTTTCGTAAATTATAATATTTTCTATTAATTTATAAGGTTACCATCTTCCATTTACACCCTCATTTTTCTCACATGAAAAACCCATTTATATATGATCTGGGCCATTCATTATTGGGCCAATCCGCACCCTTTATCCCACACCTCTCTCCCTATTTAAAGTCTCTCACACCATTCCCAAGAAACCCTAACTAGCCCTCACAAATTCCCACAAGCCAACAACCATCACCATTTTTGTGTGCTCGTGTCCGTGTGTCCAGCATTGCCGTGTCAGCCGTGTTGGCCTCGGGTCCGACCCCGGGTGTCCTACCGTATCCATTCATTTTCTGTGTCCAGATTTACATCCTTACAATGAGATTGTGTCCGACACCATCCGGACACATCCACCTCCACCAGTACACCCAACCCTGTGTCCGACAAACCCGGACACGTCCCCCAAAGTACAAATCCGTCGTGTCCAGCCCCGGACACGACCCAACCCCGACACAGCAAACCCTAACCTAGATCTGTCGACCCACCGACGTCGACCGCCACAGCAGATCCGGAACGCCGCCTGGAACCGACAACACCCGCCGCTCTCGAAGTTTCAGCCGCGACTCCCCTCCACGTCGTCGAACACCCGCAGCAGACCTCATCCGGAGCCGACGTCGTCGAGCTCCGCTGTAGCCGAGAACACCCGTCGGTGACCGTCTCAAATCCGTCGAACCCCGATCTAGCCGCCTCGGATCTCCTCAAGCCGAACACCCGAGCGCCGCCTCCCCGAATCGAGCGCCGCCTCCTCGAACCGAGCGCCGTCTCGAGCCGAGTTCGACCGCCGCCTCAGGACCGGAGCCGACACCGCCGCCGAGTTCCACCGCTGACCACCGCGCCGGCGACGGAAAATCCCCCAATGTGAGCTCTCCCCCTTTTCGTTGATTCAGAGTCTGAATAGATTAGTTTATGCAAATTTATTAGTTTATGCAAATTTCAATTAGTTAGTTTATGCAAATTGATTAGTTTATGCAAATTGCAATTGGTTAGTTATGCAATTAGGTTAGTTTATGCAATTAGGTTAATATATGATTAGTTAATTAATTAATCAGTAGTTAATTATTATTATAATTAGTTTAGTAATATATGTAATTGATTAGTAAATAAATATAATTAGTTAGTAATTTCATGTAATTAAGTTTAGTATTTTCATGTAATTAGTTTAGTAAATAAAATAATTAGTTTTATTGTTATAGTGTATGAATTTAGTTATGTATATATATATAAGGATTTTTAATTATGTAAAATACAATTTGGGGTTTATATTATTAATTAAAAATATAGTTTCAAAAAAAAATAAAATAAGATCAATTTGTTTAAATTGGGCTGGTGACCAATTTTACTATGGATATATATAAATACATTGACTTTTACATAAATTCTAGATTTTTATAAATAAACTTTTAAGTGTAATTTTGTTCGAAAGGGAAGTTTAACAATTATTGTTCAAATAATTTCGAAATAATTTATATATGTAAATACGTATTCTAGTATATGTAATTAATTTGGTATCTATGTATATATATTTTTAGTATATGTACATATGTATGTATATTTTGGTATAATTATACATATATTTAATTGGTATAATTTCATGTAGTATATGTGTAATAAAACGTATTTTTAATATATGAATTAATTGGCATCTGTATATAAATATATAGTATAAATTTGAATTGGTAATTTAATATTAGTATATTCTAATAATGATGGTGACAATATATATATATATATATATGTATATCCTAAAAATGTACTTCGCACACATATGATATGTACGTATTTTGAGATGTGTTAATATATAAATGTACGTATTTTAGTAAATATACAACTATAGCTAGTAATTTGTATTGGTATATATTTTAGATATATACATATATTAGGTTAAACTCTTTTTAGTATGTATACAAGTATTATTTATTTTAAAGTATATATATTTACATATTTACTATTGTAGTTGATGGAAATTATATATGGTTAATTGGTAAACCTACTAGGTGATCCTAGGTGACCAGTAGCATACCTAGAGAAGTCCCGAACTCAGTGTTTTTAGACTGTGTTAGTGTAGCACCTGATGCAAATGTTGTATTTGATATATTTTTAGGACTGTTGGTTCCTCCAAACGATACTCTGGGACAGGACATTGGTTTTACCAGCTAAGGACCCAAGGCGAGTACATTCTCTGATTAGTTTCTAATTTATGATATCTTCTATGTTCACTGTATCTAGTACAAATATCCATGCTCTTGACACGCTGGTTACACGGATTGGTATACACGGATCTCGTCATGAGATGTTATTCCTTATTCATGGTGTAGCTTGTACAAGACTTGTTTCCTTGATATCTTGTGCATGTACAGACACTGAGACCCGGGGAGATTTGCTACCTCCCTAGGGAATCCCGTGCCATAGCGTACCATGATTTGATCTACTATACCAGTCGGGGGTTTGGGGAGTACTTTAGTGTAGATATGTGATCATACCCAACTTTATATGCACCATAGCTCACCCCACATCTCACGTCGGGTGCGGCCTGACCATTTACATGCTCCATAGCTGTTACGTGTGATTAGCCGGACCTCTACATACATCATAGCTAACCAACGGTTAGCCTGACTTTATATGAACCATAGCTAATCACATGTAACCAGCCTGATCAAGTTCCCAAGCCGATCACATATTAAAGCTAGTACTCACACACTTAGTCATAGGATTCTTGCTCAGTTACATATTATTCTTTTCCTGCATTTACTTACAGTATTTCCAGTATTTCTCTCATTGTACATTTCTCGTACCTATACATGCATCTGGTATATTTCCATCTAGAACTGCTACATAGCTTATGTCATTAATATAGAACTGCTATTTAGAGATGTACTTTGCTCCTTCCTGACTGGAAAATATTTTTCCAGACTGTGACCTTAGTAGACTGGTTTCTGATACACTTGGGATTGGATGTTACAGATTGCAGGTATGATTATTTTGTCATTATACTTGTGTTGTATTCTTTATTCTTCAAATTCCTATCGTGCTGTAGTTGTGATTGAGTATGTTGTTAATATTTTATAGTGTTATCCGAGTCTCCTTATGGAATTGGATACTAGCGTGAGATTGTTTAGATAGTACTTGACCTAGACAGCGTTCTACCGCCGATGCTACGGCGTAGGCTGGACGTACCCACGCACTCGTGCCCCTAAAACGGGTGCGGGTCGTGACATATATTGAAACAATGGCTCGATATAATAATAAGTCAGATACTGCACTCCACTGAGGCAGATGATATACAGTATCTGTGGTGGTCAGCCCACAGCGCACTTAGAATGAATCTCTGTGGGAATGTTACAACTACTTTTGGTTACTTAATTAGCCCTATGTTGTGTTTGAAATCTCAAGGTGTGGTCACATGAGAATTTTCCTTAAGATATCATACAAAGTATGGGCACGCTAGATACGAATCCATGGAAGTCAAATCTGGATTCATCCGAGCGTGTATGCAACATTCATACAATCAATATCTAAGCCATGCTTTGGTAGTTTGACTCGCTTATTATGCCCGTGCTGGAAAAATTACGTACTTATATATAATATCATGCATTCAGGGATTTGGAAGCATTCTCGATGCACAACCTAAATATATGCTCTTAAAATGTGACATGATGTGTCGCACCTCGATGCACATAAAAATATGAACAAAAATCATTCAATAGGGGTATCAGCACGGATATAGTATTCGAGTATATTTACTAATTATAAATTAGGTCACATGAATCAAGAAGACATTCAAACAAAAAAAGAAGGTCCGCATGGGTCTCTAGGTCGCATGGGAAAATCAGGTCATATGGGAAAGTCAGGCCGCATAAAAAGTCAGGCCACAGGCCCAGGGTTAAGTCTACTCCTTGGGACAAGTGATGAAGTGATAGTCAAATAAATAAAGTGTCTGTAATATGACATAAAGTGACTGATGTGACTGGTGTGACAAGCCATAAAGTATGTCAGGAAGAAAAGACAAAACCAAAGAAATAAGTGCCAACGGTTCAGAGCCATGCGCCCAAAGGAGAGAGAAAGTGATTTTATCTAATATGCTAGCTTCACTAAAGAAATTGACTATCAGAACAGAAAAAAATAGTGGCCGCATGCTCTCTAGGCCGCATGGGTATCAGTGTCGCATGGGGTTCTCTACTGCATGGAGTTCTCTGGGACTTAGCAAAAAATTTCTTCTTTCAGTGAGTAAAAATATAAGGTATTCAAGAAAATTGGTGTAAATCAACAGACATACGTCCAACAAAATGGACGCATGGTGTCAGTATGCGGCAAGAGTTTAGGACGCATAACCCTCTCGGGCCGCATGGTACTCTCGGCCGCATATGCTCACTGGCCGCATGGGAACTTCGTCTTCTCCACCAGCAGGTTCAGCCATGGCAGAAAAGCTCCAAAAACTAAAATCTTATTTTATCTATAAAATCCTCGTTTTAAGTCCAAATTGGGTGAACCAAAATCCAAAATGATATAAATTAAAAGATCTAATATGTAGAAAAACTGGCTTATAAAGACATAAGTAAAGTAGATCAAAAGCAAAAAAAACTCATGAAACCCAATAAAATCCTAAGTTTAGAAATATAGATCTATATTAATCTATCCATCAAAACAGAAAACTCCAAGAACTAAAAGTGCTTAGAAACACATAATAAACATGATGGAACAATAATCTAGAAGGTTTCTATATTTCTCATGCAAGGTGTACTTGCCTATGAAATGGGGAGAGAGTTAAAGAAAGAGGAAGTAATAAAGAAGTGAGGAGAGAGAAAGAAATATTGGGTTATAAATGGTTGGGTTTGAGGGTTGAACCAAAGGCCCTCATGAGTTGAACCAACCTACAAAATAAATCAGGAACCAGGTTAAACCAAAGAATGGTTCTAATCTCTATGCACATGCTATAGCGCCCCTTCCCCCGGTGCGGGGAGCGTGGCTAAGAAATAAAAGATGGTATCTTTCGATCGGGATAGATTGAAACAAGAACTCATCCTTGTTATGGATTTGTTTCTTTGGAATCGATTCCAATATTCAGTGGACCGTGCCCCCGGGATCGACTTAGCAGCAGAGCCAGGAGGGACCTCTCCGCTGTTATCTTTTATTGCCTCGGATTTCGATGTCGCTTGTTGCTTTTGTTGCCTTGAGTTGGTTTTCGGATTTGCTTGTTTACCTTGAATGGTTTCGATGGATTTCATTATTTTCGTTCATAGAACTGTACTTCAATTTCGAGATTGGAAAGAGAGGAAGAGGTATTGATCAAGTTGTTCGTACAATGTAGGTGAATGAGCAGTAGGCAGTTTACGAGCGAAGTCGTGAAGCACCTCTTTCCTTCTCCCTTCCAACCATCTAATTGAGTGGCTACCATCCCGATTAGCTAGCCCTACTTCCAAGTCTTCACACCAAAACTCTTGCATTCTTGTAGTCCCGATCAAGCGATACCAAGTAATAACTAAAAGACTACAAGCTAAAATAGGAATAGACTTGGATTATTGTTATGCTTGTTAATCCAACATGTGAACTGTTATCTATTGTATGCTTGCTTGTTTCAATTGTTCTATACATACTTCAATTTTAGTTAGAATGCATCTTCTTCTATAAATTATGCTAAGTATGGAACCACTTTGTATGCGCATAATTGTTCAGGGAGACTATACAAAATAAATCATGCATTACTGCTTGTCATGTGCTCGTGTTACCTCAACTGCATGAATTATTAACTTAATAATCGTGTTCGATCATAGACAACTTGTGCACAAGGGTATAACTTCTGCGGACGGTCGCTGGGGCACTGGCACCGATCCGATCCGGGCGAAACTTCATGTGTAGTCATCGTGTGCGGACTGGATGGCTTGTAACGCATCGTGTGTTTATCGTGTATTCATTATGCTCTCGTTGCATACTATCCTTGTCCATGACTAGTCTATTATGGCTACCAAGCCAGTGATTACCTGCGGCATAGTCATCGTGTGCAGACTGGACGGCTTGTAACGTATCTTGTGTTCTCGTTGCATCCTATCCTTGTCCTTGACTATATCCACCTTGTATATTTAAACCTTTTGCAAACTAACTTGTGTCTTCGTGGCAGGGAAGGCATGGTAAGTATTGTGCAGGTCGTTCAGACGGACAGGTAAAATCTACCGGACGGTGGCAAGTTCATTTCAGTATTCAATAAATATATTGTTGCTCGTAAATGAACTAAGGCAAGATAGAAACCCACAAAATATGCATGCTTCATTAAAACAACGTGTTGATTGGTATAGTTGGGTTTAACTTGCCTTCACCAGTATGTTTCGACATACTGACCCTCGTTGAAACAAGTTCTCCGCACCAAGGCGAACCGAGTGAGGAGCCAAAGTCGTCTTCCCGATCTAGTCCAGCTGTAGGCGCATCTAGACCGCGCCATCCTTGAAGCATTTTTAAGTAGGAGCTTGCAACTCTATATACACAATGTAGCTCCGTGGCAAAGCCGTCCTCCAGCCCGGAGGTATATATCATTTTGAAGTTTAGTAAAGGGATGTAATGTACATAACTGCTATCTCATTTTGAGTCAACACTTTTGTAAGCCCGTGCGACAAATTAGCTGACTCGTTCATGAGTTTGTAACAGATGTTCATTATGAATAAAGAAAACTTTTCCATGTTTCAATCTGTGTTTCAATTTATCTGCGTACTCTGAATATGTGCTCGTTATGCAAAATATTAAAGCCATGTGCGGGCGCAACCCCAGGCCCGCACAGCGGTCACGATTCGGAGGACGTCTCAACGATTCTACGGAATCGGGTCATGACATAATGGTATCAGAGCACAGATTCAGGTTCTTTAGACTCTCGTACTGGAAAAGTTCCTTTAACGATCCATTCCTATGCGAACTCTTGAACTCGCTAGGCCAAAATGAGATACGTTCATGCAATAAGTCCATAATACATTATGATCCTTATGTAATTTACCTTCTTTTGAAAGAATGGCACCAACGCAATCTGCAACGCAAGCACCGGACGAAACGTAAGGCCAAGAACGTAGTTTGGGCACTTTGGGAAGCTCTCGGAGCCAACGGGGCATATCTCAAGTCGATCTGCTTGAGCGGGTAATGCAAATGTTAGAAGCACAACGACAATGATATGATGCTCACCAAGCCAAGTTCGAAAGCAATCTAGAGACCCGATTCTCAGTCCAACAGAAGCAGGTAGATGTCCTACAACAGATCGTTCAGACTTTGGCTTCCAACCATTCCGCTGCAACAGCAACGACTCCGGTGGAACAGCCCGTGCTTGAAGTTGAGACACCGCAAATTCCAAGGCCGAGGGAAGTGACTGCCTTCGACTTTGGCCACTTCAAGAAAGTTTGCAATACCCCATTCAACGGGATTGAGGAACCAATTATGGCTCTAGATTGGTTGGCCGAACTTGAAGACCACTTCGCTCTGTTAGTGGTCCCCGAAGAGAAGCGTGTCGCCTGCGTGCAACTACAGCTTCGTCTCAACGCGCACGAATGGTGGGACGTGCATCAACGATCTCTCCAATTTGACCATGGAGAGGAGACGATCTTGTGGATAACTTTTTATGCCACGTTTGAAGAGGAGTTTATACCCCCCCAGTACAACGTCAGATGGAAACGAGTTCGTGCAACTGAGGCAAGGCAACATGACAGTTAAGCAGTATTCCGCCGAATTCAACCGACTCTCCAAATTCGCTAGGGCATATTTACCTGATATAGCGAGTCGAGCTAAAAGGTTTGAATGTTGTTTGTGCCCTGCCATCCATGCACACATGGTCGTTCATCAGTACGAGACAATACGAGAAGTAATGTATTATGCTCTATCTCTTGAACCGTAGTATCCTCACGTTTTTGCCGGCGCTGTGCATACCTACAATCACAAACACCAAAGCAACGATAGAGGAAACACCGCTGCAAAGCGTCCTAACCACGGCGGTCCTCGGAGAGGAAATCAGGAATGGTGTAACTTCTGTAAGAGATCGGAGCATACCATCAATCAATGTCATAAGAGACTTGGGTTATGCCTCGCTTATGGCGATCCAGGCCATGCTATTAGTTCCTGTCCGAACCTTCCTGATCGTCGTCCCCGACGAAATAATCCCTAACGGTAAGCACTATTCCTAAGTTTTGGGACGAAACTACCAATTGGTTGGGCAGGATGTAGCGCCCCGTTCCACCGGTGCGGGGAGCGCGGCTGAGAAACACAAGATGGTATCATTAGATCGGGATAGATTGAAACAAGAACTCATCCTCATTATGGATTTTTTTCTTCGGAATCGATTCCCATATTCAGTGGACCATGCTCCCGGGATCGACTTAGCGGCAGAGTCAGGAGGGACCTCTCCGCTGTTATCTTTTATTGCCTCGAATTTTGATGTCGCTTGTTGGTTTTGTTGCCTTGAGTTGGTTTTTGGATTTGCTTATTTTCCTTGAACGGTTTCGATGATTTTCATTATTTTCGTTCATTGAACTACACTTCAATTCTGAGATTGGAAAGAGAGAAAGAGGTATTGATCAAGCTGTTCGTGCAATGCAGGTAAACGAGCAGTAGGCGACTTACGAGCAGAGTCGTGAAGCACCTCTTTCCTTCTCTCTTCCAACCATCTAAGTGAGTGGCTACCATCCTGATTAGCTAGCCCTGCTTCCAAGTCTTCACACCAAAACTCTTGCATTCTTGTGATCCCGATCAAGCGATACCAAGTAATAACTAAAAGACTACAAGCTAAAATGGGAATAGACTTGGATTATTGTTATGCTTGTCAATCCAATACGTGAACTGTTATCTATTGTATGCTTGCTTGTTTCAATTGTTCTATACAAGCTTCAATTTTAGTTAGAATGCATCTTCTTCTATAAATTGTGCTAAGTATGGAACCACTTTGTATGCGCATAATTGTTCAGGAAGGCTATACAAAATAAATCATGCATTACTGCTTGTCGTGTGCTCATGTTGCCTCAACTGCATAAATTGTTAACTTAATAATCGTGTTCGATCATGGACAACTTGTGCACAAGAGTATAAGTTCCACGGACGGTCACTGGGGCACTGGCACCGATCCGATCCGGGCGGAACTTCGTGTGTAGTCATCGTGTACGGACTGGATGGCTTGTAACGCATCGTGTGTTTATCGTGTATTCATTATGAGCTCTTGTTGCATGCTATCCTTGTCCATGACTAGTCCATTATGGCTACTAAGCCAGTGATCACCTGTGGCATAGTCATCGTGTGCGGACTGGACAGCTTGCAACGTATCTTGTGTTCTCGTTGCATCCTATCCTTGTCCTTGACTATATCCACCTTGTATATTTAAACCTGTTGCAAACTAACTTGTGTTTTCGTGACAGGGAAGACATGGTAAGTATTGTGCAGGTCGTTCAGACGGACAGATAAAATCCACCGAACGATGGCAAGTTTATTTCAGTATTCAATAAATATACTGTTGCTTGTAAATGAACTAAGACAAGATAGAAACCCACAAAATATGCATATTTCATTAAAACAACGTATTGATTGGTATAGTTGGGTTTAGCTTGCCTTCACCAGTATGTTTCGACATACTGACCCTCGTTGAAACAGGTTCTCCGCACCAAGGCGAACCGAGCGAAGAGCCAAAGTCGTCTTCCCGATCCAGTCCAGCTGTAGGCGCATCTAGACCGCGCCATCCTTGAAGCATTTTGAAGTAGGAGCTTGCAACTCTATATACACAATGCAGATTCGTGGCAAAGCCATCATCCAGCCCGGAGGTCTATATTATTTTGAAGTTTAGTAAAGGGATGTAATATACAGAACTGCTATCTCATTTTGAGTCAACACTTTTGTAAGTCCGTGCGGCAAATTAGCTGACTCGTTCATGAGTTTGTAATATATGTTAATTATCAATAAAGAGAACTTTTCCATGTTTTAATCTGTGTTTTAATTTATTTGCGTACTCTGAATATGTGCTCGTTATGCAAAATATTAAAGCCTTGTGCGGGCGCAACCCCAGGCCCGCACGGCGGTCACGATCGGGGGACGTCTCAACGATTCTACGGAATCGGGTCGTGACACATGCAACCATGCTAAAATAAAAATATGTTCCAAATCCGTATATCGGGAACGGAGAATGACATATCTATCCACCTTAGAAAAATTATGTCCTCGAAATTCGAATCCAAGCAATAGCTAGAGAAGTCAGGACAAGCACAATATAAATCGACTAGCAACTACACATGCAAGCAATATCATTACAACATAAAGGTGATCAGCGGATCACGGAACTTAGATACAAAGGCATAAGAAAGAATATATCTTCAAGAACATGTGCGAGTACAGAGATCAAATATCTTCCTCGTTCTCCCACATAGATTCTCCAAGAGTGTGATGTCCCCAAGCAACCCGGATAAGAGAAATAGTCTGATTCATGAGCACCTTCTCCCTTCGGGCCAATATGGATACGTGTTGCTCCTCGTAAGATAAGTCGGTACCAACGACTAATTCAGAGTGATTGAGGATATAACTCAGATCCGGAATATACCTTCATAATTGAGACACGTAAAATATATCGTGTACCTCACGTAATAAAGGAGAAAGGGCAAGACGATAATCAACATTGCCTACCCGCTCGAGAATATCTACTGGACTTACGTATCTCATACTAAGCTTCCCGTAAACCCCGAATCTAATGAATCCAAGGGTAGGCAAAATTCACAAAAAAACGTGGTTGCCGACACGAAACTCTAAAGGTCTTCGATGTTGATTGCTCAATGTCGATGCTTATCTTGTGCTACTCGAAGTTGCTCTATGATCTTCTTGATAACCTCTACGGTCTGTGTGACCATTTCAGGGCCTAACTGTCACCCTCACTTTTTAAATCAAAGGTAGTTTGGTAATTGACACGGATATTTTTAATTTTAGGATTTATTGTATTTGAATATTGTGCATGTGTATTATTTATTATATTATTTATTTATTATTAGATGCTAGATTATTTTGGACTTGTATAGTGGACCTAAATAATTTAATTAGATGCATGAATCCAATATTTTAGTTTAGTTTAGATTGAGCCGATTAATTAGGCCCATGGATTAGGAGGATAGATTAATTAGTGAAACCATTAGACTAGAACCTTCCCTCCTTAATTAATTTCTTCATGAGAGGCCCCAAGGGGTGTTTTGGATATTTTACAATATCTTGGAAGAGGGGTATATGGCCGGCCACATCAAGAAGGAGAGAGAGAGTGTCTCTCATTTCATTTTCTATTTCCAATTAGATTTAGTTTTTCCCATTTGCAAATTCCTTCATTCTTTCACCATTCCTTCACAATTTTCTTCCCAAATTTCTTTCCTATTCTCAATTGAGGCTACTACAATAAGGATCTACAAGAAGGAAGCAAAGATCTACAAGGAGGAGGCCAAGATCTACAAGGAGGAGCTATATTTCTATATTTGGGGATTTTTATAGGAAATCCATCTCCCAATATGTACATTTCAGTTTTTTCTCTTTTAATAGATTCTAAATCTGAGATTTAACCATAAAAAATGATCCCACATGCATAAGTTACCCATAAAAATTAGTTTTAGGTTCATAGGAGACCTATGGTAGAAGTTATGTGTATTTTTGTGTCAATTTTGGGAGAATTCTGAGATTGACGCATGTGATGTTTGTCAATTGGTCAAATAGATCAATATAACATGTGGTTGATCGTTTGTGACTAGTATCATATCCAAAATTGGGTACGTGTAGGCTGTATCTCGTCAATTTGGCGATACGGGTTGATTTGGGAGGTTTTTCTTTGACACGAAGATTTTTGCATACCTCATCTTGACACAGACACGTAGTTGTGTATATTATTGTTCGTATAGTGCATAATTAGTTTTCTAGACTTGCTCGTGTCCTTCGGAATACGTGCTTACTTCATTGCCTTATTTCTATGTGTTTATATATGCTTATGAGTTTATGTGCATATATATATATATATATATATATATATATATATATATATATATATATATATATATGTAAGTGTATATGTATGAGAATATATATATATAACTATATATATATAACTATATATATATATATATATATATATATATATATATATATATAGTTATAGAGTATATGTATGTTATAAATATATGGGTTTATACATATGCAAAGATGAGTAGAGATTTATATACATATAGATAGATTGGTATTTATATACATAGAGGTGTATACATATATGTAAGTGTGCTATGTATATATGTATGTGTTTTTTTGTGTGAGCTATGTGTTTGAGTTTGTGTGTAGTGAGAGCACTGTACAGTTTCAGCAATAACAGGAAGTACATCACAGCAGGGAGCTTTACTGCAGTTGGCAACTTCAGCAAGGGGCTCGTGCACTGAGATGTGCAGTGGCATCAATGGCTCGGGCCACTGCACAGCAGCCAGTGAATGTAGTTGCTCAGCAACACAACAGTTAGTGCACTGCAACCGAGAGCCACTGCAGTTCAGTTGTGCTCAGCTAGGGGACACGGCAGCTAGTGCAACTCGTGCCAAATCAGGGAGGTCAGCAAGAAGGAATCAGCATCGAGCCTGCAGTAGTTTATAACGTGCAGTTGTCTCAGGTATCAGCAACTGTGCAATATCTGCATAATACAGTTTCAGTATCAGTTCTAGTATTAGCTAGGTTATTAGCATAGTTAGGTAATAGATTAAGGTAGTTAGATAATAGTTGGTTTAGTTTTTAAGTATTGGTTTAGATAGTCTAGTTAGTTAAGGTTTTGGTTAGTAGTAGATGGGTTAGTGTATCAGTTAGTAGTATTAAGGATAGCTAATAGTTAATTAATTTCAGTTGTTAGTTAATAATTAGATAGTTTTGTATATAGTTACTTTGTTCTTTAAATAGTTAGATATATATATACCTACTAGTTAGACTATTAGCTAAGTGTAGTATCATATATACATAATATATGGATATGTAGTTTATGTATTATAATAGTATATTATATATGTTAGTAGTTAAATATGGTTATAGTTAGTATATTGGTGAGGGTTAGCTATATATATTAGCTATATAAATGGGATTTTGAATTACCTTGGGATACCAAGGTAATGTCAAGGTAATGGGTCGGTACCAAAGTATTGGGTTTGAGTATCGAGATAGGTAGTGTGATATGCATTGATGCAAGGCCAAGGTATCATATTTTGCTTTAATTAGGTAGATACTATATATATTGACATGTATATATATACAAATTACTATTTTCATATATTAAACTTGCGTATCCTGAGAAACAGCATTTTGTGTTTTTCATAGTATCGTAAATTAGCTAGTATAGCTTAGTTTCATAGCGTATTGACCTAGTATCCTAGTGTTAGACTCATACAACCTAGAATTAGTCGGTTTGACTTAAAAATGGCTTTATAACTTAGAATTGCATCAGTTTAACTTATTTTTATTCCAGAACCTTGTATTGATGCAACATACCATATATAGGTCTGTGTGACACCAGCTTGGACATCAAGAGACACACCTTGCTCAGGACTTCAGGCGGGTACATTTCTCTGATAGTTTTCAATTAATAATAGTGTATATATGCATGTTCTAGAATTGTATACTTGATTCCGACACAGTGATTTTACAGACTTGTACTACATGGATCCCGTCAGGAGATGTTATCCCCTACTATGTTCAACGGGTACTCCTGTACATATATTTTATTGTGTACATTGGGTATTGATTTATATTTTGTGTTCATACACTATTCGTGTTCAGTATGCTTATTTGTGTATATACACTGCTCGTGTTCAGTGTGATTATATTCGTATACACCCACTGCTCGTGTTCAGTAGTCATATTCGTGTTCGTAGCGTGTCATGATTGGATCTATTGGTATTAGTTGGGGATGGAAGAGTAGGAGTTAATTATGTGATCAAAGCCCCATTGTTCATCGTGAACATTTTGATTACATACCAAACTTGTAATTGTCTTACCTTATTGATCATGTTCACCCAAACCGATCATATAATAAATATTTTGAGGCACATTAGTTAGATTTTAGTTATTTTATCATATTGCAGATATTTATATTATTGTTCTATATTCTCGTATAATACCTGTATACCTATTGTTCATTCATTCATATGTTAGTGATCTTGTATTTCATTTCTATTATATGTTTTATATGCTCGATTATGTTATTAAAACTGCTTTCAGAGGTATGTACTTTGCTCTAATCCTGACTGGATATATTTTTCCAGCTGATTGGCTTATAGAGTAGTGTCCTACATTCTACGAGCCGTAGGACGGTGTACCTTTAGAGGATACTCTTGTAGACCAAGAGGACTTAGTTGTAGAGCCCGAGGAGGTTTAGTTTTTGTGTTGGCTTGTATTAGACTTTTGTGGAGATTCATAGTTTGTATATTATTTCAGATTGTGGATTGTATCATAATTTTTTTCCTTCGCTATTCCATTCGTGCTTTATCTTTCTTAGTTTATTTTGTGATTGAGATTAGTTATACTTGTGAGATACCATATTGTTCCTCCGTTTGTAGTTGAGATGATTGACAGGTATCATATTATATTGTTGAGATATTATATAGTTAGAAATGACCCAGACAACGTTCTACCGCCGATGCTGCGGTGTAGGCGGGGCGTAACCACGTACTCATGCCTGAATATTCGGGTGTGGGTCATGACACTAACATCTTCCGCTCACTAATGTCGTCCCAAGCCAATGGTGATATACCCTTCCTGCCATATAATAGTGCTTTGAAAGGTGCCATCTGAATACTGGCCTGATAACTATTGTTGTACGAAAATTCTACCAAGTGAAGGTGATTCTTCCAATATCCACAAAGGTCTAAGGTATATGCTCATAGTATATCTTCCTGAGTCTGGATTGTTCTCTCTAATTGTCCATATGTCTGGGGTAATAAGATGTGGTGAATCTTAACTTGGTGCCCAAGATCTGGTACAAACGTTTCCAAAAATAAGTAAACATGTGTCTCAATCTAACATGATACTAACTTGGATACCGTATTGTCTCACTATTTATCGCATATATATTTCAGCGAATTGTTCTGTAGATTGTCCTACTCAAAAAGGAAGAAAGTGAGCTACTTTTGTTAGACGATCTACTATCACCCAAACTGTATCTCGACCAGTCGATGATCTAGGTAAACTAGTCACAAAGTCCATCGTGATGTGTTTCCACTTCCATTCTGGAATAGGAAGTGGCTGCAATAATTCTGTCGGTCTCTGTTGTTCTGCCTTCACTTGCTGACATATCAGACATCGCGATATAAAATGTGTTATTTCCCTCTTTATCCGGTTGTACCAAAAGTGTTGCTTGATATCTTGGTACATATTCATGCCTTCCAAATAAATAGAATACTGAGAACTGTGTGCTTCAGTCATAACTTCTGGCCGAATATCCCCGTTTGGTACGCATAAAAGATTCCTAAACCTTAGTGTCCCATTTACATGTATTGTCAACTCCTTCTGAAGACCTGACACACATTATTCTCGTAGCTTTTGAATCTTCGGGTTCTCTGTCTGAGCTAGTTTGATTCTATCTATCAAAGTTGACTGAATCTATAGGCTAGCCTAAACTCCTATACTCTGTGAAAGTACTATCTCGATAACTATATCTCTTAAGTCTTCTAGAATGTGCTTCTGAGTAGTCAACATAAATTCTCTACCTCTTCTGCTTAAGTGTATCAGCTACTACATTAGCCTTGCCTGGATGGTACTGAAGTTCCATGTCATATTCTTTCAACAACTTTAGCCACCTTCTTCGTCTCATGTTCAGGTCCTTATGTGTGAACACATACTCCAAAATCTTATGATCTGTGAATATTTTTACTCAATCACCATATAAGTAATGCCTCCATAGCTTAAATACAAGCACTATTGCTGCTAACTCCAAATCGTAAGTTGGATAGTTCTTCTTGTGATCTCTAAGCTGCCGAGAAGCATATGCTATCACTCTTCCTTATTGCATCAAAACATATCCAAGTCGCTTTCCTGTTGTATCACAGTACTTTGTGAATCCTTCGGATCCTGCTGGAAGAGTAAGGATTAGTGCAGAGATTAACTTCTTCTTCAACTCTTCAAAGGCTATCTGATATTCTACTAACCATATAAATTTCACTTCCTTGCACGTCAACCTAGTCAATGGTGCCGAGGCTTTAGCAAAATCTGACATAAATATTCTCTAGTAGCCTGCCAAGCCCAAGAAACTATGCACTTCCGCTACTGTCTTTAGAATTGGCCAGTTCTCTACTGCCTGAACCTTTTTGGGATCAACTGACACTCCTGCTCCAGAAATAATGTGTCCAAAAAAAGATATGCAACAAAGCCAAAACTCACACTTACTAAGTTTTTCATATAACTGGTGCTCCCTCAAAGTTTTCAGAACTATCCTGAGATGTTCTTAATACTGCTCCTCATTACAAGAAAATACTAGAATGTTATCGATGAATACTACCACAAATTGGTCTAAGTAAGGCATAAAAATATGGTTAATCAAATCCATGAATACTGTTGGAGGATTAGTCAGTCCGAATGACATAACTAAGAATTCATAATTCCCATATTGTGACCAAAATGATGTCTTTGGTATATCCTGCTCCCGGACTCACACCTTATGATATCCTGATCGTAGATCTATCTTGAAGAAGACTCTTGCTCCACTTAACTGGTCAAATAAATCATTAATCCTTGGTAATGGGTACTTGCTCTTTACGGTTATTGCATTCAACCGCCTGTAATTCATACACAACTGTGTCGATACATCCTTCTTCTTTACCAATACCGCTGGAGCTCCTCATGGTGAAGCACTGATCCGAATAAACTTCTTCTTCTTCGGTTCTTCTATATATCGATATAACTGATCAAGTTATGATGGTGACATTGGGTACACCTTCTGTGACACTGGTTCTGTTCCTGGCATCAACTCTATACAGAATTCTACTACTCTAACTAGGGATAATCTGGGAAGATCGTTGGAAAAGACATCCAAGAACTCCTTAACTATCTTGGGCAGCGGGTTTGCTTTCCTTGCTACTATTGCGACTCCTCCCTTATGATGGTCTCTTGCTATTCTGCTAAAAAAAAAATTCTTCTAGACCAAAACTTCTAAACAACACTCTACCCTCACGATAGTCTATCATTGCATGACTGTCTCTAAACCAGTCCATGTCTAAGATAACGTCCAAGTTACCCATAGGAAACTCGATCTACTTTGCAGGTAATAAATACCCACATACTATGACTGGACATGATAGGCACACCCTACTAACTTCTACGATCTCATTGCTAGTGAGTATATTCAGCCTCGCTTGCAATACCTCAAACTCAATCCAATACGTGTCATATATTGTAAAGATATAATTGAGTGTGAAGCTCCAAAATCAAATAAAGCTATGGCAGGAAAGGTTGTAACAAAAATATTACCTATTACTACGTCGCCCGATGCCATAGCTTCCTCCAAGGACAAGGTGAGTACCTGTCCTTGGCCTTGTTGAGCTCCCTTCTATTGTCTTCCTTGCTACCATAGTTGCGGCACCTATTGATTCTACTGTTGCTGCCTATAAAGCTGGTCTTGCATCGACAACGGATGCTGAGCTAAAGGCAGTGCTGCTACTACTGGTCCTCCTTGATGTACTGCCCTTAGCGCTGGCAATGTAGGAATCTGTTGTACTGGCCCTCATGGCCTTTGCATCAATAGGCACATGGCAATCATAGGATCAGGGCTCCCACTTCTTAAACATAGTCTGTTAGCTGCACGACAAACATCCGAATATGACCTCCCTTGCCTTAGTAGGTATGACCTATCAGCGCTCCCCATCGTTGTTGCTGCTGCTACTGCCTCGGCTGCTATTATCGAGTTGGTACTGTCACTATTGGAACTGCTACCCTCTGTGCTGCTGAATCATGTATACGAACATTGGGTGATGGTGCTTATCTTTGGGGTACTAGTCCTTCCTCATTGTTCTGTCCATGAGGCCACTTCCGATCCACTCTTCTTGATTCCATCCTTTGATAAGTAAGCTAAACCCTCTTAGCTGCTATCAAAACTGTTCCGAAGGTCTGGTAATCGTGCACCTCTACTATGTCAAGATCTCCAAGTAAAGTCCCTGCTAGAACCTCATTGCTATCTCCAACTCTGTTACGACCATGGTTGGAGAAAATATGCTTAGTAAACAAATCTCCTCCGCATAGATGTCTATTGTCCTTCCTGTTTGCTTGAGGTTAATAAACTTTTGCCCTGAATCGGGTCCCAAAATCCTTTCATGATATAGGATGCCTCAGTCCTACCTCCATCATAACCCACCAATCTCTCGCCAGATCTTGGACTTGTAGGCGAACCGAGTCAACATGTTCCTCGGCCAAAACCTTAGCCACTGTTAGAATGGTCTCAATATCCTAGAGCCAGTCATCTTTCATGATTGATCCGCCGTGTCATCAAAATATCTTGAGTTTAGTCTGCAAAATCTAATAGATGCCCCAAAATATGTTCTTTTGTCTCATTCCAGGGCGTCTGCAATCCTTATTTCAACAGGATATTCTGTTCCTGCGACTTGAGTTGTTGTTGTTGATGTTGATATTATTGTTGTTGTTGATGATGATGATGTTGCTATTGTTGTTGTTATTGCACCACCATCTGGTATTATTGGGCAGCCAAAAATCTATGGATAATCTCTAGCAAGGCCGGGGTATCCAGTACTGCCGGCACTGTAGGAATTATGGAAACACCTGGAGCCTGCTGCTCTGTCACATTGATCGTAGGTTCAACTCAGATTCTTGGTTGGGGTTCCACAAGATTTTGTTCTACTAAAAACTCTGACTCTCTTGTTGCTGCAATATCGGGGAAACGAGAAGCCCTAAAGAAGAGCACTAAAAACAATCAAGAACAGGACGAGAAGGAACAAGAAAGAAAAAAATCTAAAAAAAGTTCAAGCTGAGTATTGAAGATGACGAATTCAGCATTTCAAGAAGGATCATGTTTTGATTGAGACTCCTATGACCATGATACCCCGCAAGTCTAAAGAATAGACCTACATGGGCCACCACTAAAATGCTATCACATCCCAGTACCAGAATACGAAGACATACATGGCCAGCTACCCCATGTAGACGCATGAAAAATACGCCGGATGGCTATACGCAGCATATTGAAGCAGAGCAGCGTAAACAGAGGCCTTCAGAGCCATCAAGCGTGCAACAAAGCTTTTTTTGCTAAACACAGCGTGAAATATAAGCTCAAAGGACCATCCGCATAAGGCAGTACGTCCAGGATGCTTCAGCATAAACAGGGTTCTTCGTCGCCTCCATGGCATAAAACCCATCCTCATTCAACGCAGCATTGAAGTGTACAAGAGACGCTTCGTATTCTCAGAAGTGAACCGGTCAGATACTGCAAATGAACCTGTTAGATCCTGCAATGAACCTGACGTCTGGACTTCTGACAAAGGGATACGGCTCGACTACCTAGACGACGGCTATAATGATAGAACAGCACTGCAACCCAGGCTGTCATTTACCGCCATCTCCTTTGCATAAACTGCTTTTACGTGCACAAAAGGATATGCTGCCTTGTTTTACACAGGCAGACATGAGCTGTTTATGCTCCGTGGTGGACAAACCGCCTGCTACGTCAAAAGCTGCACTTTGTACGGGGCTCGAGGCACGTCTCTACGTCCAATGCACAGAGCGATGACAGTTGCTCGAGGCACGTCTCTACGTCCAATGCACAGAGCGATGACAGTTGCTCGAGGCACGTCTCTATGTCTAATGCACAGAGCGATGACATTTGCTCGAGGCACGTCTCTACGTCTAAACCACAGAGCGGTGACAGTTTCTCAAGGTACGTCTCTGCGACTGATGCGCAGAAGGGCTGCAGACCTTCAAAAACATACCTCCGCATTTAATGCACAGGATGGTGGCAAATCTCTGCATTTATTGCAAGAGATTTGATTATATCTTCAAAAGCCGTAATTCCGGCTAATACGTCCACATCAGCACTCTAGCACGGTACGCAGCGGCCTCTACGCCCATTCAGCTCCTGTGCTCACTCGGCCTCTACGCCCACTCGGCCTCTACGACCACTCGGCTTCTATGCCCACTCGGCCTCTATGACCACTCGGCTTCTACGCTTATTTTCGGCTCCTATGCCTACTTGGCTTCTACGCTATGGTGACAGACATTGGCTTCTACGTCCACCTCTTCTACACGAGGGATACCTACCTACGTGGCTTCTACGCCTTGATCTTCGTAGCGATTATACGCATTTTGTCCCTTAGTTGGACCCGCGTCATACGCTCATTCAAAGGATCATCTATACGCAGGCATTGGTTATTTTAACCGTTGTGTAAAAGAGTACTGTACTTTCCACTCCTCGGTTTCTACACCAACGGAGTGGTCACTGTCAACAAAACTCTATAAATAGAGACCTCTATCAATGAGGAACAGGGTCGAAAAATTGGTCAAGAAAACCAATATCAGATCCAAGGTCGAACTTCCAAGAAAGATCGAACCAGAGGTCAAGAGAGAGAGAGAGAGAGAGAGAGAGAGAGAGAGTCCGGAGCTCAGGCAAAGAGTAGGGATCGACGACTTTGGCATCATAAATCCACCCTCTTTTGCAACCTTCGAAGCTGCTTCCTATCTTCTACGGCACTTCTTCATCATCGTGTGGTCCAAGGGCTAAAGTGATCGACTGCAGATCAGACACCTATAGCAATATTTACCCAGATTAAATAAATTGTACTCCCACATCCTCGTATAGGATCAAATTGTATAAGTTTATTTGTAAACCAAAGAAGGCGGATTTCGTGTAAACCCTATCTTGAATACATCTTCATTCTTTCATTTTCCACCACAAACAAGATGACGACTCTGCTGGGGACGTCTTTCTCTTCTGATGAGGAAGTAATTGCTCAACACGATGTGGTATCTGTAGGAACCGTGAAGAAGACACTGGTCGTCCAATTCGACCAGTCTGCCTACGAAGACATGCTTCGAACCGGGGATAGCTCTCACCCTCTCTCCGTCCAAGACAACAGGAAGCTGCACAAGGTCTGGATGCCCAAGACATCCTCTACCATTCCTGTGGACTCTCCGATCTCTTCGACCAATGAGGTTGTAGCATTGCTCCCTCCGTGCCCTGTACGTAAAATTTAGTCTCCAGCTGCGCGCGGTATAGATAAAACTTCGGGCAAAGCCTCAGCGCTAACCCAGAAGTATCTACTGTGCTATACGCGTAGAAACTAGTCTCCTACTACGCGCGGTACAGACAAAACTTTGGGCAAAGCCTCAGCGCTAACCCAGAAGTATCCACTGTGCTCTATGCGCAGAAACCAGTCTCACGCTATGCGCGGTACAGACAAAACTTCTGATGATGCCTCAGCGCCAAATCGGAAGTACAAATCATGCTCCGTGCGCAAGACAACATCTGACCTCTACGGGAAACCAGATGAGCGCTGTGATCTCCGCAAGGGGAAGCAAGCGGCAGAGTACTCAACTTCTCGGCCTTTACGCCAGCGAGGGAGCAATCTGCCTACCCTCCAGATTACGCGGGAAGCCGATGGCCGACTGAGAACCTCTTCAGCTTTACGCCAGTCTGAGCAAATCTCCAAATTACGCCAGGCGAAGTCCCACGGCGTAAAGCAAGCTCAGGTTACGGAAAGACACCCTCCCCGGGGATTATCCGCCACCCAGATGGCCAACCTGTTGTACACAGGTGGCACAGGAAAAACCATGGTGCCCAATCTCCGCATGCCCACTGATGGGAACAGAAGGAACAAGCCGTCGTCTTCTTCTTCTACTCCTCCTGACTTGCGCAAATATCTAATCCAGAAGCGTAAGGAAAGGGGACCTTCCAACATGTCTATTACGCCCCCTGGCGAGCAATGTTGTAATAGTCATAAGATTGTGATTGACTGCTGCTGTTCTAAAGCAAAACGGTCAGTTTTCGACCGGTTGAGCTACTCTCTGTCTTTCCAGGAAGAAGAGCCCGCGCATGCATCCGTGAACATGACTTCACACATACCCAGAGGAGGGTCGAGCTCAAGACGTCATCCCTCTAGGCCTCCGAGCCGAAGGAGATTCGAAGACCTCCTCAAACACACTGAAGCTGGGGTGTTCCAAAACACCCGTGCAAGGTCACAGCAACCAGCTTCATACTCGTCTGATTCCGACGCTGGGGGTCGCCAGTCTCCTGGATCAGATGTTGAGAGTATAGAGTCGACTTCTGCAGTGACCTATACGCATCCTTCGACGATGCCTAGGGAAACGAGAGTTTATGCCGTTGAAGATGAACGCGAGGAAGCTTCACCGTCAGAAAATGCGGAACAACGCATCACTATACTGGAGATATCTCTGAAACAAATGCAATCCATAATGGAGAACATGCACCAGATGATGCTAACTCAGCACGCAACTGCCATGGCTCAAGCATCGATCCCGCCAACTCAGATACGTGTGGGGGTGGACTTACCACCATCCAACCCGAGCCAAGAGCCTGCTCTAGATTAAGAGTCAGCAGTTCCTCCACTTCCTCACTCAGAGAATGCATTACCTCCCGTTGGAGTTACGATACAACCAACTCCGCACTACACCGTAGTCCCGCTTCCGACTGAAAATCCGATGCAGGCAGTACGGGAGTTAAAAGCCCAGTTTGACGCCTTGAAGCACAAAGATCAGCTCAAGAAACTGGGAATCAACCAGCCTTACCCATCTATCTGGGAAGAGGTCCCTTTCCCTCCGAGGTACAAACCTCAGACTATAGCTCTGTTCGAGGGAAAAATATCACCAAGTCAGTACATGAACTATTTCAGTATGATGACGGTGTTGCTACAAGGGAACGACGCCCTCCTCACTCGGGTGTTCAAAGGCTGCCTCTCAGGAGTAGCCTATCAGTGGTACTGTAGCTTGGCGGACAACTGTATTACTTTCTTCCAAGACTTCAAAGCTTTATTCTTCACACGATTCTACGAGGGAGGAATGGACATGTCTATGTCCTCTCTCATCGAAGTCAAGCAGAGGGAAAAGGAAGACGTTCGCACCTTCGTCGAATATTTTTGTCAGGCCACCTTACAGATGCCTCCAAGAGTTTCAGACTCTGCGTTAGTAGACATTTGCAGGAACAATCTCCTTCCCGTAGTCTCGGTGTTTACAGGACCATATCAGTTCCATGATTGGCCCTCGTTCATCATCTCGGCAGTAGCCGCCGAAGATAACAGTCGCAAGGCCTGTGACAATGGCATCATGATCTCCGCCTCTGACAGAGGTAAAAGGTCATCTCCCAGCAGCGACCATCCTCGCAGCTCCAAAGAAAAAGAAGCTCTGGCGATCAATACGGCCAGACAAAAGACTGCGGCAACCGCACAAGCGAGACCCGGGACCTCTAGGCCCGTCGAAGTCTACTCTTTCGACGACGACGATATCCCAAGTATATTCGAGTGTCTCGTCAAAAGTGGCAAGATTACCCTTCCGGAGCTAAGACGGCCCCAAGAAGTCGGCAGTACTAACGACCCCAAATACTGCATCTTCTACAAATACGTGCACCACCCGACAAAGACGTGTTACATACTGAAAAGAAAGATCCAGGGTCTGATCGATGCTAAAGCCATCACTCTGCACAACACCGAGAAGACGGTCATGGCCAATATGATCTCTCTGCGGTTTGGCAATCTGCCTTCCCAAGAAGTCTCGAATGGTGTCACACCCATTTCACGGACCACGATGAACATCGTCAATCTCCCTCCAACTAGGGGTCAAAATCATGACCTGGTACCCCTAACCATCCGGCAGGGCGAGATTATATGGGTTCATCCGAATTTGGTGTCAGAGCTCGAGGAGGAGACTAAAGCTACTAAGGTTACGTCTAGAAAGAGCTCCAAATGCAAACCATGCCATATGGTCGCAACTTCTTTGCCATCAGACGAAGACGAGGTATTTGCTGCAACCCGTTCAGGGAAAGCCTACCTCAACGACTATGGAGCAAGTCAGGCAGATGCACCGGCGGACGCTTTAGCTGCCAAACCTTCAGGATCAGGCCCTGTCATACCAGATGCCAGCCCTTCAAAACCAACTCCGGCGGACAAGGGGAAGCAAAGAGAAGTACGCTTTGATAAAACTGTAAAAAATATTCCAAACAAAGGTTTAGAGAAGCAATACAACTTCGACATAGTGGCCCAACTGGCTAATACACCAGCCAGGCTGTCCATCTTCGAGCTACTCAGGCTCTTCCAAGACACTCGTCTAGCCCTGAGTGAAGCACTGATGCAGGTGGAGGCATGCTTGACCTAGCTCAAGTCCCCTAACGAAGAACCGGTGGCATGTCCTCAATGCATAGTGTAATGGAAGTGTAATGGAAGTGGTCCCAAATGGAAGTGGCTATTCACCTGAACAAGACCAGGTCAGGAAAAGGGAGTGATCCTCTAGTGATCACTTTGAACCAGAAGCCTCCACCCCTGGTCATCAACCTTAGGCGCAACGGGCAGCCGACTGATGTAAATGCAACCAGAAACGGAGTTCCAGATGATAATAAACATCCTCTTTTCCAGTATATTGATGCTCAAATTCCAAATCAGGAATCCACTCCCCGTGACGAGGTAGAACCCATAGCACAAAAATTCTTGGAAGTTATGAACTCCTACCGTCCGTATGTCTGGGAAGTAACATCATCATCCAACATCGTCACGACATATGAACTACATGAGGATTCTATCTTCATTGTCTCGCCTACCTGCAGCATTCAGCGTTCAATAGTCTTCGGCCGCATGCGCAATCAACCGACTGTCCAGGAAGATTCTTTCAATGACGATGCTGGAAAAATGCAAGTTCACCGATACAGCCCGCAAGCATTGAGGATCATGCAAAACATGGGCTACGACTTGGAGCGGAAGCCAGGCCTCAACTACGGAAGAGGCAGATGAACGCCGCTGCGCGACAACCCCCGCTATCAACAAACTCGTTTCGGGTTAGGATATGCCACCTCCCTTACGAATTCCAAGTCAGATGAGGAAATCTTTTCCTCTTCCAGAATGGCTCGTCGCCCTCCGACTCACCTGATGCTCTCGAACAAACATTATCGGTGAATATGGTAGTGACAGATTCCTTTGAAGCAGATGAACAGGATCCTGAGCAATTTGAGGATGACTCTTGGGCCCAACAAATGGATACACAGTGGGAATTTTGCTTCGAGAAAAGGAAACCTCCCACCAAAGATGAAGTTATCCAGATTGATGTTGGGGGTAAACTTTCGCCAAAGCTGATATTTATCAGTAGTAATCTTCCCCCAGCTGAAAGGGAAGAAGTTATCCAGCTGATAAAAGAATATATCGACGTCTTTGCATGGGATTATGAGGACATGCCGGGCCTTGACCCAAAGGTGGCTACTCACAAACTCAACATATTGACCGACTCAAAGCCTGTGAAGCAGCACCAACGCCGGTTCCGCCCGGATATGATGGACGCCATCGAAGCTGAAGTCAAGAAGTTGATAGCCTGCGGTTTCATCCGGGAAGAACAACATCCCGACTGGGTCGCCAACGTTGTCCCAGTCATGAAGAAAAATAGAAAAATACGTATCTGCATCGATTACCGAGATCTGAATGCAGCCTGCCCCAAGGATGAGTTCCCTCTTCCCATCATGGACATCATGATCGACAACACCTGTGGTTTTGAACGCATATCTTTCATGGACGGATTCTCAGGATACAATCAGATCAAGATGCATCCCGAAGACAAGAAGCACACTGCCTTTCGGACACCGCTGGGAGTATATTGCTATACGGTCATGCCCTTCAGATTGAAGAACGCCGGGGCTACATACCAACGGGCTATGCGTAACATATTTCATGAGCATTTACGCAAAACAGTAGAATATTACGTGGACGACATAGCCGTCAAGAGCCGCCTCAAAGATGATCACATTCAAGACTTGAGGACGGTATTCGAGTTAATGCGCCAACATCAACTCAAGATGAACCCTACGAAGTCCTTTCTGGGTGTATCTAGTGGCAAATTCCTAGGATTTGTCATCACCGCCAAAGGCATCCAAGTGGACCCTAACAAAGTCTAGGCCATCGTAGAAATGCGACTGCCCCATAATCTGAGGGAACTCCGGGGATTTCAAGGCCGTCTGGCATATATCTGGAGATTTATATCCAACCTCTCGGGGAGATGTCAGCCCTTTTTGCATCTCATGAAGAAAGGTGTATCCTTCGTATGGGACGAAACCTGTCAATAAGCGTTCGGAGATATCAAGCGCTATCTCACCAGTCCGCCAGTTCTGGTGCCTTCCGTCATGGGAAGACCATTCTTGTTGTACGTTAGAGCGATAGATCATTCTCTGGGAGCTCTTCTTGCACAAAAGAACGATATGGGTCACGAACAGGCTATCTACTACCTCAACAGGATGATGGTCGGAGCCGAACACCGGTACAACCCAGTGGAGAAAGAATGCTTGGCTCTGATGTTCGCTATCCAGAAAATGCGGCACTATGTCATCGGTCAGACTATTCATATCATCTCCAGGATCAACCCTCTTCGAGTACTGATGAGCAAGCCAAGTGCTCTTAATTCCCGACTCGCGACTTGGGCGATGCTGTTAACACCATAAGACATGTTATACGTCCCGCAGAAGTCCATCAAAGGCCAAGCGCTGGCCGACTTCCTAGCTGCTCATCCAATCCCGGAGGCCTCCAAATTATATGAGGACATTCCCGACGAAGTTGCAGAATGTAATTCCGTAATGGAAAGTGACGCATGACAACTGTTCTTTGACGGCGCCTCCATGACTGGTCCCAAGGGAAACGTGGTTTCAGGGGTAGGAATCGTCCTGGTCACTCCTGATAAACTCGTCGTCTACCGAGCATATTCTCTTAGCGAGCCATGCTCCATCAATGTGGCAGAGTACAACGCTCTGCTAATCGGGCTCCAAGTTGCCAAAGAGCTGGGGTCGAGTCCCTGGAAGCTTTCGGTGATTCTCTGCTTATCGACAATCAAGTCAGGGGAATATATGAAGTCCGGAATCCATACCTCATCCCCTATCACCAAGCAATGGTCGAGATAGCCATGACATTCAAAGGGTTCTTCCTAGAGCATGTACCTCGATCTCAGAATCTGGAAGCTGATACCCTAGCCAGTCTAGCTGCGGATTTAGCCACTCCTATAAGAAGGCAGGATTCGGTAATCCTTCTTAACAGAGATTTATTATGCGTGAAGAACAACTTTTACATAGAATACAGCTACGCTGTGAACACAGATCCCCCTAGAAGAGACTGGAGAAGTCCCTTCATAGATTTTGTCGCATACGGAATCTTGCCGGAGGACCCCAAAGAAGCAGTATCCGTTAAAAGACGATCATTACGCTTCTACTTCGATGCATCTTCACAATGCCTATATCGCCGAACCTACGACGGACTGCTATTGAGATGTCTCTCTAACGACGAAGCACAGCAGATTATCCGGAAAGCTCACAACGGCATGTGCGGAGCGCATCAACCCGGTCCTAAGCTACAGGATCGTATCAGGAGAATGGGCTATTACTGGCCCACTATGATCACAGACGCGATCAATTATGCAAGACAATGCAGAGCCTGTCAGGTTCATGCAGACTTCATACATCAACCGTCTGAATATCTACATCCTACGGTTGCATCCTGGCCTTTCGAAGCATGGGGTATGGATATCATTGGTCCTATTCACCCGTCTTCTTCCAGAGGTCACCGGTTCATACTGGCCATCACGGATTACTTCTCTAAATGGGCAGAGGTGATCCCCCTTGCTGAGGTAAAGGTGTCTAATGTAATCAGCTTCATCAAGCATCACGTCATTTATCGCTTTGGGATTCCTCGAAGGATAATCCATGACAATGGGCCTCAGTTCATCAGCCAAGCATTTTATCGATTTTGCGATAAAAATCGAATACATAATATTGCCTCTACGGCATATTATCCAGCTGCTAATGGTTTGGCGGAAGCTTTCAACAAAACCATTATCAAACTCTTGAAGAAGTTCGTCTCTTCAAACAAGAGAGATTGGAATGAGAAACTGGGCGAATGTCCCTGGGCATACCGCACAACGGTACGAACACCGACAGGTTATACCCCATTTTTACTGGTCTACGGGAGCGAAGCAGTTCTCCGCATTGAAATCCAGATCCTGTCACTCAGGATAGCCGTGACTAATGAGCTGACTCAAGAAAAGAATGACCTGTTAAGGCTTCAAGAGCTAGAAGGATTAGACGAGAAATGCCTCCAAGCTCAACAGTGCATCGCGCTCTACCAAGCACGCATTTCCAAAGTTTTTAATCATAAAGTAAAGGAAAGAGTATTCAAAGTCGACGAGCTAGTTTTAGCCGTAAGAAGGCCGATGATCCTTACTCACAGGAGTAAAGGCAAATTCCAGCCAAAGTGGGAAGGCCCTTATGTGATCGAGACAACGTTCTCAAATGGCGCTTACCGGTTAGCCCAGCCTAATGGAGACCTGTTAATGGCTCCTATCAACGGTAAATTCCTGAAAAGGTACTATGCTTAACCTCCTCTGCTCAAGTGGAATATAGCGAGAAACTCAATTCTGACAAAACTACTTCCAAAACGAAACTAGTTGGGTCATATTCTATCATGTCCGTATGACCTCTGAATAGATATGTCCTGCTGAAAGGTTATCAAGAGTCTATCATGTTCATACTACCTCTGATATCACTCTCGCCCAAACCTGTCATTTATATTCCGAAATGATGGGTCCACAAAGTCAGAAAAGAGTCACTTTTATTTATTCCCAAAAAGAGCAGAATTATATTTGGGAAGCAAAAAGAAGAAAGGGTACATCATTGTGGGGGAGCGGTCAGATCGCGAATCAGCTGTACCAGTACAGCTATCCTCTCATCCCTGGAAACCAAGGCATTAGCGTGGGCCCGCTCCAGCCGTGCCTCAGGATTGTTCATAAAGGACAGCTCGGCCCTTGCCCGAAGAGAGCCAACACGGGCAGCTTCTGCACGCTCCAGATCCCGTCGTGCTGTGCTCAGTCGACCAGTCGCTACATCTAGACCTGCCAACGACTGAGAAGCCCACTCCTCTGCCAGAGCGAGTTTTTTCTTCAACTTGCGGGCCCTCGCTACATTTCCTTCATGCTCAGATTGGCACTTCGTCTGAAGAGCAAGAGCCTCCTCCATGACAGCTTTTCTTTCATCCATCTCCAGCTTATGTGCTTTGATGGAGTCATCTAGGCTTTCCAGCTTTTTAGTAAGCCGCGCAGTCATGAGGTTGTAGAAGCATGAAAAATATGCCGGATAACTATACGCGGCATATCGGTACAGAGCAGCATAGGCAGAGGCCTTAAGAGCCATCAAGCGTGCAACAGAGCCTTTTTCGCTAGAACAGAGCGTGAAATATAAAAGCTCAAAGGATCATCTGCGTAAGGCAGTACGTCCAAGCTGCTTCAGCGTAAACAGGGTGCTTCTTCGCCTCCAGGGCGTTAAACTCACCCCCTTTTTCATACGCAGCATAGAGGTGTACAAGAGATGCTTCGTATTCTCTGAAGTGAACCTGTCAGATCCTACAATAAACCTGTCAAAAGCCTGTGATGAACCTGACGTCTGGACTTCTGACAAAGGGATACGGCTCGACTACCCAAGCGACGGCTATAATGATGGCATAGCACTGCCACCCAGGCTGTCAAATACCGCCATCTCCTTCGCGTAAACTGCTTCTTCAAGCACAAAGGGATACGCTGCCTTGTTTTACACAGGCAAAATACAAGCTGTTTATGTTCTGCAGTAGACAAACCGCCTGCTACGCCAAAAGCTGCACTCCGTACGGGGTTCGAGGCACGTCTCTTTGCCTAATGCACAGAGCGGTGACAGTTTCTCGAGGCACGTCTCTGCGACTGATGCGCAGAAAGGGTTGCAGACCGTCAAAGAATACGCCTCCACATTTAATGCACACGATAGGGCAAATCTCGGTATTTAATGCAAGAGATTTGATTATATCTTCAAAAGCCGTAATTTTGGCTAAAACGTCCACATCAGCACTATGGCACGGTACGCTGCGGCTTCTATGCCCATCCAGCGTTTGTGCTCATTCGACTTCTACGCCTGATCGGCCCTTGTGCCCCTTCGGCTTCTACGCCTGCTCGGCCCTTGTGCCCCTTCGGCTTCTACGCCTGTTCGGCCTCTGTGCCACCTCGGCTTCTAGGCCTGCTCGACCCCTGTGCCCCTTCGGCTTCTACGCCTGTTCGGCCTCTGTGCCCCCTCGGCTTCTATGCCCGTTCGGCTTCTATGCCTGTTCGGCCTCTACGACCACTCGGCTTCTACGCCTGTTCTGCTGCTATGCCTGTTCGGCTTCTATGCCGGTTTGATAACTATTTGGCTTCTATGCCATGGTGACAGACATCTGGCTTCTATGCCAACCTCTTCTACGCAATGAATACCTACCTACGTGGCTTTTACGTCGTGATCTTCGTAGCAATAGTACGTGTTGTGTCCCTTAGTTGGACCCGCGTCACACGCTCATTCAAAAGATCATCTATACGTAGGCATTGGTTACTTTAACCATTGTGTAAAAGGGTGCTGTACTTTCCACTCCTCGGTTGTTACACCGACGGAGTGGTCACTGTCACTGAAACTCTATAAATAGAGACCCCTATCAATGAGGAAAAGAGGTCGAAGAAATCAAGGTCGAAAAACTAAAAACTTGAAGATCGAACCAGGTCAACAAGAATTGGAAGATCGAACCCGAGAGAGAGAAAGAGAGAGAGAGAGAGCACCCGGAGCTCAGGCAAAGAGTAGGGATCGACGACTTTGGCATCGTGCATCCACCCTCTTCTGCAACCTTCGAAGCTGCTTACTGTCTTCTACGGCACTACTTCAACATCCTGTGGTCCAAGGGCTAAAGTGATCGACTGCAGATCAGACACCTATAGCAATATCTACCCAGATTAAATAAATTGTACTCCCGTATCCTCGTATAGGATCAAATTATACAAGTTTGTTTGTAAACAAAAGAAGACAGGTTCCGTGTAAACCCCATATTGAATACATCTTCATTCTTTCGTTTAATACCGCAAACAAGATGGCGACTCTGTTGGGGATATCTTTCTCTTCTGACGAGGAAGCAATTGCTCAACACGATACGGTATCCGTGGGATCCGTAAAGAAGACACTGGTCGTCCAATTCGACCAGTCTGCCTACGAAGACATGCTTCGAACCGGGGGTAACTCTCACTCTCTCTCCGTCCAAGACAACAGGAAGCTGCGCAAAGTGTGGATGCCCAAGACATCCTCTACCATTCCTGTGGACTCTCCGATCTCTCCGATCTCTCCGACCAATGAGGTTGTAGCACTGCTCCCTCCGTGCCCTGTACGTAAAACTCAGTCTCCCGCTACGCGCGGTACAGACGAAACTTCGGGCGAAGCCTCAGCGTTAACCCAGAAGTATCTACTGCGCTCTACGCGTAGGAACCAGTCTCCCGCTACGCGCGATACAGACGAAACTTTGGACGAAGCCTCAGCGCTAACCCAGAAGTATCTACTGCACTCTACGCATAGGAACCAGTCTTCCGCTACGCGCGGTACAGACAAAACTTCGGGCAAAGCCTCAGCGCTAACCCAGAAGTATCCACTGTGCTCTACGAGTAGGAACCAGTCTTCCGCAATGCGCGGTACAGACCGAACTTCTGATAATGCCTCAGCGCCAGGTCAGAAATACAAATTACGCCAGGCAAAGTCCCACGGCTTAAAGCAAGCTCAGGTTGCTACTCCTCCTGACCTACGCGAATACCTAATCCAGAAGCGTAAGGGAAGAGGACCTTCCAACATGTCTATTATGCCCCCTAGAGAGCAATGTTGTAATAGTCATAAAATTGTGATTGACTGCTGCTGTTCTAAAGCAAAACGGTCGGATTTCGACCGATTGAGCTACTCTCAGTCTTTTCCGGAAGAAGAGCCTGCGTATGCATCCGTGAACATGGCTTCACACATACCTAGAGGAGGGTCAAGCTCAAGACGTCATCCCTCTGGGCCTCCGAGCCGAAAGAGATTCGAAGACCTCCTCAGGAACACTGAAGCTGGGGTATTCCAAAACACCCGTGCAAGGTCACAGCAACCAGCTCCGTACTCGTCTGATTCCGACGCTGGGGGTCGCCAATCTCTCAGATCAGATGCTGAGAGTATAGAATTGACTTCTGCAGCAACCTATACTTATCCTTCGAGGACGCCCAGGGAAATAGGAGTTTACGCCATTGAAGACTAACACGAGGAAGCTTCGCCGTCAGGAAACGCGAAACAACGCATCACTATACTAGAGACGTCTCTGAAACTAATGCAATCCATGATGGAGAACATGCACCAGATGATGCTAACTCGGCACGCAACTGCCATAGCTCAAGCGTCGGTCCCGCCAACTCAGATACGTGGAGGGGTGGACTTGCCACCGTCTAACCCAAGCCTAGAGCCTGCTCTAGATCAAGAATCAGCAGTTCCTCCGCTTCCTCACTCGGTGAATATATTACCTCTCGTTGGAGTCACGATACAACCAACTCCACACCACACCGGAGCCTCGCTTTCAGCTGAAAATCCGATGCAGGCAGTACGGGAGTTGAAGGCCCAGTTTGACACCTTGAAGCACAAAGATCAGCTCAAGAAACTGGGGATCAACCAACCTTACCCAGCGATATGGGAAGAAGTCCCTTTTTCTCTGAAATACAAACCTCAGACTATGGCTCTGTTCGAAGGAAAAATATCACCAAGTTAATGCATGAACTATTTCAGTATGATGACGGAGTTGCTACAAAGGAACGATGCCCTCCTCACTCGGGTGTTTAAAGGCTGCCTCTCAAGAGTAGCCTATCAGTGGTACCGTAGCTTGGCGGACAACTGCATTACTTCCTTCGAAGACTTCAAAGCTTTATTCTTCACGCGATTCTACAAGGGTGGAATGGACATGTCTATGTCCTCTCTCATCGAAGTCAAGCAAAGGGAAAAGGAAGACGTTCGCACCTTCGTCGAACGTTTTTGTCAGGCCACCTTACAGATGCCTCCAGGAGTTCCAGACTCGGCGTTAGTAGACATTTGCAGGAAGAACCTCCTTCCCATAGTCTCGGTGTTTATAGGACCATATCAGTTCCATGAGTGGCCCTCGTTCATAGTCTCGGCAGTGGCCGTCGAAGACAACAGTCGTAAGGCGCGCGACAATGGCATCATGATCTCCGCCTCCGATAAAGGCAAAAGGTCATCTCCCAGCAACGACCATACTCGCAGCTCTAAGGGAAAAGAAGCTCTGACGGTCAATACGTCTAGACAAAAGATAGCGGCGACCACGCAGACGAAGCCCGGGACTTCCAGGCCCGTCGAAGTCTACTCTTTCGACGACGACGATATCCCTAGTATATTCGAGTGTCTCGTCAAAAGCGACAAGATCACCCTTCCAGAGCTATGGCGGCCCCAAGAAGTCGGCAGTACTGACGACCCCAAATACTGCATCTTCTACAGATACGTACACCACCCAACAAAGGCGTGTTACGTACTGAAGAGAAGGATCCAGGGGTTGATCGATGCTAAGGCCATCACTCTGCATAACACCGAGAAGACGGTCACGACCAACATGATCTCTCTGCGGTTCGGCGATCTGCCTTCCCAAGAGGTCATGAACGGTGTCACGCCCATTTCTCGAGCAACGATGGACATCGTCAATCTCCCTCCAGCTAGAGATCAAAATTAAGACCTAGTACCCCTGACCACCCGGCAGGGCAAGATTATGTGGGTTCATCCAGATTTGGTGTCAGAGCTCGAGGAAGAGACTGAAGCTGCTAAAGCTACGTCTAGAAAAAGCTCCAAGCGCAGACCATGCCATATGGTCGCAACTCCTTCACCATCAGACAAAGACGAGGTACTCGCTGCAACCCGTTCAGGGAAAGCCTACCTCAACGACTGCGGAGCAAGTCAGGAGTATGCACCGGCGGACGCTTCGACTGCCAAACCTTCAGGACCAGGCCCCGTCATACCAGAGGCCAGCCCTTCAAAACTGACGCCGGCAGACAAAGGGAAGCAAAGAGAAGTGCGCTTTGATAAACCTGTGAAAAATATTCCAAACAAAGGTTTGGAGAAGCCATACAACTTCGATATCCTGGCCCAACTGGCTAATACACCAGCCAGGCTCTCCATCTTCGAGCTACTCAGGCTCTCCCAAGACACTCGTCTAGCCTTGAGTGAAGCGCTGATGCAGGCAGAGGCATGCTTGACCCAGCTCAAGTCCCCCAACGAAGAACCAGTGGCGTGTCCTCAATGCCACAGTGTGATGGAGGTGGTCCCAAATATCACCTTCACCCAAGACGATATGCTGTTAAAACATAACAAGCATGACAAGCCCCTCTATTACACCGGGTACGTCGGTTCCATGGAGGTCGATCGGATTCACATAGATCCGGGATCGTCGATCAGCATCATCCCTCACGGTCTGCTCAGACCATTGAGGATTCCTACCAGTGAACTGGCTTACACCTCCACTACAATCGTGGGTTTCAACGCCGGAAAGAGTAAGCCGTTGGGGAAGATTCGCCTGAGGATCCAGATTGGCAACCTCAGATCAGTGGCCACATGTTACGTGATCGATTCAGAAGTATCCTACAATATTTTGCTGGGAAGACCGTGGATCCACGATCACAACATCGTTCCTTCAACTCTTCATCAATGCCTTAAATATGTAGACTCCCAAGGAATAGTACAAACGGAGGTTGCCGACCTAAACCCGTTTAAAGGAGTAGAGTCCTACTATTCTGACGCCGTGTTGTACTCTCAAGACCACACGGAAGAAGTATCAGGCAAGACGGAGAAGGAATCCCGCTGGGAGCCAGGAGAACCCTCTGCCACACTACCGCTGTCAATCAGAGTGAAAGGATGAACCACTCGTCCAAAAGCTATAGAGCCTATGGCTATTCACCTGAACAAATTCGACTCAGGAAAAGGAAGCAGTTCTTCAGCGGTCACTCTGAACCAGAAGCCTCCACCTTTGGTCATCAACCTTCGGTGCAAAGGGCAGCCGACCGATGTAAACGCAACCGGGAACGGGGTTCCAGATGATAATAAACATCCTCTTTTCTAGTACATTAATGCTCAGATTCCAAATCAGGAATCCACTCACCATGACGAGGTAGAACCTATAGCACAAAAATTCTTGGAAGCTATAAACTCCTACCGACCGTATGTCTGGGAAGTAGCGTCATCATCCAACGTCATCACAACGTATGGACCCCATGAGGGTTCTATCTTCGTTGTCCCGCCTACCTACAGCGGTCAGCATCCAATATTCTTCGGCCGCATGCGCAGTCAACCGGCTAACCAGGAAAATCCTTTCGATGACGATACCGGGAAAATGCAAGTTCACCGATACAGCCCGCAGGCATTAAAGATCATGCAAAACATGGGCTACGACTTGAAGCGGAAGCCAGGCCTCAACTACGGAAGAGGAAGGCGAACGTCGCCACGCGGTGACCCCCGCTATCAGCAAACCCATTTCGGGTTAGGATATGCCACCGTCCTTGCGACTTCTAAGTCAGACAAGGACATCTTTTCCTCCTCCCAGAATGGCACGTCGCCCCCCGACTCACCTAATGCTCTCGAACAAACACTATCAGTAAATATGGTGGTGACGGATCCCCCAGGAGCAGATGGGCAGGATTCTGAGCCATTTGAGGACGACTCTTGGCCTCAACAAATAGATACGTAGTTGGAATTCCGCTTCGAGCAAAGAGAACCGCCCACCAAAGACGAAGTTATCCAAATCGATGTTGGGGGTAAACTTGCGCCAAAGCCGATATTTATCAGTGACAATCTTCCCCCAGCTGAAAGGAAAGAAATCATACGGCTGATAAAGGAATACGTCGACGTCTTTGCATGGGATTATGGGGACATGCCGGGCCTTGACCCGAAGGTGGCTACTCATAAGCTCAATATATTGACCGACTCGAAGCCTATGAAGCAGCACCAACGTCGGTTCCGCCCGGACATGATGGACGCCACTGAAGCTGAAGTCAAGAAACTGATAGCCTGTGGTTTCATCCGGGAAGAACAACATCCCGACTGGGTCGCCAATGTTGTCCCAGTTATGAAGAAAAATGGGAAGGTACGTATCTGCATCGACTACTGAGATCTGAATGCGGCCTGCCCCAAGGATGAATTCCCTCTTCCTATCATGGACATCATGATCGACAACACCTGCGGCTTTGAACGCATGTCTTTCATGGACGGATTCTCAGGATACAATCAGATCAAGATGCATCCAGAAGACGAGAAGCACACTGCCTTCCGGACACCATTGGGGGTATATTGCTATACGGTTATGCCCTTCGGATTGAAGAACGCCGGAGCTACATACCAACGGGCTATGAGTAACATATTCTATGAGCATTTACGCAAAACAGTGGAGTGTTACGTAGACGACATAGCCGTCAAGAGTCGCCTCAAGGATGACCACATTCAAGACTCGAGGACGGTATTCGAGTTAATGCGCCAACATCAACTCAAGATGAACCCTACGAAGTCCTTCCTGGGTGTATCTAGTGGCAAATTCCTGGGGTTTGTCATTACCGCTAAAGACATCCAGGTGGACCCTGACAAAGTCCAGGCAATCGTGGAAATGCGACGGTCCCGTAATCTGAGGGAACTTCAGGGATTTCAAGGCCGTCTGGCTTACATCCGGCGATTCATATCCAACCTCTCGGGAAGATGTCAGCCCTTTTCACATCTCATGAAGAAAGGTGTATCCTTCGTATGGGACGAAACCTGTCAGCAAGCATTCGGGGATATCAAACGCTACCTCACCAGTCCGCCAGTTCTGGTGCCTCCCATCATGGAAAGACCATTCTTGCTGTACGTCCGAGCAATGGATCATTCGTTAGAAGCTCTTCTCGCACAGAAGAACGATAAAGGGCATGAACAGGCTATCTACTACCTCAGCAGGATGATGGTCGGAGACGAACACCGATACAACCCAGTGGAGAAAGAATGCTTGGCTCTGATGTTCGCTATCCAAAAGACGCGGTACTACGTCACCGGCCAGACTATCCATATTATCTCCAGGATCAACCCTCTTCGAGTACTGATGAGCAAGCCGAGTGTTCTTAATTCCCGACTCGCAACTTGGGCGATGCTGTTAACACCATATGACATGGTATACGTACCACAGAAGTCCACCAAAGGCCAAGCGCTGGCCGACTTCCTAGCTGCTCATCCGATCCCGGAGGCCTCCAAATTATACGAAGACATTCCCGACAAAGTTCCAGAATATAATTCCACAATGGAAGGTGACGCATGGCAATTGTTCTTCGACGGCGCCTCCAGGTCTGGTCCCCGGGAAAACGTGGTTTCAGGGGTAGGAGTCGTCCTAGTCACTCTTGATAAACTCGTCATCTACCGGACGTATTCTCTTAACGAACCATGCTCCAACAATGTGGCGGAATATAATGCCCTGTTAATTGGACTCCAAGTCTCTAAAGAGCTGGGGGTCGAATCCCTGGAAGCCTTCGGCGATTCTCTGCTTATCGTAAATCAAGTCAGAGGAATATATGAAGTCCGGAATCCAGACCTCATCCCCTATCACCAAACGACGGTCGAAATAGCCATGACATTCAAAGGGTTCTTCCTAGAGCATGTGCCTCGATCTCAGAATCTGGAAGCTGATGCCCTAGCCAGTCTAGCCGCGGATTTAGCCACTCCTATAAGAAGGTAGGACTCAGTAATCCTTCTTAATAGAGATTTATTCTGCGTGAAGAACAACTTTTACGTAGAATGCAGCTACGCCGTGAACACGGATCCCCCTGGAAGAGACTGGAGAAGTCCTTTCATAGATTTGGTCGCATACGGAACCTTGCCAGAGGACCCCAAAGAAGCAGTGTCCGTCAAGAGACGATCATTACGCTTCTACTTCGATGCATCTTCACAATGCCTATATCGCCGGACCTACGACGGACTACTATTAAGATGTCTCTCAGACAACGAAGCACAGCAGATCATCCAGGAAGCTTACGACGGTGTATGCGGAGCGCATCAGCCCGGCCCTAAGCTGCAAGATCATATCAGGAGAATGGGCTATTACTGGCCCACTATGATCACAGACGCGATCAACTACGCAAGACAATGCAGAGCCTGTCAGGTCCATGCAGACTTCATACATCAACCGTCTGAATATCTAGATCCTACGGTTGCATCCTGGCCTTTCGAAGCATGGGGTATGGACATCGTTGGTCCTATTCACCCATCTTCTTCCAGAGGCCACCGATTCATACTGGCCATCACGGATTACTTCTCCAAATGGGCAGAGGCGATCCCTCTGGCTGAGGTAAAGGCGTTTGACGTAGTCAGCTTCATCAAGCATCACGTCATTTATCGCTTTGGAATTCCCCGAAGGATAATCCATGACAATGGGCCTCAGTTCATCAGCCAAGCGTTTTATCGATTTTGCGATAAAAATTGAATACATAATATTGCCTCTACGGCATATTATCCAGCTGCTAATGGTTTGGCAGAAGCTTTCAACAAAACCATTATCAAACTCCTAAAGAAGTTCGTCTCTTCGAACAAAAGAAACTGGAACGAGAAGCTGGGCGAATGTCTCTGGGCATACCGTACAACGGTACGAACACCGACAAGTTGTACCCCCTTTTTACTGGTCTACGGGAGCGAAGCAGTTCTTTCCATCGAAATCCAGATCCCGTCGCTCAGGATAGCTGTGACTAATGAGCTGACCCAAGAAAATAATAACCTATTAAGGCTTCAGGAGCTCGAAGGATTAGACGAGAAACGCCTTCAAGCTCAACAGCGCATCGCGCTCTACCAAGCACGTATTTCCAGAGCTTTCAATCGTAAAGTAAAAGAAAGAGTGTTCAAGGTCGGTGAGCTAGTTTTAGCCATGAGAAGGCCGATGATTCTTACTCACAGGAGTAAAAGGAAATTTTAGCCCAAGTGGGAAGGCCCTTATGTGATCGAGACAAAGTTCTCGAATGGCGCTTACAGGTTAGCCCAGCCTAATGGAGACCTATTAATGGCTCCTATCAACGGTAAATTCCTGAAGAGGTACTATGCTTAGCCTCCTCTACCCCAAAGTGGAATATAACGAGAATCTCTATCCTGACAAAACTACTTCCACAAACGAAGCTAGCTAGGTCATAATTCTATCATGTCCGTATGACCTCTGAATAGATATGTCCTGCTAGAAGTTTATCAAGAGTTTATCACGTCCATACTACCTCTGATATCACTCTCACCTAAACCTGTCATTTACATTCCGAAATGATGGGTCCACAAAGTCAGAAAAGATTCGCTTTATTTCTAAAAAAAAGAGCAGAATTACATTTGGGGAAGCCAAAAGCAAGAAAGGGTACATCATTGCGGGGGAGCAGTCAGATCGCGAATCAACTTCGCCAGTGCAGCTACCCTCTCTCCCCTGGAAACCAAGGCATCAGCGCGGGCCCGTTCCAGCCGTGCCTCAGGATTTTCCGTAAGGGACAGTTCGGCCCTTGTCCGAAGAGAGCCAGCTCGAGCAGCTTCTGCACGCTCCAGGTCCCGTCGCGCGGTGCTCAGTCGACCGGACGCTACGCCTAGACCCGCCAGCGACTGAGAAGCACACTCCTCTGCCCGGGCGAGTTTCTCCTTCACCTTGCGGACCCTCGCTACGTTCCCTTCGTGCTCGGATTGGCACTTCGTCTCGAGAGCAAGAGCCTCCTCCACGACGGCCTTTCTTTTATCAGTCTCTAGCTTACGGGCTTTGATAGAGTTATCCAAGCTCTCCAGCCGTTTGGTAAGCCACGCAGTCATGGAGTCGTATCTGGCCTGGACATCGGCTTCAAAACTGCCCCGAGTCAGCTGCAAGTATTCGTTAATGGGTTGCTCCAACCCATTAACCATCGCCTCCAGGGCGTCAGCTACCCCGGAATCGCCAAACTCTCTGACGGCCCCAATCGAAAACTGGGAAGCCCTCTTCAGGCTCTCAAAATCCAGATTCTTCGCCAACACCATTGTTATCAGCGTGTTCAAATTGGCGTAGAAGGTGCCGGTATACAGCTCGGTCAGCGCAACCAGATCAGGTTGGACGCCAGGAGTGGCCGCGATATTGGCAAGTTCCCCTCCAAGGACGATTACAGACGAGGTGACCACAGCAGCCACCTCAACAGGTGGTGCGACCGAAGAAGGTGCGACAACGACGGCCGAAGTCATTGCTATACTCACAAGAGGCGAGGTCACGATGACAGGTTCATCCTCCTCTTGAGACGACGAAACTACTCCGGGCGAGCTGGCCCCCGAAGCCATTTCCTCCTCGAAGTCGAACGCCCCCGTATCATCGTCAGGAGCCCGAGCAGGGCCAGAGGGCGTTTTGGCACTATACCCCCCGTGGGCGCCATCCCCTAAAAAGAGGACAAGAAAGTTGACATCAATATGATAGTAATCTTTCTAAGAGGAGACATAAAGATAACCTTTACCCGTAGCCAACGGTATATATGCCGCATCTGCAGCCGATGTAGCTATATCGCGCCTTAATGACGCAATACTAACTGTCATACCTGGAGAAGGAGGTAGGACAACCGACATCGCCTGGAGCTCCGCCAAGCCTCCACCGAGAAGTGTTCGAGGTTCGTCAGCTGGGACCTCGTTGGTCATGCTCACGGAAGCAGCAGGAGTTTCCTTCGTTGCTGGTCTAGAGGAAGATTCTCCTATTTGCCTCGGCCACGCGGGCGATTTCATTCCACTACCGGAGGCAGTGGCAGCAACGACAGCCTCAAGCAGGAGTGCTCCGACACCGCCAGCCGGAACTGAGGGTCCCTCTCCGAGAGGCCGGGAGTCTCCAATCAAAGAGGCATCCCCAACAGGGGAGATAGCAGGTTCCTCTCTAGGAACCTCAATGCCAGGAATCCGGAGAGGGCGATCATCCGTCTTCTTCTTCCTTTTGCGAGGGGAAGTCTGCTTCGAAACAGGAGCCCTTCGCTTCCCAGAGATCGCCAGTGCCTCCGCAAGCGGAGGCACTTCGCACCTCGGCAACGACACCAGAGGCTCATCCGGAGTGACGGATTCCTCACCCTCGTCAGATGAAACCAAGGGGACTTCAATTCTTCCCCCAGGCTTGGAAGAAGGCACCCTGAAGCTTCCACGCGTGTCAAAATTGCGATGGAGGGTGTTGATCGCCACGTAGAACTGAGCATACGAGTGGAGGATGTGCAGCTCTGTGGAGAGGGTGGCGACCGGCACGATAAAGGTCGCTTCCGTGCAGCCCATGATAAAATACCGCCATCCCCTGGCTCCATCTATAAGTCTGCCCCTGGACCTGAAGCTGGTGATGGCATTGCCCACGTGCAGCTGATAGTACCCAAACTGCCTGGCGAACCGACTGGGCAAATAAGGCTCAAAGAAGCAATGATCTTCGCTTCTGTACAGCAAATGGGAGGGTCTGATGCAGACCAACCAATTAAAAGCTTCTGGGGAAAGATTGATCTTTTCTTCGCTAGATCCTCAAGCCTAATCCCCGACTGATTACGATGTACGGAAGGGACAGTGCAGAAGAGCTTCCAACAATGACCGAGGTTCAGCGTCAGCCGACAGTCCACGACTGTGTTCATGTTCCAGAGGGAGTCCTTGTAGTTCAGCAAGAAACTACCCTCCGTGCTGCTACCAGGACCGGGAGATATCACCCGAGGGTTGTGAAGAATTAACCATCCCATCAAGTACAGGTATGGTAACTCTACCTGGGGAAAGCTATCACGTCGAGCTTCATCGACGAGCAGTCCGTCAGTCATGGCTCTCAGTCCATCCTGTATACGGCACACCATGGCAGAAAGCAAGCCCAGCCTTGCCCCGAACACCAGACGGACGGCGGGCCACAGGATGTTCCGATGAATGCGATCCGTGGACGCGGTGCCAGGCACCACTACTCGACGCAGCCATAAAGAGAGAAAGCCAGCCAGCTTGGCTTCCTCAGACAAAGGCCTGCAGCAGCGCCTCAGGTAGCTATAGGCCTTAATCCCTTCAGAGTACTTTCCTACCCCGTCAGCGAGGAACTGATCTGGAGCTTTAGCCTCCTCCATAAGATCCTCAACGACCTCGGCACTGAGCACGCCCAAACAGTTCACGGGCTCACGCTTGTCCCCCAAAACCTTCACTGACTTGACATCCCTGGCCCGGTGGAAGAAGAGGTAGGACATCTACTTAGTGGTATGAGCCAAGTCAGAAGGCTCATTATAAAAAGCAGTACACACGAAATAGTGGCACATCAGTTCCTGGTACACCTCCATAACCCGAGGGTCAGAGTCCTCCAACTCCCGGTTGGTGGGAACATACTTTTCATACGGAGTATTCCCCATCGGCAGTCTCGAGATCGCTGCTATTTCGTGGAGGGCCAAACCCAACTCCCCCAGTGGAGTGGCGAAAGTCCCGGTGAGCGGAATGTATCGCTCCATCAGCGCCAGAAATAGGTTAGGGTTGGGAGGCAACCCAACACTCGTCACGCTCACAGCGGCATACAGCCCGATGACTTCCAGCTCTCTCCGAAAATGCTTCGAAGCCCAGTCAACTAAGCAGGACCATTGGAGATTTGTTGGGGTAATCCACCCATTGCACCGAGGATTCTCCTTGGGGTATACCCCCCCTCGCACCATGAAGCCATTACAGAAAGTCGGCAATTACACCGGCTGGATCACTGAACTGTCTTCACTCGGGACGCTGCCCGGGCACAGTCCCCTGAACAACGTCACGACGCCAGTGGGGCGGCTGACGAACGACCCCTCATCGGCTCCTTTCAGATGAAAGATCTTTCTCGGCTTCCTGTGAAGATCAGGAGTCAGCGTCCACGACATCCTCCTGCGATGTGTGGCATGGAAGAAAGCCGAGATCGAATAGTCTCTCGGCATCGTGGGCAGATACAAGACCACGCTCTCAGCAGAGAAAACCCAGGGTTCTCTCTTGGGCTTCGTCTGAGACTGCTTGTCTATCATGTCCCCAAAGAGAAAGGCTGGCTTGATGTACTGTTCCCCATCTACATACGTTAGGGGCTCCCCGTTGATCATGCTCAGCAGCATTCGTTCGCCCTGAGCCGATATCAAAATCCCCCTTCCTTCAGGATACTGGGATCCGGAGATAGGAAATGTCACATACGATAGATCCTCCAAGTAGTTCGAGTGCAGCATCCCAGCAGCGGATCCCATCACCTCGGCCAGTGGAGACTCATACAAGTCGACTGCAAAAATGCAAGGAAAATACGTTATTACAAACCTTGCAACATAAAGACCAAGAAACGACAGTCAGTGCTTTAAGCCAAGACTGTACAAAATTTGGTCATCCTACGCTAGGAGTCATATCCCGAAAGCGTAATTAGCGCTATATGGTCCGTGCTTTACGCTAGACTACTAAAATTCTAGTTATTATACCGGAGGCCCCATCCAAAGCGTAAAACTAAAATTTTACAATATACGCCAAGTCTTCAACAGCCAGAGCTTTCACGCTCATAACTGCGAAGACATGGAGTTTTTACGCTGACACATTAAAAATATGGGCGTAAAAGATGAAAATGTCGCCATGCGTCATCTTCCTCAAAGAGGCTATCAGCACAGAAGATGATCTAGCGCGGTCACGTTCAACGTGTACGAAGGATTTTTCGTCGTTCTTTGTCGTTCCCAAATGGCTCTACCTCTAAGGTCGAGTGCGCTACTCGTCGACAGAATGCTTCGATCAGAAGGAAGTTCGCCTCGCCCAACCAAAGACTCCCTCATCGGGGTAGAAGGACGAGAGGAAGAGCCTATGCTCTTTTCCTTGGTGGAGAGGGTTTGCTTAGGCGCCATTACTGGAAACCTGGAGAGCTCGGAGAAAGTACGAGGGGAAAAAATTTAAACAATCAAAGCTCTCTCGCAGAAGACGGATAAAAAGTTTTTTTTTCGCTCCAAAGCTTGGAATATATATAGAGTTCGGGTCGACTCCTCGGATCCTCAGGCGGCTCCTCGGAAATCCCAACCAAATCTCACGAATTAATATTTGGTTATGATTGGGTGCTACGATAGCCCGCTGCTCTCGAAAGACGGACAGTCAGCAAATTCGAAGAGTTTTTCGTGCGAAAGCAGGTCAGCGGTTCCTATGCTAAGGAGCTTTCTACGCTCGACAGCAACAGATCTACGGTTTTACGCTCGCAAGCTACAAGTCTATAGTTTTACGCCCGGATGCCTTTGTGCTCGGTAGCTTTTATGCTCGAGAGGCTACAAACCTACGACTTTTTTACGCTCAGCAGGTACCAAATCGACGATCTCACGCTCGGTAGCGCTTAGTTTACACTCAAAGGTAACAGATCCGCAATCTCTACACTCGAAAGATTTCTTTCATTCACAGGCTACAAATCTACAATTCTACGCTAAGGAGCTTTCTACGCCCGACAGCAACAGATCTACGGTTCTATGCTCGCAAGCTATCAGTCTATGGTTTTACCCCCGGATGCCTTTATGCTCGGTAGCTTTTATGCTCGAGAGGCTACAAACCTACGACTTTTTACGCTCAGCAGCTCCAAATCGATGATCTCACGCTCGGTGGCTTTCTACGCTCAACAGGCCTACGAACTCAAGATTTTTAGCACATCTACGCTACGGATATCTGACTTTCCGCATATCCGAACTCAAGGCGGTCGATTACAGGAGTTCACACAGAAGATACTCCTTCTTGACCTCAACATATCCCAAGTATCCGAAGCATACAAGAGTTCAAACATTAAGAAATTACTCTTCTCGGGTCAATTGGAGGTTCATCCAGACTCCAGTCTGAATATCTCGTCTATCAAAAGATGGCAACTCAGTTAGACAGCCATTTCTCGACCCTATTCCAAGGGGGTTTTCGAGAAGTCATTCTTGAAGACGAAGTCTGAACAAAAATTCTATTCATCAGAAGTTCAGAGCTCTACGCGGTTCCTCAGTCCTAGCAACAGGACAGTTCTAAAAATATTCAAAATGCTCTACAGCGTTCTATGGACTATTTGCTATGCGTAAATGACAGGACCTAGCACTCTTTCTACAAAGTCGGCGTACAGGATCAGACGTGTCGAAGCTACACATATTCAGACTTCACAGCAACGTATGACAAGATGATCATATGGAGAAGCAAGACGATTTTTACATATGAGAGAAATCCAAATCTACAAGGGTTTTCTTTTCATCTTCATAATTACATATGAGGGAAACTCCATCTACAAAGATTTTCTCCATCATCGTCCGAAGATCACACCGAGAAGCCGCTCTGACAGGGTCTCGCGCTGGTGATGGTCTTCCTCTTCTTCCAAGAAGATGATCAGTGGCAGGAGGATACAAAACTGGGCAGATGACCCATCCTCCAAAAGGAAAGCAGGGTAACTCTGCTTTCCTACAGACCACCGCCGCTCTAGCCGGTCTGTCTGCCTCTCGTCACCAGAAGTAACTCGAGAGGGCACCACTTACAAATAGCGTGGTGAAATACGATTCTTCGTCTTTTCTGAAGAACCACCACATAGAGTTGCTGATTATCCCGAGCAAGGGAGGTAAGATATCCTTCCATGATCCATCGTTGCAGTGGACACTTGCTCGAAGATGCCGTCTTTTTCGGCTCCTTACACGCTGGAAGAACATTATCTCCTTCTTCTTCAAATCGACCCGGCAAACTCCGGCGATCATCTCTGCGTGGTGATGAAAATGTGGGGAGAACAGGCTAACTTCCCCAGCCTTTTTATAGGCGAATGGGGTCACACCGGTCCCCGATAAATCTGCCATAAAGTCAACATCGACCGTTTTAACGCTCCATTCAGAAACGTTTTGAGTCACGAGATGCGGTTCATGCTTCATTCAAAGCGTTCCAACTTTCAAGGAATTTGAAAGCTTTGAAGGGGGTCTTGTAGAAGCATAAAAAATACGCCGGATGACTATACGCGGCATATCGGTGCAGAGCAGCATAGGCAGAGGCCTTAAGAGCCATCAAGCGTGCAACAGAGCCTTTTCTGCTAGAACAGAGCGTGAAACATAAAAGCTCAAAGGACCATCCGCGTAAGGCAGTACGTCCAAGCCGCTTCAGCGTAAACAGGGTGCTTCTTCGCCTCCAGGGCGTTAAACTCACCCCCTTTTTCATACGCAGCACGGAGGTGTACAAGAGACGCTTCGTATTCTCCGAAGTGAACCTGTCAGATCCTGCAATGAACCTGTCAAAATCCTGCGATGAACCTGACGTCTGGACTTCTGACAAAGGGATACGGCTCGACTACCCAAGCGACGGCTATAATGATGGCACAGCACTGCCACCCAGGCTGTCAAATACCGCCATCCCCTTCGCGTAAACTGCTTCTTCAAGCACAAAGGGATATGCTGCCTTATTTTACACAGGCAAAACGTGAGCTGTTTACGTTCTGCAGTAGACAAACCGCCTGCTACGCCAAAAGCTGCACTCCGTACGGGATTCAAGGCACGTCTCTTCGCCTAATGCACAGAGCGGTGACAGTTTCTCGAGGCACGTCTCTGCGACTGATGCGCAGAAAGGGTTGCAGACCGTCAAAGAACATGCCTCCACATTTAATGTACACGATAGTGGCAAATCTCGTCATTTAATGCAAGAGATTTGATTATATCTTCAAAAGCCGTAATTTCGGCTAAAACGTCCACATCAGCACTATGGCACGGTACGCTGCGGCTTCTACGCCCATCCAGCGTTTGTGCTCATTCGGCTTCTACGTCTGTTCGGCCCCTGTGCCCCTTCGGCTTCTACGCCTGCTCGGTCCCTGTTCCCCTTCGGCTTCTACGCCTGTTCGGCCTCTGTGCCCCCTCAGCTTCTACGCCTGCTCGGCCCCTGTGCCCCTTCGGCTTCTACGCCTGTTCGGCCTCTGTGCCCCCTCGGCTACTATGCCTGTTCGGCCTCTACGACCACTCAGCTTCTTTGCTTGTTCGGCTGCTATGCCTTTTCGGCCTCTACGACCACTCGGCTTCTACGCCTGTTCGGCTGCTATGCCTGTTCGGCTTCTATGCCGGTTTGATAACTATTTGGCTTCTATGCCATGGTGACAGACATTTGGCTTCTATGCCAACCTCTTCTACGCAATGGATACCTACCTACGTAGCTTTTACGCCGTGATCTTCGTAGCAATAGTACGCGTTGTGTCCCTTAGTTGGACCCGCGTCACACGCTCATTCAAAAGATCATCTATACGTAGGCATTGGTTACTTTAACCATTGTGTAAAAGGGTGCTGTACTTTCCACTCCTCGGTTGTTACACCGACGGAGTGGTCACTGTCACTGAAACTCTATAAATAGAGACCTCTATCAATGAGGAAGGGAGGTCGAAGAAATCAAGGTCGAAAAACTGAAAACTTGAAGATCGAACCAGGTCAACAAGAATTGGAAGATCGAACCCGAGAGAGAGAGAGAGAGAGGGAGAGAGAGAGAGAGAGAGAGCACCCGGAGCTCAGGCAAAGAGTAGGGATCGACGACTTTGGCATCGTGCATCCACCCTCTTCTGCAACCTTCGAAGCTGCTTCCTGTCTTCTACGGCACTCCTTCAACATCGTGTGGTCCAAGGGCTAAAGTGATCGACTGCAGATCAGACACCTATAGTAATATCTACCCAGATTAAATAAATTGTACTCCCGTATCCTCGTATAGGATCAAATTGTACAAGTTTGTTTGTAAACAAAAGAAGGCGGGTTCCGTGTAAACCCCATATTGAATATATCTTCATTCTTTCTTTTAATACCGCAAACAGAGGTCATATCTGGCCTGGACCTCAGCTTCAAGGCTGCCCTGAGCCAGCTGCAAGTATTCGTTAATAGGTTGCTCCAAACCATTAACCATCGCCTCCAGGGCATCAGCTACCCCTGAATCGCCGAACTCCCTGACCGCCCCGATCGGAAACTGAGAAGCCTTCTTTAGACGCTCGAAGTCTAGATTCTTCACCAACACCATTGATATCAGCATTTTCAAACTGGTGTAAAAGAGGCTGGTGTATTGCTCGGTCAGCGTGACTAGATCCGATTGGACGCCAGGAGTGGCCGCGATATTGGCGAGTCCCCCTCCAGGAATGATTGTCGATGAGGTGGCCACAGCCGCCGCCTCGACGGGTGGTGCAACCGAAGGAGGTGCGACAACGACGGTCGAAGTCATCGGCATCCTCGCGAGAGGCGAGGTCACGACAACGGGTTTGTCCTCCTCTTGAGGTGACAAAACCACTCCGGGCGAGCTGGCCCCCGAAGATATTTCCTCCTCGAAGTCGGGCGCCTCCGTATCATCGTTAGAAGCCCGAGCAGAACCAGAAGGCGCTTCAACGCTATACTCCCCGTGGACGCCGTCCCCTGAGAAGAGGACAAGAAAGTTGATATCAATATGATGGTAATCTTTCTAAGAAGAGACATAAAGATGACATTTACCCGTAGCCAACGGTATATATGTCGCATCTGCAGCCCACGTAGCTAAATCACGCCTTAATGACGCAATGCGAACTGTCATACCTGGAGAAGGGGGTGGGCCCACCGACACTGCCAGGTGCTCTACCGAGCCTTCACCAAGACACAGTCGAGGCTCATCAGTCAGAATCTCGCTAGGCATGCTCACGGACACGGCAGGAGTTTCATCTGTGGCTGGTCCAGGGAAAGATTCTCTCATTTGCCTCGGCCACGCAGGCAATTACGTTCCACTATCGAAGGCGGTGGCAGCAACGGCAGCCTCAGGCAGGAGTTCTCCGGCATCGCCAGCCGAAACTAAGGGTCCCTCTCCGAAAGGCGAGGAACCTCCAATCAAAAAGACATTCCCAACAGGGGAGACAGCAGGTTCCTCTCTAGGAGCCTCAATACCAGGAATCCGGAGAGAACGAGCAACCGTCTTCTTCTTCCTCTTGCGAGGGGAAGTCTGCTTCGAAGCAGGAGCCCTTCGCTTCCCAGAGACTGCCAAAGCCCCCGCAGGAGGAGGCACTTCACACCTCGGCACCGACACCAGAGGCTCATCCGGAGTGACGGACCCCTCACCCTCGTCAGACAAAACCGAGGGGACTTTGACACTCCCCCAGACTTGGGAGAAGGCACCCTAAAGCTTCCACGCATGTCAAAATTGCGATGGAAGGTGTTGATCTCCACCTAGAACTGGGCATACGAATGGAGGATGCGCAGCTCCGTGGAGAGTTTGACGACCGGTACAATAAAGATTGCTCCCATACAACCAATGATAAAATACCGCCATCCTCTGGCTCCATCAATGAGTCCACCCCTGGACCTGAAGCTGGTGACGGCATTGTCCACGTGCAGCTGATCGTACCCAAACTGCCTGGCAAACCGACTAGGCAAGTAGGGCTCGAAAAAGCAATGATCTTCGTTTCTGTACAGCAAATGAGAGGGTCGAATGCAGACCAACTAGTTAAAAGCTTTCGGAGAAAGATTGGTCTTCTCTCCACCTAAATCCTCAACCCTAATCCCCGACTGATTGCGATATACAGAGGGGACAGTGCAGAGGAGCTTCCAGCAATGACCGAGGCTCAGCACCAGCCGACAGTCTAAAACTGTGTTCATGTTCCAGGGAGAGTCCTTGTAGTTCAGCAAGAAACTACCCCCTGAACTACTGCCAGGGCCGGAAGACATCACCCGGGGGTTGTGGAGAATTAACCATCCCATCAAATACAGGTATGGTAACTCTACCCGGGAAAAGCTATTACGCCGAGCTTTATCAACGAGCAGTCCATCAGTCATGGCTCTCAGGCCAGCCTGTATACGGCACACCATGGCAGGGAGCAAGCCCAGTCTTGCCCCGAATACCAGAAGCACGGTAGGCCACAGGATGTTCAGGTGAATGCGGTCCGCGGACGCGATATCGGGCACCACTACTCGATGCAGCCATATGGAGAGAAAGTCAGCCAGCCTGGATTCCTTAGATAGAGGCCTGCGGCAGCGCCTCAAGTAACTGTAGGCCTTAGTGCCTTCAGGATACTTTCCTACCCCGTCATTGAGAATCTGATCTGGAGCTTTAGCATCCTCCATAAGATCCTCGACGACCTGGGCACTGAGCACGCCCAAACAGTTCACGGGCTCATTCTTGCCCCCCGAAACTTTTTCCGACTTGACGGCCCTGGCCCGGTGGAAGAAGAGGTAGGACATCCACTTAGTAGTGTGAGCCAAATAAGAAGGCTCATCATAAAAAGTAGTGCACGCAAAGTAGTGGCACATCAGCTCCTGATACACCTCCACAACCCGAGGGTCCGAGTCCTCCAACTCCCGGTTGGTGGAAACATACTCTTCATATGGGGTGTCCCCCATCGACAGTCTCAAGATCACTGCCATCTCATGGAGGACCAACCCCAGCTCCCCCAGTGGAGTGGGGAAGGTCCCGGTGAGCAAAATGTATCGCTCCATCAGTGCCAGAAATAGGTTAGGGTTGGGAGGCAACCCAACACTCGTCGCACTTACAGCAGCATACAGTCCGATGACCTCCAGCTCTCTCCGAAAATGCTTCAAGGCCCAGTCAACTAGGCAAGTCCATCAAAGGTTTGTTGGGGTGATCCACCCATTGCACCGAGGATTCTCCTTGGGGTATACACCCCCTCTCCCCATAAAATTATTGCAAAAAGTCGGCAATTGGACCGGCTGGATCACAGAACTGTCTTCACTCGGGACGCTGCCCGGGCACAGTCCCCGGAACACCGTCACAACGCCAGAAGGGCGGCTGACAAACGACCCCTGGTCAGCTCCTTTCAAATGAAAGATCTTCCCCGGCTTGCCGTAAAGATCGGGAGTCAGCGTCCACGACATCCTCCTGGAATGTGTCGCATGGGAGAAAGCCGAGATGGGATAATCTCTCGTCATTGTTGGCAGATACAAGACCACACTCTCAGCGGGGAAAACCCAGGGTTCTCTCTTGGGCTTCGTCTGGGACTGTTTGTCAATCATGTCCCCAAAGAAAAAAGCCGGCTTGATGTACTGGTCCCCATCTATGTACGTTAGGGGCTCCCCGTTAATCATGTTCAGCAACGTCCGCTCGCCCTGATCCGATATCAAGATCTCCCTTCGTTCAGGATACTGGGGTCCGGAGATAGGAAATGTCACGTGGGACAGATCCTCCAGATAGTTTGAGTGCAGCATCCCGGCAGCGGAATCCATCACCTCGGCCAGTGGAGACTCATGCAAGTTAGCTGCAAAAGTGCAAGGAAAACACGTTATTACAAATCTTGCAACATAAAGACCAAGAAATGACAGTCTGCGCTTTACGCCAAGACTGTACAAAATTTGGTCATTTTACGTCGGAAGTCACATCCAAAAGCGTAATTGGCGGTATACAGTCCGTACTTTATGCCAGACTACCAAAATTCTAGTTATTATGCCGGAGGTCCCATCCACAAGCGTAAAACTAAAATTTTATAGTATACACCAAGTTTTCGACAGTCAGAGCTTTTACGCTCAAAACTGCAAAAATATGGAGTTTCTACGCTGGCACATTAGAAATGTGGGCGTAAAAGATGAAAATGTCTCCGTGCATCATCTTCCTCAAAGAGGCTATCAGCACAGAAGATGACCTAGCGCGGTCACGTTCAACGTGTGCGAAGAATTTTTCGTCATTCTTTGTCATCCCAAAGGCTCTACCTCTAAGGCCGGGTGCGCTACTCGTCGACGGGATACTTCGCTCAGAAGAACGTTCACCTTGCCCGACCGAAGACTCTCTCGCTGGGGCAGAAGAACGAGAAGAAGAACCTATACTCTTTCCCTTAGCGGAGGGGATTTGTTTCGGCGCTATTTCTGAAAACTCGGAATGCTCGGAGAAAGAACGAGAAGAAAAACTCAAACAGTCGAAGGCACTCTTTCGTAAAAGACAGATGAAAAGTTTTCTTTCAAAAGCTTGGGATATATATAGAGTTCGGGTCGACTCCTCGAATCCTTGGACGGACTCCTCGAAACCCGAACCAAATCTCATAATTAATATTTGGTTATGGTTGGGTCCTATGTCAGCCTATTATTCAGAGAAGGCGGACAGTCAGCAAATTCGAAGAGTTTTTCGTGCAAAAACAGGTCAGCGATTCCTACGCTAAGGAGCTTTCTACGCTCGACAGCAACAGATCTACGGTTTTAGCTTTCTACGCTCGACAGCAACAGATCTACGGTTTTACGCTTGCAAGCTACAAGTCTATGGTTTTATGCCCGGATGCCTTTGTGTCGGTAGCTTTTATGCTCAAGAGGCTACAAACCTACGACTTTACGCTCAGCAGATACCAAATCGATGATCTCACGCTCGGTGGCGTTTAGTTTACGCTTGGAGGCAACGGATCCACAACCTTACGCTCAGAAGATTTCTTTTATTCACAGGCTACAAATCTACAGTTCTACGCTAAGGAGCTTTCTACGCTCGACAGCTACAGATCTACGGTTTTACACTCGCAAGCTACTAGTCTATGGTTTTATGCCCGGATGCCTTTGTGCTCGGTAGCTTTTTTGTTCGAGAGGCTACAAACCTACGACTTTACGCTCAGCAGATACCAAATCGATGATCTCACGCTCGGTGGCTTTCTACGCTCAATAGGCTACGAACTTAGGATTTTCAGCTCATCTATACTACAGATCTCTGACTTTCCGTATATCCGAACAGTTCTCGAGGCGGTCGATTACAGGAGTTCACACAGAAGATACTCCTTCTTGACCTCAAGATATCCCAAGTACCCAAAACATACAGAGTTCAAATATTGAGAAATTACTCTTCTCGGGTCAATTGGAGGTTCATCCAGACTCCAGTCCGAATATTTCATCTATCAAGATGGCAACTCAGTTTGACAGCCATTTCTCGACCCTGTTCCAAGAGATTTTTCGAGAAGTCATTCTTGAAGAAGTCTGAAACAAGAATTCTGTTTACACAGAAGTGAAAACAACAGTTCAGAATTCTACGCGGTTTCTCATTTCTGACAACAGAATAGTTCGAACACTCGAACGCTAAAACATCTTTCTACGCAGGACAGGGCCTAAATACTCTTTCTATCAGAGTCGACGTAAAGAATCAGACGTGTCTAAGCTACACATATTCAGACTTCACAGCAACGTATGGCAAGACGATCATATGCGGAGAAGAAAGATGATTTTATTAAAATCAAAATCATGATTACATATGAGGGGAATCCTGTCTATAAGGGGTTTTTTCTTTATTTTTTATGGTTACATATGAGGGAAATCCCGTCTACAAAGGATTTCCTCGTCTTCATTGGAAGGCCGCACCAGAATCTGTTCTACCGGGTTCTCGCATCAGTGCAGGTCTTCCTCTTCTTCCATGGCAGTTCATCGACCACCACAGTCATGAACAAGAAGATCGATGGTGAAAGGATACAGAACTGGGCATGCATAAATGATGCAGATCCCATGCTCCGTACGCCATGACCGATCCAGTTGAAGCTTCTTTAAGACCCAACTCGATCGAGGACAGCAGTTACAGTTTGTTTGCTCTTGTTCGCGGAGGTCTCAGGAGGAAATATACAGCTTGCAAGCTGTGTGGTCTAATACGACCCTTCCCTTCTCCTGGAAGAACCGCCATATAAAGTTGCTGATTATCCCGAGCAAGGGAGGCTAAGATATCCTTCCATGATCCATCGTTGCAGTGGACACTTGCTCGAAGATGCCGTCTTTTTTGGCTCCTTATATGCTGGAAGAACATGATCTACTTCTTCCTCAGGTCGACTCGACGAACTCCGGCGATCATCTATGCGTGGTGATGGGAATATGGGAAGAACGGGTTAACTCCCTAGCCTTTTTAAAGGCGAAAGAGATCACACCGGTCCTAAATCCGCCATAAAGTCAGTATCGACCGTTTGAACGCTTTACGAGGAGCGGTTCATGCTTCATTCAAAGCGTTCCAAATTCCGAGGAATTTGAAAGCTTTGAAGGGGGTCTTGTAGAAGCATAAAAAATACGCCGGATGGCTATACGCAGCATATTGATGCAGAGCAGCGTAAACAGAGGCCTTCAGAGCCATCAAGCGTGCAACAAAGCTTTTTCCGCTAAACACAGCGTGAAATATAAGCTCAAAGGACCATCCGCGTAAGGCAGTACGTCCAGGATGCTTCAGCATAAATAGGGTTCTTCATCGCCTCCATGGCATAAAACCCATCCTCTTTCAACGCATCATTGAAGTGTACGAGAGACGCTTCGTATTCTCCGAAGTGAACCTGTCAGATCCTACAAATGAACCTGTCAGATCCTGCAATGAACCTGATGTCTGGACTTCTGACAAAGGGATACGGCTCGACAACCCAGACGACAGCTATAATGATGGCACAGCACTGCAACCCAGGCTATAATTTACCGTCATCTCCTTTGCGTAAACTGCTTTTACGTGCACAAAGGGATACGCTGCCTTATTTTACACAGGCAGACATGAGCTATTTACGCTCCGTGGTAGACAAACCGCCTGCCACATCAAAAGATGTACTTCGTACGGGGCTCGAGGCACGTCTCTACGTCCAATGCACAGAGCGATGACAGTTGCTCGAGGCACGTCTCTACGTCCAATACACAGAGCGATGACAATTGCTCGAGTCACGTCTCTACGTCTAATACACAGAGCGATGATAGTTGCTCGAGGCACGTCTCTACGTCTAAAGCATAGAGCGGTGACAGTTTCTCAAGGCACGTCTCTGCGACTGATGCGCAGAAGGGCTGCAGACCTTCAAAAACATGCCTCCATATTTAATGCACAGGATGGTGGCAAATCTCTGCATTTAATACAAGAGATTTGATTATATCTTCAAAAGCCGTAATTCTGGCTAAGACGTCCACATCAGCACTTTGGCACGGTACGCAGCGGCCTCTACGCCCATTCAGCTCCTGTGCTCACTCGGCCTCTACGCCCACTCGGCCTCTATGACCACTCAGCTTCTACTCCCACTCGGCCTCTATGACTACTCGGCTTCTACGCCTATTTTCGGCTCCTATGCCTACTTGGCTTCTACGCCATGGTGACAGACATTGGCTTCTACGCCCACCTCTTCTACACGAGGGATACCTACCTACGTGGCTTCTATGCCGTAATCTTCGTAGCGATTATACGCGTTTTGTCCCTTAGTTGGACCCGCGTCACACGCTCATTCAAAGGATCATCTATACACAGGCATTGGTTATTTTAACCGTTGTGTAAAAGGGTGCAGTACTTTCCACTCCTCGGTTTCTACACCGACGGAGTGGTCACTGTCACCAAAACTCTATAAATAGAGACCTCTATCAATGAGGAACAGGGTCGGAAAATTGGTCAAGAAAATCAATATCAGATCCTAGGTCAAACTTCCAAGAAAGATCGAATCAGAGGTCAAGAGAGAGAGAGAGAGAGAGAGAATCCGGAGCTCAGGCAAAGAGTAGGGATCGACGACTTTGGCATCGTAAATCCACCCTCTTTTGCAACCTTCGAAGCTGCTTCCTGTCTTCTACGGCACTTCTTTATCATCGTGTGGTCCAAGAGCTAAAGTGATCGACTGCAGATCAGACACCTATAGCAATATTTACCCAGATTAAATAAATTGTACTCCCACATCCTCGTATAGGATCAAATTGTACAAGTTTGTTTGTAAACCAAAGAAGACGGGTTTCGTGGAAACCCCATCTTGAATATATTTTCATTCTTTCGTTTTCTACCACAAACACCCTGTACAAGGTACTATACGTCGTACGACGATCACGGCTGTATAAGACAAGGGGTTGCATGCTAAAATCAAGTCTCATATAGTCAAAAACTTTTATGTCTCAATCATTCAAATAAAAAACAGTAATCATAGAACATATATGATAAGCAATAAGGTATCCCAAATACTTTCTTAAATTATTCTGGAGTCCAGCTGCACTAAATTAGAAGCTAGAAGAGTAACAAAAGTACATGATAGTGATCAGCTGTAGTCTGATTTAATATAATTATGTAAGGAAAATAAATATCCAGACGAGCCGGCTAACAGGTGTCGGTGGCTAAATACCAAAAAGAGGTAATTGTGCAAGACGAGTAGGGTAGAAAAAGACCCAATCGCTATCTTCTGCGACTATAGTCCTGGTGTGCACCATTAGTTGGGAAGAAGTGCGCTGGATCCTAGGGTACTGGCTCAAAACCTTGCCAAACAAAAATAGTAGGGTTAGACCCCAAATAGCAAGTACCACAAAAGAAGCACGAAATGGAGAAACAAAAACCCAAGGAAAATATATAATAATACATAGGTTCAGTGTTGTAAGTGAGGTCCATGGCCTATCCTAAAACGAAGGCCCAACCCTACAACCAAACAAGGACAAGGGTTTAACCATCATACTATGATAGTCTATTTCCTTAGGCTACTAGCTGAATAATACAATCACAACCAAAACTATTTCTTATATCAGCCAATCATTTGTACGGCTTGCTATTTTATGGAGTCTGAGGTTATCTCAGAATAATGCATAATAGGTATTCTCAGATCACACCAGTGTCGAATATGAGCTAACCGAACAATATAATAAAACAGACACTTGTAGAATGCATCAGTCCTACGTAGGGCTACTGCGCTAAAAATATGGTTTTAACGGTTCCTATATTGAAACAGTATCTCGACATAATAATAAGTCAGATACTGCACTCTACTAAAGAAGATGATATACAGTATATGTGGTGGCCAGCCCATAACGCACTTAGAATGAATCTCTGTGGGAAGGTTCGTTGACATGATCTCAGGATACCGTTCCCTCCAAATGTTACTACCACTTTTAGTTACTTAATTAGCCCTATGTTGTGTTTGAAATCTTAAGGCGTGGTCACATAAGAATTTTTCTTAAGATGTTGTACAAAGTACGGACACGCTAGATACGAATCCATGGAAGTCAAATCTGGATTCACCTGAGCGTATATGCAACATTCATATAATCAATATCGTAGCCATCCTTTAGTAGTTTGACTCGCTTATTATGTCTGTGTTGGGGAAACAACATACATATATAATATCATGCGTTCAGGGATTTGGAGGAATTCTTGATACACAACCCAAATATAATCTCTTAATATATGACATGATATGTCGTACCTCGGCGCACATTAAAACATGAACAAAAATCAGGCCGGGCTTGTGCGCGGGTTGGTTTAGTTTTGGGGAGTGTGTATTAGAGTTTTCGAGTTATATTTTATATATATATATATTTGTATATATATGTATATATATGTATATGGGTGGTTTTGTGTGTGTGTGTTTGAGAGTGTTGGTGTGGTTGTGTGTATGTTTGAGTGTGTTTGTGTGTTAGTGTGTTTGTGTGTGAGTGTGTGGTTATATAGATATGGCAAAAATGCTCCAAAAACTAAAATCTTTTTTGTCCATAAAATTCTCGTTTTAAGTCCAAATTGGGTGAACCAAAAGCCAAAATGCTCTAAATTAAAATATCTAAAATATGGCAAAAACAAAAAAAACTCATAAAATCCAATAAAACTCTAAGTTTGGAAATATAGATCTACACTAATCCATCCATCAAAACAAAAAACTCCAAGAACTAAAAGTGCTTAGAAACACATAATAAATATGATGGAACAATAATATGGAAGGTTTCTATATTTCTCATGTAAGGTGTACTTGCCTATGAAATGAGGAGAGCTAAATAAAGAGGAAGTAATGAAGAAGTGAGGAGAGAGAGAAAATATTGGGTTATAAATGGTAGGGTTTGAGGGTTGAACCAAAGGCTCTCATGAGTTGAACCAACCCACAAAATAAATCAGAAACCAGGTTAAACCAAAGAATGGATCTAGTCTCTATGCACATGCAACCATGCTAAAATAAAAATATGTTCCAAATACGTCTATCGAGAATGGGGAGTGACATCTCTATCAACCTTAGAAAAATTTTGTCCTTGAAATTTGAATCTAAGCAATAGCTAAAGAAATCAGGACAACCACGATATAAATCTACTAGTAACTACATATGCAAGTATTATCATCATAACATAAAGGTGATCACGGGATCACGAAAACTTGATACTGTAGAAGCATAAAAAATACGCTGGATAGCTCTACGCAGCAAGTTGATGCAGGGCAGCGTAAACAGAGGACCTTAGAGCCATCAAACGTACAACAGAGCTTTTCCGCTGAGCACAGCGTAAAAAGTAGGCTCAAGGACCATCCGCGTAATGCAGTATGACTAGGCTGCTTCAGCGTAAAAAGGGTACTACATCGCCTTTATGGCGTAAAACTTATCCGCTTTTAATGCAGGATTAAAGTGTACGAGGAACGCTTCGCATTCTTCGAAATGAACCTGTCAGATCATGCAATGAACCTGACGTCTGGACTCCTAACAAAGGGTACTGCATGACTACCCAAGCGACGGGTATAATGATGGCGCGGCACTGCAACCCAGGCTGTCATTTACTGCCATTTCCTTGGCGTAGACCGCTTCTACGCATATAAAGGAATACGCCACCTAGTTTTACACAGGCAGATGTGAGTTGTTTACGCTCCGCAGAAGACAAACAGCCTGCCACGTCAAAAGCTACTCTTAGTACAGAGCTCGAGGCATGTCTCTGCATTTAATACGCAGAGCGGTGACAGGTTCTCAAGGCACATCTCTGCATTTAATGCGACGAATATTGACAGATGCCCGAGGCACGTCTCTGTATTTTATGCATAGAAGGGTGGCAGACCTTTAAAATACTCCTCTGCATTTAATGCACAGGATAATGGCGGATCTCTGCATTTAATGCAGGAGATTTGATTAAATGTCACCGAACAGTCGTCTAGTAACATTTTCTTTGCGCAAACTGCTCTTACGCATACAAGGGGATACGCTGCCCAGTTTTACACAGGCAGACGTGAGCTTCTTACGCTCCGTAGAAGGCAAACAGACCACCACGACAGTAGTTACTCTTCGTACAAAATTTGATGTGCGTATCTGCATTTAATACGCAGAATGATGGCAAATCTTAAAGACAAGCCTCTACATTTAATGCGCAGGATGGGGGCAGATCTCTGCATTTAATGCAAGAGATTTGATTATATCTCCAAGAGCCGTAATTCCGGCTAAAACGTCCACATCATCTCGGCCTCTATGACCACTCGGCTTCTACGCCTACTCGGCTTCTACGCCTACTCGGCTTCTATGCCTACTTGGCTTCTATGCCATGGTGACAGTTATTGGCTTCTACGCCAACCTCTTCTACACAAGGGATAACTACCTACGTGGCTTCTACGCCGTGATCTTCGCAGCAGCTATACGCGTTTGTCCCTTAGTTGGACATGCGTCACATGCTCACTCAGAAGGTCATCTATACGTCGACGAAACCTGGGACTTCCAGGCCCATTGAAGTATACTCTGTCGACGACGACGATATTTTGAGCATATTCGAATATCTCATCAAAAGCGACAAGATTACCCTTCCTGAGGTGAGACGGCCCAATGAGGCTGGCAGTTCCAAAAACCCCAAGTACTGCATCTTCCATAGGTATATACACCATCCCACAAAGGCGTATTATATACTGAAAAGGAAGATCCAGGAGCTGATCGATGCTAAGGCCATCATCTTGCGCAACAGCTAGAAGACGGTCACAACCAACATGATCTCTCTGTAATTTGGCAATCTGTCTCCCCAAGAAATCCCGGACGGTGTTACACCTATTTTCCGAAGGCCTCCAAACTGTATGAAGACATTCCCGACGAAGTTACAGAATATAATTCCGCAATGGAAGGAGATGTATGGCAACTATTCTTTGATGGTGCCTCCAGGACTGGTCCCAGAGGAAACGTAGTTTCGGGAGTAGGAATTATCCTGGTTACTCCTGATAAACTCGTCATCTACCGAGCATATTCTCTTAGCGAGCCCTGTTCTAACAATATGGTAGAGTATAACGCTCTACTAATCGGGCTCCAAGTCGCTAAAGAATTGGGCGTCGAATCTTTGGAAGCTTTCGGTGACTCTCTGCTGATCGTCAATCAAGTCAGAGGAATATACGAAGTCCGGAATCCAGACCTCATCCCCTATCACCGAGCAATGGTCGAGATAGACAAGACATTCAAAGGATTCTTCCTGGAGCATGTGCCCCGATCTAAGAATCTGGAAGCTGATGCCCTAGCCAGTCTAGCTGCAGATTTAGCTATTCTTATAAGAAGGCAGAATTCGGTAATCCTTCTTAGCAGAGACTTATTCTATGTGAAAAACAACTTCACATAGAATGCAGCTACACTGTGAACACAGATCCTCCCAGGAGAGACTGGAGAAGTCCCTTTATAGATTTCGTGGCATACTGAATCTTACCGGAGGACCCTAAAGAAGCAGTATCCGTCAAAAGACGATCATTACGCTTCTATTTCGAGGCATCCTCACAGTGTCTATATCGTCGGACCTACGACGGACTGCTTTTGAGATGTCTCTCATATGATGAGGCACAGCGAATCATCCATGAAGCTCATGACGACGTATGCGGAGCGCACCAACCTGGGCCTAAGCTACAGGATCGCATCAGGAGAATGGGCTATTACTGGCCTACTATGATCACAGATGCAATAAAGTATGCAAGACAGTGCAGAGCCTTTCAAGTCCATGCAGACTTTATCCATCAACCTCCTGAACATCTACATCCTACGGTTGCGTCCTGGCCTTTCGAAGCATGGGGTATGGATATCATTGGTCTTATTCACCCGTCTTCTTCCAGAGGTCATCGGTTCATACTGGCCATCACAGATTATTTCTCCAAATGGGCAGAGGCGATCCCTCTTGCTGAGGTAAAGGCATCTAATATGATCAGCTTCATCAAGCATCACGTCATTTATCGCTTCGGGATACCCCGGAGGATAATTCATGATAATGGGCCTCAATTCATCAGCCAAGCGTTTCATCAATTTTGCGATAAAAATCGGATACAAAATATGGCCTCTACAGCATATAATCCTGCTGTTAATCGTTTGGCGGAAGCTTTCAACAAAACCATTATCAAGCTCTTGAAAAAGTTCGTCTCTTCGAACAAGAGGGATTAGAATGAGAAGCTGGGAGAATGTCTCTGGGCATACCGCAAAACGGTACAGGCACTGACAGGTTGTACCCTATTCTCATTAGTTTACGGGAGCGAAGCAGTTCTCCCCATCGAGATCCAGATTTTGTCACTCAGGATAGCCATGGCTAATGAGTTGACTCAAGAAAAGAATGAACTTTTAAGGCTTCAAGAGCTAGAAGGATTAGACGAGAAATGCCTCCAAGCTCAACAGCGCATCACGTTCTACCAAGCACGCATTTCCAAAGCTTTTAATCAAAAAGTAAAGAAAAGAGTGTTCAAAGTCGGCGAGCTAGTCTTAGCCGTAAGAAGGCCGATGATTCTTACTCACAGGAGTAAGGGCAAATTCTAGCCCAAATGGGAAGGCCCTTATGTGATCGAGACAACGTTCTCAAACGGCGCTTATAGGTTAGCCAAGTCTAATAGAGACCTGTTAATGGCTCCTATCAATGGCAAATTCCTGAAAAGGTACTATGCTTAACCTACTTTGCTCAAGTGGAATATGGCGAAAACCTCATTCTGACAAAACTACTTCCAGAACGAAACAAGTGGGATCGTATTCTATCATGTTCATATTACCTCTGAATTGATATGTCCTGCTAAAACTTACCGAGAGTATATCACGTCCATATTACCTCTGATATCACTTTCATCCAAACTTGTCATTTACATTCCAAAATGATGGGTCCACAAAGTCAGATGAAAGCCTCTTTATTATTACCAAAAAAGAGCGAAAGTACATTGAAAAGCAAAAAAGTACATCATTTGGGGGGAGTGGTTAGGTCGCGAATCTGCTGCGCCAGAGAAACCATTCTCTCATCTCGGGAGTTCAAGACGTCGGCGAGAGCCCGTTCCAACCTTGCCGCATCGTTGTCCAAAGCAGCTAGCTCAGATCGAGCCCACACAAAACCTGAGTGGAAAGCACCCACACGCGCCAGATTCTGCTAAACAGTCGCCCGTCGCTCCTTCAGCACATCTCGAGCCGCCAACAAAGAGAGAGCCTTTGCCTCTATTCGAAAGAGCTCATCCTTCAATATGTGGGCCTTCGCTGCCACTTCCTCATATTCGGCTTTGTACCGGGTCAACTCGGGGACGATATACTCCAATTAGGCATGCTCATGATCCATCTCCTGCTGCTGAGCCACGATGGACTAATTCAGAGACTCCATCTATTCAGCAAACTGTGCAGTTAGGGAGTCGTACCTAGCTTGAACGAGACCGTCAATGTTGCCTCAAGCTAGCTGCAAGTATTTGTTAATGGGTTGCTCCAAATCATTAACTATCTCCTCCAGCGCGTCAGCTACCCCAGTGTCGTTGAATTCTCGGATCGGCACTATAGAGGCCCGGGAGGACCTCCTCAGCGACGCAAAGCCCAAATTCTTCTCCAACACCATTGATATTAACATTTTCAAGGTGGTGTAGAAGATACCAGTATACTGTGCGGTCAGCGCAGCTAGATCCGAATGGACGCTGGGAGTGGCCGCGATAGTGGCGAGTCCCCCTCTAAGAACAACCGCAGACGATGTTGCCATGGCCGTCGTCTCAACAGGTGGTGCGACAAAAGAAGAAGCGCCAACACCGGATAAAGTAACCGGCGTACTCAAAAGAGGCATTATCGCAATGACAGGCTCGTCCTGCTCTTGAGATATCGGAATCTCTTCGACAGGCGAGCCAGCACCCAAAGATGCTTCCTCTTCAAAATCAGGCACCTCTGTATCGCCGCCAGGACCTGACACAGAGCCAAAGGGCGCATCTACACTGCCCTCCCCGAAGATGTCTTCCCCTGAAAAGAAGACAAAAGGAAGTTAATATCAGCATAATGTTAATTTTTCTAAAAGAAGAGGCATAAAAGATGACATTTACCCATGGCCAATGGTGTATATGTCGCGTCCGCGGCCAGTACAGTTAAATTATTTCTTAGTGATGCTAGGCAAGCTGTCATACCTGGAGAAGGGGGTGCGCAAACAAACACTGGCAAATGCTCTTCCAGGTCCTCGTCAAGTTCCAACCGAGGTTCATCAGCTGGAATCTCGCTGGGTGCACTGACATACACGGCAGGGGTCTCTTCCGATGCTGACCTGGGTAAAGATATCCTCATTCGGCTCGGCCCCGAAGGCGATCTTGTTCCACTACCTGAAGCGGTAGCAGCGACAACAGCCTCCAGCAGGAATTCTCCGGCACCGCCAGCTGGGACTGTCGAGGTTCCCTCTCTAAAACGTGAGGAACCTCCAATCAAAGAATCATCCTCGACATGGGAAGATGCAGGCTCACTTCTAGGAGCCTCAATACCAGGAATCCGGAGAGGACGAATAACCGTCTTCTTCTTCCTCTTGCGATGGGAAGTCTCCTTCGGAGCAGGAGCCCTTCGCTTCCCAGAGATTACCAAAGGCCCTGCAGGCAGAGGTACTTCACCCCTCGATACCGCCAACAAAGGCTTATCTGGATTGACGGACTCCTCACCCTCGTCAGAAGAAACCGAGGGGACTTCGACTCTTCCCCCAGACTTGGAAGAGGGCACCCTAAAACTTCCATGCATATCAAAATTGCGATGGAAGGTGTTGGTTGCCACGTAGAACTGGGCATACGAGTGGAGAATGCGCAGCTCCGTGGAGAGCGAAATGACGGGCACGATAAAAGTTGCCTCAGTGCAACCCATGATAAAATATCGCCATCCTCTGGCTCCATCAATGAGTCCATCCCTGGACCTGAAGCTGGTGACGGCATTGCCCACGTGCAACTGGTCGTACCCGAATTGCCTGGCAAATCGACTAGGCAAGTAGGGCTCGAAGAAGCAATGGTCTTCACTTCTGTACAGTAGATGGGAAGGTCTAATGCAGACCAACCAATTAAAAGACTCAGGAGAAAGAACGGTCTTTCGTCGCCTACGTCCTGAAGTCTGATCCCCTGTTGATTGAGATGTACGGGGAGGACAGTGCAGAAGAGCTTCCAGCTGTGACTGAGGTTCAGAGCCCGCCGACAGTGTATAACTGTAGTCACATTCCAGAAGGAATTTTGGTAGTTCAACAAGAAACTAGCCCCCGAGCTACTGCCAGAGCCAGGAGATATAACCCTGGGGTTATGAAGAATTAACCATCCCATCAGATACAGGTATGGTAATTCTACCCTGGGAAAGCTATCACGTCGAGTTTCATCGGCGAGCAGCCCGTCAGTCATGGCCCTCAGGCCAGCTTGAATGCAGCACACCATGGCAGGGAGCAAGCCAAGTCTTGCCCCAAACACCAGACGCACTGCAGGCTATAGCGTGTTGCGGTGAATGCGGTCCGCATATGCGATGCCGGGTACCACCAGTCGGCGCAGCCATATGGAGAGAAAGCCAGCCAGTTGAGCTTCCCTGGACAGAGGCCTGCGGAAGTGCCTCAAATAACTATAGGCCTTAGTGCCTACGGGATACTTTCCTATCCCTTCGTCGAGGATCAAGTCCGGAGCACCAGCGTCTTCCATGAGATCGTCAACTACCTGAGCATTAAGCACGCTCAGAGGATTCAAAGGCTGATCCTTGCCTTCCAATACCTTATCCGGCTTAGCAGTCTTGGACCGGTGAAAGAAGAGGTAGGATGTCCATTTACTGACATGAGCCAAATCTGAAGGCTCGCCATAAAAGGCGGTGCAAGCAAGGTAGTGGCTCATCAGCTCCTGGTACACTTCCACTACCCGAGGGTCTGAATCCCACAACTCCCGGTTCGTGGGAACATACTCTTCATATGGAGTATCTCCCATCGGCAGTCTCGAGATCTCGGCCATCTCGTGGAGGGCCAATCCCAACTCCCCCAATGGAGTGGCGAAAGTCCCGGTGAGCGAGATATATCGCTCCATCAGTGCCAGAAATAGGTTGGAGTTGAGAGGCAACCCAACACTGGTGGCACTCACAGCTGCAAATAGACCAATGCTCTCCAGCTCGGTCTAAAAATGCTTCAGGGCCCAATCTGTAATGATTTTATGGGCCGCGGGGGAGTATACCCTAAGGTGAACCCTCGGACAGGCGGGTGGATCACCCCCACAAATCTTCGATGGGCTCGCTTAACTGTCTTCACTCGGGACACTGCCCGGGTATAGTCCCCTGAACATCGTCACATTGCCGGTAGGGCGGCTGACAAAAGACCCCTGGTCGGCTCCTTTCAGATGAAATATCTTCCCCGGCCTGCCGTGAAGATCATGAGTCAGCGTCCACGACATCCTCCTGGGATGTGTAGCATGGAAGAATGTCGAGATAGGATAATCTCTCAGCATCTTGGGCAGATACAAAACCAAGCACCCGGCAGGGAAGACCCAGAGTTCTTTCTTGGGCTTCGTTTGGGACTGCTTGTCAATTATGTCCCCGAAGAGGAAAGCCGGCTTTATGTATTGGTCCCCATCTATGTACATCAGGGGCTCTCCGTTGATCATATTCAGCAGCGTTCGCTCGCCCTGAGCCGATATCAAAATTTCCCTTCCTTCAGGATACTGGGGCTCGGAGATAGGAAATGTCACGTGCGACAGATCCTCCAGATAGTTGGAGTGCAGCATCCCGGCGGCAGAACCCATCACATCGGCTAGCGGAGACGCGTGCAAGTTAAATGCAAAATACAAGAAAGATAAGTCAGTTTCTATAATCTTGCACCATATGCAGAAAAATGAACAGTCTATGCTTTATGCCAAGACTGCAAAAAACTTGAGCTTTTACGCTGGAATCCCATTCCAAGGCATAAAATTCAAGACTGGCAGTATAGGCAAAGTTTTTGACAGTCTGTGTTTTACGCCAGACTGCCAAAATCTGAGTTATTAAGCCGGAATTTCCATCCCTATGTAACACTCAAATTATATAGTATACGCCAACTTTCGAAAGTCAAAGCTTTTACGCCAGACTGCGAAAATATGGAGTTTTTTCGCTGACACATTAGAAATATGGGCGTAAAAGATAAAATATCTCTGTGCATCATCTTCCTCGAAGAGGCTATCAGCACAAAAGATGACCTAGCACGTTCACGTACAACGTGTGTGAAGGATTTTCAACCGTTCTTTTTTGTCCCAAAAGCTCTACCTTTGAGGCCGGGTGCACTGCTAGTCGGCGGGATACTTCGTTCAGAATGAAGCTCGCCGTGCCCGACGGAAGTCGCCCCCGCTTGAGCAGAAGAACGAGAAGAAGAAGCAGCCTTCTTTCCCTTAGAGAAGACTTGTTTCGAGGCCATTATTGGAAACTTTGAAGACTCGGAGAAGAAACGAAGAAGAACTCGAACAGTCAAAAGCTTTCTTTCGCAGAAGACGGATGAAAAGTTTTTCTCTCAGAAACTTGGGGTATATATAGAGTTCGGATGGACTCCTCGAATCCCGAACCAAATCTCACATTTAATATTTGGTTATGATTGAGAACTACGTCAGCCTATTTACTCAGAGAAGGCGGACAGTCAGCGAATTCGAAAAGTTTTCGTACAAAGAAGATTCGCAATTTTTACGCTAAGGAGCTTTCTATGCTCGACAGCGACGGATCTACGGTTTTACGCTCACAGGCTACTAGTCTATGGTTTTACGCCCGGATGCTTTTATGCTCGGTAGCTTCTATGCTCGAGAGGCTACGAACCTACGACTTCACTCTCAGCAGCTACGAATCTATGATCTCACGCTCCGTGGCTTTTTATGCTCAGAGGCAACAGATCCACGACTTCACGCTCGGAAGATTTTCTTTTCAGAAGCAACAAATCTACAGTTTTTACGCTAAGGAGCTTTCTATGCTCGACAGGTACGGATCTACGATTTTACGCTCACAGGCTACTAGTCTATGGTTTTACGCCCGGATGCTTTTATGCTCGGTAGCTTTTACGCTCGAGAGGCTACGAACCTACGACTTCACGCTCAGCAGCTACGAATCTATGATCTCACGCTCGGTGGCTTTTTACGGTCAGAGGCTACAAACTTATGATTTTATGCTCTACGACTTTTCGTATATCTAAAAAATACGCAGGCCAGTACAGTACATCTGAACAATTCTCAAGGTGGTCAATGACAAGAGTTCACACAGAAGATACTCCTTCTTGACCTCAAAATATCCCAAGTACCCGAAGCATACAGAGTTCAACATTAAAAGTTACTTTTCTTCATGGGTCGATTCGAAGTTCATCCAGACTCCAGTCTGAATATTTTGTCTGCAGTTCAAGATGGCGACTCAGTTTTTGACAGCCAGTTCTCGCCCGGTTCCAAGGGATTTTCAAGAAATTATTCTTAAAGACAACGGTCTGAACAAAAATTATGTTTATCAGAAGTAACAGTTCAGAATTCTACACGGTTCCTCATTCCTAACAGCAGGACAGTTCGAACACTCGACTACTAAAGCGGCTTTCTGCGCATCCTTAGTTATTCGTAAAAAATAGGACAGGACCTAGCACTCTTTCTAACATATTCGACGTAAAGTATCAGACGTGTCGAAGCTACACATATTCAGACTTCACAGCAAAGTATGGCAAGATGATCATATGCAAAGAAGAAGACGATTTTATTAAAAATTAAAATCATGATTACATATGTAGGAAATCCAGTCTACAAGGGTTTCTCTTCATTTTCATGATTACATATGAGGGAAATCTCGTCTACAAAGGACTTCCTCATCGTCGTCTGAAGATCGCGCCCAGAATCTGTTCTGCCAGGTTCTCGCATGGGCGAAATTCTTCATCCATCTTCTCCAGCAGTCAGTCGGTGACCGCAAACCGACTGACATATGATCAACAGCGGGAGGATACCAAAACTGGGCCTAGACCTATCCTCCAATACAGAAAATAGGGAAAATTTGCTTTCCTGAGTCCAGTGCCATGACAGATTAAATTGAGGTATTTCACCCAACTCAATCTCGGACAGCAGCCAGTTTGCCTGCCCTCGTCCGAAGGTAACGGGAGAAGGTACCGCTTGCAAGCCGTGTGGTCTAATACGACCCTTCCTCTCTCCCGAAGAACCGCCATACAAAGTTGCTGATTATCCTGAGCAAAGGAAGCTATGATATCCTTCCATGATCCATCGTTGCAGAGGATATTTGCTCGAAGATGCCATCTTTTTCGGCTCTTTACATGCTGGAAGAATATGGTCTCCTTCTTCCTCAAGTCGACCCGACGAACTCCGGCCATTATCTCTATGTGGTGAAGGAAATATGGGAAGAACAGGTTAACTCCTCAGCCTCTTTATAGGCGAAAGAGATCACATCGATCCCCAATAACTCCGCCATAAAGTCAGCCTTGAAAGAACGTGTCAGACTTGACCATTTCAGGCTCCATTCAGAGCGTTTCGAGTTACGAGGAACGTTTCATGCTTCATTCAAAGCATTTCAAATTACGAGGAATTTAAAAGCTTTGAAGGGGGTCTTGTAGAAGCATGAAAAATATGTTGGATAGCTCTACGCAGCATGTTGATACAGGGCAGCGTAAACAGAGGACCTCAGAGCCATCAAACTACAACAGAGCTTTTTCGCTGAGCACAGCGTAAAAAGTAGGCTCAAGGACCATCCGCATAATGCAGTATGACCAGGCTGCTTCAGCGTAAAAAGGGTGCTACATCGCCTTTATGGCGTAAAACTCATCCGCTTTCAATGCAGCATTAAAGTGTACGAGGAACGCTTCTCATTCTTCGAAATGAACTTGTCAGATCATGCAATGAACCTGACGTCTGGACTCCTGACAAAGGGTACTGCACGACTACCCAAGCGACGGCTATAATGATGGCGCGGCACTGCAACCCAGGCTGTCATTTACTGCCATTTTCTTGGCGTAGACCGCTTCTACACATACAAAGGAATACGCCGCCTAGTTTTATACAGGCAGATATGAGCTGATTATGCTTCGCAGAAGACAAAAATCCTGCCACGTCAAAAGCTGTTCTTCGTACAGAGCTCGAGGCACGTCTCTGCATTTAATGCGCAGAGCGGTGACAGGTTCTCAAGGCACGTCTTTGCATTTAATGCGCCGAATACTGATAGATGCCCGAGGCATGTCTCTGCATTTTATGCGCAGAAGGGTGGCAGACCTTCAAAATATGCCTCTGCATTTAATACGCAGGATAATGGCGGATCTCTGCATTTAATGCAGAAGATTTGATTAAATGTCACCGAACCGTCGTCTAGTGACATTCCCTTTACGCAGACTGCTCTTACGCATACAAGGGGATACGCTGCCCAGTTTTACACAGGCAGACGTCAGCTTCTTACGCTCCGCAGAAGGCAAACAGACCGCCACGACAGCAGTTACTCTTCGTACAGAATTTGAGGCGCGTATCTGCATTTAATGTGCAGAATAATGGCAAATCTTAAAGACAAGCCTCTGCATTTAATGCGCAGGATGGGGGCAGATCTCTGCATTTAATGCAAAAGATTTGATTATATCTCCAAGAGCCGTAATTCCGGCTAAAATGTCCACATCATCTCGGCCTCTATGACCACTCGGCTTCTACGCCCACTCAGATTCTATGCCCACTCGGCCTCTATGACCACTCGGCTTCTACGCCCACTCGGCCTCTATGACCACTCGGCTTCTACACCTACTCGGCTTCTACGCCTACTCGGCTTCTATGCCTACTTGGCTTCTATGCCATGGTGACAGTTATTGGCTTCTACGCCAACCTCTTCTACACAAGGGATAACTACCTACGTGGCTTCTACGCCGTGATCTTCGCAGCATCTATACGCATTTGTCCCTTAGTTGGACATGCGTCACATGCTCACTCAGAAGGTCATCTATACGCAGGCATTGGTTATTTTAAACCGTCGTATAAAAGGGTGCTGTACTTTCCACTACTCGGTTTCTACACCGACTGAGTGGTCACTGTCACTAAAAACTCTATAAATAGAGACCTCTATCAACAGAGGTCCAGGGTGGAAAGAGGTCGGAAGAAAAAGGTCAAAAAATTGAAGATCGAACGATCGAAAATTGGTCAAGGAATCCAGTATCAGATCCAAGGTCGACAATTGGGAGGAGAGAAGACGGTCGAGAGAGAGAGAAGAATCCAGAGCTCAGGCAAAGAGAAGGGATCGACGACTTTGGCATCGGGCATCCACCCTCTTTAGCAATCCGTGAAGCTGCTTTCTGTCTTCTACGGCACTTCTTCATCATCGTGTGGTCCAAGGGCCAAAGTGATCGACTGTAGATCAGACACCTATAGCAATATTTATCCAGATTAAATAAATTGTACTAGACATCCTCGTATAGGATTAAATTGTACAATCTTGTTTGTAAACATAAAAAAAGGGCGGGGTTTTGTATAAGACCTCATTTCCACATATTATCTTTCCGTTTATTTTATCAAACAACAGATACGAAGGCATAAGGTAGAATATATTTTCAAGAACATGTGCGGGTACCGAGACCGAATATCTTTCTCGTGCACCAACGTAGATTCTCCAAGAGTGTGATGTTCCTAAGCAACTCGGATAAGAGAAATAGTCTGAAGCTTGAGCACCTTCTCCCTTCAGTCTAATATGGATATGGGTTGCTCCTCATAAGATAAGTCGGTACCAATTACTAATTAAGAGTGATCAAGGATATAACTCGGATCTGGAACATACCTTCACAACTGAGACACATGAAATACATTGTGTACCTCATGTAACGAAGGCAGAAGAGCAAGACGCTAAGCAACATCGCCTACCCGATCGAGAATATCGAACAGACCTACGTATCTCGTACTAATCTTTCCACAAAGCACTAATCTCTTGACATTACCTTGGTATCACAAGTTAAATCAAATCCTAATATGCAATTAACTACCAAAACACTAACTATATACTAACATTAACTAAACTATATAGAATACTACTAACTATCTAACATACAATACATATATATAATACATACCTACATATAGGTACTTAGTCTAACAAGTATGTACATATATATAACTATTAGATAACATGCATTTATACAACTACTATACTATGCACTTAACTACTACACTATCATGAACTACTAACTAACTTACAAGAACTAACTAGACCATTAATAACTACTAGCTAACCTTAACAAACTAACTAAACCACTAACTTTACCAATACATATATATCTACATACATAGCTACTAGTAAAAAAGTATGTGCATCTAATTTTATATATATATATATATATATATATATATATATATATATATATATAAACCTACTTAGATATCAATATGTACACTTAACTACTCAAAACTATTAATGAAACTAATAATGAAACTAACTAACTATCACTGAAACTACAAAACTTCTCCTAACTAGCTGAACCCCCTGACCTTGATGTGCCTGCAGGCCTATCCCTCCTTGGTGTGTACAGTTATTGCACACGCTGCTCCTCGATGCTACATATGCACTGTTGCGGTTGTTGCTGCTGCTGGTGTAGCTGCTGCTGCTGCTAGATCTTGTTGTTGTGCTGCTGCATGCACGCGCTGTTGTAGCTCACTGCTGCCTGTGCTTGAGCTGCTGTTGCTCGCTTAGCTGTTGTCCATGCTGCTGCTGTTGCAGTGGCTCTTGATGCAGTGCTCGCTGCCGCTGCCTAGCTGCATCTACGCGTTGCTGCAGCTCGCTGCAGTGAATGGTTACTGCAGTGCTGCTGAAGCACTGTTATTCTTGATATTTTGCTACTGTGCAGTGGTGGTTGCTTTTGCTGTTGCAGTAGCTGAATGCTAATTGCTGTAGGTAAACTGATGCAGTTGGCTCTATGCCCGACCCCCTTCTCACCTCACTCACACACTTAAACAATAAGACACACATACACATATCTATGTATTATATACATATTAAAAATATAACATATCTATCCATATATGTATCACTAACCAACACATACACACAACCATATACTATATATATATATACTATATATATATATATATATATATATATATATATATATATATATATATATATATATATAAACAGATATCACTAGAACTATACATATAGCTATATATACATCTCTATATAATATAATAGATACATACACATATACATAACCAAACAATCGAATAATATATCATATCTAATAGATATAAACAAGTAAAATGAATTTGAGGTTCAACGAACAAATACGTGGAGTGCACCGCACCCATATCACACTCATTCTATGATACGCTTGCGATACGACTCCACCACACAACCAAACGTAACCTGAAGGACACGGGCAAGTCTAAAATAATAAATATGAATAATAAAAAGAGTTAATTATACATCTACGCATCCGTGTCAAAATATGACATGCACAAACCCCCGTGTCGGAGAAAAATCTCCAAAATTAACCCGTATCGCCAAATTGTTGGGATAGGGCCTACACGTATCCAATTATGGGCATAAAATTATTCACACACAATCAAACACATGTCAATTTGGTCTAATTGGCCAATTGACAAATACAAGATGTGCCAATCTCGGAATTCTCCCAAAATTGACCCAAAATACCACAACTTTCTTCATAGGCCTCCTATGAACCCAATTCCAATTCCTATGGGTAGCCTTAGCATATGGGGTGGTTTTTTATGATTAAATTATAGATTTAGAGTTTATTTAGAGGAAAAAAACTGAATTGTAACTATTGGGAGATGAATTCTCCATGAAATTTCCAAATTGGGTGAAAAGATCCTCCAACTCGTAGATCCTTGCTCCTCCTTGTAGATCCTTTTTTTTTTTTGTAGATCCTTGCTTTACTAGCCCCCAATAGTTATTAAGGAAGGAATTTAATGTAGGAATGAAGGAATTTGGTTAAGAGAAATTCTAGATCTAGATTTGGAATAAAAAATGAATAGGGAGAAAGTTTTTACCCCCTTATATAGGCCTCCCTTGCCCTCTCCCTCAAGCTACTATATAAAGTCTAAAATATTCCTTGGGGCCTCTCATGAAGAAATTAATTAAGGAGGAAAGGTTCTAGTCTAATTGGTTTTACTAATTAATTTATCCTCCTAATGAATGGACTTACTATTGGGCTCAATTCTAACTTGAATTAAATGTTGGTCCATGGATCTAATCTATTAAGTTGGGTCCACTATACAAGTCATATTAAATAGGCTAGTCCACTAATTAAATTAAATGCTACAAGCCTCTAATTAAATATAGCACTCTAATAATTAAATAACTAATACAAGCAATAAATAAATATATATGGCCCACTAATATTAATATTATATTCCTAATATTAAATAACTAGGCCAAATTACTATATTATCCCTTGCTAGAAAAGTGAGGGTGACAGCTTTGCAGATTCAGGTTATTTTTGGATCACCATAAAGGTCATTCACAAACTGGATATGTGTTTCTTAATAGCAATGTAGCTATTTCTTGGTGTTCAACAAAACAGACAATGGTTGCTACTTCCTCAAATTACTCAAAAATATTGGCTCTCCATGAAGCAAGTAGAGAATGTATTTGAATGAGACCGTTGATTCAACACATTCGTAGCTCATTTTATCTTTTTCCTACCACAGATACTCCAACTATTATTCATGAAGATAATACAGCATGTATTATAGAAATTCAAGGTGGATTGATTAAAGGAGACAGGACCAAGCACATATCATCAAAGTTTTTCTATACTCATGAGCTTCAGAAGAACTTTGATATTGACGTCCAACAAGTTCGCTCAAGTGATAATCTTGCAGACTTGTTCACCAAATTATTGCCAAAGTTAACTTTTAGAAACTAGTTCATGGAATTGGAATGCGACGTCTTTATCAGCTGACTATTCAGGATCAATATTATCAGGGGGAGTGATTGTTTTCAGGGGGAGATACATTTTGTATGGACTATAACGCATTGTACTCGTTTTCCTTAGTCATGGATTTTTTTTTGTTGGATTTTTTCTGACAAGGTTTTAATAAGACAACATTAAGCGTGTCCAATACCTATCTAAGTCATCCTAAAGATTATACTCTTTTCTTTCGCACAGGTTTTGTCCTAATAGATTTTTCTGGCAAAGTTTTAACGTGGCAATACGCTTAGAGATGGTGGTCATACAAAGAGGGAGTGTTATAACGTGGGTTACTAAAGGGTTGGATTTCCACTTTGTTTTTAGTCCCATATTGGTTTGAGATTAGTATTACAACTTCATTGGGTTGTATAAATAAGACATTTGTCTCCCACTATGTGATTATATTAATAAGATATCATATCTCCCATTTTCTTATTCCTCCTTCTACGTTTATTCTAATACTACCTATCTTATTAAAATTTCATCCTCAAATTTTCATAAGCAGTTAGAAATTGTAGCTACTAAAATAGTTATCACTCTAGCTGTGTCACTTTAGTCATTAATTCTTCAGCTTAAAATTGCACAATCATAATGTCTTCCCTTTATCATCATTTTCACAAACCTTCATACCTCATAAAGATATTAAATCTTGGTTCTAACTATAGGCCTCTCCAATCATTGTCCAGTACCGTTAGCATCAAGTTATAGATCTTCCTAGCATCCATCAAATAATGCAATTTTCAACCTTTCTTCAATCATTTCCTTAATTTAAGGAACTCAAGGTCAATAATCCATGTGAGCCTCTTCTTGTTTCCAATTACATTGCTTTACCTTGAGCCAGAGGTTTCCCAAGTTGAATTCATTCCCAGTACACTCCTCGTCAAACTACACGTCCCACCTTGATAGAGTTCGTTATCCAATGTAGGTTGTCTACTATTCCTGTCCAAGAATGATAACATCCAGGTGTTTTCTTTTTCTTCGGTAGATTTCAGTCAATACCCATTACTCTATCTTAGATGCCACAATATGATTGGTGAAATCTTTGAGCCCCTCTTTTTTTTCTTTTTCTTTTTCTTTTTTTTGCTAAACCACATTAGTTGATTTTATCTAGCCTAGATTCAAAAGTTTTACTCTTTGTTACCCTAGCATCCAACAACCAATCTAGCAATTGATATATAGGATCTATTTAGCCTAGTCATTTAGTTATCATTAATAAGAAAGTAGTAATAATCTAAGTCTAATATTGTAAATCTTAAAGTAACTATAAATTTGAACCTCCATGGCTTTAAGGTTCATTTTCCTCAAGTCAGGCCTTCATTGCTTCTCCTTATATCATAATACTTTTTGTAGCCAGACCTTCATTGCTTCTCCTTATATCATAATACATTTTTGTGGTTCCACTTAACTCTAAAAGTTAGTTCGTTCCACCAAGGACCTCCCTCTTCATAATCTAAAATTTTAGACCTTAATAGATACATACTTACCCAATACTTAGCTTCTAGGGATCACCCATACAAAGAACCAAATTGTTAGTTCTACCTAACCTCTAAATCTTATCCATTCTATAATTGGTTATCAGAATCTACAATCTACCTTCCTTCAGGGTCCTTTCCCATGTTTACTTATCATCAATTTTAAGTCTCAAGAATATAATTTTCTAAGAACCATGTTTACTTATCATCAATTTTAGCATAAAGCTCAAAAATTTCCAATTGCTTCATTCATATATTATATATCATTGTCCCCAAACTTCCTCGTCCCAACTTTTATTGTCCTTCATGGACTTTTGACTCTATAGTCCATGAGTGTTTAGCTAGTAAACTTGCTTAGTTTCTTTCTCTTAATATTCCTCCCTTGTTGTCTTAATTATCCTTCTCCTAATTCTCGACTTAACTTACGTCATATATCAAATCGTATCGTATTTCTTATTTTTGTATTCCTCTATTTGCTTCTATCTAATATCATTATTCCTCCCTTCAAAACTTACCATCACAGTATAGTCACTCCATCTTATCATCAAGTATGGGTTCAATCGCAAGTCATTTGCCATCATAATAACTTCTATCCTTGAAAGTCTTATATCCAGTCGTGCTATCAAATAACCAAAGATAAGTGCCTCAAGTTCCATTATTTTCCAAGTCTATATCATAGTTACTCATTTCACTCTGGGCTATAACTAACCCTAACATCCAATTGTGTTCTCAATCATCTCGTAGTTCTCGAATTAGTATAATCAAAAAAAAAATCTCCCCTCTCTAGATTTTTTTTACTAAACCTAGTAGAACTTTCGATACTTTCAAATCACTTCTAACTTAGGCAAGTGGGTACAGTTTTAACTAGTTCTAGGCCTCTATTGTTAGGTTCAAATCTTACACTAAGCCTTAAATCATAAATTCTTTCTAGCTCGGTATCTCGATAAGCATCTAGTCTAACCCTCCAAATTATCGTAACCATCTTCCTACAAAATATTCTACCCAATATACCTTCTTCGTCTTGACAAGAATCTACTCCTTGAGAAAATCATCGTGCATGAACGTTCGTCTCTCCGAAATAGAAAAAGACAAGAAACAATGATAAGAAGTTCAAGTTGGGTATGATCAAATACAACACGAGTTTCAAGAAAGATAGTGAAAATCAAATACGTACAAGCTGTCCAATAAGGGTCACCATCTAGATAACATAATGAATACATCTGTGTCTCAATCCACAAGAATACAAAATATAAGAATGAACAACTGGTATCATGGTGTGCACCCCATACTACCTTTGTCCGAGTAGACTCAGAATGAACAATATGAGTCTATAAATAGTAGGCCATAATAGCAGGACATAAATAGTAGGGACAAAATAAATAACTACGAAAGACATGATATAAGTACCTACTCTCAAATACCTGCATACCAGAAGATACTCATCAGCAGCTTCAGAAGGACTCAACGACAATCAACACTGCAAAAGTAGAAGAGAACAAGATATAAAAAATAATATGCCACTAATGAAATAAAAGTACTGCAATAAAATAAGGGTGTACCAAGTTAAGTGTAAATGCAATGAGAACCACGTTCAACGCATGAGTTGTAGGCTAAATAGGATCGGCATAATTTCTTAGAGGAAACAGAGGCCTAAATATAGCGTAGTTTCGTGGAAACCAGAGGCCTACTCTTTCTCTCTCTCTCTCTCTCTCTCTCTCTCTCTCTCTCTCATAATAATAAATCGATGGTCATCATACCCGGTACTCCGGCGGAGACGGCGGGTTACAAAGGGAAGTATAAACATAGCCCCTACGTCTAGTGAGTGTTCTTCCTACCCAATATCGTTGTATCTGTCATGCAACATGACATGTCAAGCTCCAACTCCTAAGTCAACATCAAGTATCTAAATGTTACCGTCACGCATCTCGATTGTACTGGTATACGGTTAGTACAAGAGTTTGCGTCCTCACATGAAATACTCTATGTCATAAATGTATCATGATCATAAGAGAGATTGGAGCATCTCTCAAATAAGGGGTTTGGCTTCTAAATACTAAGTCATGCGTAATCGTCTTATATCGACTTGCACCCAAGTTATCCTCGGACGTACAATATCGTTCAACCAGAAATAAAATAAAATAAATGCAGTTACAATATTTAAGAATTGTAAACAATAGGGGAAAGGTATACTTGCTTGGATCCAAAAACTAGAAGGAAGAAGAGGATGTTATAGCATCCAAGTCCAAAGAACTAAGGATACCTAGAAAATTAATTTAGGAATTAATTATCGAACTAATAGCTACTATATAAAATTCTAAAACTCAATACAACTACCTAAATATATTTATAAAAAGTTTTAACAAACCCTAACTATGCAAGGTGCATAAGATTCAACTGATCGCTTGTTAGTTAATCATACTTGTAAGGTTCCAAGGTAGGGACCAGTGTCTTTACTTATAATTAATTGTTTTAACTTGAGTAGCACTAATAGACATCGATATATTTATTAAATGTCCAAAATCCAAACAGCTAGTCTATTACCACTCATATGTAATTCCTCCTTATTTGCTAGATTTACTCTCAAGTATATGTACTTGGTTATGTTCTCAACATATCCTACTAAAAGATCTTACATATATATAAGCATCTAGCATTTATAGTCATCATTGATCTTATTGTCCAAACCATTTATGCATCCATAGTCAAAGGTTTATTTACCAATTTGTATTTCCCTCCTCAAGTAAACATACCAGAACACTCCTACCATTTATCACTAGGGTCTCACACTTGGAGTACATGGCTATTCTTAAGGGAATATGTAGGTCAGCAAAAAAGTAACATTGCATACACACTACAATGACTTTGGTGTATTACTAAACCATTCCCATCATTTGTCAATCGTCTCATGACAGTTCCTTTAAATTTCTCGTCTGCAAATATTAATACCCATATCTCTATAACCAAATGCACCATTCCCTTCCTATCAATACACATACTACTGTCATATGCCATATCATTCTTGCACTCTCCATCATTATACCAAATCCTTAACCAACATACACACTCAATAGTTAATTTAAATTCAACCAAAGTACACACACAGTAGTTACTATTTTCTTCATATTTTTACACAACCAAGAATCCAACCACAGTTTACAACACACAAATAAATTACACGGGCCCTTACTAGTTGTCTCCTAGAAATGTTCTTTCTTTTCATCACAACCAATTTACCTACCAGACCTATTTTCTCATTCATATACACAATCGATCCATAGTTATACGTCTAGATTTTATTTATTAACACTTAAACAAAGAATGCTAAGAATCTAAAACAAAACAATTGTGTTAAGAAAAGGGTCACCTGAGATGAATATGGGAACAACAGGGTTCACCAACCGTATGAACGCAACGACCGTGGCATCGTTCTCGCGGGGATGGAGTTGCTGAACATACCAAGCAGTAAAGAGGTTGCTCGGGAAGCTAAGATTTGGGCTCGTCGGGTCCTCGGAGCTAAGTTTGTCAAGGCCGCGCTCTCCGATGCACATCAGTTGGTACACTAGACATGCCAATGACAAAGAGGTGTCATTTGACGGCTCTATGATCAGATGCCCACGACTGAGTTAAAAATAAAAGGGACGACATTGGAGTGATCTCCTCGAGCATGAAAATGCTGAAGGAAAGGTCGAAGGTCGGAGCCTGTCGTTGAACAACTGGCCGAGATTTGGACTGTGGTAAGGAGGAATTCAAATGATAGCGACGGCTAGGTTAAAGTGTGAAGGAAGGAAAGAAGAACAATAGATATTATATAGAGGCAAGGGGATGATGGGATTTATTTAGGAGGCTGATGCTGTATGGCAACAGCTTTGATCTGTTGCTCTCTATTTCCATTTAAATTTGATGGATACGGGTGCAAGGGTTAGCGGGTTGGGTTGGGTTTGTAAAGCCATTGTTGGCTTGGTTGCCCAAGGCTTGCAAACAAGAAAGAAAATAGGTGCACCATTTTTTATAATAGCTCACAGAATGGATGGAGAAGGGAGTGTCTACTCAGTACCATGCACACGGCTAAAACATGATGCTTTACCCATTTGTTTATTCTTTACAAAGTGTTTGGGTTATCTCCAGTTACCAATTGTTGCACCTAGGAAAAAAGGAATGGTAAGAAAGGGTTTGTAATGGATTCAGACTTGGCCTAAAAGTAATTAAGAATGGTTTAGGTTGGAACTTAATTGGGATAGGGCTAATATAATTTATACTAAGTAATATATTAACCTATAAATATGGTACTATAAATCTATTTCTAATAACAATATGAATAATAATAATTATGATATATATAAAATAAATAAAATAAAAATATTTGGAGAGAGTATACATCATTCCCAACTTAGAATAATTTCGTCCCCGAAATTAAGAAATATGACACGAATAAAAAATAAGACTTTTTTAAATATTATAGGTTTGAAATGCAGTACGTAAGTGTATACTTTGGTCTTCGAACAAATGATAAAATGCTCTCGGATAGAATCCTCGCACGCACTTTCCAGTTGACTTGTCCGGAGAATAATGAGCAAAGAGGGGACTAAAGATATGTGCTAAAATAAATAAATAAAAATATTTGGAGGGGGTTTACAAACTGTATCTATATGCCTTATTTGGATAAGTTCGTGATAGTGTTTATTAAAAAAAATTGGTCTACAGTCAGAGGGAAGCAGAATACGAGCACCATCTTTGCGCAGTTCTTTAGATTCTCAGAGAACATCAGTTATACGCGAAGTTCAGAAAATATGAATTTTGGCTCGATCGTAATTCATACTTAGGATATATCATTGCTAGAGGTGGTGTAGAAGTGGATCCCAAGAAGATAAAAGTTATTAAGACTTGGCCGAGTCCTAGAACCGCTGCAGATGTTCGTAGTTTCCTAGGGTTAGAGGGATACTATCGGTGGTTTATGGCAGTTTTTTCTCGAATTTTTGCACCTATGACGCAGTTGACATGTAAGGATGTGTGTTTTGAATAATCAAATAGTTGTCAATCTTCTTTTGAGAGACTCTAAGTAGAGGTTGATTACGGCTTCTATTATAACACTTCCTGACGGAATATGTGGGTTCATCGTTTATTGTGATATGTCGGGCAAGGGGTTGGGGTTTGTCCTTATACAGCATGGTAAGGTTATAGCTTATGCATCTTGACAGCTTCAAAACCATGAGAAGAATTATCCGACACACGACTTAAAATTAGTTGCAGTGGTATTTGTACTCAAGCTTTGGAGGCATTACCTTTACGGTGATCGAGTAGACTTGAAGTATGTGTTCACTCAGAAGGATCTCAATATGCGACAGAGAAGATGGCTAGAACTATTGGCAGGTTATGACCTTAACCTTCAGTATCACCCGGGGAAGGTCAACGTCGTTGCGGATGCCTTGAGTAGGAGAGCATGAGCCTTTTTTGGATAGTGCAAAAAGAAATTTTAAAATATCTTTGGTAGATGGGCATAGAAATAGTATTACCTGGTGATATGGCATTGATGGCTGGTTTGCGAGTTCAGTCCAAAATAATGGAAATGATCAGAGCAGCATAGTCAGCAGATGCCAAGTTTTGGCGGCTCAGAGCAGAGTGTGAGGCAGGACGAAGGACAGAGTTGAGCATTCATAGTGATGGGACTCTCCGATTTGAGAATCATCTTTGCATACCAAACAGAGATATTCGTCACAAGATTATGTTAGAGGCTCACAGTTTGCAGTATCTGTTCATCCAAAAGGAACCAAGATATACCGAGATAATCGTCAGTAATTCTGGTAGAATAGGATGAAGAGGGAGATAGCCCAGTTTGTCTCTCGATGTTTGGTTTGCCAGCAAGTCAAGACTGAGCATCAGAGGCCGGCTAAACTTCTTCATCCTTTACCTATTCTAGAATGGAAGTGAGAATATATCACTATAGAGGATAGTGCAGTATTAGTACCTCGGGTGTTCGGGTCTGTGAGCAGTGCATATATGGGTTTATCATCATGTGTAAAGGTGATGAGTGACTACAGAAATGTAATTTTAGGTCAATTGCACAATTTTGTAGGGGTATTGGAGTATGCTGCACCTTACTATGGATTATAATAGAGGCAATGTTCAGGAGCAATGCAAGGAGACTGTGCACTAAAATGCATGTACACAAGTATGGGTGATGGTGACCTCAGTTAAGGTTAGTACTAGAGTGTGTCTCTATTAGGTGTTCATAGAGTGTGTGATCTAATAGGAGTGCACAGAGGGGTAACCATAGGATGACTGATATCAAGGCTTTAATGTTGTGTTTGAAGCCTGAGGATGGGGAGGAATATGTCCAATAGTGAAGTTGTGAGTGTTCAATAAATAGGATTGTCTGCTACCTTAGAAGTGTTGGTGTATAATTGCAATAGCAGGAGCAGTTACCTGATGGGGGGGGGGGACTCAGAACATGTATTAGAATAGGAGATGCATAAAAACTGACCTATGCATATGTTTGCATAGGTGTGACACTAAAATCTGGAATGTGTGTGTATATGTGCAAAGGTGCAAATTCCTATCAGTGGATTGGCTTGTGAGCAATATAAACTCTTGTTGGAACTTCTATTATTGGAACTTCTATTGGGTTATACTTCACTCCAATCCTAAATGGATATATTTTTTAGATAATTTATTAGAGGACTTCCTACGTACTATGGGCTACAAGATGGCGAGCCAGTTGAGATAGCACCCGTAGAGCCAATTAAGATAGTACCAGCAATCGATGCGACTTAGCTAGTTCATTTATGATATTGTATTTGTCTTATTTTAGACATTATGACATGTATTATATTTAGGACTATTTAGTTGTATTAGACTATTGGACTATACTTTGATTGTATTATGACTCTTAATTTTATTCCTTCTATTCCATACCGTACCATATCTTTCTCTAGTTTTATATTGTGATTGAGTATTGATTACCATTATCATTTTATCATATTTTCTTCCATTTGAGAGTTGAGATATCTTGACAGGTATATTATATATATTATGTGAGATGTTTAGATGGTATTGTTGACCTAGACAATGTTCTATCGTTGATAATGGAACAAAGGATGGATGTGCCCACGTACTCGTGCACCTACACCGGATGCGGGTTGTGAAACATTTTTGTGGTGGCCCATACAGGTCAAGGTAGTAGTACTCAGACTTTGAGTATTACTACAAGCCTGCTATAGGATATAGGACTAGGGATATAACATGAAAGGATACTCAATCATAACTAGGAAAATTTATAATCTATTGAATTTATTACCTTTAACATTCAGAATAATTGGTTTCTTTGAAATACTATAATCCTTTCTTGAAGCTACCATATCTTCGCAATAATAATTTCTTGGTTTTGAATTTGTCTTCAGGATGCCGTTGAATACCAGATCCCAGCACTCTAGAACAGTTTCAGCGAGGTGAATTACTTCGTCACCTCTAAGGAAGATAGCAGCTACTGCTCCACCTTCTCCAGCTCAGAGGGTCGCCTCACCAGTTCAGGTAGGGACTTCAACAGCAGCTTTTGGGATTGCTCCAACTCCAATTCAAAGGACGGTAGCCATAGTTTATGAGGAGCTTCTACTATCCCCAATACCAGTCGATGCCACACATATGTTTGTGCTATTTTAGAAGATGATAGAGGCCCAGAGGGCCCGGATGAAGGCTCAGTACTACCAGACGGATGTGATGAGGTAGGGAATAGAAAATGCTTATCAGCTAGTACTTGCAATAGTAGAAAGGGATGCCCTAGTTCAGCTACAGGTGGTATCATCTTATCCCGCCCCGTAGCAGCGGAGGTCGAGTACCATTATTGATTTTAAGAGGATGGGCCCAAGGATTTCAAGGACATAGAGAAGATCTTGTATACCGATGATTGGATTGAGGACATCGAGAGGAACCTGCGATTGGCATATATTTCAGAGAGTCTACAGGTGAAGGGAGCGGGAAGCGAGATGTTTAATATTGCCCTAACATGGTTCCGTATAAACCTGATGATTGTGATGCCAGAATTGACAGGTAGATTTAAAAGTGCTTTTCAAGAAGAAGTTCTTTCCAGACATGTTTCTGAGTGCCCTAGAGAGCCAGTTCCAAGACCTCGTCCAGGGGAGCATAATAGTGGACGAGTACACCGCAGAGTTCTGTCGATTGGACAGGTTTGTCGAGGGGCATAATCCTCTAGGGAAGGCCAGGAAGTTTCAAAAGGGTTTGATTAGGGAGGTCAAATCTCTCACTAGGGGACACCGCACAGCTGTATTTGAGGAGATCCTGATGGATGCATAAAGGGATAAGGATGACTTGGAGCTCAAGTCCAAGAGGATGAGAGACACATCAGGGGGAGATAGCTGTAGTGAGGGTCCAGCCAAATAACCCTACTTTCAGCAACTGAGGACCTTCCAGCCGTAAAAAAAGTAGTTTCATGTACCATTTTGAGCACCAGTACAGCAGGCACACCAGGCTATAGACCGGCACAGCAGGCCCTGCACTACACTTACTGTAGAAAGATTGGACATACAAGGGAGGTTTGTAGGAAGAGGCTTGGAGTGTGCCTATATTATGGGGAGCCAGGCTACCAGTTAGGAGTGTCTAGTGGCTCTTGTACGAGCAGCTCAGGGTGCAGCACCGGCACAGAGATTACCAGTGAGGCCACCTGCGGGGCAGCAGAGGGGACCTTTTTTACCGACCCAGTAGTAGTTGTTCGTCTAACACTAGCATTAACAGAGAGATGAACAAGGAGGGCGAGTTTTCACCATGACAGTTAAGGATGAGGAGGAGTTAGTCGAAGATGTGATATTAGGTTCAGTTCTTCTTAATTCTATTCTAGCTTATAATTTATTTGATTTTTATGCTTTCTATAGTTTTTTATCTATATCTTTTGCTCTTAAGCATCATTTAGAGGCTGAAACTTTGGCTAAGACTTGTAAGATCACAACCAGGGGTAGCATTATCTTGGTTATTGATGTTTGCAAGGATCGTTGAGTTACACTGGGAGGTCGATAATGAGTGCGTGCTTACTCGTAATGCCACTTTCGAGTTAAAATATTATACTGGGATGGATTTGTTGAGTAGGCACCATGCTAGTATATATTTTCATAGAGGCAGAGTTTTAGTTTGACCCTCAGGAGAGCTAGAGTTTGAGATTGCCAGAGGAGTAGAGCAAGGATGTCATCTGTGGAGCCATAGTGGAAGAGGAGGATCTGCCGCATCATTTGATAACAGAGTATAAAGATTTTTTTTGAGGAGTTGTTATACTTGTCGCCAGACCGAGATATTGAGTTCTCTACAAACTAGGTGCCAGGTGCAGATTCGATATCTCAGCACATCTATAGAATTAACAATTGTAAACTAGCAGAGTTGAAAAAGCAAGTAGATGAGTTGCAGGTCAAAGGCTTCGTTAGATCTAGTTCATCACCATGTAGTACTCTGGTATTATTTGTACCAAAGAATTATTGGTCGGTACACATGTGTATCAATTACAGGACTCTAAACAACCTCACTATTAAGAACAAATACCCGCTGCTGAGGATAGATAATCTCTTTGATCAGTTGAGCAGAGTGAAGGTATTCTCGAAGATAGACTTGAGGTCGAGCTACCACCAGGTGAAAGTGAAGAAGGAAGATATTTCGAAGATAACTTTTCATACTCGGTATGGCCAGTTTGAGTTCTTGGTGATGTCATTTGGGTTGACCAATGCCTGGCAGTATTCATGAATTTGATGAACAAGTTATTCCACTAGTATCTTGATAAGTTTGTGGCATTATTTATTGATGATAATTTGGTGTATTCGAAGATCCCGGAGGAGCACGAGGAGCACCTGAGGATAGTTTTGGAGACTCTAAGGAAGGAAAAGCTTTATGGCAAGCTCTCGAATTATGAGTTCTTTCTTGACAAGGTTGAAATCCATGGTTATGTGATTACAGGTGATGGGATCTTAGTTGACCCGAAGAAGATCATGGTAGTGGAGTCGTGGGCTACTCCAAGTTTAGTGGCATAGATTAGGAGTTTCCTGGGGCTAGCATGTTATTATCGGAGGTTTGTACAATACTTCTCCAGGATTGTAGAGCGAAGGATGAGGCTGACCAGGAAGGATATGGATTTTTTTGGATAGTGGAGTGTGAGGCCACTTTTGATGAGCTGAAGAAAAGATTGACGACAACTCCAATATTGACGTTGCCATCAGAATTAGGTGGATTCACTTTTTATAATGATGCTTCAGAAAAGGATTTAGGTTATGTCTTACAACAGAACGGGAAGGTGATTACCTATGCTTCTGGGAAACTATGTCCTCTTGAGAAGAATTACCCTACCCATAATTTAGAATTGGCATATGTTATATTTGATCTAAAGCTATGGAAACACTATCTATACAGAGAGCGTGTGGAGATCTTTACATACCACTAGAGTTTAAAGTACGTATTTATATAGAAAAAGCTGAACATGAGACATCGACGGTGGTTAGAGCTGATGAAGGACTTCGACATATCATTGTAGTACCATCCAAGAAAGGACAACATAGTCGTTGATGCCTTGAGTAGGTATCCAGTGACTATGTACTTGACGATGGATATATATTTATTTGCCGATCTTGAGAGCTTGGGTATTAAGGTACTGGTACGTACATGATGTCGAGATACAGATATGAGGATTGCATATACAGTCTGAGCTGATGGACAGGATGAGAGCTTTACAATATGACGATGAGTCTCTGAGGAGCATCAGGGCACGGGTTCGGATATGATTATCCGAGAACTTGTAAACCCCCTCACCCAAAATAGGTATTTTATGTGTATTTTATATTTATTATAGATGTTGAATTTCTTTAGAGTATTCTCTTAAGTTAATTAGAAAATATTTTTTTAGTAGATTTACTTCTATAAATATTTAATTATAATCATTTTTAGGCTATTTTAGATTTTTGGAGATTTTTCTAGAATTTTTGGTAATTAAAACCTAGGAAACATAAAGTTTTAAGACTTCCATGATTTACTATGAGACCATACTTGCATATTGTTCCTACCAAATATTTATTTTAGGTTAAAATATTTAATTATATTTTTTGTAATTTATTTAGAATTTTAAGAAATTATTGAGGATTTATTTGGATATATAAAGTCTTAATATTAGATAGATGATAATTTAGTGTTAAAAGATATTAATAAGATTTTATAAATTATTTGTATTATCTTTAATTATATTTAAGATTATAAATTATTGAGATAAACTCAAACTCTATTTTAAATTAATTCAAACCCTAAGCCTACTAGGAAAACAACTTCATGCATATCCTATCCTTATTTAAACTGATCCTAATCATATCCAAATTAGCTAGCCAATCCTAGTCTTATTCAATCAAAAAATCTTCACCATTATAAATACCTATTAGACTTATGGAATAAATTCATATTTCATTTTTTTTTTATCTCCAAACTTCTCTCTTTTTCGTCCAAAAACAGTCAAAATTCGTCATAATTTCAGCCTCATTTTTTAGTAGTTATGACGACTTAAAAAGACGATATCTCCTAACTTCGGACTCCAAATGCGCTCCAATTTTTTTTTTGTTAGAATTATATCAAGGTTAGTTTTCTGAATATATAAATTATTTCAGTAATTTCAGAACCTATTTTTCCAGAATATTCCGAAAGTGTCAGCTGTCCAAAATCAGACACATTTTGGTATTTTTGAGATTTCGGGAGATCCCAAACTCAAAATTATGAACTGTTTAAAGTTTCAGAAATCTGACATGATAAACTTCTAGAAACGTATTTTTCTAGAATTTAAAATATAAGTTTATTCTACTGTAAAATTTGTGCAACGTAGACGTAAATAGAAAACCACCAAGAACTATCATCTATGCGCCCTTGTGGACATAACTCTTTACCGACTTGTAATTTTATGAAACCGTCGATTATGCTGTTCATGTAGTATTGAAATCTATATGATTCCATACACAAATCCAGGATTTGAGTGGGTTGACTTTTTGGTCAACGGATTGCCTCGATTTGCATGCCATGGATCACAAATCGTAAAGTTGACTTTATTTGGACCAAAATTAGGGTTTAACAATAAAATCATATTATAATAAGATTAAAATACTATTTTAGGTTATTTATTCAGAATTAAAAATAATTAAAATGGAGGAACCTATTTACCCACTTTTGTAACCTAACTTGTTTAATTTATGTGACGGATAGATCGGACGACGCCAAGAGTTGTGACTTCATCCTTTTTCAGAGCAGGCAAGTATACCTTGCCATTGTACTGTTATTCTTATTGCATATGTTGCATGCATCTTTATTTTCTGTCTTTAGTTCATATATTTTAACTGTTATATAAAATGCGCGTGACGGTGTCGTCGCGATATATTTATATTTATGTATATGCATTGACCTTGTTTATGAGACTACCACATTATCATGTAGCATCATTAGGTTCATTGGCCGTGACACAGTTGTTACACGAGTGTGAGTCTCATATAGATCACGGACTTGCGTGCAGGGTTTGGCCTCCTGTACGTATGGGCCGTGCGTTAGGGATAACTGCTGTTAGAAACTTTGTATGCTAGAAGACTTAGCAGTTATTAGAGGTCTATGGACATAGCCTATTGTAGTACGGTGGTTCCATCCTTGTCCTTGTTTGGTTACAGGATTGGGCTAGGGTACTAAGAATAGGCTATGAACCAAATTGTGTCATGGATGTGACATGCTTAGAGCATGGGGTGAGGAGAACAACAAGTGCCGTATTTGAGCTCCTTTACACTTTTTTCCTTCTGTAACCCGGAAGCTCCGCTGGAGATACAGGCGGTGATGATCCCTATACTACTTGGCGGCCTCTGCCGTTCAAAAGACGACATGCTTTGAGGCCCCTGATTCTCCGAGAGAGTCATGCCAATCCCATTTATGGCCAGATAGCCCACTTGTTAGAAAGTTATTCTTAAACTGCATTCACTTAGATGGTTAGGCGACCCCATTGGATATTTATTTTAGTACTTTATTGGCATGCTTTTATGTATCTTGTTATGTCCCCTTGAGGACCTGGCCCTTCCAGGTGTATCTGTTCTTGAGTATTTACAGGAGCGCAGATTTGGATGGTTACTTATGTTTCGAGGATGTCTTCTCTTCGAGCCCGTGATTGTTAGCTGATAATTTTATATGGTGTTTGTTGTGTTGTTCTTATATTTTATTTGCTCTTATCTTCGAGTTGGTAGTGGATTTGTTTCCATCCAACTATCATCCTTAGATACTTCTTATTGAGATCTAGTTTCATAGATACTGGTTATTTATTTATATTTGATTTTCTGTGGATGAGAGTTAGATTATGCCCTGTGACTTGTGATAGATTTATACCACTTGTGAATTTGATATTCATATTACAGCGTACGTATGGGTTTGGTTTCCATATATTGGAGTTGTCATATCCATGCGGCTGGCATGCTTACATGTCCTAATCCTCCGTATTTTTGGGACTGGGGCATGACATGTTTTTGTGGTGGCCCATGTAGGTCGAGAGCATATTGTCTCGGTTACGTTATTGTACCGAGCAAGCCTGCAAATAGGATTAGAGTATAGGATCTCATCCACAATTGACTATGACTCGGATTTCTTCTAATCTATTTTATTTGAATAATTGTATCCTGCTTGATTCATGTGCTTCCCTATTAGTTTCTTGAGTATAGCCTCTCCTGGAATATAAAAGTCCCTATTGTTAGATGATAAGTAGGGTAACCTCCTATTAAGAATACAACGGGAATATAGACACACCACTAAGTTTAGAATATCTAGTGAACCCTAGAATTCCCTATATATAGATTGGCTTACCATTATCCCTTGATGTATTATGAAGGACTTGAGAGTAGTATAGATACTACTAGGGTTAGTTAGAAGTTTGGCTATATTGTTTGACCCTAGTATTGAGGAACCAATAGAAAACCAAAAATTGAAAATTACGACTGAACCGAACCTTCATAGCTAGATAGTAGTGGAGAACTATAAACTTAGATCATTGTCTTATTATTAGTAGACAACACCTTAGGGAGCCTAGAGGAATATAATCAACACTTGTTCCTTGATCATACCTCGAACATAGCAACTAGCATACCACTCCCCTTTAGAAAACCATGATCCTATCTAGAGCCCATATTTTAATTTCATACCTTGTTCCTCTGCGACCTTATCATTCGCTAATTGCGCGACGACTAAATTTTGTTCTTCTATTCTTCATCTTTCAACTCGTGCCACTTGACACCTCTGATTATAGACCAAGTGATTTTATTCTAAGATAGGATATATAGTTTGCTAAGGTTATAGTTGTAATCTTGAATTTTAAATTATGTGCCTTGTAGTTAGAACCTGATAGTTGAGTTGTTCATTTAGATTGTGATGATTACCCCTAGTTGTAGACCACATAATTTGTACCCCCACCTCGATACCAGTTAGATCCCTTTCCCCTTGACGGCCAGTAACTCTTCTATCCTTACTATTGACACTTGCTCTATGAGCACTATGATTAAGACTCAAGACAACCATAACCTATGTAATGTAAGAGCATACCCTAATAAGTACCGAGACCCTTTTTTCGTAGACCTTAACAGGAGCTTCTACGGTATCCTTAAAACAATACAGTATTAGTTTATTATTATAAGTTGGATAGTATACCTCACAACTTAGTATCACATAGTCCTCTTGACCCATCGATGTAGTGTAACTGGATGACATTACCTGTATGCTAGCCAAAGATGACAGTGTTTATTCAGACGGTAGAATTTAGATGCATATGCCCTATTTGGTCGATTAGAGACTTAGACAAGGAGTTGTATGACAACTGTAGAGATTGTATAGTCTTAACTTCTTGTGAACTTGAAATATGTTGTGACTTCTTTCATTATGATCTAGTGCATTTATATTTCATATACTACCTTGACTTATGCTGTTATTTTATAGCCTAGTTTTGCAAGCTTATTCTTTTATCGAGCTTGATCATGAGATATGTATTATTGGGGACGCCTACTGATACAATTGTCTAATCAGAATCAGTGTATTACGGTCTGATTAACCATAGTGCGCTTGATTCGCCTTTCACAATAATACTTTACGTGGATTGAGATATATAGTTGACTAGTAGACACCTGTACTTGCCCTCTAGATATGTCTGAGCGGATCGTATCGGTTACATAACTGTACTAATACGAGCAAGTGAATAGGAATTACCAGAATAGTGTTTTAATCCACAACTGCCTTGACAATTCCTATTTGAATTTTTTAAACACCTTGATCCCCATACTTGTATTCTATCACCGCCCCTTGAACTCTTATTTATTGTTTTCCGTCTTTCCCTATTTCGGAAAGACGAACCTCGTGCTTGGTATAAGTTAATACACAGAGAGTACTAGATATGCCCCATAGGCCGATCACATACTTGAGGATTATTCTTTTATAATTAAGGGCATATCATATATGATATAATTGGTGTTAAAGTTTTAAGGATTGAATGACATGAGTAAATAAATTAAGAAATATTTTTTGTGTATAGCCTCATATGATAGATGGGTAAATTCTAAGTTGGGTAGAAGTCGCATTTTAATTTGAGGAATTTTTTTTTAGATTGTGATTAAGTAAGATTAGATTGAGAGATTTAAGTCATTTTAATTTTGGAATTTTTTTTGAAGAATGATTAAGATAATGAGGATTTAACGAATTTTGAAATCTTGACAATGCGGACAAAATATTTATAACTTGAGCACATGATTTAAATTTTGAATATTGAAGGTTGAATCATCGATTTAAATTTTGAGGATAAATATAGAATTTTAGACTTGAACAATTGGTGAATTAAATTCAAAATTTATAATTTAATGATTTGAATTAAAAGTTAAATTTGATTGTTGGATCACATATTTGAAATATTTATGATGAAAATTGAATTTAAAATTTTGAAGAGTACAAAATTCATAAGTTGAAAATAGGCATAATGTTTGATTATAATTATTTTCTAGAGGAGATTATGATAGTTGGAGATCGTGATATAAAATTTGATATAGAATTATTTAAATCTTGAAGATGTTATATGGATTCAATTTAAATTCGGATATTGATGATTTAGAAAAGTGAGAGATTACAATAGGTTAAATTTTGATTTGAACAGTGATTATCTTAATTTTGAAGTGATCGCGATAGATTTGAATAGATTTTATTATTTAAATTTTTAGAAAAGATTGCGATTTACGTGCCTTATGTAAGAATGTGAAGGATTTAACAAATTATGCCTTATTTTAATTTCGATGATAAAATTGTTTTAAGTTGGGTAGATTGTAAACCCCCTCACCCAAAATAGGTATTTTGTGTGTATTTTATATTTATTATAGATGTTGAATTTCTTTAGAGTATTCTCTTAAGTTAATTAGAAAATATTTTTTAGTATATTTACTTATATAAATATTTAATTATAATCATTTTTAGGCTATTTTAGATTTTTGGATATTTTTCTAGAATTTTTGGTAATTAAAACCTAGGAAACATAAATTTTTAGGACTTCCATTATTTACTATGAGACCATACTTGCATATTGTTCCTACCAAATATTTATTTTAGGTTAAAATATTTAATTATATTTTTCTGTAATTTATTTAGAATTTTAAGAAATTATTGAGGATTTATTTGGATAAATAAAGTCTTAATATTAGATAGATGCTAATTTAGTGTTAATAGATTTATAAATTATTTGTATTATCTTTAATTATATTTAAGATTATAAATTATTGAGATAACTCAAACTCTATTTTAAATTAATTCAAACCCTAAGCCTACTAGGAAAACAACTTCATGCATATCCTATCCTTATTTAAACTGATCCTAATCATATCAAATTAGCTAGCCAATCCTAGTCTTATTCAATCAAACAATCTTCACTATTATAAATACCTATTAGACTTATGGAATAAACTCATCTTCATATTTTTTTTATCCCCAAACTCCTCTTTTTTTGTCCAAAAATAGTCAAAATTCGTCATAATTTCAGCCTCATTTTCTAGTAGTTATGACGACTTAAAAAGACGATATCTCCTAGCTCCGGACTCCAAACGTGCTCCAGTTTTTTTTTGTTAGAATTATATCAAGGTTATTTTTCTAAATATATAAATTATTTCAATAATTTCAGAACCTATTTTTCCAAAATATTCTGAAAGTGCCAGTTGTCCAAAATCAGACGCGTTTAGGTATTTTTAAGATTTCGGGAGATCCCGAACTCAAAATTATGAACCGTTTGAAGTTTCGGAAAGCTGACATGATGAACTTCAAGAAAATTAATTTTATAGAATTTAAGATATAAGTTTATTCTACTTTAAAATTTGTGCAACGTAGACGTAAATAGAAAACCACCAAGAACTATCATCTGTGCGCCCTTGTGGACATAACTCTTTACCGACTTGTGATTTTATGAAACCGTTGATTATGGTGTTCATGTAGTATTAAAATATATAGGATTCCACACACAAATCCAGAATTTGAGTTGGTTGACTTTTTGGTCAACGGATTGCCTCGATTTGTGTGCCATGGATCACAAATCATAAAGTTGACTTTGTTTGGACCAAAATTAGGATTTAACAATAAAATCATATTATAATAAGATTAAAATACTATTTTAGGTTATTTATTCAGAATTAAAAATAATTAAAATGGAGGAACCTATTTACCCACTTTTGTAACCTAACTTGTTTACTTTATGTGACGGGTAGATCGGACGACGCCTTGAGTTATGACTTCATCCTTTTTCAGAGCAGGCAAGTATACCTTGCCATTGTACTATTATTCTTATTCTATATGTTGCATACATCTTTATTTTCTGTCTTTAGTTCATATATTTTAACTGTTATATAAAATGCGCGCGACGGTGTCGTCGCGATATATTTATATTTATGTATATGCATTGACCTTGTTTATGAGACTACCCCATTATCATGTAGCATCATTAGGTTCATTGGCCGTGACACAGTTGTTACATGAGTGTGAGTCTCATATAGATCACGGACTTGCGTGTAGGGTTTGGCCTCCTGTACGTATGGGTCGTGCGTTAGGGATAACTGCTGTTAGAAACTTTGTATGCTAGAAGACTTAGCAGTTATTAGAGGTCTATGGACATAGCCTATTGTAGTACGGTGGTTCCATCCTTGTCCTTGTTTGGTTACAGGATTGGGCTAGGGTACTAAGAATAGGCTATGAACCAAATTATGTCATGGATGTGACATGCTTAGAGTATGGGGTGGAAAGAACAACAAGTACCACATTTGAGCTCCTTTACACTTTTTCCTTCTGTAACCCGGAAGCTCCGCTGGAGATACGAGCGGTGATAATCCCTATACTACTTGGCGGCCTCTGTCGTTCAAAAGACGACATGCTTTGAGGCCCCTGATTCTCCGAGAGAGTCATGCCAATCCTATTTATGGCCAGATAGCCCACTTGTTAGAAAGTTATTCTCAAACTGTATTCACTTAGATGGTTAGGCGACCCCGTTAGATATTTATTTCAGTACTTTATTGGCATACTTTTATGTATCTTGTTATGTCCCCCTGAGGACCTGGCCCTTCCAGGTGTATCTGTTCTTGAGTATTTGCAGGAGCGCAGATTCGGTGGTTACTTATGTTTCGAGGATGTCTTCTCTTCGAGCCCGTGATTGTTAACTAATAATCTTATATGGTGTTTGTTGTGTTGTTCTTATATTCTATTTGCTCTTATCTTCGAGTTGGTAGTGGATTTGTTTCCATCCAACTATCATCCTTAGATACTTAGTTTCATAGATACTGGTTATTCATTTATATTTGATTTTCTGTGGATGAGAGTTAGATTATACCCTGTGACTTATGATAGGTTTATACCACTTGTAGATTTAATATTCATATTACAGCGTACGTATGGGTTTGGTTTCCATATATTAGAGTTGCCATATCCATGCGGCTGGCATGCTTACATGTCCTAGTCCTCCATATTTTTGGGACTGGGGCGTGACAGGGCTTTAATATTGCTGAGGATGGATCACTATGACATGATACCAGATTATGTTTGCCAAGTAGGATATTGCACGAGGAGGCTCATCAGGAGACGCACTGATCATAGTATAATATACATCTAGGTGCCAACAAGATGTATAGAGATCTAAGGGAGCATATATGATGGTATGATATGAAGCGGGAGATGGCATGCTTCATATCCAGATATTTGGTGTGCCAGCAGGTAAAGGCAGAGAGGCAGAGGCTAGGTGGTTTACTTTCGTATTTACCCATTCCAGAGTAAAAGTGGAAGCATGTGACTATAGATTTTGTTTTGGGGATTTTGTGTTCTCTAGAAGGTAAAGATGCGATTTGGGTCATCGTAGGCAGGTTAACCAAATCGGACCACTTCTTGGCATTTAAAGTGGATAAGTCTATGAAGAAACTAGCCGAGATGTATATACGATAGATTTTTAGATTGCATAGAGTTCTTATAGGTATTATTTCGGATAGTCACTTCATATCCCACTTCTGGAGGAGTTTGTAGGCTAGGGCACCCAGCTCAAGTTTAGCACCGCATATCACCCCCAGGCAAACGGACAGTCGGAGAGGACTATTCAGACTCTCGAGGATATACTTCATACTTATGTTTTGGATTTCTGAGGTCCTTGAGAGGATTATCTTTATCTGGTAGATTTTGATTACAATAATAATTATCAGGCCAGTATCAAGATATCACCATTCGAGGCTTTATATGGACGAAGATTTTGTATTTCTCTATCTTGGGATGATATTCATGAGAGAGCCTTGTTGGGACCAAAGAAGATAGTTGATTCAGCTGAGAAGGTGTAACTCATTAAAGATAGACTTCGGATGGTGCAGGAGAGACAACAGTATTTGGCCGATAGCCATCAGAGACCTTTGGAGTTTGAGGTATATCTTTATTTTGTATTGCTTGTGATTGTTTTATTTTAGATTGAGTGTTAAGGTTATATTTTTTTCTACGTTGGTGATCTGGTGTTCTTGCAAATTTTTCTGACATGGGGCATGATTCACTTTGGAGGAGAAAGAAAGCTTAGTCTATGGTACATCGGATCCTTCGATGTTCCTGAGAGGGTCAGTGTAGTGGCCTACAGACTAGACTTATCGCCTATATTGGAGGGAGTCTATGATGTGTTCCATGTGTCCCAGTTGAGACAGTACATGGTAGATCTTAGTCACATATTGGATCACTTGGAGATCGAGGTAGATCCGACTCAACTACCCAGAGTAGCTAGTGGTGATTCTGGATCGCAGAAAGAATGTGGTGTAGAACTAGACAAATCCCCTGGTATGCAGGGTGTGGAGGTATCACTCTCCGGGAGAGTCTACCTGAGAGAGGGATGCCAAGATGGGTGAGCGATGCCCTTATCTCATTGAGCCGTGAGGTATCGTTCTTTCTTGCTTGTTGTGATTGCTTGTTGTAGTGCTAGTTCTTTCCTTAAATTTCGAGGACGAAATTTTTTTAAGGAGAGTAGACTTGTCACTACCATATTTCTAGATGAGAGTATTTTTGTTATTTAGTATATTCTATATTTAGTAGTTAAATATTTATAAATTGTGTTATTTATTTATTAGTTAGTGGGCTAGCATAATTATTTGTACTTAACATTAGTAGACCTAATTAGAACTTGCCATGACACATAGAGCCAACATTGGGCTAGGCACATTAGACTCATTCTCATTAGTTAATTATGGAGATTAGATTAATTTTTATTAAATTAGAAGATTCCTAATATATCCCTCCCTAATTAAATATCATAACTAATTAGTGGGGGGTATCTTGGATATTACATGTTGCTTATTGGGGCCGCTCCCTTTTCCCCGAATCACTTCATCCCTCCACCAAATTTACCCTAATTTACTTTTATTCCCTTCTACTCATATCATCTAAGGAGCATTGGATCTTGGATTTTAAGAAGCACCTGGAGAAGAAGGAATTAACATGGAGCTTGTGTCCTAATTGTATCCGTTTGAGCTATTCATTAAAAATCCATCTCACAATAGGTATAATTCTAATTTTTCCTATAATTTAGACTCTAATTCATGTATTTAAATATTAGAAAACTTTTCTTGGCTTAGGTCTACCCACAGGAACAAGAACTAGGTTCATAGGATCCCTATTATAATTTTTACATAGAGATTTATGCTCATTTTGGGAGAATTTCGAGATTTATGCATCAAGTATGTATCATGAGACTAATTAGGCCAAATTAGACTTAGATTTATAGTGTGAGAATTGATACGTGTCCATAATTGGACACGAGTAGAGCATATCATGATATTTTATACTATGATACGAAGACTCATTTTGGGAGATTTGTGCATAGTAGTATAATTACTCTTCAATTCCTATTGTAACTAGTTGTATTAGTTATATATTTATTTAATTATTTATTTATTTAATAGGTGTGCAAGATAATTATGGAGAGTTAGGGGTTTTGACACTTCTTTGGGTGTGTATCATGAGTATCATAGTAATACACTATACGTGTTTGATAAAATGGCTAATATCATATGTGTTGTGTTCACCCAAGCAATATTTGTGATATATATGTATAACTTGTTACATTATCATTATTGTATATATATAAATATATATATGGGTATCCTTATGTATATATAGATATGTATATATGTCATGTGTTGTTCTTATGAGGTCTGGGAGTGTGAGGAGTGGACTATGTGTGAAGTGTGTATGTATGCTAGAGTAGGGGGTCTAATGTTGAGGCAAGTTTGGGAGAGACAGAAACAATATTGCAATAGCAGCATCAATTTACTATTGTGAACAGAGTTCAGAAGCAGCAATAGTTGTTGTGCATAACTGGTGATGAGGGTGAAACTTGGTTTGATTATGAAGAAAAGATATTGCAGCAGTAGTACCTCAGGTGCTCAGGTCTGTGAGAAGTGCACAGATAGAGTTATCACTATATGTAAAGGTGATGAGTGACTACAGCAATATAATTTTTAGGTCAATTGCACAGTTTTGTGGGGGCATTGGAGTGTGTTGCACCTTACCGCAGATTAAAATAGAGGCTATGTTCTGGAGCAATGCAAGGAGATTGTGTATAGAAATACATGTGCACAAGTGTGGGTAATGGTGTCCTTAGTTGAGGTTACTGCTAGAATGTGTCTATATTAGGTGTTCAGAGAGTGTGTGATCTAATAGGAGTGTACAGAGGGTAACCAATAGGATGACTGATATCAAGGCTTAATGTGGTGTTTGAAGCCCGGGGATGGGGGGAATATGTCCAACAGTAAAGTTGTGAGTATTCAGTAACTTGGGTTATCTGCTACCTTAGAAGTATTGGTGTATAATTATAGCAGCAGTAGCAGTTACCTGATGGGGGGAACTCAGAACATATATTAGAATAGGAGATGCAAGAAAAGTGACATGTGCACATGTGTGACACTGAAATCTGGAATGTGTGTGTATATAAAAGGTGGTATTAGTGGATTGGCTTGTGAGCAATGTAAACTCCTGTAAGAGGTGCCGGTGATGATATTAGAGCAGTTAGGCAGTATTCACAGTTAGTGTGCGATAGATGAATGAGTGTGACTAATACCCGACCTTGGTATTGTCTATTGAAGTTAAGTTTGGAATGTTCAGTAGAGATACCAGTGTATTAGTAAAAGGGTATTGGGTTAAGAGTTAACTAATACTAGGATATTACTAGTTATAGATATTAGCTAAAGTTTTATATATATATATATATATATATATATATATATATATATATATATATATATATATAGAGAGAGAGAGAGAGAGAGAGAGTATCTTAGTATTTAATATTAGCTAATATAGTTAATAACTCAAGATATTGAACTAGAAATCTATGTATGACCTAGTATCAACTAGTTAATCTTGTAATCAACCTAGAAAATAGGTATGGACCTAAAACCAAGGTTACTCCTACTTAAGACTTAGTTTGACCTATTTGACTAGTATAACCTAGAAATGACCAAAAAATTATATTAGTGCATTTTAGCTCATTTATCACTTTATTATACCCAATTGATATGTCATTCATATATAGGTGTGTGTGACACTACCTCGGACATCGAGTTATACCATTTGCTTAGGACCACAAGCGAGTACATTCTTTGATAGTTTTCTTATTTGATAGTCTCTATGTACATGTATTTAGTATTGAGATATTTAATTTCTGACACAATAATTACACGGATAGGTATACGTGGATCCTTGTCATGAGATATTATTATTATAATTACTCAGTGATCGTCGTGTCATACTTTATGTTTACTCAGTGATTATCGTAATATCTTAGTGATTATGTAGACCGTGATCATAGTACATGATATTATAGACCATGCATTGTGATATACATCTTATAACGTGTCATGATTTGGATTCGTGTACTAGTCGGAGGTTGAAAAAGTATTAGTTGATATGTGATCATACCTTATAGCCCATAATTTAGTGTAGCCCGTGATAGCTAGCAGATCATGTAACTCACGTATGGTCATGCTAGCTCCCCTTTTATATATAGCTCGTGTTAGGCCCAAGTCGATCACATTATCTTACTAATATTTTAAGGCATATTTTATTCTATTCCTTTATTCCAGTTCATTTCATTGATGTTCCTCACCATATTGTTCCCATTTTATTTCTATTATTTAGCATGATACTCCTTTTTATGATATTTACTAGTTCAGTTACTTTCATCATTTATTTTTATTGCTATTATTGTTTCATAGTTTATGTCAATTATTGGAACTACTATTGGGTTGTACTTCGCTCCAATCCTGACTGCATATATTTTTTAGATGATTCATTAGAGGACTTCCTACGCACTATGGGCCACAGGATGGCGATCCAGTTGAGATAGCACCCGTAGAGCCTAGTAAGATAGTACTAGTAGTCGTGGAGACTTAGCTAGTTCATTTATGATATTGTATTTGTCTTATTTTAGACATTATGACATGTATTATATTTGAGATCATTTAGTTATGATTATACTATTGGACTGGACTTGGAATATATTATGACTCTCTATTTTATTCATTCTATTCCATATCATGCCATATCTTCCTCTAGTTGTATATTGTGATTGAGTATTGATTATTATTATCATTTTATCATATTTTTCTCCATTTGGGAGTTAAGATATCTTAACAGGTACATTATATATATTGTGTGAGATGTTTAGATTATATTGTTGACCTAGATAGCGTTCTACAATCGATTTTACGATATAGGCTGGACGTACCCACGTACTCGTGTCCCTATACCGGGTGCGGGGCGTGACACATTTTTGTGGTGGCCCATGCAGGTCAAGGTAGTAGTATTCAGACTTTTAGTATTACTACAAGCTTGCTATAGGATATAGTACTAGGGATATAGGATGAGAGGATACTCAATCACAACTAAAAATATTTCCAATCTATTGAATTTATTACCTTTATCATTCAGAATAATTGCTTTCTTTGAAATATTATTATCCTTCCTTGATGCTATCGCATCTTGTGCAATATTGATTTTTTGGTTTTGAATCTGTCTTTAGGATGCCGCCAAAGACCATATCCCAGCGCTCTGGAACAGTTTCAGTGAGGTCAGTTACTTGTTTACCTCCGAGGAAGACAGCAGCTACTGCTCTATCTTCTCTATCACAGAGGTTCGCCTCAACTGTTCAGGTGGGAGCTTCAGCAGAAGCTTTTGTGGTTTATCTAACTCTAGTTTAGAGGATGGTGCCCGCAGTTTCTGGGAGCTTCTACCACCCACAGCACCAGTCGATGTTGTAAAGATGTTTGTACTATTTCGGAAGATGATGGAGGCCCAAAGGGCCCAGACGGAGGATCAACACTACCAGTCGAATGTGATAAGATAGGGGATAGAAAATGCTCATAATCTAGCACTTGCAGCAGTAGAGAGGGTTGTCCTAGTTCAGCTACAGGTGGTATCGTCTCATCCCATCCTGCAGCAGCCGAGGCCGGGTACCATTATTAATTTCAAGAAGATGGGGCCCAAAGATTTTAAGGGCATATAGAGGATCTTGTACACCGATGATTGGATTGAGGATATAGAAAGGAACCTACGAATGGCACAGATTTCAGAGAGTCTACAGGTAAAGGCAGCGGACAGCCAGATATTTGATATTGTCCTGAATTGGTTTCGTACAGACCTTATGATTGTGACACTAGAATTTACTTGGGGAGATTTAAAAAAGATTTTCAAGGAGAAGTTCTTTCCAGCCAAAGCTCTGAGTTCTCTAGAGAGACAGTTCCGGGACCTCTTCCAAGGGAGCCTAATAGTGGGGATGAGTACAACGTGGAGTTCTACCGATTAGACAGGTTTATGGAGGGGCATAATACTCTAACGAAGGCCAAGAAGTTCTAAAAGGGTTTGATTAGGATTGTCAAATCTCTCACTAGGGGACACCGTACAGCTACATTCAAGAAGATCTTGATGGATGCACAGAGGGCTGAGGATGACTTAGAGCTCAAGTCCAAGAGGATGAGAGACACATCAGGGGGAGATAGCAGTAGTGCATGTCCAGCCAAGCGATCCCACTTCTAGCAGCAAAGGACCTTCCAGCCATAGAGATAGCAGTTTTATGTACCATTCCGAGCACCAGTGTAGCATGCACACCTAGCCCCGAGACTGGCACAGCAGGTCCCACAGTGTACTCAATATGGAAAGATTGGGTATATACGGGAGGTTTACAGGAAGAGGCCTAGAGTGTGCCTATATTATTGGGAGCCAAGCCACCAGTTGAGGGAGTGTCTAATGGCTCCTCAACAAGAAGCTCAGGGTGCAGCACCGACAAAGAGATCACCAGAGAGGCCACATGTGAAACAATAGAGGGGACCTCCTTTATCGACCCAGCATTAGCGGTTCATCCAGCACCAGTAGCAGCAGAGAGATGCACAATGAGTGCGAGCTTTTGTCATGACAATTAAGGAGGAGGAGCCAGGCAAAGATGTGATATCTGGTTCAGTTCTTCTTGATTCTATTTCAGCTTATGCTTTATTTGATTTTGGTACTTTTCATAGTTTTGTATCTTTATCTTTTGCTTTTAAGCATCGTTTACAGACTGAAACTTTTGCTAGGACTTGCAAGATCAGGACTGGGGGTGGCATTATCCTGGTCAGTGATGTTTGCAAGGATTATTAAGTTATACTGGGAGGCCGGGAGTTGAGTGCATGCTTACTCATAATGATACTTTCGAGTTATGATATTATACTCGGGATAGATTGGTTGAGTAGGCACTATGCTAGTATATATTATCGTATAGGCATAGTTTTATTTTGATCAACAGGGGAGCCAGAGTTAGAGAGTGCCAGGGGAGTAGAGAAAGGATGTCATCTATGGAGCCATGTTGGAAGAGGAGGAGCTGACGCATCCTTTTATAATAGAGTATATAGATTTTTTTTTGGAGAAGTTGTTGGACTTGTCCTCAGACAAGCTTCGTTAGATCTAGTTTATCACCATGGAGTAATCCAGTATTGTTTGTACAGAAGAAAGATAGGTAATTATGCATGTGTATCAACTACGGAGCTCTGAACAACATCACTATTAAGAACAAATATCCACTTTCGATGATAGATAAGATACTCTCAAAGATAGACTTGAGGTTGGGCTACCACCAGGTGAAAGTGAAGAATTAAGACATTCCAAAGATAACTTTTTAGACTCGGTATGGCCAGTTTGAGTTCTTGGTGATGTCATTTGAGTTGATCAATGCCCCGACGATATTCATGAATTTGATGAACAATGTGTTCCACCAGTATCTTGATAAGTTTGTGGTAATATTTATTGATAATATTTTGGTATATTTGAATACACCAAAGGAGCACAAGGAGCACTTGAGGATAGTTTTAGAGACTCTCAAGAAGGAGAAGCTTTATGACAAGCTCTCAAAATGTAGGTTCTTCCTTGACAAGGTTGAATTCCTTGGTCATGTGATTACAGGTGATGGGATCTCAGTTGACCCAAAGAAAATCATGGCAGTGGAGTCGTGTGCTACTCCAAGTTCAGTGGAAGAGATTAGGAGTTTTCTAGGGTTAGCATGTTATTATCGGAGGTTTGTACAGGACTTCTCCAGGATTGCAGAGCCGATTACGAGACTGACCAGGAAGGATCTAGATTTTATCTGGAATGGGGAGTATCTGGCCACTTTTGATGAGCTGAAGAAGAGATTGACGATAGTTCCAGTATTAACGTTGCCATCAGGATCAAGTGGATTCACTATTTATAGTGATACTTCAGGAAAGGATTTGGGTTGTGTCTTGCAGCAGAACGGGAAGGTGATTGCCTATGCTTCTTGGAAACTATGTCCTCATGAGAAGAATTACCCTACCCATATTTTGGAGTTGGCAGTTGTCATATTTGATCTAAAGCTATAGAAATACTATTTGTACGAAGAGCATGGAAAGATCTTTATAGACCACAAGAGTTTGAAGTACGTGTTTACACAGAAAGAGGTGAACATGAGACAACGTCGATAGTTAGATATGATGAAGGACTTCGACATATTATTATAGTACCATCCAGGTAAGGCCAACGTAGTCACTGATGCCTTGAGTAGGTATCCAGTAGCTATGTACTTAATGATGGATATATATTTATTGGTCGATCTTGATAGCTTGGATATTGAGGTGCTGGTACCTAGTGTCGAGATACAATTATGGGGATTGCAAATATAGTCTGAGTTGATGGACAGGATCAGAGCTTCAGAGTATGACGATGAGTCTCTCAGGAGCATCAGGGCACAGTTTTAGATTGGATTATCCGGTAACTTCACTATTACTGAGGATGGATCACTATGGCACGATACCAGATTGTGTGTGCCAAGAGAGATATTGTGCGAGGAGGTTCTTCAGGAGATGCATCGATCACAGTACTCTATACATCCAAGTACCAATAAGATGTATAGAGATCTGAGAGAGCATGTATAGTGGTATGATATAAAGCGGGAGATGGCATGCTTTCCATCCAGATATTTGGTGTGCCGGCAGTTAAGGGCAGAGAGGCAGAGGCCAGGTGGTTTACTTCAACCTTTATCCATTCCAGAGTGGAAGTGGGATCATGTGACTATAAGTTTTGTTTTGGGGATTCTGCGTTCTCTAGGAGGTAAAGACACAATTTGGGTCATCGTAGAAAGGTTGACCAAATCGACCCACTTCTTGCCATTTAAAGTGGATACGTCTACGGAGAAGCTAGCAAAAATATATGTACAACAGATAGTCAGATTGCATGGAGTTCTTGTGGGCATCATCTCGAATAGTCACTTCACATCCTATTTCTGGAGGAGTTTGCAAGCTAGCTTGGGCACCCAGCTCAAGTTTAGTACCGCATATCACCCCTAGACAAACGAAGTCGGAGAGGACTATTTAGACTCTCGAGGATATGCTTCGTACTTATGTTTTGGATTTCAGAAGCCCTTGGGAGGATCATCTTCATCTGGTAGAGTTTGCTTATAATAACAGTTACCAGGCCAGTATCGAGATGTCATCATTCGAGGCTTTATATGGATAAAGATTTCGTACTTCTCCATCTTGGGATAATGTTAGTAAGAGAGCCTTGTTTGGACCAGAGATGATTGTGGATGCAGCTGAGAAGGTGAAGCTCATTAGAGATAGACTTCGGGTGGTACAGGACATACAGCGGTATTTGGCCGATAGCCACCGGAGACCTTTAGAGTTTGAGGTATATGTTTATTTTTTATTTCTTGTGATTGCTTTATTTTCGAGTGAGTGTTAATGTTGTATTTTGTTCTAGGTTGGCGATCTGGTGTTCTTGCAGATTTCTCCGACATGGGACACGATTCACTTTGGTGGAGGCAAAAAGCTTAGTGAATTAAGGAAATCAGTGGACCTAATTATTTGGACTTAATATTAGTGGACCTAATTAGAATACGACATGACACATTGAGCCAACATTGGGCTAGGCCCATTAGACTGGTTCCTTTTAGTTAATTAAGGAGATTATATTAATTTTTATTAGATTAGATGCTTCCTAATATAGCCCTCCCTAATTAAAAATTATAACTAATTAGTGGGGGGGTATCTTGGATATTATATATTACTTAGAAAGGGGGAAAAGGGGGCCGGCCACAAGAGGGGAGTCTTTCTCTCTCTCCTTTCATTAATTTATTTCATTAGAGATCCCCAATTGTGTTATTTCCCAAATCACTTTATCCCTCTACTAAATTTATCCCAATTTACTCTAATCCCCTTCCATTCATATTATCTAAGGAGCAATGGAGCTTGGATTCCAAGAAGCACTTGGAAAAGGAGGAATTGACAATGAGCTTATGTCCTAATTGTATCCGTTTGATCTATTCATTGAAAATCCATCTCCCAATAGGTATAATTCTAATTTTTTCTATAATTTAGACTCTAATTAATGCATTTAACCATTTGAAAATCTTTCTTGGCTTAGGACTACTCATAGGAACAAGAACTAGATTTATATGACCCCTATTATGATTTTTACATGGAGATTTATGCTCATCTTGGGAGAATTTTGAGATTGATGCATCAAATATGTGTCATGAGACAAATTAGGCCTAATTACACTTAGATTGATAGTGTGGGGCTAGATACATGCCCACAATTGGATACGAGCAGAGCGTATCATGGTATTTTGCGATACATTGTGATACGGGGACTCATTTTGGGGGATTTGTGCATAGTAGTATAATTACTCTTCAATTTCTATTGTAACTTGTTGTATTAGTTATTTATATATATATATATATTTGATAGGTGTGCATGATAATTATGAAGAGTTATGGGATTTGATATTTTGTTTAGGTGCGTATCATGAGTATCCTAATGATACACTATAGGTGTTTGATCAAATAGCTAATAGCATATGTGTTGTATTCAACCAAGCAATATTTGTGATATATATATATATATATATATATATATATATATATATATATATATATATATATATATATATATATATATATATATAAAACTTGTTACATTATTATTATTGTATATATATGAATATATATATGGGTATCCTTATGTATATATAGATATGTATATATGTCATGTATTGTGCTTGTGAGGTCAGGGAGGGTGAGGAGTGGACTGTGTGTGAAGTGTGTATGTGTGCTAGAGTAGAGGGTCTGATATTGAGGCAAGTTTGGGGGAGACTGAAACAACAGTGCATGTCATGTCCCAGTCCAAAAATACGTAGGACTAGGAATACGTAAGCATGCCAGTCGTATGTATATGGAGAATCCAGTATATGGAACCCATATCACATACGTACGATATATTATGAACAATAATTCATAAGTGGTATATAATTGTCACAAGTCACATGGCATAACTAAATCTTATCCACAAAAATCATAAAGAAATAAATTATCATATATGTCAATAAACCAAATATGAACTAGTCGAGAAGAACTAATAGTTGGATGGAGATAAATCCACTACCAAAATAGAATATAAAAGTAAATATAATAAGTACATCATCTAATGATCAGAGAGGCTCGAAGGAAAGACCTCCTCGAAAAAGAACGAAGTAGCAAGTCCTGAACCGTGCTCCTGTGAATAGTCATGATCGTCTACACCTGGAAAGGGACTAGGTCCTCAAAGGGACATAACAAGATACATAGAAGCATGCCAATAAATAATAAAAATAAACATCCAAAGGGTCGTCTAACCGCCTATGTGAATGCACTTTGAGAACAACTTTCCAACATGTGGGCTATTTGGCTAAAATAGGATTGGCATGATTCTCTCGAAGAATCAGGGGCCTAAAAATAATGACGTCTTTTGGACGTCAAAGACCGCCTGTAGATAATATTAGGGTCATCTGACCATGCATCTCCGACTGAGCGTGCGGATTACACAAAGAAAGTGCAAAGGAGCCCAAATGCCTTACTTGTTGTTCTTCCCACCCCATGCTCTATTTATGCCATCTTCATGACACGATGAGACCTCTAATAACTGTCAAGTCTTCTAACATATGTCTATTAGCAGTTATTTTCTATCGCACGTCCCATATGTAATGATGATCAGTCAATACATAAGCCTGTGATCTATATGAGACTCACAACCCGTATAAGAAATGTGTCACGGCCAAATAAAATATAAGAATATCTTATGATAATGGGGTGGTCTCATAAAACTAGGTTAACATGCATAATATACAATAAAGATAAAATACGACTCCACCGTCGTTGCACCCAAGTTATTCTTGGATGCGCAGTTTATATAAAAATTAAAATATATGAACTAAATGACAGAAATAAAATACATACACTATATGGAATATAAATTACAGTACAATGGCAAGGTATACTTGTCTAGCAAGAAAGCTGCGGAGTATAAGCGTCCAGGTGTCAAGTACAGAGGATCATAAACTATGGCCTCCGAATGAACATCTCCAGATGCTGAAATAAATATCACCAATATATCCAGAATTAGCAAGATAGTCAGAAAATAATACCCTTTCGTCCAATTTGGACACAAGGGCAAAACGGTAATTTCGGATCAAAGCGGAGTCCACGTGTGGCCCATTTTGTACCAAAATATGTGCCAGAGGTAAAGTTCTCTAAATAGGATAAATTATAGGTCAAACAAATTCTAAATGATGATACGAACTTAACGGTATATCCAATTTTGAATTCCAATGAGACGATCACAAATTCACCCTTCAAGTCAAACCGTGGAGCCCGCGAATAGGCGACTCGATCAACTATCTCAGAATCGCGTAAAACTTGGGTCAGAGGACCAGCGTGATACCACGAATCCAATAGTGCAAGTTTTGTCCATTCTGACGAGCGTACATAAAGTGGGGTGATGGTTTGCAAAAGTCACGAAACGCAAACTTTTTACGGATACGGGTTGATTTCGACGCGTACACACGTCCGAATTAAGTTTAGCGAAAGCCCACACGTCAGGATATACCATACGCGTCTTTCAGTACAATTAGTACGCAATGAGGCAGTCCCGTTTGGTGGGGCGTACTTCGTATCATAAAATTTTAGTTTTAAAAAGCCAAGTTTTGGGTCATTTTGGAGGCCGAATAATTTAACAAATAAAATAAATTAAAAACAACTAAAAGAACAGTAAATTTTTTGGTTATACTGATAAAAAATCTTTTAATTAAATTTTGAAAATATTGAACGGGTTGGTGGCAAATTGGGCATGAACTTGGGGGTTTGGGTGAAAATTTTGGACTATTTTTGGTCAATTTTTTGGCCGACTTTCGGTCAATTTTTTGACCAATCCAGGGCACGAAAACTCGTCCCACTTAGAGAAAATCCTAGAGGGTTAGGTTATGAACGTATACGGACAAATCGCTCGAGAAAAAAAATCAAAAATGAGGGACATACAATACCGCGAAGAGGGGGACGTCGGGTCGTTGTTCACACGCGTGCACTCAGTCCGCGCAGCCTGCGGCTGATGCGGCTGCTGCGGCGTCGGTCATCGACCGGTGTGCAGCGTTCACCGGCATCATAGGGGGATCGACGACGGACGAGGGAGGAGGAGAGGAGAGATTAGGGTTAGGGTTTGGGTTTTGTAATAAATGTATATATATACATATATAAAGAGAGAAAGAGAGAGAAATCGGTAGGAGGAAGCTACGGGTTGGGGGGATTGCTGCGGGTGAGCTGGGTTTTAGGTGTTTAGGTTTTTTTATATTTTATTTTATTTTGTTTTGTTTTTCTTGTCTTTTATTTTTCTTTTTCATTTCCTTTTTATTTTATTTTATTATTATTATTATTATTATTATTATTATTATTATTATTATTATTATTAACTATATATTTATTAACATATATATTTACATATATATATGAGGTTATAAAAAATATCCAAAAATAATATTTGCACATAAAATAAATTCTTGAAAATTTTACTTTATACAGCTTTAATAAAATACTACACCCAAAATATTTTATATAATATTTTATAATTAATAATTAGATATTTATCTAGTTATAATAAATCAAATAACTGTATATTCAATTAACTAAGTAAATAACTAAATAGATATCAAAAAATAGTATAATAGTAAATAATATGTAAATCTTACAAAAAAACAATTTGCCTAATTTGTTATAGAGAATTATGGGATACTAATGGTAGGAAGTTGGGATTGAAAAATAACCAAAAATAAATTATATATATATAAAATATCTAAATATTTAACATAGAATCTATGGTTGTTACACTAATATCATATTAATGCTAATGGATCAAATTTTTGTGCCACAAAAAGATCCTACTGGTAGTGTCTCCTGTGTAGGCTACTTCCTACGAAGGGCGATACAGATTTTGAGGCTATCCTATAGCATTAATGCCCAAGCCACGGTGAAGTATCCTAATAAAATCATTGGATTTTAATTGATTTAAATAAAGTAATCTAAAATAAATACAAGAAATACAAAATATACACAAGATCCCTATTTTTGGGTGAGAAAGTTTATAATCTACCCAACTTACAAGAATTTTATCCTCAAAATTAAAAATAAGGCATGATTTGCTAAATCCTTCACATTCGTATATAAGGCAAGTCAATCGCAATCTCTTCCAAAAATTAAAATAATCACTGTTTAAATCAAAATCCAACCTATCGTAATCTCTTCTCGATTTTTAAATAATCAACATCCAAATCTCATTCAAATCTATATGACATCCCACATCAAAATTTAAATTATGATTTCCAACTATCATAATCTCCTCTAGATTTTAAATGATAAACAATTCTAATCAAATCGTATTCCTATTTTTAACTTAAGAATTTCGTAATCTTCAAATTTTAAATTTAATTTCTATCCTCAATATTTTAAATAGGTGATCCAACAATCAAAATTTAACTTTTAATTTAAATCATTAAATTATAAAATTTTGAATTCAATCCATCAATATTAATGTTTATAGTTCTATTTTTTTCTCAAAATTTAAATCGTTAATTCAATCTCCAATATTTAAAATTTAAAGCATGTGCTCAAATTATAAATATTTGGTCCGCAATATCAAGATTTCAAAATTTATTAAATCTTCATCATCTTAATCATTCTTCTAAAAAAAATTCAAAATTAAAATAACTTAAATCTCTTAATCTAATCTTACTTGATCACAATATAAAAAAAAATTCACCTCAAGTTATAATGCAACTCCTACCCAACTTAGAATTTACCGATATAACACACAAGACTATACCTTTAAGAAAGAATTTCTAAATTATTTAATCGTGTTATTCAATATATCCCTAAAAAATTTAACACCAAATATATCACATGTGATATGCCCTTAATTACAAAAGATAGTAACAAAGTAATATGATTGGCCTATTGGGTATATCTAGTACTATCCGTATATCAAATTTATATCAAGCACGAACGTTTGTCTTTCTGAAATAGGGGAAGACAAAAAAAATAACAATAAATAATTCAAGGAGGAGGTGATAGAATACAAGTACGGGGTTCAAAGCGATTAAAGAATTCAAAATAGAGTTGTCAAGGCAGTTGTAGATTAAAATCTAATTTTTTGGTAAATTGCTATTCGCATGCTCATATCAGTACAGTTATGTAACCGATACGATATGCTCGGACATGTGTAGAGGGCAGGTATATTCGTCTAAAAAACTATGTCAATTATATCTCAATCTACGTAAAGTAGTCATGCAAAGAGCGAAGCAAACGCACTAAGATTACTAGACCATAATATACTGATTCTGATTTAGATAATATATTAGTATGGGCCCCCAATAATACATATGTCATGAACAAGCTCGATAAATAATAAGCTTATAAAACTAGGTTGTAATAGCAGCATGAGTCAAGATATTCCAAATAATATAAGTACGCGGGATTATGATGAGTGAAATATACAAAATAATTCAAGTTCACTAAGAAGATAAGACTCGTCCAGTGTTGTGCCTCTACAGTTACCATACTAACTTCTTGTCTAAGTCTCTAGTCGCCCAAATGGGGGTCTAAGCCTCTTAGTTCTATAGTCTAGACAAACACTTTCATCTTATGCTAGTATATAGTTAATGTTACTCTGTAAACCCACTGAATTTTCAAGAATTTTTAAATTTGGATTTTTCACAATTTTCTGGAATTTTCTAGGATTTTTCGGTAAATAAAACAAGGATTTTAATTATTAAATGATTTTTAAATGATAATAAATAGTATTAATATATTATGAAAATAATATTTTTGGGTGTAAAATGAAAAACTGGACTTAGGATAATTTTTCTAGGATTTATCGGGCCCCGGACCTATTTTTAAATCACATAAAACTATTATTTATTTATTTATTAAATATTTATTTAATTAGTTATCTATTTATTTATTTATTTATTTTATTTTATTTTTTTTCCGAGCCCGGCCTGGCCCATTGGCCCAAACCTGGCCCAGCCCCACCCGGCCCAAACCCCGCCTTAGCGGGTCGGGTCGGATCCGCCTGCCCGAACCCGACCCGACCCGGCGCCACCCGTCTCCCCCACGACTCTCTCCCTCCCCGCTTCTTCCGGCGGAGCCGCCGCTCCGCTCCGCCCGGCCACGCCACCCTCGCCACGACCCCCACGTCCACCCCCTCCCTCCGCCTCTCTCGGCCCATCTCAGCTCCTCCCCCGGCCTTTAAAACCCCCCTGCTCTCTCCTCCGGCTACCCCCGTTCTCTTCTCCGGCCAAAGCTACTCGCCACCACGCCGACGTCGACCTCCACCGCCGCAGCGCCGTGACGCCCCGCCGTGCAGACCCCCAGCTCCGCCCAGCCTCTCCCCCGTCCTCCTCCCTCCTCCTCTCCTCGACAGCAACAGCGGCAGGGTCGGCCGCCTCCGTCCCCGCGCCTCCGCCACCGTCCCCGCCACCGCCTCCACCGCCGTCCCCGCGCCGCCTCCGCCGCCTTCCCCTGCGCCGCCGCAGAGCCCCCGGCCCCCTCCGCCTCAGCGCTGCCCTGAGCCGCCGGAATCCCTAACCCTAATTCCTAATCCCGCGTGTCGGACACAGGACACGTGTCCTGTGTCGTGTCGGACACGACGAGAACCCTATTTTTGAACCCTGTTCAGGTACGTGTATCTTCTTGCTCGTAGCTCTGATTTCGATTCCGTAAATTGCGTTGCGAAGCATGTATGACCCTCTCGGTGCCCGGACAAACCGCTCGGGACATCGCGTCCTGTGGTGATCGCACACCGCGATCCAAAAACAGGAAAAAAACAACGACCCGATTCACCCCGGAACTGGGTACGCCCCGCCAAACGGGATGACTTGGTCGTGCGCGGTCTTCACAGATACGTGCGCGTCGTCGATACGGACGTGCGAGATTTCACAGAAGTCGATTCTGGGGTGCGTGCACCCCGGGATCAACGCGTATCCGCGGACATATCCCCGTATCTGACTTTTTTGTATCTCGCCCTAACTTCGTGTACACACGTCGGATTGAAACGAAACTTGTGCTATCGGACTCGTAGCGATACGCTGGTCCTGTGAGCCAAGTTTGGTTCGATTCTGAGAACGTTGATGAAATCGCGTGTCGTGGGCCCCACAGGCCCCGTTCGACGGGCGATTTTGTGATCGGCTCATCGGAATCCAATTCTGGAAGTTTTGTTGGGTTCGTATCATCGTTCCTGACCTGTTGTCACTAAGTTTGGTGAAATTGGAGACCTTTGACCCTGACACATTTTTCGGTGCAAAGCGGGCCCACCTGTGGACCCCATTTTGACCCGAAACTGCCGTTTTTGCTTTTGTCTCCAAATTGGACTCAAGGACAGGCATTTCTAGATGATTGATATTTTCTGGATCTGATGGTAATGTTTGTTTCAGCAATCGGAGTACCGCCTGCAATCTCAGCTGAAGTCAGAGCCGCAATCAGAGCCGGAACCACAGGCAAGTGTACCTCGCCAAAACTTGCAGCTCTGCTACCTATTTCCTGGACTTAGTTATATATCAGTGGGCAAGTGTACCTTGCCAAACCCTGCAGCTTGCTATATATTTTCTTGGCTTAATTTTGCACCAGTGGGCAAGTAAAGCTTGCCAATTCGTAGTAATTCTGGTTATAGTATTTTACTTGATTTCTTGTAGATTCATATGTAAACTTGTTTAACTGCTCAACCCAGGACACTTAATACTATTCATGTGACAGAATTTTCCTGAGATATACCTGGTGATTCCGTATAGGATACATATTCTTGACATTTACGGTTTACATGCTTAGATTCTATCCTGACTCATTGCATTAGTTCGATCTTGCGTGACTGTACCTGAGATTCTCTGGAACTGTGACGTGAGATTACATGGGGTGGGGAGAGTATTATCAAATCAAGGCTGAATATAATATAAATACTGTTACCTGGCGGTGTCTTAGACTCTGATACAGAGCTTTGGTACCTTACTGGCCCTCGAGAAAATACTACTATGGTTTCTTCGACACTGATCCTGTAGTAGTCTCAGCCTGAGTATGACTAAAACTCTCACTTGCATATCACTTAGCTGGTTTATTTATTTACCCTGTTGTTCATTATTTCTGCACTGCATTATTTTGGCTTGTATTTTCTGTACCTTGTTATGTCCCCTGAGGACCTGGAATGGACTATGTCCCCAGGTATAGCCGAAGAGATCTACCCCGAGGTGTACGGAACAGGAGCACTTCTCGGAACAGAACAGGAACCTGATGACGAGATAGTGGCTGAAGACTTCTCCTGAGCACCGGCTTCATTCACTCAGTATTTCTATTTCCAGTATTTTATTTCATGTCTATTTTCCTTAATGTAACAGACTGATTCTCGGATTGTTTCCCGAGATAATCTTATTTGAGATTTGTTTAGTTATTCTATTGCATTATTTCTGGCATTAATCTGTGTTTATTCTGTAGATGAGATTAGAAATACCTGAGACTTGTAACATCTTACTATTAGACTACAGCTTAAGCATGTCCTGATGGATCCATTAAATTGGGTTGTCCATCGGTGCGCGCTGCTGGCCATTGCCACGTGTTCAGTCCCTCGACATTTTGGGACTGGGGCGTGACATACTCAATTATACTTCATTAATGGGTCAAAAGGACTATGTGATACTAGGTTGTGAGATATACTACCCAACTTACAAGAATCAACTAATAGTGTAACTACCTTGTGGGGATAAAGTAGAAACTCTTGTTAGGATATACGAGGAAAAGGTCTTGGTACCTATTAGGGTATCATATGGCATTATATAGATAATAGTCATCTTTAGATAATAGTCATCTTAAGTCTTAATCATAGTGCTTATAGAACAAAAGTGTTAATATTAAGAATTGAGAATTTATTGGCGCTCAAGTGAAAGAGGATATAACCTGTATTAAGATATGTGGAACAGATTATGTGATTTAAAACTAAAGTATAATCATAAAATCATAATCTAAATGAACAACTCAAACTATCAAGTTCTAACTACTATGCACAGAATTTTAAATTTCAAGAATAACAACTATAATCCTAGCAAACTATATATCCTAACATTAAAAAAATCCACTTGGCCTACAATTAGAAGGGTTAGGTGGCACGAATTGAAAGATAAAGAAAAAAATTTAGTTGTCGCACAAATATCGAGCGTTAAGGTTTCGGAGGAACAAGATATAAAATTAAATAGATAGACTCTTGATAATATCATGGTTTTCTAAGAAAAATATGGTATGCTAATCTCTGTGTTAGAGGTATGATCAAGAAAAATGTTCTACTCATTCCTCTTGGTTTCCTAAGGTATTGTTCTGCTAATATCAAGACAATAATCTAAATTTATAGTCCTCTTATATTATCTTACTATGAAAGTTTGGTTTAGTCCTAATATTCAACCTTGGATTTCTATTGGTTCCTCAATGCTAGGGTCAAACAATATGGTCAAATTTCTAACTAACCCTAGTAGTGTCTATACTACTCTTAAGTCATTCCTAAATATCAAGGGATATTGGTCAATCAATTTATAGGTATTGGATGCTAGGGTTCATTAGGCATGCTAAACTCTTAGGAGCTGCCAATGTTCTAATTTATTTTTCTTAGTAGGTATGTTATCATAATTATCTCTTAACAACAAGGATTCCTATGTTCTAGCAGAAGGCTATACACAAGAAACTATTAGGGAAGTAAATGAATCAATCAGGATACAATTATTTAAATAAAACAGATTGGAAGGAATGTAAGTCATAGTCAAATATGGATGAGACCTAAAACTTTAATCCTAGGTATAAGTCTGCTCGGTATAGTTACGTAACCGAAACGGCTAACTCGACCTGCATGGACCACCACAAAAATATGTCACATTCTACTCCCAAAATACGTAGGACTAAGAATACGTAAGCAAGCCAGCCGTATTTATATGGAGACTCTAATATATGGAACCCATATCACGTACGTACGTTATATTATGAACAATAATTCACAAGTAGTATATAATTGTCATAAGTCACATGGCATAACTAACTCTCATCCACAAAAATCATAAAGAAATAAATGATCATATATGTCAATAAACCAAATATGAACTAGTCGAGAAGAACTAATAGTTAGATGGAGACAAATCTACTACCAAACTAGAATATAAAAGTAAATATAATAAGTACATCATCTAATGATCAAAGAGGCTCGAAGGAAAGACCTCCTCGAAAGAGAAGGAAGTAGCAAGTCCTGAACCATGCTCCTACGAATAGTCATGATCGTCTACACCTGGAAAGAGACCAGGTCCTCAGAGAGACGTAACAAGATATATATAAGTATGCCAATAAAATACTAAAAATAAACAGCCAAAGGGTCATCTAACCGCCTATATGAATGCACTTTAAGAACAAATTTCTAACACATGGGCTATATGGCTAAAATAGAATTGGCATGATTCTCTCGGAGAATTAGGGGCCTAAAAAGCATGATGTCTTTTGAATGTCAGAGGCCGCCTGTAGATAATATAGGGGTCATCTGACCATGCATCTCTGGCGGAGTATACGGGTTACACAAGAAAAGTACAAAGGAGCCCAAATACCTTAATTGTCGTTCTTCCTACCCCATGCTCTATTCATGCCATCTCTATGACATGATGAGACCTCTAATAACTGCCAAGTCTTCTAATATATCTCTATTAGCAGTTATTTTCTATCGCACATCCCATACGTACTGATGATCAGTCAATACATAAGTCCATGATCTATATGAGACTCATAACTCGTGTAAGAAATGTGTCATGGCCAAATAAAATATAAGAATGCCTCATGATAATGGGGTAGTCTCGTAAAACTAAGTTAATATGCATAATATATAATAAAGATAAAATACGATGCCACCGTCGTTGCACCCAAGTTATTCTTGGACACACAGTTTATATAGCAGTTAAAATATATAAACTAAATGACAAAAATAAAATGCATGCACCATATAGAATATAAATCATAGTACAATGGCAAGGTATACTTGTCTGGTAAGAAAGCTGCGTATTGTAGGCATCCAGGTGTCAAGTACAGAGGATCAGAAACTATGGTCTCTGAATAAACATCTCTAGATGCTAAAATAAATATCACCAACGTCTCCGAAATCAGCAAGATAGTCAAAAAATACTACCATTTCGTCCAATTTAGACATAGGGGCAAAACATAATTTTGGATCAAAGTGGGGTCCATGTGTAGCCCATTTTGCACCAAAATATGTGCCAGAGTTAAAGGTCTCTAAATAGGACAAATTATAGGTCAAACAAATTCTAAATGATGATACGAACTCAACGGTATATCCAATTTAAATTCTGATGAGCCGATCATAAATTCGTCTTCAAGTCAAACCGTGGGGCCTGCGAATAGGCTGCTCGGTCAATTATCTCAGAATTGTATGAAACTTGGTCATAGGATCAGCATGATACCATAAATTCAAGGACATAAGTTTTATCGTATTCCGACGAGCGTACACAAAGTGGGGTGGTGGTTTACAAAAGTCGCGATATGGGAACTTTTTACGGATAGGGGTTGATTCCGACGCGCACACACGTCCGAATTAACTTTCGCAAAAGCCCACACATCATAATATACTATACGTACCTTTTGGTATAATTAGTACGTGAAGAGACGGTCCCGTTTGGCGGGCGCACTCCGTATCATAAAATTTTAGTTTTAAAAAGCCAAGTTTTTGGTCGTTTTGGAGACCGAATAATTTAACAAATAAAATAAATTAATAAAAAGTAAAAGAACAGTAAATTTTTTGGTTATATTGAGAAAAAAATCTTTTAATTAGATTTTGAAAATATTGGACGGTTTTGTGGCAAATTGGGCATGAACTGGGAGTTTGGGTCAAATTTCTAGAGTATTTTTGGTCAATTTTTTGCCCGACTTTCGGTCGATTTTTGGACTAATCCAGGGCACGAAAACTCGTCCCGCTCAAAGAAAATCCTAGAGGGTTAGGTTGTGAACGTATATGGACAAACTACTCGAGAAAAGAATCAAAGATGAGGGAGATAAATTACCGTGAAAAGGGGGACGTCGGGTCGCTATTCACACGCGTGCGCTCAGTCCGCGCGGCCCGCGGCTACTGCGGCGTCGGTCGTCGGCCGGTGTGCGGTGGTAGCTTGTGTAAGGAGGGAGGGTTGACGGCGGCCGAGGGAGGAGGAAAGGAGAGATTAGGATTTGGGTTTTCTAATATATATATATATATATATATATATATATATATATATATATATATATATATATATATATATATAGAGAGAGAGAGAGAGAGAGAGAGAGAGAGAGAGAGAGATCGGGAGAGAAAGTTGCGTGTTGGGGGGATTGCTGGGGGTGAGTTGGATTTTAGGTGTTTAGGTTTTAGGTTTTTTTATATTTTCTTTTCTATTGTTTTTCTTTTATTTTATTTTTATTTTTCTTTTCCTTTTTATTTTATTTTATTATCATTATTATTATTATTACTATTATTATTATTATTACTACTACTATTACTATTATTATTATTATTATTATTATTATTAACTATATATTTATTAATATATATATTTACATATATAGACGAGGTTATAAAAAAAAATCCAAAAATAATATTTACGCATAAAATAAATTCTAGAAAAATTTTACTTTGTAAAGCTTTAATAAAATAATACACCTAAAATATTTTATAATTAATAATTAGATATTTATCTAGTTATAATTAATTAAATAAATGTATTATTCAATTAACTAAGTAAATAACAAATAGATTTTCAACAAAATAGGATAATAGTAAATAATATGCGAATCTTACAAAAAGAAAAATTGCCTAATTTGGCATGGAGAATTATAGGATGCTAATGGTAGGAAGTTGGGATTGAAAAATAACCATAAATAAATTATATATGTATAATATCTAAATATTTAACACATAATCTATGGTTGTTATACTAATATCATACTAATGCTAATGGATCAAATTTTTGTGCCACGAAAAGATCATACAGATAGTATTTTCTGTGTAGTCTACTTCCTATGAAGGATGATACAGATTTTGGGGCTATCCTATATCATTAATGTCCAAACCATGGTGAAGTATCCTAATTAAATTATTGAATTTTAATTGATTTAAAGAAAATAATCTAAAACAAATACAATAAATGCAAAATATACAAAAGATACCTATTTTTTGGTGAGGGAGTTTATAGTGCAATAGCAGCAACAGTTTACTGTTGTGAACTGAGTTCAAAAGCAGCAATAGTTATTGTGTATAACAGGTGATAGGGGAAAAACTTGGTCTGATTATGAGGGAAGGATAGTGCAGCAGTCGTACCTCGGGTGCTCGGGTCTGTGAGCAATGCACAGATGGGGTTATCATCATGTGTAAAGGTGATGAGTGACTATAGAAATATAATTTTTAGGTCAATTGCACAGTTTTATAGGAGCATTAGACTGTGCTGCACCTTATCGTGGATTACAATGGAGGCTATGTTCAGGAGTAATGCAATGAGACTGTGCACATAAATTCATGTGCACAAGTAAAGGTGATGCTATCCTCAGTTGAGGTTAGTGCTAGAGTGTGTCTGTATTAGGTGTTCAGAGAGTGTGTGACCTAATACACTACTAGAATCAGCGGGATTAGCGACATTTTTAGCGACTCCATTTAAAAACGACGCTAATTTAGTGACTCCATGTAAAAACGTCGCTAGACGTCGCTAATTGGCGACATTTAGCGATATTTAGCGACTTTTATTCAGTTTTTAAAAGATTAGTCGCTATAAGTTCAATTTAGGTCGCTAAACGTCGCTAATATGTTTTATTTAGCGACGTTTTTAGCGACGTATATATTTTGGACATTTAGCGACGTCATTAGCGACGTCTTAAACGTCGCTAAGTTAGCGACATCATTATTGGCATCGCTAAAAACGTCGCTAAATTTTAAATTAGCGACGTAAAGTAGCGACGTCATTATTGGCGTCGCTAAATCGTCGCTAAATTCTAAATTAGCGACGTCATTATTGGCGTCGCTAAAACGTCGCTAAATTTTTTACTTAGGGCTGATTCCCCCCATTTCCTTCGATCTCTCCCTCTCCCTCTCCCAAAATTCAAATCCTCTCTCGATCTCTCCCGCTCCGGCTCCTCCTTCCTCCCTCCGGTGATCCCCCTCGGCCGCGTCCTCCCCCTCCGGCTCCCCTCCTCCCTCCGGCGCCCCCTCCTCCCTCCCGGCGACCCCCCTCTAGCCGCGTACTCCCCCCTCCGGCCGTGTCCTCCCCCCTCCTCCTCCTCCTCCTCCTCCTCCTCCTCCTCTAGGTAAACCCTAACCCTCTCTCTCTCTCTCTCTCATAGGACACACATGTGACACTGACACAGACACGACACAAACACACACTGACACAGACACAGACACTGATGAGGACCTAGGGTTAGGGTTAGGGTTAGGTTTTTTGACCTGGGGTTAGGGTTAGGGTTAGGGTTAGGATTTTTGATCAGGATTAAGGCTCCATTCTTCTTTCATGGGTCTGATTTGAGTTTTAGTTCATTTGAGGAGCCAGGTGTCCATTTTGTAGAGCGTGTCTTTTTCATACTATTGCTGTTATTTTTTGATTATTTTGATAAACAAGCATCATAGCTTTTCACTCAATTGCGTTTGAGAATGCAAGTACAAAGTGTTTAATGAAACTTATTCTTTTAAGCTAATTAAAGACTCAGTAGAAGTATTTATTTATCTGTAGTGTTCGTAGTTGTATTATTTCCTCAAAAAAAAAAAATTTAACACATGGTGTCGGTTCATGCGTTGGTTTTTCGATGCGGTTTACATAGAAGCGTTCAATTTAAATTTTCCTAAAGAACTAATCATGTTTCTAGGATCGAAACTGGGAGTGAGAATATAAGAGACATTTAGTGCTCAAATAGTTATTGATGTTAATGAAATTAGTCATCTTATATTTTGCCAACCAATTTTTAGAAACAGCATCAGTACCTTTTGTGCAATACATATATAGAACTGATAAGTGAATGAAAATATTGTGCTTTTACCATGTTACTTTAGACTGTATTTTGAACTCAGACCCATCACTCTCTCTCTCACCCTAGCTTGCATGACACCTATCAGTAATTACAGATATGGACACAACACATGAAGAAAAAAATAGCATGTTATTAAAAAACTACAATTTATGTATCTAATGACCTTCCAAACAATTCTTCAGCTACAATTTATGTCTCTTGCTCAACTCAAAATTTAATCTATGTTTGAAAATTCTTGAGCTACAATTTATGAATCTAATGACCTTCCAAACAAGATTAAGTGTGTTTTGACAGTTTTTAATTATCGTGCATCTATAAACTATCTCAGAAGAATGCCTTACTTCAAAACATGCACTGGACAATTGAATGACCATTATTTGTCTGGAAAGTTGTGTCATTCTTTCCTATTTTTTCTTTGCAAAACTAAGTTATTGTTGGAACTGGAATGATTTGATCTCCTGTGGACATACTTGATGTGGATGATCAGTCCAGAGATAGGCGGGTTGGGGACTGGGTACTTATGAATTTAGAGTTCAACAACATATTAGGTTAAGGCACCTCCCATCTCGTCCAATCTAATCTTGATTGCAGCAAACAAGAGTCAAATAAGAACGATAGAAGGGAATCTCTATCATTCAAAAACCATATCTTTGGGGATTGGAAAATTCTTTAGCACCCATAAAAAAGTAAATAAAAAAACCTCAAGAAGATGCCAGGTCTCATATCAAGTGTACCAAACTACATTTGGCATATTTTTTCAAAGTCATATAGAATTTTATGATCAAACTCGGTGTGAATGTCTTATTTAATGGGTGATTTATGAAAGTAAAAGCTCGTCGAGATCAATGACATCCCAAAGGCCAGAGTCTCCTATGAACCCCATATCTCTTGTTCTATGGCAAAGAGGCTTTGCACCTAGTGAGTGATAAAAACTGTGATCTCTCCTACTAATTTGTGATCAATATTAGTGTAGTTTATAAACAAGTTTTATACAGATAGTTATAAGAAGCAACTTGTGACTGATAAACCAAATCATATGTATGAGATTTGTGTTTGAATAGTTTTATGATTAGTATCATTATTATACTCTCATGTTTTATGATTCGTATCATTATTATACTGCAACAAACAATTTATAGGCAGGGCTGCTGAGGGTATGTCTTAATTAATATCTGTTATCAATTATATTCTTTGTTTTTATCTATCTTACCAGATGGCACCCAAGAGAGAGATACCTCCTACTGTTAAGGAGGAGGTGATGCCTCATACTGTTAAGGAGGAAGAGATACCATCTGCTGTATCTCAGACGTGGAGTTTCAGTCACCCAGCACCTATAGCGGCTGTATCTCAGACGGGAAGTTCCAGTCACCCAGCACCCATAGCAGAGATTGATCACATAGATGCTGTTTATGCACAGTATCTGAGGGACTGGTATGTGTCCTAGTGTATTGGATATCCTCGAGATTGATACTGTGATGTTTCATATACTTTTATTGTAGTTATTGTGTGATACAAACAACTTATATATTATGCCCATTGTGTGACTGTGATACTTATATATTATGCATTTTTTGTGACTGTGATACTTCTATTTTGTGTGTATTGTGTGACTGTGATATTTTATATATTTTTTGTGTTATTTCGTACCCAAAAAATTTAATGGAGGGTTACTCCAGGTCTGTCTATAATTTTTGTGTGTATTGTATGACTGTGATACTTTTTATTCATATTAAATGATGTTAATTTACCGGTGTTGAGTGTTCCACCGAAGGGGTCGGCGAACCCAGAGAATTCAACGGAGGGTTGCTATGGGTCTATTTTTAATTAAAAATTCATAAATTGCAGGAATAATAGTTTGGAAACAATTTAGTATTTTTTTTATTTTTCTGTAAAATTAGCGACGTATTTAGCGACGTTTAGCGACGTTTATAAACGTCGCTAACTACGTCGCTAATTAGCGACGTTAATAAACGTCGCTAAATACGTCGCTAAATACGTCGTTATACGTCGCAAATTGCTGACATGGCAGTACTGCCAGGTCATTAAAGACGTCGCTGCCACATCGCTATATAAGTCGCTAATTAGCGACGTTTAGCGATGTTTGTTTACGTCGCTAATTAGTGACGCTGCGTCGCTAAACGTCGCTAATTTAGTGACACATTTAAGTCGCTAAAAAACGTCGGTATAGCGACGTTTAGCGACGTTTTTCCTTTCAGCGACATGCCGATTTCCGACTTCTGTAAAATGTCGCTAATTACGTCGCTAAACATGATTAGCGACATTTTTTTGTCATTTAGCGACGTTTTTTGACGTCGCTAATTTGACTTTTTCTGGTAGTGATAGGAGTTCACAGAGGGTAACCATATGATAAATGATATCAAGGCTTGATTATGGTGTTTGAAGCCCGGGGATGGAGGAATATGTCCAACAGTGAAGTTATGAGTGTTCAGTAACTTGGGTTGTCTGGTACCTTAGAAGTGTTGATATATAATTGCAGCAGTAGTAGCAGTTACCTGATGGGGGAAACTCAAAACATATATTAGAATAGGAGATACAAGAAAGTGACATGTGCACATGTGTGACACTAAAATCTGGAATATGTGTGTATGTGCACATGTAAACTCCTGTGAGAGGGTGTCTGTAATGATATTAGAGCAGTTAGGCAGTATTCACAGTTAGTGTGTGATAGATGAGTGAGTGTGGCCAATACCCGACCTTGGTATTGTCTATTGAAGTTAAGTTTGGAATGTTCAGTAGTGATACTATCACGTCTAGTCCCAAAATACCAAAGAACTAGCCACGTGGCAATGACCACCATCACAACTCCAATAGGCAAATCCAATTTAATAGACCCATTAGAGTATACTTAAGCTGTAATAAGTATAAATACAAGTCTATATCATCTATCTCAGTAATATAATTCTAATCTCATTCATAGACAACAATCATAATATAATATGATAGACCAGTCAAGATAATAGATAACAGAAAATAGTCCATCATCAAGTTCAAATAAGTGATGACTTGGGGAACAACCTGTCACAATGACGAAAAGAAAAATAACACCAAATACACATGTCAAGCAGTCTAAGTCTAAATATAAAAATAACACTAAGCATAAGTAACTAAATAGATAACTGAGTACTTAGGAGAATTCCTCTAGCAAAACAGCATCCTCTAGTACAAGTACTGCTCCAACAATAGCTTATGTCCCATAAACCTCATGGTAACTCTCCTCTGCTACACCAGGAGACATAATTCGAATCCAGGTCCTCATGGGACATAGCAAGGTACAAGAATAACTTAAGACAAAGTACAATAAATAAATAGCAAATGTGCTCAGGGTATCTAATATAAACCATCTAAGTGAATACAGTGAGAACGTACTCATCCATTAAAACAACGGTCCTATAGGTCTGCATAGACACTACAGTAGCTAGTGGTAGTAGTAGGTACATACAAGCCCCGTCAAGGTACTTGCAGCATTCTACGGCTTGAAGTGCAAGCATCAGTAGCAAGTAGTTATGGTAGCCCAATGGTACGGTAAGTTATCCCCAACCCCATGTATCTCATGTCTCATGTCTACGACACGCAAGACAATCACTATCAATATCTCAAGCTAAGGTGTATATTACATCATGTCATTCTAGCACAAGCTTCAAGTCATGTCCTAACACAGAAGCCGGAATCCTCGAATTTCTCAAGTCAGGCTTTTATACATGAGAGTGTTGTTCAGTGTCCTAAGGTAAATCGTGCAAGAGTTGCATGTATAAGGTATACGTCGATAATGCAATCTCATGATACTCGATTTTTGCGTATGAAATTTGGCACCCGAATATGATTCGGACGCTAAGTAACGATATGGTCCTAGGGTCACAGATAAGTACATGTAATAAAATATAAAATAAAATCTAAAACTAAAATTTTAGCACAATTTACTGCGACCAAGGCAAGGTACACTTGCATGCTGCCTGCTGCTGCACTATAGCGGATCTAAAGTCCACGTCCGATGGTCAACATTACTTAACCCACGTGCCATGCAAACATTACTTAAATTTATTCTAGTTCTACCATTATCTACTTTATGTAAAATATAGAGTCAATAAACGCACACCAACAAAGTTGCAATATTCGTGCCAATAATTCTAATAGTCGCTTGGCTTTAATTAACATGCCAACATCCACATACCATACTTTTGTTTATATGTCTTGAGGGTCTCATACATTGATATACTACGTGTACGTATAGGCCTTTACATGTGGTTATCCAACATATTCCTTCACATAAGTAGGTAGTATTCAATGTCGTAAAATGTTATACAATGCTAACATGTTAATTAAGCATGCATGGAACAATTTTATTTCACTAATTAACATCTTAAAAAACAAAAATAATTAAGTTTAATATTCTGAAATTTATTTTAATATATATATTCATACACACTTTTATATTCAAGTTTATATATTTGTACGCAATATAACTATACATAGTCACCACTACCATGCATGTACTCTACCCTTCATTTGTTCATCAACTAAGCCACTAAATAAACATATTAATACATTTTTTTTTATTAACATTCTAAAATTTATTTAGCTATAGTGAAACAACAATTTTTATACTACAATATCAACACTAGTTCACCAATATTAACCATGCAACCTACTCTTCCATTATCTATACTTTAAACCACAAAATACATATTTTAATATATACATAATTTGTAATTCATTCATATAATTCTGATTATTATTATTAATAATTCTAAAATCTATTCAACTAGAGTGCAACATCACATTATCTATATTACATCTTCAATACAAATATATGCAAATATTATAGTTATTAACTAGGTTTGTGCATGATTAAACCACAAGGGGAGGGTGATTCATAGAGTGTACAAGGATGGTTTTATGGCTCATCTTTAATCTAAATAACATGAAAGATGGAGAGGATGGAAAAAGTTACCAAGAACTTGGTGTTGGTGATGGTTGGTTGAACTCCGACGATATTTTCGATCTCCGGGTGGTTGCACCACCTCTGTAGTTGGCCTAGTTTCAAGGGGGGTGATCACAAGATGAAGGAGGGCTTCTCAAGTCTGGACAAAAGGGAGGAAGCTGCTACTCGTGGGTTGGGTCCAGTAGGGTTGCTCCAGGGTCGAAGGTGGAGGTGCTCTCGGGTTTAAGGAGGGGCCTGCCAGATCTCCAAGGAGGTGGAGAAAGAGGAGGACCGTGAGGGAGAGGAAGAAGAGGAGGAGGAAGAAGAGTTTTGGTTGGGAGAATGTAGGGTGGCCGAATATGGGTTGGGGGTTATACTCCCTAGGAGTTAATAGATATAAGTAGTAATAATATAAGGAAGACGAATGATTGGGGCTTTCATGTTAAAACCAAAGGTAAATATACTTGAATAAAGTGTGTTGGATGCGGGTTGGTCCCCCCTCCTCCATATATGTATACACATGGTTCATTTTAAGTTAACATAGTCCAAATATGCATGCTAAAATAGGTAAAAATATGAATTAAAATTTAAATGAGGTAAAAATATGATTTAGTTTGGGAAAATGGTGTTTGGTGTGTAGGAAGGTAGGGGATGGATGTATGGTGTTATGTATGAGTTAGACAAGTGGGTTTGAGGGTGTGAATTGGGAATTCGGGCTCGGTTAGCTACAATTAATCAAAAAGGGTTATTTTTGACTAATTAAAATGTACGGTATTTTTATATTATTTTTGGAGCCTACGGGGACTCAAATAAATATGAAACAAATGTCATGTGCATAGTTGGCCATGTTAGGCTAGGTGACATAAAAGTCAGTTTTGAAATTTGGGTTCATGTTGTTCGTCTATCACATCCTAGTCGCAGAATATGTAGGGCGAGGAATACGTAACATGCCAGCCGTATGTATACAATAACTCCAATGTGTTAGAAGGTTGTATCACATACGTACGTTGTATATGCATATCAAATCCAAAAGTAGTAATATACTGTACACACAGGTCACACGCAATCTATATCTCATTAACAGCATAAATAAAGAAATATAAAATAAATAACCGAATCTCAAATATAAAGTATCAAAGAATGATAGTTGGGTGGAAACAAATCCACTGCCAGTCGACTATACCAAAAAAAATACTAAATGAGAGAAGATATCAAAACTCCAATATAAAATAAATGTCAATAAAAGAATACCAACTAAAATATCCATCAGCTGCGAAGAATCAGGTATACTCCGAAGGTAAGACCTCCTCAATCTAGTACGAAGCATCAGGACCGGGTCCGTACTCCTGCGGATAGTCCTGCCCATCTATACCTAAAAGTGGACCAGGTCCTCAGAGTGACGTAACAAGATACAGAAATAATATGCCAATAAAGTACTGAAAATAAATATTTAAGGGTCGACTAACCGTCTATGTGAATACACTTTGAGAATAACTTTCTAACACGTAGGCTATCTGACTAAAATGGGATTGGCATAATTCTTTCAGAGAATCAGGGGCCTAAAAATTATGACGTCTTTTGAACGTCAGAGGCCTCCTGTAGATATATAATATAAGGGTCATCTGACCATGCATCTCCGGTGGAGCATACGGATTACATAAGAAAAAGTACAAAAGAGCCCAAATGCCTTACTTGTTGTTTTTCCTATCCCATACGCTATTCATGCCATATCCATGACAAGATGACATCTCTAATGACTGTCAAGGCTTCTAATTATACAAATTTTATCAGCAGTTATCCCTATCCATTGTACGTCCTATACGCAATAGGTGGCCAGTCCGTTACACAAGTATGTGTCCTACATGAGACTCACACTCGTGTAACAACTATGTCACGTCCAATAAAATATAAGAATGCCTCATGATAATGGGGTGGTCTCGTAAAACTAGGTCACCATGCATAATATATAATAAAGATAAAATACGACGCCAACGTCGTTGCACCCAAGTTATTCTTGGACACTTATTTTATATATCAGTTAAAATATATGAACTAAAAAACAAAAATAAAATATATGCACCATATGGAATATAAATCACAGTACAATGGCAAGGTATACTTGTTTGGCAGAAAAGCTGCATAATGTAAACGTCCAGGTGTCAAGTATAGAGTATTAGAATCTACTGCCTCCGACTGATCGTCTCCGAATGCTGAAATAAACATCACAAACATTCCCAAAATCTGCGAGATAGCTAAAGAATACTACCCTTTCGTCCAATTTGGATACAGGGGCAAAATGGTAATTTTGAGTCAAAATAGGGTCCATAGGTGGCCCACTTTGCACTAACATACGTGCCAGGAGGTAAAAGTCTCTAAATTGAACAAATTATAGATCAAACAAATCTTAAACGATAATATAAACTCAACGGTATATCCAATTTTGGATTCTGGTGAGCCAATCATAATTTTGTTCGTCAAGTCAACTGTGGGACCCGCGAATATGCGACTCAGTCAACTATCTCGGAATCGTGTGAAACCTATATCGCAGGACTAGCGTGATACCAAGAATCCAATAGCGTAAGTTTGGTCACGTTTTGACGAGCATATACAAAGTAGGGTGGTTGTTTATAAAAATTATGATACGGGAACTTTTTATGGATACGGGTTAATTTTGACACGTATATACGTCCAAATCAACTTTCGTAAAAGTCCACACACGTCAGGATATACCATATGCACCTTTTGGTGCAATTGGTACATGATGAGACGGTCACGTTTGGCGGGGCGCACTCCGTATCACAAAATTTTAGTTTTGAAATACCAAGTTTTTTGTCATTTTGGAGGCCGAATAATTTAACAAATAAAACAAACTAATAAAAAATAAAAGAACAGAAAAATTCTTGGTTATATTGAGAAGAAAATATTTAATTAAATTTTGAAAATATTAAACAGGTTGGTGGCAAATTGGGCATGAACATGGGAGTTTGGGTCAAATTTTTGGACTATTCTTGGACAGTTTTTCGGCTGACTTTCGGTTAATTTTTTGACCAATCTGGGACACAAAAATTTGTCCCACTTGCAAAAAATTCTAGAGGGTTAGGTTGTGAATCTATAAGAAGAAACCACTCAAGAAAAGGATGAGATATGAGAGAGATATTGGACCTTGTTGAGGGTGTCATGGAATGCTCGTTGTTGTCGCTGATGATGTTACCGCGGTTGTCAGCGGTGGTGGAGGCTGCGTCGGTGGTCGAAGACGCTCGGGGATGACCGCCGAGAACTGGGGTAGGGTTTGTAGAACTTAGGTTTTGGGTTAGGGTTTGATGATTTATGTGAATATTTATAGAGATAGGGAGGGTGCGATGAAATGGTCGGGTCTGGTAGCTTAGGTGTTTAGGAAGTTTAGTATTATGTTAGGATTAGTTTAGTTAAGGGTTTGTATTAGGATTAGGGTTATGGTTATTCTTTTTACTTTTTTCCTTTCTTATTAATAACTATATATTTATTTACATATATATTTACATATATATATGAGGTTATAAAAATCCAAAAATAATATTTGTACACAAAATAAATTCTAGAAAATCTATCACCCTTTAACAAAAGACTTTAAATTAGAAAAAAAGTTTTTAAGAAATAATTCTAAATGAGTATTTATATAAGTAATTAAATAAAGAAATTTTATTTTCTAATTAACTAAGATAATAATCTAAAGAAATTTAATAATTAAATAAATAAATATAATATTTAAATTTAAATTTAAATTTAAATTTAAATTAGGGGAATTTACATCGTCTAAATTAACCGCAACGAAAAAGTGTCCAAGTGTCATATTTTGAGTCAAAAAGCGTCGCGGTTATTGTGCAACCAAAATGAAGCGTAGGATTTCATAATTATGAGAGACATCCATGTCATGAGCCTAATTTGGTTCGGCTAATCCTATTATGCAAAGTTGGTTTGACGAAAAAACTAGTGTTGTATTCCTGACATTAAGACTACACTAAAGGACTTCTAAATTCTAGAAATTATTATAATGATTTATTATTTATTTAAATAAATAATGCTTTAAAAATAAAATTACTAAAATATCCTTATCAAAGTTTTATGGGGTTTACAGTCTACCCTCCTTAAAAGAATTGCGTCCTCGCAATTAAAAATTAAACTACTCTAGGAATTTATAAAGACATGGTAATTTAATGGTAGTTCTTAGGTTATACTTGCATCCTCGAATAAATGAGGATAATGCTGTCATTTGACCTCCTCTCACTCCCAAGTGGATTCACCTGGAGAGTGATGCTTCCAAGCTACCCGAACCAGTTAATCGTCTGATCCCGCAGCTTTTTCTCACTAGCATTCAGTATCCCAACTGGTTGCTCCTCATATGTCAAGCTCGGACCTACTGTGATCTCGGAATAATCAACTACATGACTTGGGTCAATCACGTACCTTCTCAGCTGTGAGACATAAAATACATCATGCACTCCCTCTAGAGATGGGGGTAATGCAAGAAGATATGCCATCTCACCAACACGCTCCAAAATATCAAAAGGTCCAATATATCTTGGGCTCAATTTGCCTCTGCTCCCGAATTGAATAGTGCCACAATTAGGTGAGATTTTGAGAAACACATGTTCGCCTTCCTTGAACTCCAAAGGTTGGCGGTGCGTATCAGCCCAATGCTTCTATCTGTCCTGAGCTGCACGAAGATGGCTTTGAATTTGCTTTAACTTCTTAACTGTCTATATCACCAACTCTGGACCGAGTATCTGACGCTCGACAACATCAATCCAATATATAGGAGACCTGTACTTTCTTTCGTACAGCACCTCGAAAGGTGCCATCTGGATGCTCGCTTGGTAGCTCTTGTTGTAAGAGAACTCTACCAGATACAAATGGTCCTCCTAAGACCCTCCAAAGTCTAACATACAAGACCTCAACAAATCTTCTAGGATCTGGATCGTGCCCTCTGACTTGTCGTCTCTGTGGATGGTAAGCAGTGCTAAATTTAATCGGGTGCCTAGACTCTCATGCATGCTCTACCAAAAATTGGACGTGAATCTAGAGTCATGATCCGACACAATACTAACCCATACTCCATGTAACCTCACGATTTATCGCATATACATGTCGGCTAGAATTTCTGTGGACTGTCCAACTCTGAACGGCAAAAAATGTACCAACTTGGTGAGTCGATCCACAATAACCCAAACTGTGTCCTTTTTGCTGGGGCTTCTGATAGATCCTGTAACGAAGTCCATGGTGATATGTTACCACTTCTACTCAGGGATGGGAAGTAGTAGTAACATACTGTGGTCCTATGATGCTCGGCCTTAACCTGCTGATAGACAAATCATAATCTCTCTTTTCAACCTATGCCACCAGTAGTACTGTCTCAAATCTTGGTACATATTCATACCTCCCAGATAAATAGAGTAAATAGAGATATATGCCTTGGTCATCAACTCTTGTCTCAATTCTCCATTCGAAACATACAGGCAATTTTTGCACCTTAATGTTCCATCATCATAGATCTAAAGTCCCGTCTGCATGCCGGCTTCCATCATCTTTTTAAGTCTCCAAAATCTAGCATCTGTAGGCAATGTCGCCTTGATTCTCTTCTGTAGTGATGACTTAACCCCAAGGTTAGCCAACTGCCTACTCTGTTCTGGCAAAATAACCTCTATCCTGAGCTTTTGAAGGTTCTCTAATAACTGGGTTGTGTCATCAAGAAATAAGTTGTGGGCTTCCTGCTGAGTGCGTCTGCTACCACATTCGCCTTGCTCGGATGGTACTGCAGATCTATATCAAAATTGACCATCAACTCTAACCAAGCCTCTGCCTTATTTTAAGCTCTTTCTGAGTATAGACATACTTTAGACTCTTGCGATCAGTAAAAAATTCTACCCACTCTCCATAAAGATAGTGCCTTCATATCTTTAATGTAAATATTACTGCTGCTAGCTTAAAATTGTGCATCGGGTAGTTCTTCTCATGAAACTTCAGATGCCTCAATGCAAAAGTGATAACTTTGTCATGATGCATCAAATATATCCTAGTCCACTGTCTGACGTATTACTATAAACTACGAATCCTTCTGATCCTGAAGGAAGAGTCAAGATCGGTGATGTCGTCAACCATTTCTTCAACTCCTCAAAGGCCTTCTGGCAATCCTCCGTCCATGAAAACTCATGGTCCTTACACGTCAACCACGTCATAGGCTCTACAATCCTTGAGAAGTTCTCAATAAACCTTCGATAATATCCGACAAATCCGAGAAAACCTCTCACCTCCGCAACTGATGTAGGTGTGGGCCAAGTCTTTATTGCAGCAATCTTCTTTGGATCAACTGAAAGTCCTTGTCCCAAGATGATATATCCCAGAAAAGGCACCATATCCATACAAAACTCGTATTTATTGAGCTTGGCATACAGCCTCTCCTGCCTCAATGTATCCAGCATAATTTTGAGATGCTCCTTGTGCTCTTCGTGGATCTTGGAGTATACCAAGATGTCATCAATAAACACAACCATGAACTTATCCAAGTACTGATGGAAGACTCGATTCATCAAACCCATAAACACAACTGGCATATTGGTTAAACCAAACGGCATGACTAAGAACTCATAGTGTTCGTACTTGGTCCTGAAGGTTGTCTTCGGTATATCCTTTTTTCGTACTCTAATATGATAATAATCGGATCTGAGATCGATCTTTGAGAATACCAAGCACCACTCAACTGATCAACCAAATCATCAATGTGCGGCAAGGGATACCGGTTCTTGATTATTATAGCATTTAGTACCCTATAGTCAATACACAAGCATACCGTTCCATTCTTCTTCGGCACAAATAGTATGGGTGCTCCCCATGGTAAAATACTGGGCTAAATAAAATCTTTCTCTAGAAGATCATCAACTTGCTTCTTCAATTCCACTAACTCCTTAGGTGCTAGCTTATATACTGATGAAGTGATAGGCTCTACTCCTAGAGTCAAGTCTATAGTAAATTTTATTTCCCATCCAGGTGGTAAGCCTAGAATATTATCAAAAAAATACATCCAAAAATTCTGATACAACCTTTGGGTACTCTGGCTCCCCTTCTACAGAGAGTATCTGAAGTGTAGGGTGGGCACCTTGCTCTCTAGTTTCCCAAAGAAACTCAAACTTCTGGTGACCAGATGGTCTAAATATAACCCGTCCATGCTAACAATCTAGAGTTATATTGTACTGACTCATCTAGTCTATACCAACTACAACATCATAGTCCGGCATAAAGAAGATTAAAAATTATGCTCGTATCTCTCTCCCATAAACTACTACCAAACAAGATCTACAAGTATCAATAACTAGGATAATTTTGTCTCCCGTAAGAATTCTCATAGTCTTCAAAAATGGTGCGGTAGCCACTCTATGCGTGGCTACGAAGCTAGCAGCTATGAATGAATGTGATGCTCTATAATCGAATAATGATACAGCAGGTAATAAAGCTACTAATATAGTACCTATGATGACCTCTCCTACAGTAGCTTTATATTCAATAGTCATGGCAAATGCCTGCCCTCGCCCCTGAGTTGGTCCTCTCTGCTGCTACCAAGTCTGCTGGAATAGTGCCGCCTGTGGTGCCAAAGGTGGCCTCGGCTGATATCCTTCTAGAGCTGGTATTCTGACTCCTCCAACTCGCATCTGTAGTGCTCTTAGTACTGGATAAGCTGTCCTAGGTGGCTGTTGGGTGGGTCTCGGTGCTTTTTTCCGTAACCCCGTAAAGTCATATATCGAGTGTTGTCCTGATCTGTAAACTAAGCATAGTCCCAACTTGCGTCTGCACTTGCTTGCATGATGGCCTCGATTGCCACAATATTGACATAAATGCAGTGTCTGTGGAGCTGCTTTGGGTGGCTGGTGTATGTGAGGTCTCTTTGCAGCTCCTCCCTATGGTGCTCTAGCTGGGGCTGGTGTATACGGTTATTTCTGGTTGGACTCCCTCCTAGCAATGCGCTACATACGTCGAGTCACGACAAGAACGTCCATGTAAAAAGTAGATACAACTAAGCCGATCAACCTTTGCAACTCAAAGCTAAGTCCATAAAAAAAATTCTCTACCTTCTCCTCTTCTGTCGGGATTAGAGTAGGACAAAATGACTCAAACGAATAAACTTCGTATTATACTCTTCCAAAGTCATATTGCCCTGAGTGAGGCGGTTGAACTTATCCTAAAGTTTTGCTTTAACAATAGATGGAATATACATCTCCTGGAAGAGTCTAGAGAACTTTTCCCAAGTAACTCGGTCTGGTCTGAGCCATTTCTCCTCAGATAGCCACCAGTGATGTGCATTGCCCATCAACTACATCCTGACGGCAGTCATCCAATGCTCTCTCAGAAGCTCAGCTTCTTCCAATTGGTGTTGAGTGTTTGTGAGCCACTCATGAACTTCAGTGGGCTCCTCCTTGCTAGAAAATATACGGGGTTTCAGCTGGCAGAAATTAGTGATAGATCTCGTCGATGGCCATCTAGCTGGTGGGGTCGCCTGCTCTAGTGTGTTCACTATACTGTTCCTCAGGTTCTCCGCTTGGTATTGCTGAGCCTCTTGCTAAATTTATTGTTGAGCTTGCATCATTACATAGAATATATGAAATAGCTGATGTTCGTCCATAGGCTGCCCTAGCGAAAAAGCTGTTATCAGTGGAGTAAATTGCAGTGGTGGTGGAATATCATCTCTCCGAAACCTTGAGGCATACTGATCTACCGGGTTGCTTTATTGAGTGGATGGATCTCCACCCAATGGTGTCATCCCGTCGTCATAAGTAATCACCGCACCCAATGGGGTTCTCGTGGCAGTATCGTTATTAGTTCGTAAATCCATTACCCTATACATAAGTAAACTATGAGAGTTGTACAGAGGAATCAAGGCAAGATACAAGTCAAGGAATTATTTCGAATTCGATATAGAGGTCAAGAACGGGTCAACAAGTAGATAAGATCCTATAATTTATTCTATCCTAATTTACAGGCTTGCTCGGTTCTGTAATTAAAATTTAAAGCAATATATTTGTGGATCTGCTTGGGCCACCACAAAAACTATGTCACGTTCCAGTCCCAAAATACCAAGGGACTAGCCACATGGCAATGGCCAGCAGCACAGCTCCAATAGGCAAACCCAATTTAATGGACCCGTTAGAGGGTACTTAAGTTTTAATAAATATAAATACAAGTCTACATCATCTATCTCAGTATATAACTCTAATCTCATCCATAAACAACAACTATAATATAATATGATAGACCAGTCAAGATAATAGATAACAAAAAATAGTCCATCATCAAGTCCAAATAAGTAGTGATTCGGGGAACAACCCGTCACAATAAAGAAAAGAGAAATAACACCAAATACATATGTCCAGCAGTCCAAGTCCAAATATAAAAATAATACTAAGTAAAAGTAACTAAATAGATAACTAAGTACTCAGGAGAAGTCCTCTAGTACAATCTCGTCCTCTAGAGCAAGTACCTCTCCAACGACAACTCTTGTCCCGTAAACCTCGGGGTAACTCTTCTCTACTACACCTGGGGACATAATCTAGATCCAGATCCTCAAGGGACATAGAAATGTACAAGAATAACTCAAACCAAAGTATAGTAAATAAATAATAGGTGTTCTCAGGGTATCTAACATAAACCATCTAAGTGAATGCAGTGAGAATGTATTCGTCCTCTAAACCACCGGTCATATAGTTTTGCATAGACATAATAGTAGCTAGAAGTACTAGTAGTAGGTACATAGAAGCCCCGTCAAGGTTCTTGCATCATGCTAGGGCCCGAAGCGCAAGCATCAGTAGCAAGTAGTATGGGGTATCCCAACTGTACGGTAAGTTCTCTCCAACCCCATGTATCTCACGTCTCATGTCCACGACACGCAAAACAATCACTATCTATGTCTCAAGTCAATATGTACATAACATCATATATTCTAGCACATGATTCAAGTCCTGTCCTAACACAAAAGCCGAAATCCTCGAATATCTCAAGTGAGGCTTTTGAACATGTGAGTGTTATTCAGTATCCTAAGGTAAATCATGCAAAAGTTGCACGTATAAGGTATACATCGATAATGCAATCTCACGATACACGATTTTAGCATATGAAAGTCGGCACATGAATATGATTCGGATGCTAGGTAACATTACGGTCCTAAGGTCACAGATAAGTACATGTAATAAAATATAAAGTAAAGTTTGAAACTAAAATTTTAGCATAATTTACTGATACCAATACACCTGCATGTTGCATGCTGCTACGCCATAGCGGATGCAATGTCCACGTCCGATGGCGCTGCGACACCCACGTGCCTTGCCAACATTACTTAAATTAATTCTAGTTCTACCATTATCTACTTTATGTAGAATATCGAGTCGATGCACGTACATCAACAAAGTCATAACGTTCATGCCAATAATTCTAACAGTCGCATGGCTTTAGTTAACATGCCAACAACCATGTACCATACTTTTGTTTATACGTCGTGAAGGTCTCGTACATTGATATAATATGGGTACATATAGGCCTTTACATGTATTCCTACACGTATATAGGTAGTGTTCAATATCGCAAAATGCTATACAATGCTAACATGTTAATTAAGCATGCATGAAACCATTTTATTTCACTAATTAACATCTCAAAATATGAAAATTATTAAATTTAATATTTTGGAATTTATTTTAATATATATTCATGCACTTTTTATATTCAAGTTTAGATATTTTTATGCAATATGACTATACATAGTCACCACTACCATGTATGCACTATACCCTGCATTTGTTCATCAACTAAGCCACTAAATAAATATATTAGTACATATATATTTCTGTTTATTATTATTAACATTCTAAAATTTAATGAACTATAGTGAAATAACATATTTTCATACTACAACATCAATACTAGTTCACCAATATTAACCATGCAACATACTCTTCCATTATCCATACTTTAAACCACAAAATACATATTTGAATATGTATATAATCTATAATTCATTCATATAATTCTAATTTTTATTATTAATAATTCTGAAACTTATTCAACTAGAGTGCAACATATTATTATCTATTTTACATCATCAACACAAACATATGCTAGTATTGTAGTTATTAAGTAGGTTTGTGCATGATTAAACCACAATGAAAGGTTGATTTATGAAGTGTACAAGGATGGTTTTATGGCTCATCTTTAATCCAAATAACATGAAAGAAGGAGAGGATGGAAAAAGTTACCAAGAACTTGGTGTTGGTGATGATTCGTTGAACTCCGATAATGTTTCCGACCTCCGGGTGGTTGCCCCACCTCTGTGGCTGGCCTAGGCTCGAGAGAGAATGCTCTATGAGATGAAGGAGGGTGGCCCAAGTATGGACAAAGGGAAGGAGGCTGCTACCCGCGGGTTGGGTCCGGTCGGGTTGCTTCGGGGTCGCGGGTGGAGGTGCTCTCAGGTTTAAGGAGGGGCCAGCCGGATCTCCAAGGAGGTAGAGGAAGAGGAGGACCATGAGGGAGAGGAAGGAGAAAGGGAGGAAGGAGAGTTTCGGTTGGAGAATATAGGGTGGCCAAATGTGGGTTTGGGGTTATACTCCCTAGAAGTTAATAGATATAAGTAGTAATAATGGAAGAAAGATGAATGGTTGGGGGTTTCATGTTAAAACCAAAAGTCAATAGGAAGTTTTGATACTTTAATAACCGAACCAAGTGTGTTGGCTGCGGGTTGGTCCCCCCCCCCCCCCCCTCTCTCTATATATATATATGCATATATATGATTCATTTAAAGTTAACATAGTCCAAAGGTGCATGCAAAAATAGGTAAAAATTTGAATTTAAATTTAAATGAGAAAAAAATATGATTTGGTGTCGAAAAATATTGTTTAGTGTATAGGAAGGTGGGGTATGGGTGTGTGGTATTGTGTATGAGTTAGACAAGTTGGTTTGAGGAATTGGGGATTCGGGCTCGGTTAGGTGCAATTAATCAAAAAGAATCATTTTTGACTAATTAAAATGTTTTGTGTTTCTATATTATTTTTGGAGCCTACTGGGACCCAAATAAATGTGATACCAATATCATGTGCATAGTTGGTCATGTTAGGCTAGGGATTATAAAAGTCAGTTTTAAAATTTGGAATCATGTTGATCGTCTAAATTGACAACGGAAAAGTGTCCAAGTGTCATATTTTGAGTCAAAAAGCGTCGCGGTTGTTGTGCAACCAAAAGGAATCGTAGGATTTCACAATTATGAGAGACATCCATGCCATGAGCCTAATTTTGTTCGCCTAATCCTATTATGCAAAGTTGGTTTGACAAAAAAAAACTAGTGTTGTATTCCTGGCATTAAGACTACACTAAAGGGCTTCTAAATTCTAAAAATTATTTTAATAACTTATTATTTATTTATTTAAATAAATAAATAAATAATTCTTTAAAAATAAAATTACTAAAATATTCTTATCTAAATTTCAAGTGGTTTACAATACCAGTATATCAGTAAAGGGTATTGGGTTAAGAGTTAACTAATACTAGGATATTACTAGTTATGGATATTAGCTAAAGTTAGTTAGATAATAGATATATCCAGTATATATTAGTTTATATACATATACTTAGTATAGGGTATCTTAGTATTTAATATTAGCTAGTATAGTTAATACCTCAAGATATTGACCTAAAAATCTATATATGACCTAGTATCAACTAGTTAACCTTGTAATCAACCTAAAAACTAGGTGTGGACCTAAAACTAAGGTAATACCTAGTTAAGACTTAGTTTGACCTAGTTTGACTAGTGTGACCTAGAAATGATCTAGAAATCATAGTAATGCATTTTAGCTTATTTATCACTCTATTATACCCAATTGACATAGCATTCATATATAAGTGTATGTGATACCAGCTCGGACACCGAGTTACTATTTTCTCAGGACCACAAGCGAGTACATTCTCTGATAGTTCCTTATTTGATAGTCTATATGTACTTGTATTTAGTATTGAGATATTTGATTCCTGGCACAATAGTTACACGGATTGGTATATGTAGATCCTCGTCATGAGATATTATTGTTGTGATTACTCAGTTATCATTGTGTCATGCTTCGTAATTACTTACCGTGATATATTAGTGGTTATGTAGACCATGATCATAGAGTTAGATATTATAGACCATGAATTGTGATATGCATTTTATAACGTGTCATAATTTGGATCCGTGTACTAGTCGAAGGTTGAAAAAGTATCAGTGGATATGTGATCATACCTTATAACCCATGATTTAGTATATCCCGTGATAGCTAGCAGATCATGCAACTCACATGTGGTCCCGCTAACTCTCCTTTTTTATGTAGCCCGTGTTAGGCCCAAGCCGATCACATTATCTTACTAGTATTTTAAGACATATTTTATGATTATATTCTTTTATTCCAGTTCATTACATTGATGTTCCTCACCATATTGTTCTTAGTTTATTTCTATTATTTAGCATGATACTCCTTCTTTTGATATTTTTTAGTTTAGTTTCTTCCATCATTTATTTTTATTGCTATTGTTGTTTCATAGTTTTTGTCAATTGTTAGAACTGCTATTGGGTTGTACTTTGCTCCAATCATGGATAGATATATTTTTAGATGATTCATTAGAGGACTGATATCCTACGTACTACGGGTCACATGATGGCGAGTCAGTTGAGATAGCATCCGTAGAGCCTATTGAGATAGTACCAGCAGTCGAAAAGACTTTGCTAGTTCATTTATGATATTGTATTTGTCTCATTTTAGACATTATGTCATGTATTATATTTGAGATCATTTAGTTGTGATTAGACTATTGGACTGGACTTGGATTGTATTGTGACTCTGTATTTCATTCCTTCTATTCCATATCGGGCCATATCTTCCTCTAGTTTTATATTGTGATTGAGTATTGATTATTATTATTATTTTATTATATTGTCCTCCATTTGGGAGTTAAAATATCTTGATAGGTACATTATATATATTATGTGAGATTTTTAGATGGTATTGTTGACCTAGACAGCGTTCTACAACCGATGTAGTGACGTAGGCTGGACGTACCCACGTACTCGTGTCCCTACACTAGGCGCAGGTCGTAACACATTTTTGTAGTGGCCCATGCATGTCAAGGTAGTAGTACTCAGACTTTAAGTATTACTACAAGATTGCTATAGAATATAGGACTAGGGATATAGGATGAGAAGATACTCAATCACAACTAGGAATATTTATAATTTATTACCTTTATCATTCGAAATAATTGCTTTCTCTAAAATATTATTGTCCTTCCTTGATTCTATTGTATCTTGTGCAATAATAATTTTTTTGTTTTGAATCTGTCTTTTGGATGCCGTCGAAGACCAGATCCCGGCGCTCTATAGCAGTTTCAACGAGTTCAGTTACTTCGTCACCTCCGAGGCAGATAGCAGCTACTGCTCCACTTTCTCCATCTCAGAGGGTTGCCTCACCAGTTCAGGTGGGGGTTTCAACAGCAGCTTTTGGGGGTACTCCACCTCCAGTTCAGAGAACGGTGCTCACAGTTTCTGAGGAGCTTCCATCACCCCCAGCACTAGTCGACTAGGCAGATTCGTATTATATGGTAAAAGTATTCAAATCTCTCCCTTCTAGGCATTATATGATAGAAAATACAAATCACCTTTAGCTTGGGATGATGTTGGTGAGAGATAATTACTTGGTCATAAGATGATATCACAGACAGTTGAGGTTGTCAGGCAGATCAGAAATCATCTTCGAGTGGCTCTGGATCATCAGCGTCATTAGGTAGATTCGCATCGACGACCTCTTGAGTTCTTTGTCAGTGTCCATGTATTTCTTCAGATTTTGCCTACTCGAGGAGTTATCAGATTTGGGATACGAGAAAAGCTTAGTCTGAGATATATAGGTTCGTTCGGTATTCTCGAACAAGTGGAAGATATTTCTTATCTTTTTGCTCTTTCGTCGTTGCTTCGTGAGATACCTAATGTATTCCATGTATCCCAGTTACGACGGTATATATGTGTCATGACCCACACCCGGTATAGGAATACGAGTGCGTGGGTACGTCCAGCCTATGCCACAACATCGACGGTAGAACGCTGTCTTGGTCACAATACTATCTAAATAGTCTCTCACGAATATCCAACTCCATAAGGAGACGCAAATATCACAAAATAATATGGAATACTCAATCACATAAACTAGAGCACAATGAGATATCGAAAAAACAAATAAAATACAAGACAAGTCTAAAATAATAAAATAATCTAACCTGCAATCAATAACATCCAAGTCTCCAAGTATGCTGGAAACAAGTCCTCTATGTCACAGTCTGAAAAAAATATCCAGTCATGATTGGAACAAAATACACCTATAATAGCAGTTCCACATATATTGACAAAAATTATAACACAGTGTAAAAAAATACAAGATGGATATATGTAATGGCAATGAGAAATACTGGAATAAAGAAATACTGAAATAATAAAGTACTAGAGTATATGTCATCATCAATGTACATCTAGCAATGAAATAGAAATACAAGTGCATGTTAGAACAATGAACTGGTATATAAGTGAATGCTAGAATCATGACTAGAACATAAGGAACGCTAGATCAATATACTAGATATACATGTCAAGAACATCTAGCTAAGTGTGTGAAATATTAGCATATCATGTGATCGGCTTGGGACTGATCAGGCTTGCTATGTATGACTAGCTATGATTCATGTAAGGTCAGGCTAACTATCCGGATAGCTATGATACAAGTCATAGTCAGGCTAATCATACATAACAGGCTATGAGGCATGTAATGGTCAGGCTGCACCGATGTGAGGTGTGAGTGAGCTATGATGCAAGTAGAGTTGGATATGATCACATAAGCTACTAACATTTTCCCGTTTTCCCCAGCTAGCATGATGGATTCCAATCATGACTCCTCGTGATAGGTCTCGATGATGCCAGCTCGTGTAAACAATAGTGTCAGAATCATGTATGCTATACAACTAGTATTATAGAGATAATCAACATAATAGAAACTGTCAAAGAATGTACTCGCCTGGGGTCCTACTGCTGGCAATACCAATAACCTGATTCCGAAGTCTTGTCTGAATAATCCAACAATCCTATAGACATCATATAATATAATATTGCATCAAATATTACACTAACACATAATCATAAATACATTAGACTCAGGGCTACGCTAGGTATGACACTGGTCAACTAGGGTCGAGTGTGCATCTAATTATACGGGTGTCGCGTCTGCGAATGCTGTGCAAAACAGACAGTCAAAATGATACAGGGCTTACCAGTATGTCAGTGTACATATGGCAGTCTGCTAACAATTACATGGTCACAGGTTAATGTAACTACGGGATATACGTGGTTACACTCGGGTCACCTAGTACATATATATATTATACATATTATTATATATCATTAATACTTACAATATACATATACACCAAATTAAATACATATACATATGTATATATATATACTAATTGAGAGGTATACTATATATATATATATATATATATATATATATATATATATATATATATATATATATATATATATATATATACCAAAATATATTTAAACATATACCAATACATGTACCATACATACCGATTAGGTTCATATACTTTATAGATATATCTATGTACATGTACATCAATATACACATAATAACCATATTCATATACTAATACTAATACGTATGCTAATACGTACATACATATACCCATATATCGTACAAACATATACTAAATGAATACATATACACATACGTACAAAATCCTGAAGGAGGCAGGAATGAACCTGCGCACGAGAACAATGACGATGACATCAATATTGATGATGGTGTTGATGACGATGATGACGACGACGTTGACGACGACGATAATGATGGAGGTGATCATGAAGATGATGGTGCTGGTAATGGCGAGGCTGCCGGAGGAGCTCAGGCAGGAGGAGAGGGGGAAGAGAACGGCGAGGGGATGACAGGAAGGCGGTTGTGATCTCTGGTGAGGCTCGACAGGTGGTTCAGAGCTGTCTCTCAGGCGCTTGAGGAGGTGTTCCGGGTGCTGCTCGGGACAGTCGACAGGGAAGAGGAGGTTTCAGTCAGCGGCTCCAGGCGGGGCTTGTAAAACCCCCTTCCTAGAAAATCGTATATACCTTTAATTATTAATTATTAATTAAATTGTAGTAATTAGGTCTAAATAGAAGAAATAGATTTTTAATAATTTTTATGTTAGGTGTTCGGGCACTTAGAGGACTTATGCGACCATCAGAAATTTTTCAGAATTTATTCCATGTAGGAGACCCCTTGAGCTGTTGTTAGCCTAACGGTGTGCATTACCCTTATATATAAATTTTCTTAGGAGTATATATATATATATATATGTATATACAAATATATATATATATATGTATATATATATTTTATAAAGAAAAGAAAGGTAAAAGAATTATTTAATAAGAATATAATAATAATAATAATAATATAATATCAATTAAGCATAGTAATAATAATCAACAACTTAGCTGCATCTTAGCTTTTGTTTTTTTCCCCACTTCAGCATATGCAGAGAAGCCCCGCCCCTTAGTATCAGCAACTTTAGACTTCAGCCGAATTACTTCACTCACAAACCCGACCCTTCACCCCACTGACTCAACCCATCCTTCCCCCTCTCTATCACTTATATATATATATATATATATATATATATATATAATAGTTAGCTCTAAAACCCTAACCTAGAAATTTCCAGACTTCCTCTTCCCATCTAGAGCCGTCACCGCAGCCAGAGAAGCCCCCACCAAGCCATCCAACCATCCCGTCGAGGCCGACCTCGCATCCTGCAGTTTCCCACTCGAGGCACCTTCGCTCCGGCATGATTTTTCGTCGACTCGCTCGACCAAACGTTGTTCTATTTTCATAGGTATGATCTCCCCTCAACCCTCTCCAATATTCGTTTTATAGCAAACTTCAGAAAATGTGTGCCCCTAGGTGTAAAACAGCGTCCAAAGTGGACGGACAGACAAAATTCTGGAATCGCAGAATTCCAGAATGACCACCCGTATTGCCGAGTTCGTATCTCCTACCACAGAGATCCGAATTCGGTGATTCTTTTTGATACCCGTAGAATTCTTAACCTAGTTTAATTTCTGTAAAATAACCCTAGGCTAATAGTTGCTGTGGACATAGTTATATTCGTCACAAAACTGCACGCACCCATTTTTTCCGGTTTTCCAAAAGTTGGAAAACGGAGCGCGCCCCGCCAAACGGGACCGCCCCGCCGTGTGCCAAGTGTACCGAATGGTGCACGCAGCATAATCGGACACGTGAAAATTCGTGGGGACTGATTTGGACGCGTGTACGCGCCAGAATCAGGCCGTATCCGCGGACACATTTCGTCGCAACTTTTGTGGAACTCGCACGTATTTTGTGCACGCTTGTCAGATTGTGACTAAACTTGCGCCACTGGACTCGTGGTAATGCGCTGGTCCTGTGACCCAAATTTCACGCAATTCTGAGACGGTTGACCAAATCGCCAATTGGCGGGTCCCACAGTTGACTTTTTGGACAAAATAGTGTTCGGCTCATCGGAATCCATATTTGGACATACCGTTGGGTTCGTATTGACATCTAGAGTTGTTTGACCTATAGTTTGTCCCATTTAGAGACTGTTACCCTTGGCACGCTTTTCGGTGCAAAGTGAGCCACACGTGGATCCCACTTTTACCCAAAATTACCGTTTTGCCCCTGTGTCCAAATTGGACGAAAGGGATGTACTTTTTAGCTATTTTGCTCATTCCGGAAACGTTGGTGATATTTATTTCAGCATCCGGTGACGTTTGTTCGGAGTCCTTAGTTCCAGGTTCAGTGTCCTTGATATTTGGGCGCGTACACTTTACAGATTTCTTGCCAGGCAAGTATACCTTGCCATTGTACTGTATTTACATCCTATATGAGACATGCATGTTTATTTTCTGTTTATTTAGTTCATTTATTTTAACTGCTATATAAACTGCGCGTCCAAGGAAACTTGGGTGCAACGACGGTGTCGTCGTACTATGTTTTTATTTATGTATATGCATTGGACCTACTTTATGAGACTACCCCATTTTCATGAGGCATTTATGTTTCATTGGCCATGACACTATTCTTACACGAGTGTGAGTCACATGTAGGACACGGACTTGCGTACTCGGCTGGCCCCCGGTACGTATAGGTCGTGCGACGGATAGGGATAACTGCCAAAAAAAACTTTGCATGCTAGTAGACCTGGCGGTTATTAGAGGTATTATCGTGTCATGGACATGACATGCTTAGAGCATTGGGTGGGGAGAACAACAAGTACCGCATTTGAGCTCCTTTACACTTTTTCTCCTGTACGCCAGGATTCTCCGCTGGAGATACGGGTCATGATGACCACTATATATTATGTACTATCAGGCGGGCCACCGGCGTTCAAAAGACGACGTGCCTTTTAGGCCCCTGGATCTTCAAAAGAGAACCATACCAAATCCCAGTTTTCAGCCAGATAGCTCACTTGTGGGGAAAGGTGTTCTTAACTGCATTCACATAGATGGTTAGGCGACCCCAATGGATGTTTATTTTCAGTACTTTATTGGCATATGCTTTTTGTATCTTGTTACGTCCCTCTGAGGACCTGGTCCCTTCCAGATATAGGTGAGCAGGAGTATCCGCAGGAGTATGGACCTGGACCTGATGCTACCTATCAGCCTGAGGAGATCTTACCTTCTGATTATATGTGATTCATTGCAGCTGTTTAGAGATTTTAGTTGCTATTCTTTTCTAGACATTTATTCTTATATTAGAGTTTATTCTCTTCTCTCTTTAGTAGTTTATTATAGTCGATTTGCAGTGGATTTGTCTCCATCCGACTATTGCACTTTGAGATTACTATTTGAGACTACTTCTTTGATATTCATTTATTGATTTCCATTCTTCTATTATTTGTGCTGTGGATGAGATATAGAACTGCGTGTGACTTGTTGTGACATATATTTACCACTGTGGATTGGATATTCATGTACAGCGTACGTGTGTATATGGTTTCCATATATTGGAGTTCGTATACATACGGCTGGCGTGTTACGTATTCCTAGTCCTACGTATTTTGGGACTGGGGCGTGACATACAGGTTGTCCATGACATGCAGACACCAAGTAGGTATGACGAGAGGATCGAACATTCTCGCCCCACCAAGCGATCCTAGACTCGTTCCATGAATAATCCAACCAACACATCCATAACCATTCTTCCAACATATAGCCCAAGGCACCATTCACAAGTTATTCCCATAGGCACAATGCCTCTTCTCAATACAGTATTTCCAATGGTGCAACACCCATGCTCAAAGCTAACCAATGGCACAATGCCGTTTCAGTGGCACAATGCCCCATTCGTGGCACGATGCCCCATCAAGCGGCACAACACCCTCGCCGATGCAGTTGTTCGGTTTTGAACCATAACTGCTCGCTTTGCAAGACAAAGCGACCAAGTGATACCCGTGCACGGATGCACGCTCGCTCGCCCAAATCTCAATGTTCCCAATCTCTCAATGCATCATTCCAACTGTCCAAGCATAATCCCAATTATCCAACCAACTGCCTCAAATGTAATATTCCAACTCTAGCTCCAACTATCCAACGCACAAACCAAATCAAGCCACAATCCTACCAAGCCAATGGCGTACACTCTATGCACGCCTCAGTGTAGTGATTCCCAATGTTTCAGCCTAAGTGTTCAAGCCATTTACGTGTTTTCCATATTATTAGGCATGAAGGAGTAGAGGAGAAGGGAAAGAGCCCACTCACAATGTTTGATCCCGTTAGGCATCATGTCCTGCCGATACGGCCAATCCCTTGAACCCGTAGTCCAATGCAAGCGCGATCTACTCAACTGGTATGACCGTGCGAGCAGGCCGTGCTCTACAAATCATCCGACCGATCGGACTAAGAAAGATGGCATTATCATTCCAACTCAGCTATCTCAGTACTGCTCTGAACGAACACCTAATTTCCATCGAACCCGCTAGCCATCTGCACATGAAACAACTCAATCAATACTTATTCCCAAAATCCAACAAATCAAATGGAACCAGCATTTGTTTCATTCAATCCGACTCAGCGTAACGCTCCGAGCGGTTGCGGGGCGTTACATAATATACCACTTAGAATCAGGTTCGTCCACGAACCGTGCTGGTACTCATTCCTATCACATGCCACTATCCAATTCTATGGATCTGCTCTATGCAACTCACATATTCACGATTCTAACTCAATATCTCGCTCTGCTGAACGCTCGTACAAGTTCCATATTCCCACATCCTCCTTGCAGCTCAATACGAATTCTTCGTATCGCTTAGTTTTGGATCGTACACATATTTAAGGCATCCCTAAAATACATGCATTTCAGCCGAGCTTTGCGATAGCGAATTTGGACAAGTTACAAGGGTATCTTTATGTCCGAGGCATCCATTTACTTTACTCCCAATTGAACCAAACATGATTTCCATTCCAACATATTCGCTTGAGCACTATTTTCAATATGATGATTTTCCACCGATCAATCAGTCCGAGTTCCAACTCAATCCATCCAACTATTTCTGAATCCGCACTAGCAACATCTCCAAATATACTTCATGCACCGAACGATCAACTCAAAAGATACTACCCCATCTAGGCGACTTACCCAAATATCAACTTTGCTTAGATCAGCTCAACCAAACATCTCTTCCATCAAATCTCAATACCTCGCTGGGTGAACATCTATATTGAGGTTCGTGTGATCCACGAAGATCTCGCCGCCACGCCAAAGGGATAATGTTGCCATGATTTCAACGTGGACACACTCGCCACAATTCCTAGGTTGCGCATGGAATAGTTCTTCGCGCTGCTTCCACTGCCTCGAAGCATAGAATATCACCTTCGCCTTCCGAATGAGCACGCTTCCCAGACTAAGTTTCGAGACATCTTGTAAATCTGAAGCACATCTGTCCCTTCCAGTATTCGCAAAGATTTGATTTGAATGAGCCGCCACAGTCGTCCATTCATATAAATGCTATTCCCTTCCAGAGCACGATGAGTCAGAGGCAATGCCATCTGCAAAAATCTGTGACTCCGAATCTCATCAGTTGACTTAGGCCAATCCCACAATCGCTTCGGTCTTTCGGCTGCATCTTCAGCTGAAGGCTATCCCAAGGATCTCTCAAATCCAACTCTCAGTCAATAAGCCAAATCATATTGCTCACATCTGCCTTCGACGCATTCCCAAATACGCCGCCTCAAGGGTCGTTCTATGGGTCTACCATATTCAATCTCCGATCTGACGGACAGGTCGCTAGGGTCAGCTGTCCCGAAGCTACGCTCGATAATTATAATCATCACGATGGACAGTTATTAAAAACCATGCTATAACTCACCTGCAAATCCGAATCAAAAATCCAACCATTCCATCCGAACGAACTTTCGAATCCGAGCAAATCCTGCACTACCTTTGATGATCTGTCAACCAATGCCGCTTAACCACCTAGAGTCTTGCTATCTATCCAAGCCACAATTCGAGAACTGTGCTCGTTGAAACCGTCTTCCATCAATCCGCCATTCTGCCCTGAATCCATCAAATTTTCCGAACTGCCATGTTCGTCTTCTCGCACTACCACTGCAATGATTTCCGAAACTCAAGACTTGCTCCAATTCTTATCCGTTTGCCGCGTTCCACAATGCACGTCCAACTTGCTCTAGCAACACAGTGATTTGTTCCGACATTGCTCCCACATTTAGCTATCTTCAAACGTCCGTCCACATCTTCCGGAGAATCTGTTTACTATCGTTGCACCATCTTGCCCAAAATTCCATTTCCGCTAAACCTGAGTCAAACTTCTCGAGCAGCAATATCCAAAATCTTCCAAGTTTGTGTGAATCCATCGCATTGTCCCTCCAAACCAAATCGTGTTTCTTTGCTCAACCAACAGCTTAAATATGTTGCCCAAAATCGTAGTCCGTGCTCGCTATCCTTTAATTAACCAATCGCTTCGCTCAAGCGTCTCCTAACTGTTCATTCCGATCTCGTCCATCTTGTCAAGTCCAACGATATTTCCATTTCACCAGTCCGTTCAGGCAATTCCCATTAATGTCCATCCAAAATACTTTCAATGCCTTGCTCAATATGTGGTATCCCATATACCACTCCGAATCGAGTCACTACTCACATTACGTTTTCCTGCACGAATCCAAGATCCGTTCGAACCATTCTCCATGCATGATCATGCCTTTTCCAATCCGAGTTTGACACAAAACTCAGGCAACGCTTAAATTATCCAACTGTTTCTCAACCCGTCTGATACCTTCTCAACACGAGCAATCGTGCAAATCTTCCAAGTAATCCAACCCAATACGCAACGGTTTCATACTTTTGTTGTACGAGCAACTCGTACCAACTTATCCATATATTCCCGAGCCAAACTCAAACCTGCTCAACCGATGCGCCACAGCCAAAATTCCAACTTCTATCCAACACATTCGCTAGACGAGCAACTCGTGCAACGATTTATTCTCATCGAATGCTTCTACTCAAAACATGTTGTATAACCAAATCTCGTATGCCAACCAACTGATCCACTGATGCAATCAGAAACTCCCTGAACGACAAGCCAAGCCAACCCAACCCAACGAAAGCCCACACTTGTTGCACAAATGCAACAACGCCTAACGAGACTAAGCGATCCTACGAAAACCAACCAAGGCAACCCAACAAAGAATAATATGCAGCCACAACTAGCAATAAATAGACTTTGCATGAAACATCCGATGCGGCACCGAGTAGAGTCAAGAGCTAGACGACACGCGGAAGCTATTTAGAGTTTGTGATGAAGTGAAGGACCAAGTCCGAGAAAATGAACCAGGCGCTCTGATACCAATCTGTCATGTCCCAAACTCCCGCAAGCCCAATAGTCCCCGCTGAACGTGAAATCACCACGTTGCAGCTCTCCCGCGGGATAATCGTTCTATTCGGGACGTGATGCCGTACGAGCCTGGAGTTGCGCTCGTACAAGGCGATATTGTTAAACACGAAAGTTATCATCGAAACAACCAAGTTACAGCGGAAGCCAATTGTGTACCAAGCACACATCAGAGTATACGCAGCGAAGCTCACGATAGGGTCAAATAAAATGCCTCATCGAAGACAAGGCCACGAAGGCGATGCCACGAAGGCGATGAAATACTCTTGCTCTTTTCTCTAGCCCACAAAGGTACTTACAGTTCATACATCATGTCTCGTATATCCAAGCAGCGCCACTACGCCTGCGTACCTGAAATAATGCCCACAAACGTGGGTCAGTACACAACCGTACTGGTGAGCGGGGTAACCCACTCGCCTAAGCCGACACTAAGTAAAATAGTGAATGCAAACAGTTATATGGTGATCTTTCTAGTTGAATCCTAAATTCATTTCATGGCATAGGGATGACATGTTAAGGAAAGCTGTAAAGCAGTTTAAGCATGCAAGCACTCAACTCAAACCAAACGACAAGCAAATATATAAGCAACTCGAGGGAAACTAGCATGCAAACCGTCCTGCTCAAGTCCAAGCAACACGATAACATATCGAACCATCAACCAAGCCTCAATATCCATCCTCAACCAATATTTACAATCCAAATCTCACAGTGCACACTCTTGCCGAGGCAAGGTGGCCGTGCCTACACGAAAGCCAAACCAACAAAAGAAAAGCAAGCCAATACTATACTATATGAAGTCACTGGCCAAGCCATAAAGGACTTTGATCGGACTGATCAAATGCGGTTCTCCTCGAAACAGCGCTAAGTAGCTAACCCACCTGGATCGATTCCAACCGCTGGCACCGCGCCCAAGACGCGTTACCCAATTGTCTCCTCCATGGCCGAACGGTCCCGGTGCCCCGGAGTACCCGTTCGAAGAGACCAAACCCTGTACAATACAGGTTGTCCGTGACATGCAGACACCAAGTAGGTATGACGAGAGGATCGAACATTCTCGCCCCACCAAGCGATCCTAGACTCGTTCCATGAATAATCCAACCAACACATCCATAACCATTCTTCCAACATATAGCCCAAGGCACCATTCACAAGTTATTCCCATAGGCACAATGCCTCTTCTCAACACAGTATTTCCAATAGTGCAACACCCATGCTCAAAGCTAACCCATGGCACAATGCCGTTTCAGTGACACAATGCCCCATTCGTGGCACGATGCCCCATCAAGCGGCACAACACCCTCGCCGATGCAGTTGTTCGGTTTTGAACCATAACTGCTCGCTTTGTAAGACAAAGCGACCAAGTGATACCCGTGCACGGATGCACGCTCGCTCGCCCAAATCTTAATGTTCCCAATCTCTCAATGCATCATTCCAACTGTCCAAGCATAATCCCAATTATCCAACCAACTGCCTCAAATGTAATATTCCAACTCTAGCTCCAACTATCCAACGCACAAACCAAATCAAGCCACAATCCTACCAAGCCAATGGCGTACACTCTATGCACGCCTCAGTGTAGTGATTCTCAATGTTTCAGCCCAAGTGTTCAAGCCATTTATGTGTTTTCCATATTATTAGGCATGAAGGAGTAGAGGAGAAGGGAAAGAGCCCACTCACAATGTTTGATCCCGTTAGGCATCATGTCCTGCCGATACGGCCAATCCCTTGAACCCGTGGTCCGATGCAAGCATGATCTACTCAACTGGTATGACCGTGCGAGCAGGCCGTGCTCTACAAATCATCCGACCGATCGGACTAAGGAAGATGGCATTATCATTCCAACTCAGCTATCTCAGTACTGCTCTGAACGAACACCTAATTTCCATCGAACCCGCTAGCCATCTGCACATGAAACAACTCAATCAATACTTATTCCCAAAATCCAACAAATCAAATGGAACCAGCATTTGTTTCATTCAATCCGACTCAGCGTAACGCTCCGAGCGGTTACGGGGCGTTACAGCAAGCGCTTCCCGAACCTATTCGCAGACCAAGGTATGAATTTACATTGTTAAATTATATCTTATACCATCATTGCATTCTATCGTGGCTTAATTTTAATTTCGAGGACGAAATTTTTACAAGTTGGGTAGAATGTAAAACCCCCTTCCTAGAAAATCGTATATACCTTTAATTATTAATTATTAATTAAATTGTAGTAATTAGATCTAAATAGGAGAAATATATTTTTAATAATTTTTATGTTAGGTGTTCGGGCACTTAGAGGACTTATGCGACCATCAGAAATTTTTCGAAATTTATTCCATGTAGGAGACCCCTTGAGCTGTTGCTAGCCTAACGGTGTGCATTACCCTTATATATAAATTTTCTTAGGAGTATATATATATATATATATATATATGTATATACAAATATATATATATATATGTATATATATATTTTATAAAGAAAAGAAAGGTAAAAGAATTATTTAATAAGAATATAATAATAATAATAATAATAATAAAATATCAATTAAGCATAGTAATAATAATCAACAACTTAGCTGCATCTTAGCTTTTGTTTTTTTCCCCACTTCAGCATATGCAGAGAAGCCCCGCCCCTTAGTATCAGCAACTTTAGACTTCAGCCGAATTACTTCACTCACAAACCCGACCCTTCACCCCACGGACTCAACCCATCCTTCCCCCTCTTTCTCCCTTATATATATATATATATATATATATATATATATATATATATATATATATATATATATATATATAATAGTTAGCTCTAAAACCCTAACCTAGAAATTTTCAGACTTCCTCTTCCCATCTAGAGCCGTCACCGCAGCCAGAGAAGCCCCACCAAGCCATCCAACCATCCCGTCGAGGCCGACCTCGCATCCTGCAGTTTCCCACTCGAGGCACCTTCGCTCCGGCATGATTTCCCGTCGACTCGCTCGACCAAACGCTGTTCCGTTTCCATAGGTATGATCTCCCCTCAACCCTCTCCAATATTCATTTTATAGCAAACTTCAGAAAACGTGTTCCCCTAGGTGTAAAACAGCGTCCAAAGTGGACGGACAGACAAAATTCTGGAATCGCAGAATTCCAGAATGACCACCCGTATTGCCGAGTTCGTATCTCCCACCACAGAGATCCAAATTTGGTGATTCTTTTTGATACCCGTAGAATTCTTAACCTAGTTTAATTTCTATAAAATAACCCTAGGCTAATAGTTGCTGTGGACATAGTTATATTCGTCACAAAACTGCGCGCACCCACTTTTTCCGATTTTCCAAAAGTTGGAAAACGGAGCGCGCCCCGCCAAACGGGATCGCCCCGCCGTGTGCCAAGTGTACCGAATGGTGCACGCAGCATAACCGGACATGTGAAAATTCGTGGAAACTGATTCGGACGCGTGTACGCGCCGGAATCAGGCCGTATCCGCGGACACATTTTGTGTCGCAACTTTTATGGAACTCGCACGTATTTTGTGCGCGCTTGTCAGATTGTGACTAAACTTGCGCCACTGGACTCGTGGTAACGCGCTGGTCCTGTGACCCAAATTTCACGCAATTCTGAGACGGTTGACCAAATCGTCAATTGGCGGGTCCCACAGTTGACTTTTTGGATAAAATAGTGTTCGGCTCATCGGAATCCACATTTGGACATACAGTTGGGTTCGTATTGACATCTAGAGTTGTTTGACCTATAGTTTGTCCCATTTAGAGACTGTTACCCTTGGCACACTTTTCGGTGCAAAGTGGGCCACACGTGGACCCCACTTTTATCCAAAATTATCGTTTTGCCCCTGTGTCCAAATTGGACGAAAGGGATGTGCTTTTTAGCTATTTTGCTCATTTCGGAAACGTTGGTGATATTTATTTCAGCATCCGGAGACGTTTGTTCGGAGTCCTTAGTTCCAAGTTCAGTGTCCTTGATATTTGGGCGCGTACACTTTACAGATTTCTTGCCAGACAAGTATACCTTGCCATTGTACTGTATTTACATCCCATATGAGACATGCATATTTATTTTCTGTTTATTTAGTTCATTTATTTTAACTGCTATATAAACTGCGCGTCCAAGGAAACTTGGGTGCAACGACGGTGTCGTCGTACTATATTTTTATTTATGTATATGCATTGGACCTACTTTATGAGACTACCCCATTTTCATGAGGCATTTATGTTTCATTGGCCATGACACTATTCTTACACGAGTGTGAGTCACATGTAGGACACGGACTTGCGTACTCGGCTGGCCCCCGGTACGTATAGGTCGTGCGACGGATAAGGATAACTGCCAATAGAAACTTTGCATGCTAGTAGACCTGACGGTTATTAGAGGTATTATCGTGTCATAGACATGACATGCTTAGAGCATTGGGTGGGGAGAACAATAAGTACCGCATTTGAGCTCCTTTACACTTTTTCTCCTGTACGCCCGGATTCTCCGCTGGAGATACGGGTCATGATGACCACTATATATTATGTACTATCAGGCGGGCCACCGGCGTTCAAAAGACGATGTGCCTTTTAGGCCCCTGGATCTTCAAAAGAGAACCATGCCAAATCCCAGTTTTCAGCCAGATAGCTCACTTGTGGGAAAAGGTGTTCTTAATTGCATTCACATAGATGGTTAGGCGACCCCAATGGATGTTTATTTTCAGTACTTTATTGGCATATGCTTTTTGTATCTTGTTACGTCCCTCTGAGGACCTGGTCCCTTCCAGATATAGGTGAGCAGGAGTATCCGCAGGAGTATGGACCTGGACCTGATGCTACCTATCAGCCTGAGGAGATCTTACCTTCTGATTATATGTGATTCATTGCAGCTGTTTAGAGATTTTAGTTGCTATTCTTTTCTAGACATTTATTCTTATATTAGAGTTTATTCTCTTCTCTCTTTAGTAGTTTATTATAGTCGATTTGCAGTGGATTTGTCTCCACCCGACTATTGCACTTTGAGATTACTATTTGAGACTACTTCTTTGATATTCATTTATTGATTTCCATTCTTCTATTATTTGTGCTGTGGATGAGATATAGAACTGCGTGTGACTTGTTGTGACATATATTTACCACTGTGGATTGGATATTCATGTACAGCGTACGTGTGTATATGGTTTCCATATATTGGAGTTCGTATACATACGGCTGGCGTGTTACGTATTCCTAGTCCTACGTATTTTGGGACTGGGGCGTGACAGGGCTCATAGAGTCGAAGGAGGGGCATTCAGCGGGTCCGGTGGGTCGTGAGGGAATACTCCGGCGAGGGTCATTCGAAGGGAGGGCGGAGGAAGGAGATGGGAAGGATAGGAAAGAGGAGGAGTTGACGAGGTGGAGCTTAGTGGTTCTGGTCGAAGAGAGGCGGTGGCTCGTCATGTGGAGGAGAACGATCGGTGGCTGCCGCGGGGTACAGCAGGGTCGGGGCTCGACGTGGAGGCCGGGACGGCAGCAGTGGTGGTGTTAATGGTGGTGAGGGAGATTCGGCGTCGTGCAGGCGGGTTAGCCCAGGCGGAGGGGGGACCGGTCGTCGGGTTGGACAGCGTCGGGCTCCGGCGGGAATGTGGCCAGGATCGAGTCGGCTGAGGGAGGAAGGCGTCGGGGTTGTCCACCGGTTGAGCTGAAGGGAGGAAGGGGATAAAGATAAAGAAAGTTGATGTCGGCTGAGGTTTGGTTAGGAATAGAAAAAAATAAAGAAAAAAATAAGAAGGAATATTTATATAAAGGTGGTGGGTGTTTGACCTAGACAAGTTTGACTGGTCAACCCCTCTTGGAATTGGGCCTTGTCATGTAGGATTTCAAGGGCCATGATTCAAATGGGTTCAAAATAAATGGCTAGGATTCAATTGGTTCAAGGTTTGGAGGGTCATGGTTCATGGAGGTTGGTGTTGAATCACACACTCCCAAAAATTATGGAAAAATATACATGAAGGAGAAATAGGTTTATTCATGTGTCGTATCCAACGGGGTGGACACCTTAATACACTTTTGCATAAAAGTGTCCAACAAATAGAAAATTGCACAAGTTTGGGTTTATGATTTAATTTAATTAAACTAATTATAAATGGTATTCTAAAATTAATTAGAAGTACAAGGGGCTGAAATTAAGTGGGACACGTGTCATGAATGAAGTAGACTCAGAATAGAATATTATCCTAATTTGGGTTGCTCAAAATGGGTCAAGATTGTGTCCCCAATCGATTGGAACGCAGAAGGGTACAAGGTTTAATTTATATAGAACTAAATATAGTCGGTTGCGACGAATATTATGCGACTAAAATGAAATACAACAAGAAATAATTATGAGTCATACAAGGATCAAAATAATAGTCTGGCACGTCTAGGACAGGAGTGTGTAATCTGTTGGAAGACAATGGCTAGTGTAGCGCCCTAATTATCGAAGCAACGGTAAAGTGCGACAATCAAATTAAAATTACAGCAATTTAAACATAATTAATTATCATGCAATCATTTACACACATTAAATTATAAAAAGATAAAAATACCCCTAATCTGAAATATGGGAGTGACAAGTCTACCCTCCTTAAGAGAATTTCGTCCTCAAAATTTAATATCCTCAATAGTTGTATGTATTCATTTATATTATTTTTTCATCAAAATTTAATTCATCAAACCATATAATCATGAAGCAAATCCATATTATTATTTCACAAATTTTAAATTTATACAGATATCATATTCCTGAAAATCTTCAAGTTTAAAATTATATTCTATTTTTATCACAACCTCCTATAAAATATTAAGTTAATCACTAAATATAAAATTTATTATCCAATCCTCTAATTGAAATCCAATCAATACATATTTATAAAATTTTAAAAATCTTATCCCAAAATTTGAATTCAAACACTAATCCATTAATGATCTTTCTCCTCTAATTTAAATACAATTGATGCATGTTTATAAAATTTAAATCATCATCCCAAAAATTTGAAATCAAACACTAATCCATAAATTATCTTATTCCTCTTTTTTTTTTCCACACAATACTCAAAAATGTAATACTTATAAAATCTTCAAATATTATATACATTCAAATATAAATTTATATCTTGCAGTCAATAGATATAATGATAATCTCCTTAATTTCCTTGAATTTTAATGACAAATTTAATCATATCTTAATCTTCATAAAAATTAATGATTTAACAAAATCGTCAACTCTGCCATATTAAATTCTCAACTCTTCATTTAAATTAATGTTTATCCTCAAAATTTAAGGCACATTGTCTCTTTATGTCCAATTATAACCTCTTCATAAATCTTCACTACAGTCAAAACCCCCAAAAATCAAAGTCTATGGAAAATCCTACCTACAGTCATACAACGTACAATCTAGAGAAAATATACATGGTTATGGTCTCTTTTGTCATGGTATTATAGTCTCTGTCTGGGTGTACTACTAACTACATTCTAGCAAGAAGATCTTTGATACAAGCTACAGTACTAAGAAATTAATCAAGCAAATAGGCAAAAAAGGGACAGAAGGAAAGAACAGAATAGAACCTGCTAACACATCACCTGAACATCTTCAACTGCTAATATATACTTAACTCTGGCACATTCACTCACTAATTCCTATCCTTACACATTGATATCCATATCAACTAATCACCAGTCCACAAGATATCCATATATACATCCACATTGCACACACCTATCGATTAATACCAAAATATGATACCAAGGACCTCTAAGACAATCATAGGTCAAATGATGCATCCAAAGTTTGATACCTCTATCTCTTTAGGTACCATAGTTTCTACTACAAGCACACTCACTGCTAGCTCTCTTACCTACTATAATTGTTTATACTATTTATTTTTATCACTCAAGTGCACGCCAAGTGCAACACAATACACTAAGTACTGCTCCCTCTAATATAACTCTAGATGGACACCCAAGTCTGTTTGCAGTGCTATCTTAATCATGCTCAAGCCAACAGATCCTTACATATGCACTTCATTCACTCATATACTAGTATATATTTTTTATCCACCATAAAATTTTATCCTCAAAATAAAACCCTCAAAATTTAACTTCTTGAACAATTTAAAATAAAATGCATATAATTTCTTCAAAAGTCAAATATTCAAATATTGAAATAAAATTTTAATCACTTTTAAGAATCTTTATAGCTTTGACTTTGTTTATTGAATTGAATTTTTAATTCTCAAAAATTTTAATAACATAAAATCTCAACTCCTTAAAAAATTTTAAAATTAAAATTTATTTCCACTCTTCAAATTATAAATTTAAATCCACAAGTATACATATAAATACTCACAGTCTCTAATACTCAAGGTGCACACAAATACACCAATTGTCTACAACCCTCAACTGTTTACTGAAATTTGTACTGCCCGGATTACTTGCAATATTACTTCCAATAATCAAAGTTATCATCACACGTATTTTCTCCAATAATTTTCTATCTATATTAACTGGTACACCAATCTAATTATCATCACATGAAGTACTTACTGTTATTAGCACTATTCTCGACTAATCCTTGATATAGAAACATTAGTACTCTTTGCATGGTAATACTAACTTCATTATCAGATTATCTCATCAAACTTATTAGAACTCACGATTATTCGCACTAGTTATAACACACTTGTTTTACTTCACTCTCAAAGGCATGTATATGGTTTCATATCTCGATTTATGTATATGTATCTCCCTTTAATATTTTACAGCCTATCATACTAGTTTGCGATACACTTCATACCTTGCATGATCCATCTTGATAATTTTTTACCTATGGCACACTCATTAATACCTTTTATGCATGTATATTTCTTTACTCTTGACACACCCAAGTATCAACCATCAAATTGAATATCATGCTCCGTAAATTTTTAATATAATTTTCTCGATACTTATTTGTTTACATGGATCACCCAACTACATAAATTTATGGCTATCCAGGACTGGCATGCTGACTCTGATACTAACTCCTGGAACCATCACTGATACTCTATACTCTTCCTTCCACTTATAGTACCAATACTAATTATAATGGCACCTATTATAGAACTTTTGCTACAAGGCACTACGCTATGGGTTAGTTCTAGATTGATTCCTACTGCTCACATGTCCAACCAAGATATACTTACAAACTCACAAGTCACACTCAGTCAACACTAATACAAGACACAGATATAATTGTAAGTCACTAATCATCACACTAACAAGGAACCCTAATGGAAAGAAGCTCAAGAAGGAACTGGACTGAGGAACTGAAGGTATCTCTACTGCTAGCAAAAAAATAATGGAACAAGGTCCTATATTAACAGAAGTAGATAATTATTGAGATGATACTTTAAGAACCAATTTAAGATACAACCTGATAATCATACGCGTTTGTCCGAAATCATGACACCCAGAATCCTCGCCACGCCAGTAAGCATAGATGAGATAAACGACAAGTTCCGTAACTAAGGTATGCAACTCTATAATCATGTCATCTAGAATCCTCACCACGCCAATCGGTATGGCTGCAAGAGACTCTAAGTTTCATAACTAAAGCATCCAAGTCAGGTTCCTACGTTCTCGTCACGGCAGCTAATATGGCTGCGATAAACTCTAGGTTCCATAACCAAAGTAGACGTTTTACCTTTCTCACTGTCCTCATCAATATATGTCATCAGATGATATCGTAAAGTTTAGTCCGTAAAATTTATCTCAATAAGAAACTAACTCAACAATGATACCAAGAATTAAATTAACAACTGGTCAACAAGAATCAAACTCAATATCAACAAGTGAGAACGGACGAAAATAATGGGGAAGATTTAAATTAGAAATTATAATAAGATTCTTAAGGGATCGTCCCAGGAATCTCTCAAATAACTTGTGATTGAGTATCCGTTCTCATCCTAGTGTCCTATGTCCTATATTCTATAACAGGCACGTAGTAGTATAACTAAGACGTCGTACTACCACAACATCATACAACTTGCAAAGTCTGACCTGCATGGGCCACCACTAAAAATGTGTCACGACCCGCACCCGGAATAGGGGTACGAGTGCGTAGGTACGTCCAGCCTATGCCACAGCATCGGCGATAAAACGCTGTCTTGGTCATAATACTATCTAAATAGTCTTTCACAAATATCCATCTCCATAAGGAGACACAGATATCACAAAATAATATGGAATACTCAATCACATAAACTAGAGCACGATGAGATATCGAAGAAAACAAATAAAATACAAGACAAGTCTAAAACAATAAAATAATCTAACCTGCAATCAATAACATTCAAGTCTTCAAGTATGCTGGAAATAAGTCCTCTATGTCATAGTCTGGAAAAAATATCCAGTCAGGATTGGAACAAAATATACCTCTAACAGCAGTTCCACATATATTGACAAAAATTATAACACAGTGTAAAGAAACACAAGATGGATATATGTACTAGCAATAAGAAATACTGGAATAAAGAAATGCTGAAATAATAAAGTATTAGAGCATATGTCATCATCAATGTACATCTAACAATAAAAAAAGAAATACAAGTGCATGCTAGAACAATGAACTGGTATATAAGTGAATGCTAGAATCATAACTAGAACATAAGGAACGCTAGATCAATATACTAGAGATACATGTCAAGAACATCTAGCTAAGTGTGTGAAACATCAGCATATCATATAATCGGCTTGGGACTAATCATACTTGCTATGTATGACTAGCTATAATTCATATAAGGTCAGGCTAACCATCTGGATAGCTACGGTGCAAGCAATAGTCAGGCTAATAATACATAACAGGCTATGAGGCATGTAATGGTCAGGCTGCACCGACATGAGATGTGGGTGAGCTATGATGCAAGTAGAGTTGGGTATGATCACATAAGCTACTAATATTTCCCCGTTTTCCCCAGCTAGTACGATGGATTCCAATCACGACTCCTCATGACAGGTCTCGATGATGCCAGCTCATGTAAACAACAGTGTCAGAATCATGTACGCTATACAACTAGAATTACAGAGATAATCAACATAATAGAAACTGTCAGAGAATGTACTCGCTAGGGGTCCTGCTGCTGGCAATACCAATAACCTAATTCTGAAGTCTTGTCTAAATAATCCAACAATCATATAGACATCATATAATACAATATTGCATCAGATATTACATTAACACACAATCATAAATATATTGGACTCAGGGATACGCTAGGTATGACACTGGTCAACTAGGGTCAAGTGTGCGTCTAATTACACGGGTGTCGCATCTGCAAATATTGTACAAAACAGACAGTCAAAATGATACGGGGCTTGCCAGTACATCAGTGTACATATGACAGTCTGCTAACAATTATATGGTCATAGGTCAATGTAACTACGGGATATCCGTGGTTACACTCGGGTCACCTAGTACATATATATATTATACATATTATTATCTATCATTAATACTTACAATATACAAATACACCAAATTAAATACATATACAATACATATACATATGTATATATATACTAATTGAGAGGTATACTATATATATATATATATATATATATATATATATATATATATATATATATATATATATATATATATATATATATACCAAAATACATTTAAACATATACCATTACATGTACCATACATACATACCGATTAGGTTCATATACTTTATAGATATATCTATGTACATATACATCAATATACACATAATAACCATATTCATATACTAATACTAATACATATGCCAATACGTACATACCTACACCCATATACAATACAAACATATACTAAATGAATATATATACACATACGTACAAAATCCTGAAGGAGGGCAGAAACAAACCTGCGTACGGGCACAACGACGATGACGGCGATATTGACGATTATGTTGATGACGATAATGACGACGACGTTGACGACGACGATGACAATGGAGGTGATGATGAAGATGATGGTGCTGGTAATGGCGAGACTGCCAGAGGAGCTTGGGCAGGAGGAGAGGGGGAAGAGAACTGTGAGGGGATGACAGGAAGGTGGTTGTGATCTCAGGCGAGGCTCGACAGGTGGTTCAGAGCTGTCGCTCAGGCGCTTGGGGAGGTGCTCCGGGTGTTGCTCGGGACAATCGACAGGAAAGAGGAGATTTCAGTCAGCGGCTCCAGGCGGGGCTCGTCGAGTCGAAGGAGGGGCGTTCGGCGGGTCCGGTGGGTCGTGAGGGGATACTCCGGCGAGGGGTCGTTCGACAGCGAGGGCGGGGAAAGGAGATGGAAAGGATGGGAAAGAGGAGGAGTCGACAAGGTGAAGCTCGGTGGTTCTGGTCGAAGAGAGGCAAGGGCTCATCGTGTGGAGGAGAACGACCGGTGGCTGCCGCGGGGTACAGCAGGGTCGGGGCTCGACGTGGAGGCGGGGATGGCAGCAGTGGTGGTGTTAATGGTGGTGAGGGAGATCCCGCGACGTGCAGGCGGGTTAGCCCAGGCGGAGGGGGGACTGGTCGTCGGGTTGGACAGCGTCGGGCTCCGGCGGGAAGGTGGCCGAGAACGAGTCGGCTGAGGGAGGACGGCGTCGGGGTTGTCCACCGGCTGAGCTGAAGGGAGGAAGGGGATGAAGATGAAGGAAGTTGATGTCGGCTGAGGTTTGGTTAGGAATAGAAAAAATAAAGAAAAAGAAATAAGAAGGAATATTTATACAAAGGGGGTGGGTGTTTGACCTAGACAAGTTTGACTGGTCAACCCCTCTTGGAATTGGGCCTTGTCATGTAAGATTTCAAGGGCCATGATTCAAATAGGTTCAAAATAAATGGCTAGGATTCAATTGGTTCAAGATTTGGAGGGTCATGGTTCAAGGAGGTTGGTGTTGAATTACACACTCCCAAAAATCATGAAAAAATATACATGAAGGAGAAATGGGTTTATTCATGTGTCGTGTCCAACGGGGTGGACACCTTAATGCACTTTTGCATAAAAGTGCCTAACAATTAGAAAATTACACAAATTTGGGTTTATGATTTAATTTAATTAAACTAATTGCAAATGGTGTTCTACAATTAATTAGAAGTACAAGGGGATAAAATTAAGTGGGACACAAGTGTCATAAATAAAGTAGACTCAGAATAGAATATTATCCTAATTTGGGTTGCTCAAAATGGGTTGAGATTGTGTCCCCAATTTTGATTGGAATGCACAAGGGTACAATATTTAATTTATATAGAATTAAATATAGTCGGTTGCGACGAATATTGTGCGACTAAAATAAAATACAACAAGACATAATTATGAGTCACACAAGGATCAAAATAATAGTCTGGCACGTCTAGGACAAGGGTGTGTAATCTGTTGGAAGACAATGGCTAGTGTAGCGCTCTAATTATTGAAGCAACGGTAAAGTGCAATAATTAAATAAAAATTACAGCAATTTAAACATAATTAATTATCATGCAATCATTTACACACATTAAATTATGAAAAGACAAAAATACCCCTAATTTGAAATATGGGGGTGACAATGCTGGATCCAAGCAATATCATAGATCATTTGGAATTGATCGGTTGTACCGACCTTTCGTATGAGGAGAGACCTGTATCTATTTTGGACCGGAGGGAGAAGATTCTCAAGAACCGGACTATCTGTTTAGTCCAAATTGCTTGGGGGCATCACTCACCGGAGGAGTCGACTTAGGAACGTGAAGATGATATCGAATCTCATTACCCGTAATTGTTTGACTCGTGAGGTACACTTACCATGTATCTCGTATCTTGTTCTTGTCTTGTGTGTGATTATCTTACTATAGTAGTTCGTACATTATGATTACCTTCCATATTTACTTGCTTTTCCTGATAGTATGTTTTACTAGATTTTCTGGCTAAATTTTGTCCCTTATTAAAATTTTGAGGACAAAATTTTTCTAAGGAGTGGAGAGTTGTGAGACTTGTCTCACTATTTTCATATTTGTATCCAAGATACGCATACAATTGTTGTAGTACTGTTTCTTGTGCAATTTTTGGATTTTTTGATATTTTTAATTAATTTCTATATTATGAATAGTGTAAGTCACTATTGCTACGCTATATAAACCCATATCTTTCTCTTCTTCATTCTTTTACTTTTTTCTCTTTTTATTTTCTTCTTCCCTCTCCTCTCCCAAGCCGTGATCTTGAGCCTATATTGGCCATGGGTATTTGGACTTTGTAGTAGTGGTAGTAGTGGTTTAGGCAAGTACATATTGCCAACCATTAAGACCTTACATTTTAAAAAAATATATATTTTCTTGCATTTTATTAGTCTATGTTAAGCTCCATGAGATCCTCTACTTGTTTAGAACTTAGCATTTTTGGATTTGATAGCTTGGTTGGAGCAGATCTGATTTTTAAAGTTAGGGTTTTCATGGATTCCATAAGTTTTTCTTGGTTTTGATCTATTAAAACATAGTATTTTCGAAAATTAGTTGTTCCATGTTATAGAGGATTAAATTTTGTGGGACTTTGACTTTTGTTTTTACTTGATTTGGAGTAAAGAAAATAATTTTTTTTTGATTTTGGAGCTTTTTTTTATGGAGTTTGTGTGTTTTGGGACGATGGAGTCTCATGCACCAGTATTCCCTGTGCCAACTTGTCCCTACGCCAGCATTCCCTGCGCTAGCTTAGCCCTGCGCCAGCTTGTCTCTGTGCCAGCATTCCCTGCGCCAGTTTGTCTCTACGCCAAATTGTCCCTGCGTCAACATTCCTTGTGCCAGTTTGTCTCTGCGCCAGATTGTCCCTGCGTCTACATTCCCTGCGCCAGCTTATCCATGTGTCAGCTCATCCTTACGCCAGATTATCCATGTGCCAGCTCATCCCTGTGTCCCGTATTTCCTGCTTGTGTATTTTAAGCAGTTGGATTTTTGATAATTTTGAGACCTAATTTTAAGTTTTTAAATCTTACTTATCTGACATGACATAATGAGTGCTCACTGTATCAAGTATTAATTCATGTATCATGCATCATGATATTGTACTGATAATCCTGATAGTGGCTCGACGTAGCGCACTCATGAATCGATATATCCTGACATGTTCTGATCAAGGCTATTAGTAGCACATGTATTGCATGACCTATTATTTCCGTGGTTGATTTTCTGATTGTACCTGTCAAGCTATTGTCCAGTCTTTTATCGTGTCTAAGGCAGATTCTCAAGCACCACGGTCGGGAATCTTGATTAAACTGATTAGGTTAATGAATTAGATTTGACACCTAGAATCATTTAGGGAAATTTTTTTCTACATGCAATCCCGATATCCCAACGACACATGTGAATTTGGAGCTCTCCGTTGTGAGGGGTACACTTTCAGCACACCGTCGAGTGTTGTATTACAAATAAAAATATCTATATGTGATAATTATATTATGTAATCCTTACGTTTGGATGATCCAGATAGTCTGCAAGACATGTGGCTGTATAAAATTTTTAAATTATATGTGATAGTAACTAGGACTGTGATAACCCTAGTTAGTTAATGATTAGCAAGCCGTAAGACATGATTGGTCATGATAGATTTGGTTGCTAGTCCAATCATGTTCATGTACCTTCTCGTTATTTATTTCTGTACTATAACCTGCAAGTTCAATTATGATTACTTCATTTATTGCTTTAATGTCTTAATGTTTGTTTTGCATGTTGGTTTTAGTTCATAAGTTGGACTTCATTGTGGTACTTTGTTGTTTAGGGTTCTGACCCCACTAGTTTTGTATGACCAGATTTTGTAGCAGAATCACAGGATCTTCCGAACCTACCTTAAGGTGGTGAACACCAAGTGCACTAGAGGAATTAAGTAGATTTTTTTTTCATTCACCCACGTATATTATAAATTATTCTTTTGAGACGTTAAGCCACCGAGCACGTATTTAGCTCGTATTATTTTGAACTTGTTATCTAGCCCAAAGAGCATGACATGATTAACATATTCTAGACTGTAGCTGGAGTTGATCATGTATGACACTCTTGCTAGTTCTCCATTTTGTACAACTAGCTTCATGATCATCTATGTATGTATAGTTTGGGACGTCTTACTATTATATATCTGGTGATTATATATCTTGTAACTTGTTGTTTTCTTGTGATTGAGACACCTAGGATTGCTTGACCTAGTACTGACTGATAGATAGTAGAGTAAATCTCACATGTCTTAGACAGCCGTGACTGTATTCTTGGGATATTATGTACTCTGGTATACGTAATTGTCTTTGTTTTTTTTTCGCTCTCTAGTATTCTGATTTTAGGATATGACATGACGTAATTGGTTTGTGTAACTTTCTTCGATTCTCATCAAATTTATTGGTGTGGAAAACGGTTTTCCACATTCGTTTCCAACAAAAAGTGTATAATACTTTTAGGATTCTTCTAGTGGCTAAGGTATACCTAAAACTATTTTGGTATTACAATTGATAAATCTTTCTCCTTCAACTATTTGTATTATAAAAAAAATATTATGTAAGTATAAATAATAATTGTGAATAGGTTGATAACATTTCGATGGACCACTAAGGGTCTGTATGTTATGGATTTTGTCCTGGAATCCGAGAAGTGGGCCAAAATCAGTAAATCCCATTGTTTGGTAAGGGAAGTAAAGTGGGTTGGTATTTGGAACATAAAGAGACTTAGTCCATCTCCCCTATCTCTTCCCTCTCTTTCAACCATCCACTTCCTTTCATGAGATGAGGATGTAGGTAGTTTTTATTTTTTTTTATCAATTAATTAGGTGTTAGTAAATAATTAATATAGTTATCTGTTAGTTGTTAGCTGTTAAGTAAATAATTATAGTTTGTTGTTAGATGTTCGTAAATAATTATAGTTTGTTGTTAGATGTTCGTAAATAATATATTTCGTAAATAATATATTTATAATTAGTTGTTAGTAAATAATTAATATAGTTAGTTGTTAGAAAATAAAATATATTTATAATAATTTTTTAATTAATATTGATTTATGTAGTATGACCATGAATACGATATAATAAATAAGGACACGATAGACAGTAGTTATATTTTGGAGTGTCATATGTGTATTTTTATTTTTTGATACGTGCCGACACGAATACTAGCTAGATTTAGACGGAATATATTTGGATGATCTAATATTAGTAATTAGTAAATAAATATGATAGTTAATTATTATTTGATATAATATATTCATTTTATTATATAAATAGGATAGTTAATTATTATACAATTAGAATATTTAATTATTATCTTAGTTTATCAAACTAATTACTTAATTTATTAAATTGTTATTAGAGTTAAAAAAATTATAATTTACTACTATTATAATATACACTTTTACTTTCCACTTTTCACTTAGTTTATTAAATTGTTAAGAGGGTTAATTATAATTTACTACTATTATAATATATTCTTTTACTTTTCACTTTTTTACTTTTCTATTTCAACCAAACACATTTGTCTACTCTTTCACTTTTCACTTTTCACTTTTCTATCTTAATCAAACACACTTGTCCTCTACTAGATGAACAAGAAAGTGGATGGATTCCTATATATAAAATATTCGTTGAAAGTACAAATTCAAATGTTCTCACACTTACGGTTACCAAATATATTGGATATCGTATTTGATGTGATTAAATAATTTTTACTTTTAATCTATTGGATCTCCAAGAAACTAGATTATTTGTATTTACCTTCACCCATTTGATATTCATAACTCTCTTAAACCCTCCACCCTCATTTTAAATTTAATTAGTGCACCCCCACCTAACCCCCCATTCATACATTAACAACATAATTTTTCAGGGTCGGCTCCAACATCTTAGAGGTCCCAGACAATTCCCAAAAAATGAGACATTCATCTCTCTATATATATTTTTTATAAATCCAAATTTCAGCAAATCCAATAAATCCATAATACTATATAATTAGCCCTTGAATACACATAAATTATCACAAAAATTCAATAAATTAAGCAACTTCAAGTATTGATTTTTTTTAGCTTTTCTATGTTTTCTTTGATTCTTCTCCAGGATGCTATGAGCTTCCCCGGATCCATAGTATTTTTGGACCTTGATCAGAAAAACGGATGCCTCAAAAATAAAATTCAAAAAAAATTGGAGGCCCTAGGCGGCTGTCTAGCATGCCTCCCACTGGAGCCAGCTCTAATTTTTTTTTTTTTGTATTTACAACCCCCCCCCCCCCCCCCCCACCACCACCACCACACACACACACTATTTAACACTAAATAAGGGGTTTGCTCTAATTAAATTTAAAATGGGGGTAGGAGAATTATGAATAATAAGTGGGAGGGTAAATACAACAGAAAGTTTTTTGTAGAGCATTATAGTTTGAGTATATTACCTACAGAGAAAATAGTTTCCAAAAATTTCCAAAAAAGAACCAAAACACTCTTAGTAAGAACGTTTTAGCTTCTTCTTTTTTAAATATACCATTTCTAGACGTCCTTACTAAGGACGTCTTTAACATTTCTTTTCATTTTTCAAGAAAAAAGAACAAAATAAAAACAAAAATAAATAATAATAATAATAATAATAATAATAATAATAATAATAGGCGTTTGTGACTTTCAAAAAGCCCTTAGCAAGGGCTTCTCTCCTTTTTTTTTTTACTTTTTACAGCCAATATATATATATATATATATATATATATATATATATATATATATATATATATATATATATATATATATATATATCAAACATAAGGACGTATCACATTTATTTTCATGTTTATTTTTTTAAGATTTCAAAGAAAAAATTTAAATAAAAAAATCAAGCGTTTAAATATTTATAAGAAAATTTTCAAATAAAAAAAAAATCAAACTTTTAAATATTTATAAATAAGTGAAACGTCCTTAGTAAGAACGTTTGGATTCTCTTTTGACAATTTTTATAAATTATTTTTCTACAGATAATATATTTAAAATACAATGCTCTAAAAAAAATCTGTAAATACAAATAACTCAAACTATTATAAAAGATTCAGTATGCATAGATTCAGTATGATTATTGTACTTCATTCAAATTACTTTAGGTGGTGAAAACCAAAATAAAGTTAAATTTATATATTTTATTTTATTTTATTTTTGTTACGTTAGTGTTCAAACAAAAGTCTAAATTTTATTTTGTTATGAACTAAATACAAATTTAATCATATCTAAACTGGATCCTTCTTTTGTTGTACTTGATGCCAGTGCCGTTATTTACATCTTAATAACCAATAAACAAATATAAAAAAAAAAATTTAACTTCTCTAACAGAATAGATTATTTATTGATATTATAACGCACCTTGTTATTACAGTCTCTAAATAATAGAAAAATATTAACCTAAAAATTAATATTTTATATTAGTTCTAATTTCTGGGATCCTTCGTCATCGGAAACCTAGCACTTTGATGCAAATGAACTCACTGGTCCAAGCTTCGTTGACTGGTGGTGGAACCAAAAAATAGTTCTTCTTTCAAGTGTTCTAACGCCTTCTCATAATATGCAGGTCAAGACTTATTTCATATTTAGATGGATTCAGCCGAAAATATGTCGTTGGAGAATTGAAGAAGTGGAACGAAGCAAATGATTAGCCTTCTTGCCCCCAATAATCAAAAAGTTCATGTTGGTCGAAAAATACTAATTCATCCGAAGAAAACGAACCACGGACTCGCACAAACATCAATACACGTCGTACATATTCAGTGATTATATATGCTATTTGAACAAATTTTAATCTATATAACTCAAAAATTACAATATTTTGAACCTTTTACCTCCAAATTCAACTCCCTAAAAATCTTTAAAAAATATATATATATTATAATTGAAATTACTCACCAACCCTATAACGATCCTTCTGAACGAAGTAGACACCGCCTCGAAGAGATATTCCTTTCAGACTATCTCGAAAAGATTACAATTGAAATAACTCACCAACCTTTTGGACTTTTTCATATAATTTTGTTGGCTCGTCTACCTGAATCTCTCATGCGAGCATCCCATTAACATGTTAGCCCAATGATTAAAGTTGAGTTTTTTAATACGGCTAACCGATTAAGTTTAGGATTCTTATACTCACTAACAATCATGCAATATCTATAATGTTGATACTTAAACTTAGCATTGTCCAAATATGTATTAAATGTTATCATATTTGCTTCAATATGTATATTGTTTTGTTCGTCTAACATGTATTTGTAGAAAAATAATAAGCAAGATCAGATATGGACATATGCAATGAAAAAATGATGATGAGCCAAAGACGACGTTACACCAGAAGATTTTTCTGAACTACCTATGACATATTCGGAGCCTCGCATTCGGGGTTCCGCTGTCCGGTCATCAGACGGGGGTCGAGGGGACAGCGCCCCTGATGGGATTTCGGGGACAAAGTCCATGAAAGTTATTCAGATTTTCAGATATGTTTATATTTATAAAACTGTCGTCAAGAAAAAATACGTCTTCAAGTTTGCTCAAATATCAAATGTTTGGTGTCAGCAAAGTGCTCTTGGTTTTATCATTTGTTATGTATTTTCTATTTTGTTTATGGAACAAATGTACATTCGGTTCGCAGTTGGCACTAGGGAGCTCAAATCCATACTAAACCAGAACTTAGTCCACTCAAACCAGCCAAAATCCTAAACCCACATTCTGGAATTTGGATGACAGAACTCGGATCGAGTTCTGACTGAACTCGGGCCAAACTCGGTCAGCCTAAACCAAAAATCCTAATCAACATCTTCCTTTTTGAAGAACAGTCTTCAACGTTCGAATTTATGAACGTTGGAGGACCTAACACTGTACGAACTCGGTCCTCCTATAACCCTATAAATAGAGGTTGAATTACATTCATTTCAATAACCTCTCACTTTCAAACATATTCTATTGAGCTTTAAAATTTTCTATTCCCAAGAGCAACCCTCAGCCTTCTAGTGCCAAGTGTGATCTCCGTTATAAGTCTGTTCGAGTTGTAAAAGCGTGGTTAAATTTTTATTTCAAGTGTTTGAAGTCGACGTGCCATTCGGATCAAAGCACGTTGTTGTAAAAGTCGATGAGTCATTCGGATCAAAGCTCGTGTTGTAAGAAGTCGACAAGCCTTTGGATTAAAACTTTTGTTGTACGCTATTTACACAATAGTGGATTTAACTCTGAACAAGAGTTATCGAAAATGAATTAGTTCTCCACGAGAGAAACCAATATACATCGCGGTTTTAGCGTTTGTGATTTCTGAACTCTATTTACTTTCCATATACTTGCTATTGTTGTTATAGTTTTAGTTGGTAATTAGCCTTACTATTTTTGGATAATTATTCCGCTATATTCTATTCACCTTTCTCTAGAGTTGCCTTCAGAACAAACTCCCTTAGCTTTCTTATAAAAGTTGAGAAAAACTAATCATGGATTAGGCAAATTAGCCCAAACAAATCATGGCCGTTTATATTTAATCAATGGTCCAAATTTTACTAATTCGGACTCCGTACTGACCAAAATTCGACTAATGATATATTAACGAAATACCACCAATGTGCCAAGGACAAAATATACCAAAACAAAAAATTCAGCATTATAACGCCGACATACTGTTATTGTTGTTTCTGCTCTTTTCGAGCACGGTTCAGCTACCAAAATTCATGTCGCCTTCATCATAATGCCATGCTACCAAAATTCATGTCGCCTTCGTCGTAACTTTTCGGATTTCGACGTTTCACGATTCTTCCAAACTTTGAATTGAGGCTGTAATCCAACACTTAGAAACTGAAATCAGGCATTTGGAATCGTCCAAAGAATTTGAAGAAGTCGAGGAGGAGAGCAAGAAAGTATCGGGTGACCTCCCGTACTCTTTAAAGAAAGTTTGGCAGTTAAGATGCATTCTGAGGATCAATCTAGGTTGATTGAAAGTTTGAACTCAAGCTAGGGATGACTAATCGATTTTCCGATGCATGCACGCATGCATACTCTGACGTTTATAAATATAGTCACAGGAAGTGTTTGAGACGGGTAGGGAGACATGTACCTTAATCTCTGCAGAGAAATACAACTAGAGAAATTTTGACGTACATTCCATTTTATTTATCCATATTTAGGGGTCATTCCATATTGTTTTCATAATGTACAAATTATCTCACTTTTGACGGAAATCGTTTCTTCCTAACGGTCAACTCGTCTGACTCATTTATTTGTACAAAATACCTTTGTTTTCTTTTTTCCTCCTTTTTGCAGGCCCCCGCTCCCCCCTCCCTCTCTGCCACCATCCCCCCTCCTCGTCGCAGGCCCCGCTCCTCCCTCACCATCACTCGCAACACCTTTCCTGCCATACCCCCCTCCCAGTCACGTCCCAACCACGCAGGGTCGGTCGTCCTCGCATGGACGTGATGTCGCGCGAGCCTAAGTTACATCCGTACAAGGCCGAACATAAAATGGGAGGTGTGATAACAAGTTCGCAACGTCGATATAGCGAAAGCATAGAACGAACACAAGTATGATACAAAAACTAGCTCTTTATTGATTTTGAATAAGTATTACAAGCGGTGCTCGCCCAAGATTACAAGCCGCTCATGCTCTCTCTCGAAACAATAAAGATGTGACAAGTGGCTTACAACAAGGAATAATACAAAGGCGATGTTTCAACATTATGTCCTATATAAGTGCTTCAGCTCCGGACGCAACACTCCAAGGATCCAAAGTGAACTCTGCACCTTAGCACGCACGAGGGAACACTTAGTATATTGAATGCACTGGTGGGGAGTCTTCTCGTCCGCTCAACAAATCCAACACGTTCAATTAATTATGTGTACTCTATCATTGTTGTCTTTCTAGTCTTTCCTTATAATCAGTTTCATGGCATAGATATAAAGCCTAACTCATGTGGCAGTGCGCCATACGATATAAGAGTAATACGACGATACTTACCAACTTACCATCCGTCCTTCCCTGTCCAAGGTAAACCAAGTTAAACCAAGCATGAGTATATATAATGAAATCCAAGAAAAATTACATAAGAAAACACGAGTATCACGAGCGGGTTCTGATTTCAGGTGCACGAGTTACACGGGTTATTAGACGTGTTACAAAAGATATTCTAGTGTTCAAAATATGTACAAATATGCACAGATATCTAATACTTAAATCCATCCAAGTATTCTAGATTACTAGGTGCGATGCAATGACTCGCACGCGGATTGCCGCTAAGTCAGGATGATTTATCTATATGAACATGAGTCGCTGGCATAGCCATAAAGGACGAGTTATAGTCATTGACAAGGATGATGTGCAACAAAAAGTACACGAGGTGCTGCATATCATCCCGTCTAGCACACGAGACTATCACGAGGTTCCACCCAGATCGGATCGGCCCTAGTGCCCCGGAGACCGTCCGCAAAACGAGATTCAAAAATCTTCCTTGTGCACCAAGTTGTCCGTGACTATGCAAGTCTTGAGTCTTCCAGATTTACGAGATTCATGACACAACATGCTCAATCTTGATCCTTGTTCTGAATGAGTATTGCTCCACAAGCTGTGATTCTTTCTACCTTGACATGATTCTCGTTCAAAGTTCAACTTGACTTGATGCATTCTCCTAGTTCGAGAACTGCCTTGGCGCCCTAACGATCCCGAATACTTTCAGGTTCATACTTGCACAAAACGACTATTTGATAATCTTTTGGCTAAACTAGATGAATGCAAGATAGGATAGTATTACAGGGTTATGGCATGAATCTTATGAGACGAGTATAGTGAATATGTAAAGCAACTGAGAATTGGAATAGTATGAACATAACTTCAAGGAAAATATGTGGCAAAGCCATACTTGTAAATGTAAGCGATACGCTAGCACGGTCTAAGGGATAGTGTGAGAAAACAACATTATACCAAGTTTCATTTTCATGTTCTAAGCAAGCAATACAAGATGAAATTATTCCCTTAGCTAGGTGCGTTATATTCTTATTAGCACGCAAGGGGTTATCGCCTAGCGATCTAGCATGTGTATCCAAATTTTTAGGTGTGTTGGCCAAGCAAAGACAAGTTCATCGTAGCCACCCACCTGAACGAGGGCTTGCCTCGGCCAAACGAGACTCCGAGTGAACCGCTGAAAACTTTAAGTCCAAGTGTCGATATGTCGTTTTAGTCATCTTGCAGAACTGAGCGAACTGGGTTGTTATATAATACACCACTCAAAAGAAGTTTCGTCCTCGAAACTTACTAAGATAGAACTCATCCAATAATAACACTTCCATTCCAACTTAAACGTATTATGTTTATCTTCAAATCCACGAGTACACTTATCGTTCCTTTATCCATTCCATGTTCGTCTATATCCTTGCAGTCTATCAAATCATTGGCATAATCTCTACTGTACCTAGAGCAGAGCTGCACTACTCAAACATAGGGGTATGCTATAACTTGCTCATACATGGGTCAACTAGAACTAGGTTGAACCACCCGACGTCCTATCACTTAACTTCTGAGTCATGAACACGTTCTAATAATCACTTGGTATCGCCTGACTAAATCCAGTATTACGCCTAACCAACAGCCCAAAAATCCTTAGAACTTTAATTTCAATATCCATCAATTTCTTGCATGTGATATTTCTCAAGTCTAGATCCAAGTCGTAATTGATACACAATCCTCTATCCCGAGCCATCGCTCAATCACGTTAGAAATCTCGCACTATCTTCCCAGCTTATCACTTGACGCCTACACATCTTGTCTTCCAAAAATTTATTCATCGAACAAGACTTAGCCAATCTCTTATTCATACCTTATGCATCTAACAATCATACTCTTTCAAACATGATATACATTCCAATGATATCGTATGCATCCTAACCAAGTCAAAAATCTATTTTTGTTCTATCTTCCTGAATGATCTTCAACTTACTTCCATCCTAACACATATCAACTTCATATCTAATCCGTTTATCAATACTTCCGTTTTGTTTCCAATCAATCATTTTTATTTTATGATTCATCATCAATTATCTCTCGCCTTATAAAATCACCAAGATACCATGAACGGAGTCGATTAAAATCCAAGTTAATCCCAATTCAATTTTAATCCTTAGTATTGTACTATCATCGAGAACATCTTCCAAGCACACGATTTTCATTTATATTCAATTTGTCATCCAAGTTTTTTATGATTCATTTCATACGTTCGACACTATAGAAGCATGTAAAATACGCGTCCATGCGTCCAACAAACCATGCGCCCCCTAAGCAGACTCAGAAGAAATCAAGCCGTATAATCACCCTTCGGCCTAACAAGGCGACGTTCATGCATCCCAATCAGCCGAAGCAGCCTTGGTCGCAGATGGACCTGACATGGCATCCCGTCAACTGGATCGTCTCTGACAGAGAATTCTGACAAAAAAAAAAATTTTGATTGCCTCAAAAGACATGAAGAGACTAAACGACAAAAGCATCACGTCAGCACAGAACTTCACTCTCGCTAGTACGGCACCACGTGTATAACATAACTGGCCCTATGCGTCCCAGGTTCCATGTGGTCCCATGCGTCTCTGGCCCCATGTGTCCCAGACTCCATACGGCTCTATGCATCTCTGGCCTATGCATCCCAGACTCCATGCGGTCCCATGCGTTTCTAGCCCCATACGTCCCAGGTTTCATGCGGTCCCATGCATCTCTGCCCCCATGCGTCCCAGGCTCTTTGCAGCTCCATGCGTCTCTGGCTCCATGCGTCCCAGACTCCATGAGGCTCAATGCGACTCTGGCCACATGTGTTTCAGACTCCAGGAAGACCAAATCTTACTGTTATGACCAGATTAATTATCTCCAACCAAGTGCGGACTATGTGTCAAGCTGACCAAGTCACGTCCACAAAGGACGAGAACCACCTAGATCTTCAGCAACAGAAAATCCCAACAAGCGCCCACGTGGCAGCTTGGCCTGCTCACAGTTACAGTTGTACCATGTTAGAAAGGTACACGTGGAACCCCCTAGCATCCATGCGGCCTAACATATGTGTGCCCGAGGATGACTATATATACCAGGGTGACATATCCAACGCCCGACAGACACACACAGAGGGACACACAAACAGACAGAGAACAGCAGAGGAGAGGAAAGAGAACAAACGAGAGCTTCTTTACCCTATGTCAGATCGTCAATGGAGTAAATGAGCAGCCATAGCTCTATGTCCATCACCATACCCCAGAATCAAAAATTTATACTCAGATTGTCTGTCTAGGATATCTTTGTACTTTCTTCTGTTTGTTATTGAAGCAATCAATTTTAATACCCAAAAAGGTGGCAACTCTACTGGGATGTCTTTCTCCTCTGATGAGAAAGCTGTGGCACAATCTGACGCATTCAAGATCGGGTCCACTCAAAGGATGTTGGTGGTCCGCTTTGACCAGCAGGATTTCGAGGACATGCTCTCCTAGAATAGTGCATGTCCTACTCTGAGGCAAGCCAAGCCCAAGAAGACCCGCAGGACATGGGTGGCAAAGGACATTGTGCCTAACCTAACTATGGAGCATGCACTCCCCGTCTCTCTCTCTCTGTCACGGGGACCGAACATCATGCGTCTACTGCTTATGCGGCAGCCTCTTCCAACCAGAAGGGTGCCTTGAAGACCCACAGGACGTGGGTAGCAAAGGCTGATGCACCTCACCCAACTGCGGATCATGCACTCCCTGTCTCTCTCTCTCTCTCTCTCTCTCTCTCTGATACTGAAGATGCACGACATATGTTCGCTTAGGCTGTCCCTGCTCATGCGGCCTCCTCGCTTATAAAGGATAATGCTCAGCGCTCAAACTCTGGCAGAGAAAAATAATACAATGCCAAGAGTTTGGGGGTTGATGCGCAGCCCATGCGGCCACAATGAAGGATGCAGAGAAGAAAGCAGCATTGTCACGCCCGATCTCCCGCAGGCAAATCGGCCGTTCCCGCTATGCGGGAATCACCCTCGTCAGCGCTCCCACGGAACGATCGCTTGACCCATCCGGGCGTGATGCCGCACGAGCGTGAACTACGCCCGTGCAAGGCCATGGTTCATTGGCTGGCGGTAAGAGTTCTAAGCCACAGAGTCGCACAGATTGTCCGAGTGCAGCGGAGTCATGAACGCATAGGCGATCGGTAACAGGTTCACTGAGTCGACAATATAGCGGAAGCATTAAAACATAAGTTGAAGTAAAGCAAGCTCTTTTATTGATATAAACAAGTGTTACAGGTGACGTATAGCCGAGATTACAAGTCGCTCAAGCCTCTCTCTCTGAAACAGTAAAAGCGTGCCAAGTGGCTATAATTATGGAATAATTGTACAGGCGATGTTCAGGCTATGTTCACAATATTATGTCTTGTATATGTGCTTCAGTTCCGGACGCACCGTTGCTTCGGAGTGATCTTCATACCTTAGCACGCACGAAGGAGGCATCCGTACCGAACTAGGTTCTCCCGCACCCTGCATACAAACTGGTGGATTATCAGTACATTGAATGCACTGGTGGGGAAGCTACTCGCCCGCTCGACAAATCCAAACACGTAATACAGGTTCCGTGCACCAACTATTAAGTTATCTTTCTAGTTGCCTTAGGATCAGTTTTATGCAAATATTTGAATATCCTAACTCGTGTGGCAGTGCACCGTGCAATATGAGAGGAAACACGGCGAGACTTACCCTTTGACCTTCCCTGTCTAAGGCAAACATTGTTAATTTAAGCACGGGCAAGTATAAGCATTTAGGAGCATAGCATATGCAACATGCAAACACGAGAGTTATTGAACGGGATAATATTTGGTGTGCTCAGTTATTCTTTGATGCGTTACAATGACTCGCACGCGGATAGCCGCTAAGCGAGGATGATTTATCTATATGAACATGAGTCGCTGGCAAAGCCATAAAGACTAATCCCAGACGAGAGTGGAACGCAACGAGAGCACACGATGTGCTACGAACCATCTCGCCCGTACACGATAGATTGCATATGTAGTCCAAGGCCAAGATGGAATGCAACCAAGTACACGATATGCTGCAAACCATCTCGCCAGCACACGATAGACTACACATGATGTGGTCCTAGGCCAAGTGGAATGCAACCAAGTACACGATATGCTGCAAACCACTCGCCTGCACACGATGGACCATACTTGAAGTTCCATCCGGATCGGAGCGGCCCCAGTGCCCCGGTGACCGTCCGTGGAGCTATGCCTCATTTCCGAGTTGTCCGCGACATGCAAGTCAGGGTCAATCCAATTTCAGGAAACACGAGTACGTGATTCATTTGACCAATTTCAGGCAACATGAGTACACGATTTATTTGACAAATCTCAGGCAACACGAATACACGATATACTTGATCCATGATCCTACGTTTATTGAGTGACTTGCCTTGATGCATTCCCCTAGTTCGGGGCTGCCTTGGGTGACCTAACGGTCCCGGATACTTGCAGGTTCATTCAGGCACGGAATGACTACGTAGTAGTCTCCCGGGGTTTGGATAAAAACATGGCAACATTACAAGCAGACAAGCATGCGTTTCTAAGGAACATAATCAGCACGTTTGCTTGGGCCCGAAGGTAAACCGAGATTTAGATCGTTAGGGGACTTGGCATGCGAGGGTCTAAATATAAGCAGTATTTCAATTTCCATGTTCTAGCATAAGCAATATGAGTTGGGATTATTCCCTTAGCTAAGTGCGTTGGATTTATTAGCATGCAGGGGGTCAATCACCTAGCGACTAGCATGAATATTCCAGATTTTATGTGTGCTGGCTAAGCAAAGACAAGTTTACCGTAGCCACCCACCTTAGCGATAATTTGCCTCGATAGAGCGATACGTCAAGCGAGCCTCTGAAAGCCTAAGCCGGATTCCTGTAGGGACAAGTCTGGATATCCTTTGCTTCTTGATCGAGACAAAGCGGGTCGGGACAGTCGCACTTTTGCCGTTTGAGATGGCAGTCCGCTAGAACGGAACGGGGTATTACATCCTACCCAACTCAGAAAAAGTCTCGTCCTTGAGACTTACTGAGGACAAGTAGTAATCTAGGGTTGAGGCAATCCTAGACAAGTCGTTGTACTTATTTCATTGGATATTCACTTGCACAAGCATCAAAATTAGCATATCTCTTAGACTGGATCGTGCGCACTTTTGAAGTGCACTTCTAGCGTGAATACGTCAACCAGCTTAGTGATAGCGAAGTCTTAGCACTCGAGTTTCACCTTTCCTTAAGTCTTGGATGGTGCACTAGTTTAAGGCGTCCCTCGAATAGATGCATTCAACCAAACTTAGAGTTAGTGAAATCGGACAAGCTACTAGCGATACTCTCAAGGGTTCGCACAGGTTGGCATAAAGGCCACTCGCAGCACAGCATCATACAAGCAAGCATATCATTCAAAATGTATTTTGAAAGTATTTAGACTTATTGTTGGAATATCCCATCGAGGCATTGAGAGAGAGCGTGCGCATAACCCACGAACGAGCTTTTGAAACAGAGATATCGAAATAGATTCCAAAGGCGTAGAAGCCAGGCTCTGATACCAACATGTCACACCCCGATCTCCCGCAGGCAAATCGGTCGTTCCCGCTAGGCGGGAATCACCCTCATCAGCGCTCCCGCGGAACGATCGCTTGACCCATCCGGGCGTGATGCCGCACGTGCATGAACCGCGTCCGTGCAAGGCCATGGTTCATTGGCTGGCGGTAAGAGTTCTAAGCCATAGAGTCGCACATATTGTCCGAGTGCAGCGGAGTCATGAACGCATAGGTGATCGGTAACAGGTTCACTGAGTCGACAATATAGCGAAAGCATTAAAACACAAGTTGAAGTAAAGCAAGCTCTTTTATTGATATAAACAAGTGTTACAGGCGGCGTATAGCCGAGATTACAAGTCGCTCAAGCCTCTCTCTCTGAAACAGTAAAAGCGTACTAAGTGGCTATAATTATGGAATAATTGTACAGACGATGTTCAGGCTATGTTCACAATATTATGTCTTGTATATGTGCTTCAGTTCTGGACGCACCGTTGCTTCGGAGTGATCTTCACACCTTAGCACGCACGAAGGAGGCATCCGCACCGAACGAGGTTCTCCCGCACCCTGCATACAAACTGGTGGATTATCAGTACATTGAATGCACTAGTGGGGAAGCTACTCGCCCGCTCGACAAATCCAAACACGTAATATAGGTTCCGTGCACCAACTATTAAGTTGTCTTTCTAGTTGCCTTAGGATCAGTTTCATGCAAATATTTGAATAGCCTAACTCGTGTGGCAGTGCGCCGTGCAACATGAGAGTAAATACGACGAGACTTACCCTTTGACCTTTCCTCTCTAAGGCAAACATTATTAATTTAAGCACGGGCAAGTATAAGCATTTAGGAGCATAGCATATGCAACATGCAAACACGAGAGTCATTGAACGGGATAATATTTGGTGTGCTCAGTTGTTCTTTGATGCGTTACAATGACTCGCACGCGGATATCCGCTAAGCGAGGATGATTTATCTATATGAACATGAGTCGCTGGTAAAGCCATAAAGGACTAATCCCAGACGAGAGTGGAACGCAACACGAGCATACGATGCGCTACGAACCATCTCGCCCGTACACGATGGATTGCATATGTAGTCCAAGGCAAAGATGGAATGCAACCAAGTACACGATATGCTGCAAACCATCTCGCCAGCACACGATAGACTACACATGATGTGGTCCTAGGCCAAGTGGAATGCAACCAAGTACACGATATGCTGCAAACCACTCGCCTACACACGATGGACCACACTTGAAGTTCCATCTGGATCGGAGCGGCCCCAGTGCCCCGGTGACCATCCGTGGAACTATGCCTCATTTTCGAGTTGTCCGCGACATGCAAGTCAGGGTCAATCCAATTTTAGGCAACATGAGTACGTGATTCATTTGACCAATTTTAGGCAACACGAGTACACGATTTATTTGACCAATCTCAGGCAACACGAATACACGATATACTTGATCCATGATCCTACGTTCAGTGAGTGACTTGCCTTGATGCATTCCCCTGGTTCGGGGCTGCCTTGGGTGACCTAACGATCCCGGATACTTGCAGGTTCATTCAGGCACGGAACGACTACGTAGTAGTCTCCCGGGGTTTGGATGAAAACATGGCAACATTACAAGCAGACAAGCATGCGTTTCTATGGAACATAATCAGCACGTTTGCTCAGGCCCGAAGGTAAACCGAGATTTAGATTATTAGGGGACTTGGCATGCGAGGGTCTGAATATAAGCAGTATTTTAATTCCCATGTTCTAGCATAAGCAATATGAGTTGGGATTATTCCCTTAGCTAGGTGCGTTGGATTTATTAGCATGCAGGGGGTCAATCACCTAGCGACTAGCATGAATATTCCAGATTTTATGTGTGCTGGCTAAGCAAAGACAAGTTTACCGTAGCCACCCACCTTAGCGATAATTTGCCTCGATAGAGCGATACGTCAAGCGAGCCTCTGAAAGCCTAAGCCGGATTCCTGTAGGGACAAGTCTGGATATCCTTTGCTTCTTGATCGAGGCAAAGCGGGTTGGGACAGTCGCACTTTTGCCATTTGAGATGGCAGTCCGCTAGAACGGAATGGGGTGTTACAAGTATGCGGCCTCCAACTCAGCCACATGGGTCTCTGACACTCCCAGAAGCTCTGTCTTTGACAGAATCTCATTCGACCGTATTTTCATGTGCCACTTCGAGGAAAATCAGAACTTGGACTCTTCGTACTATGCACCTGCGCGTGCTAAGTCGAAGAAGTCTGGGCCAGAACGAGCTCGTCAGGCTCAATAAACTGTCCATTTGGCTTACCGCCAGCGAGCACCGCTTACTATGCGTGTCCCTGACGGGAAGTCATACAAAACTGGCCCATGCGTCCAGCCCACAGCGGTAAATGGGCAGGGTTCATCTCAAAAGTCTTCAAGTGACAATCTAGAGAAAGTTCTTGTGCGAACCCTAAATTAGGGAGCAAAATCAATACCCACAGACCCGTGCGCTCGGTCTAACTGTGTTCACGAAAAGGGTGTAAAGGTAAATCATCCCTCGTCGGACTTGAGTAGCATAATCAATCGCATGCACAAAATGAAGGAGACAACTATAGCGCGTGAAGTGTCCTCCTCAGTACATCACTGCGCCAAAATTATCATCAACTGCTGCTGCAAAAATATGGCAGTACCCACAAATAGTCAATCGGTATTCCAACGACTGCATCCGAAGGCACCTCTCCGACAACAACCCAGAGATCAGGTGCAAACACCAGATGAGGATGAGCTACCATTCGTCTTATGTTATTCTGCTAGCAAAGACCCTTCCACCTTGGGAGGAAGGAAGTCCAGCACTTCCAGTCTGTCACTCTCAACCAGCGCATTGAGAAGGCCTACAAGGACGACCAGCAGCAGGACCTGCGGAAGGTATTTTTCAAGGAACCCGCTCGAAGAAAAAGCTATCAGTCGATGGGGGTAGTTCTTCCTCAGGACCCATGAGGGTTACACGAGCTAGGGTTAGTAATCCCCTAGACCTGTACAATAACCCGATGTTCCGAGAAAGCGGTGATCCCCAGGGGACATAATTCGATATCCTTGGGGGTGGCCAAACTCGTCAAAATGATGTAGCCTCCTACACTGGGAGTAGTACTCCCTCTGAATCTGAGGAGGAGGCAATGCTACCTGATGACTACTCCCGACAAGAATCTGAGACAAAAAGTGTGGCGTCCACTACCCCGTCCATATTTTCCCATGTGAGGGTTGTATACATGGCAGGGGCGATCACGAAGGCCCCAGCGATCGACAATGCCTCGAGGCTCATGAGGCCATGATACAGACAGTGAGTTCATCGATGCAAGCTCTGACTCAGGCGATGCTGGAAATTAAAGCAAGCATAGCTTTCGAACCAGCAAGGGCTTCTGGACAAGCAAGCTTGGACCCTGGGACCAATGTGAAATCTGATGCAACTGCTCCGCCCATAGGCAAAAATCACCCTCTGCCCGGCTTATTTGCCCCTTCCGTAGGAGACGAAGCCAAAGAAGCAATGAGGGAAGTCCGAAAACTCCGCGCTTGCCTAGATTCCATGGGCAACTGGGATTTACTGCGCGATCTCGGGATACAACAACCATACCCTCGAGTGAAGGGATGTTCCATACCCGCCAAAGTACAAGCCCTTTAACTTGAATTCATTCAACGAAAAGACATTCCCAGTCAATACATGAGTTATTTTGAGACTACAGTAGGGCACCTACCTCGTAGTGACGTACTCCTCACCAAGCTTTTCGTGGGGGCATTGTCCGGGGTAGCATTCGACTGATTTTGTAGCCTACAAGATAATTTCATCTCGTCTTTTGATGACTTTAAGAGCCTTTTTCTCAAAAGATTCTATGACGGAGGAAGCGACATGACGATGTCCTCCCTAATGGATATGACCCAAGCGGAAAGGGAACTCGCTCAAAATTATATTAAGCATTTTTGACAAACAGTACTGAGGTTGCCTCCAGGCAATCCTGAGTTGACATTAATGGACATGTGCCACAGAAACTTACTTCCGGTAGTTAGCCTCTGGATAGGCGACAATCAGTTCAAAGACTGGACAACGTTCATCATAAGCGATGTCAGCACTAAGAAGAAGATCAAAGACGCCCAGCTCTTGGAAATATAGATCTTCATTGTTGACGATAGGGGAAAACTTCCAAACAAAAAAATAGCGGTAACAGCAGCCGCGATAGAAAAGAAAAGTAGGCCTTGGTGGCCAACTTAACTAAGAAGCCCGAGCAGAAGCCAGCTGAGGTTCCGAAGCCCTAAGAGACCTACTCCTTAGAAGATTATGACATTGTGCCTATCTTCGACGTACTGATGAATAGTGGTAAGCTCCAGCTCCCCGACGTCAAACTCCCTGTTGAGGCAGATGAATAATCTGAAGTACTACCATTACCATCACTACGTCCACCATACAACGAAGGACTGCTACACCCTCAAGCAGTACAACCAGCATCTGCTCGACACCAAGGCCCTCACCTTGGATATCGATGATAAGACAGTTGCCGCAAATATGGTGTCTCTCCAGTTCGACAATGTTTTGGCGACAAAGGCCTAAGACGGAGTAATCCCGATCCCCCGGACAACGATGGAAGTCGTCAACCTTCCGTTGGCGCGTGACCAATTGGACATGCTGATACCTCTCACCACTCCACGTGGGGAGGTCATGTGGGTTCATCCCGATCTTGCTCCATAATTGATGCCGCAGACAACACCGTTTGCCACCAAGACTAAGGGTAAGAAATCTAAACCCTGTTACACGATTTTCCTTCCATCGATGGAAAATATAGCAGGAACAATAAGTTCAGGCCTAGCGTACCAACGAGAGTACGACATCCCTGACGATGGTGCACTTCCAATAGTTGCACCCGCAACATCAGATCCGGGTCCATCCCAGTCTCCAGCAGCGGACAAGTCTAAGTGGAAAGACACTCGCTTTGACGAGCCACTACGCAAAGATTTAGCTCAGGGGCTGGAAAAGCCCTACAACTTTGACATATTGGCCCAGCTCGCCAATACTCCAGCGAAGTTGTCTCTATTCGAGCTTCTCTGACTCTCCAAAAGATACTCGAGTTGCTCTTAGCGAGGCATTACAAAATGTCGACACCTACCTGGCGCAGGTCAAGCCGCCATCTGAGGATCCAGCTGCTTGTCCCCACTGCAATAATATCATGGAGGCAATATCCAACATAATATTCTCGCAACAGGATATGTTGCTAAAAAATAACCAGCATTATCGTCCCTTGTTTTATACAGGGTACATTGGTGCCATTAAGGTAGATCGGATGCACATTGATCCCGGTTCATCAATCAATATCATCCCGCAGAGTCTGCTCCAGACCCTGGGCATTCTAATACATTGTCTTGCAGCCACCAATACTACCATCACTGGCTTCAACGCAGGAAGGAGCTACCCTCTGGGCAAGATTCGCCTAATAATCCATATTGATGACTTAAAAACAGAGGTCACATGCTATATTATTGACATAGATGTATCCTACAATATCTTTCTCGGACATCCATGGATACATGAACATATGATCATGCCATTGGCTCTACACCAGTGCCTGAAGCATTTCGACGAATACGACACGGTCAAAATGGAGTTTGTCAATGTCGATCCGTTCAAAGGGATCGAAGCCTATTTCTCCGACTATATCCTTTACAAACAGGTCTACCAAGATGAATGTAATAATGACATCGATGATGAGGCAGAGCCCTTAAGAGTCTATCTAAAGGCACGTACTCCCAACACAACCCCTCCTCTCATCGTAAAACTACATAAGAAGGCACACGAACCTCTGGTCGACTCTATCGTAGGACGGATAAACCACCAAAGGAAGATCTGACACCATCAACCACGCCCGAACCTTTGGTCGTTCGCATTCGCAGGCCGAGTCAACCTTCGAAGGATGCTCTACTGTCTTCTACCACGTCCGAACCTCTGGTAGAAAAGTTGCACATAAAACCTATAAAGTCGTCGCTCGCACTGGGGGTAGATATCGGAAAAGACGAGTTAGAGGAATACGTAGCTGTTTATGCTAACATCCCTTCTCTCGACGATGTAATTCCAGAGGATGAGATACCTCATTTTATCAATAAATGGCTATCTTTGAACTACTCCAAAGTTGCATACATAAGCACACTGTACTCCGTGGAGCACGGTCAAGGCCTGCGCCTGCAGACACAAGTGACTACCACCGATGCTACAAACTGAATTCTCCCCAGCCAAGGTTCCTATATCACGGTTCCAGCAAAGAGGAGGGGAGACAAACCCATCATCTTCGGCAGGATTGAATGCCCCCGCTCATATCCCGGAGGAACAAGAGCCAGAACCCTATACTGGCAAAATATAACTCTACCGGTTCAGTGGTCAAGCCAAATACCTCATCCAGAATATGGAGTATGATCTTAAAAGCAACCAAGGTCTAAATTACAGCAAAGGTCGGCGACTGCCTTTGCGCCTTAACGCTCCGATAGGCAAATCCGAGGATTACTACCAGAAGATCAAGCATGACTTAGGATACGTTACGCCTCCTACTACCCCCGAGGGCTCAGATGAAGAAGATGAGTTATACTCTCACTCTTTAGAGTCTTCCTCTTGGGATTGCGACATCAGTATCGGAGAGATGCTCAAGTACACATTTTCTGCCAACATGGTGTCAGCCGACCCTGAGAAAGATGACGAAGATCTAGCAAAACTCTTTGAAGTAGAATTGTAGGCCCAACATCTAAAAGCACAATGGGAGATACGGTTCAAACAACGAGAACCTTCTACCGAGGACAAAGTCATACAAGTCAATCTGGGCGACGAATCCTCCCTTAAACCTATCTTCATCAGCAAGAGTCTGATTGATGAGGATCGGGAATCCCTGCTACTGCTCGTTAGGGAATATATTGACGTCTTTGCCTGGAGCTACGAAGACATGCTAGGACTGGAACCCCAAATCGTGGTCCACAAACTCAACATCTCGCCGAATGCTAAGCCTGTCAAGCAGCAACAATGGCAGTTACGGTCGGACATTATTGTCATGACCCGCATCCGAGGTAGGGAAGCAAGTCGGGAACAACGCCCAGCCTACGCCTCAAAATCGGCGGTAGAACACTGTTTGGGTAATCTATCTAGCAATATAATAAGCCACCAACAATATCAATATACTCAATCACAGATCTAAGATGGAGAATAGCACGAACATGATAAAAAAATAGAATAGTCACAATACAACTCATGAGTCAAAATAATAACATCAATGAGTCAGAGAAAATACTAAACAGTATGCTGGAGATAAATCCAGTACAAAGAGAAACTAAATATCTAAGCTATGAGTCCCGGGTCATCTGTCTCGGTCGGGATGAGTCCCTCCTGAACCAAGGCCTCTGGCTCTAATCCCACAATATCATGAGGCATGTAATGAGTAGGGTACCACTCCTCAGTATCATCTGGAAAAAATATATTCAGTCAGGAAAGGAGCAGAGTACATCTCTAACAGCAGTTCTAATCAATGATATAAACTTTGTAACAGTAAATAAATATTAATATACAAGATGCAATAATAGATACAAGAGATATACAATAAAGAAAATACTGGAAAAAATACAAGAATGAACAATATAGCAATGAACAAGAATACTAATGACTAAGTGAGTGAGTACTAGCTTTAACATGTGATCGACTTGAGAACTTGCAGAAGGAACTTGCATAAGGATAAGGGCCTGGCTAGTCATATGTGCGGTGTATGACCAACACTCACAAGAAACAAGACATGCACAAAGAGGGTATGATCACATATCTATACTAAAATACTCCCCACCTCCGACTGGTATAAGGGATCCAACCATGGTACGCTATGGCACAAGATTCTCTGGGAAGGTAGCTAGTCTCCCTGAGAATCAGTGTCTGTACATGTACAAGAAACAAGAAAATAAGGCTTGCACAAGATACACCATATATACTAAGGAATAACATCTCATGATGAGATCCGGATATACCAATCCGTGTAACCATCGTGCCAAAAAATTAAGGATATCTACACTAGATAAAATAAACATAGAAGATATCATAAATGAGAAACTATCAGAGAATGTACTCGCCTAAAGTCCGGTAAATAGTGTCACAGATGTCTGGTACGGTGTCTCGAAGACCTAGATATGGAATATAATATCAATACAAGGTTTCAGAATAAAAATAAGTTAAATTGGTCAACATCTAGGTCAAAAAGCTATTTCTAAGTTAAAATAGTCAAACTATGTCAACTCTAAGTCAAACCAGTCAAACTTGATCAAACTACCTATTTCTAGGTTGCATGAGTCTATCTCAAGGATATTAGGTCTATACAATAAGAATCTAGGCCAAACAAGCTAAACTAGGATACTAAGATACCGCATCGCAAGATACGCAAACAAGATATATAGAAATATCATAATATGTATATATAATTAATATTAAATATACTAATCCTAATTATAATTACTAAATGGATACCTTGGTTTTGAACGTACGCGGTATCGCACCACTAAACACTCACCTCGATACCCAAACCCAAATACCTTGAATATCCTCAATACCTTGACACTTACCTTGGTATCTCAAGGTAAATATGATTCTAATATATAGTAGGTACCCTACTAGCTATATATACTAAAACATGTATATATCAATCCAATATAAATTCTAGTATTCACTAATATCAACTACTAGTATATACTAAAATGAATATTAATACTAACTACTATGCTATACTAACTATTATTACAACTAATACATATACATATACATATATATACATACATACATACATACATACATACATACATACATACATACATACATACATACATATATATATCTACTAACTAACTAGATAACTAATTAAATAGGTATCAAACTAATTAGCTAACCAACTACTCAACTCAAGCTAAACTCAAACACTACCCAACTCAACTAACCAATACCTCACTGACACCAATACCTTGCTGATACATGTTGTTGGTGCTGCTGCTCAGTTTCCAAGTTGATGCTGTTGCCGTCTCCAAACTGCTGGTGATGCCGTCTCTAAACTACTGCTGTTGTCGGTCCAAACTATAAACCCCCTCACCCAAAAATAGGTATTTTGTATTTCTTGTATTGGTTTTAGAGTATTTTTTAAATCAATTAAAATCTAATAATTTTATTAGGACACACCACCATGGTTTTCCCATTAATAATATAGGATGTTCCCAAAATCTGTATCTCCCTTCATAGGAAGTAGCCTACTCATGAGACACTATTCGTAGGATCTTTTCGTGGCACAAGAATTCGACCCCTTGGCATTAGTATGACATTGGTGTAACGACCAGAGACTATGCGTTAAATATTTAGATAACCTATATATAATTTATTTGTGGTCATTTTCAATTCCCAACTTCCTACAATTAGTAGCCCATAATTCCCCGTGTCAAGTTAGACATTTTTTCTTTTTATAGATTTGCATATTATTTACTATTAACCTATTTTGTGAGTAACCATTTAGTTAATTATGTAGTTAATTAAATAATACAATTACTTGATTTATTATAACTAAATAAATGTCTAATTATTCATTATAAAATATTTCATAAAATATTTTGGTGTGGTATTTTGTTAAAACTTTATAAAGTAATTTTCTAGAATTTATTTTGGGTAAAAATATTATTTTTGGATTTTTAGCCTCATATATATATATAAATAAATATATGGTTATTAATAATAATAATAATAATAATAATAATAATAGTATTAGTAATAGAAATAATTAAAAAGAAAAGAAAAACAAAATAAAAAGAAAAGAAAAGAAAAGAAAGAAAAGAAAAAGAAAAGATAAAACAAAACCTAAAAACTAACTAAAACCCCTTAACCTCATCTCTAACTAACATAAATCCTAATCCTATTTCCAAACCCAGCCTCCCAGAACCTTTCCCACGTGGCTTCTCTCCCCCCCCCCCCTCCCCTCTCTCTCTATATATATATTTACATACATAGACTCAAATCATAAACCCTAACCCATACACAAAGCAAACCCTAACCGAACCCCAGCCCGGCCATCCGCCGCCCCTGTCGGCTGACCTCCGGCGACCGCCCCGCGCCGCCGCCCGCGTCGTCCGCGTCCATGTGTGCGCGCGCATGCGCACAATTTTGGCTCATCTTCAAGGTGATGTATCTCCCTCAATTTTGATTATTTTTACGTGTGGTTTATTCGTGTATGTTCACAACCTAACCCTCTAGGATTTTCATTAAAGCGGGACGAGTTTTCGTGTCCCGGATCGGTCAAAAAATCGACTGAAAAATGATCGAAAAACTGACTAAAACAGTTCAGAATTTCGAATCCAAAATCCCATGTTCACGCCCAATTTGTCGCCAACCTGTTCATTATTTTCAAAAATTAATTAAAGGGTTTTTCTTCTCCATATAACCGAGAATTTTTTTGTACTTTTAGTTTTTGTTAATTTATTCTATGTGTAAAATTATTCAACCTCCAATTCGACCAAAAAACTTGACTTTTAAAATATTAAAAATTGTGATACGGAGCGTGCCCCGCCAAACGGGATCGCCTCATCGTGTACCAATTGCACCAAAAGGCGCGTATGGTATATCTGGACTTGTGGACTTTCACGAAAATATATTTGGACGTGTTTGCGCGTCGGAATCAACTGTATCCGTAAAAAGTCCTCACATCGCGACTTTTACAAAATACCGCACCATTTTGTGTACGCTCGTCGAAATACAACGAAACTTGCGCCATTGGATTCCTGGTATCACGCTGGTCCTGTGACCCAAGTTTCACACGATTCCGAGATAGTTGACCAAGCAGCCTATTTGCGGGCCCCACGGTTGAATTTTAGGGCAAATTTGTGTTCGGCTCACCGGAATCCAAAATTGGACATAACATTGGGTTCGTATTGACGTTTAGAATTTGTTTAACCTTTAATTTGTCCCATTTAGAGACCTTTACCCCTGGCACACTTTTCGGTGCAAAGTGGCCCACATGTAGACCCGTTTTGACCCGAAATTATCGTTTTGCCCCTGTGTCCAAATTGGACGAAAGGGTAGTATTTTTTAGCTATCTCGCTTATTCTGGGAACGTTGGTGATATCTATTTCAGCATTCGGAGACGTTCATTTTGATGCCATAGTTCTGATCTATTGTGCCTGACGTCTAGACGCTTACACTTTGCAGCTTTCTTGCCAGGCAAGATATCTTGCCAAATTGTTTATAGTACTTTGCATGCTTATAATATTTCTATATATTCATTACATGTGTGTTTTCTTTCATTCATAATTATATACTATATATATGTTGACACACACTTGACACATAGTATCATGAGAGAGGAGGACAATCAGTAGGCGTATGGGCTATAACTACTCTGGTAAACCGTAGTAACTAGCACGCACTATGGTAGTTGTGTCCGATGGTTGCTACCCTTGCGGTATGTCGGCTGATGGTGTCACGATGGTCGCTATCCTCGCGGAATGACGGCTGATAATGTTTTAGACGTGTGTGTGAGTTGTGAGATTAGATAGAGTAGCCTACCCCTGCCCATACGTCAAAAAGTTGTCCTCATTATGCATTCATATAGATTATTTTGTACAGCGTACTTATATATTTTCTACCTATTATGTATGTTTACTGTGTTCAAATTAGCATGCTTCAATGTATCTTGTTACGTCCCTCTGAGGACCTGGTCCCTTTCCAGGTGTAGACGATCATGACTATTCGCAGGAGCACGGATCAGGACTTGCTACTTCGTTATCTTTCGAGAAGGTCTTCTCTTCGAGTCTCATTGTTCATTAGATGTTCTTATGTGGTTTCTCTTATGTTCTAGTTGGTAGTGTATTTGTCTCCACCCAACTACTTGTTCTTATCAAACACTTTATACTTGATTCAGTTATATAGTTGATTGGTTATTTGATTCTGTGGATGAGATCTAGTTATGCCCTGTGACTTGTGACAATATATATACCACATGTGAGTTATTATTCATATTACAACGTACGTGTGTATTACGGTATCCATATATTGGAGTTGCCATATGCGTACGGCTGGCATGCTTACGTATTCCTAATCCTACGTATTTTGGAACTGGGGCGTGACACAAACTGCTGCTGCTGCCGTCTCCAAACTGCTGTTGCTGGTGGTCCAAACTGCTGCTGCTGCTGGTAGGTTTCTGTCTCGACCCCCACACAATACTACACACAACACTACACACACACACACACACTACCATATAACAATAACTACTACTATATATGTATCTACCTATATATATGTTACTCTCCACTCACACACACAAACACACACACACACACACACACACATACATATATATATATATATATATATATATATATATATACAAGTAGCAAATATACATATATAGATACATTTATATAGATATCTATATCTATATACATATACATATATACTACCTCTATGTATATATATATATATATATATATATATATATATATATATATATATATATATATATATATATATATAACCATCAACACATATATATCAATCTATGTATCAACACCCTTATATATATATATATATATATATATATATATATATATTCACACACTCTCTATGAATATCTATACATAGGCATCAACCACATACATAGCTATGTATATAGTATGTATCTATAACTCATACATATATAACATATTAACAACAGAAGGATACATACAACTCAATATATATATATATATATATATATATATATATATATATATATATATATATATATATATATATATATATATATATATATATGGATAATTAATATACTAATAGCTATGAATAATGGAGATTGGATCTAGAAATGCAACACAACAAATACGTAGAGTGCATCGTACCCGTATCACACTAGATCTATGATACGCATACAATACGAGTCCACCACACAACCAAACATACCCAGAAGGACACAAGCAAGTCTAAATTACTATACATGAACAATACGAAGAGTAAAATATACATCTACGTGTCCGTGTCAAAATATGACATGCACAAAGTCCCGTGTCGGAGAAAAAACCCCCAAATCAACACGTATCAATAATTATTGGGATACGACCTACACGTATCCAATTATGGACATGATACTAGCCACAAACAAATAAACACATGTCAATTTGGTTTATATGACCAATTGACAAACACAACAAGTGTCAATCTCAAAGTTTTCCTAAAATAGACACAAAAAGTACCATAACTTCCTCAATAGGCCTCATATGAACATAATTTTAATTTCTATGGGTAGCATATGCATATGGGGTAGTTTCTCATGGTTAAATCTCAGATTTAGAATCTAATTAAAGGAAAAAAAACTGAATTGTACCTATTGGAAGATGAATTTCCAATACAACCTCTAAATTTGATGAAATGACCCTCCAACTTGTAGATCCTTCCTCCTCTTTATAGATCCTTGCTTTTTCGTTCTAGTTCCTTGCTCTACTAGCCTTCACTGATGATTTGGGAAGAAATTTGGCAGAAAATTGGTAGAAAATTGATGTAGAAATGAAGAAATTTGGTTGAGAGAAATTCTAGATATAGTTTTGAAATAAAAAGAGGAGAGAGAAACTCCCCCCCTCTTTTATTAGGCCGGCCACTTGACCCCCTCTCCAAGTCACTATGTAATATCCATTATACCCCTTGGGGCCTCTCATGAAAAAATAATTAAGGAGGGAATGTTCTAGTCTAATGGTTTTAATTAAATTAATCATCCTCCTAATCAATGGGCTTATAATTGGGCTCAATTCTAACAAATAACAAATATTGGTCCATGAGTCTAAACTAAACTAGTTAGGTCCACTAACACAAGTCCAAAATAATAAACTAACATCTAACAATAATTAAATAATATAATAAATAATTATTCAATATGCATAATATTTAATTAATTATAAAATTACTAAAATATTCTCTCCTAGAAAATGTGGTAGTGACAAGTCTACATTTCTTAAAATAATTTTGTCCTCGAAATTCAAAGATGAAAACTACCCTGTCACGCCCCAGTCCCAAAATACGTAGGAATAGGACACGTAAGCATGCCAGCCGTATGGATATGGCAACTCCAATATATGGAAACCAAAATTCACACGTACGCTATAATATGAATATCAAATCCACAAGTGGTATAAATCTATCACAAGTCACAGGGTACAATCTAAATCTCATCCACAAAAATCAATATAAATAAATAACCAATATCTATGAAACTAGATCTCAATACAAAGTATCTAAAGATGATAGTTGGATGGAAACAAATCTACTACCAACTAGAATATAAAAATAAATACAATATAAGTACAACACAACAAACACAATATAAGAATATCAACTAACGACCACGGGGCTCGAAGAGAAGACATCCTCGAAACATATGTAACCATCCGAATCTGCGCTCCTGCGAATACTCAAGAACAGCGACACCTGGAAGGGGCCAGGTCCTCAGAGGGACATAACAAGATACATAAAAGCATGTCAATAAAGTACTAAAATAAATATCCAATGGGTCGTCTAACCGTCTAAGTGAATGCAGTTTAAGAACAACTTTCTAACAAGTGGGCTATCTGGCCATAAATGGGATTGGCATAAATCTCTCGGAGAATCAAGGGCCTCAAAGCATGTCGTCTTTTGAACGGAAGAGGCCGCCAAGTAGTATAGGGGTCATCACCGCCCGTATCTCTAGCGGAGCTTCCGGGTTAAAGAAGAAAAAATTGCAAAGAAGCCCAAATGCGGTACTTGTTGTTCTTCCCACCCCACGCTCTAAGCATGTCACATCCATGACACAATTTGGTTCATAGCCTATTCTTAGTACCCTAGCCCAATTCTGCAACCAAACAAGGACAAGGATTGGACTACCGTACTACAATAGGCTATGTCCATGGACCACTAATAACTGCTAAGTCTTCTAGCATACAAGGTTTCTATCAGCAGTTATCCCTAACGCACGGCCCATACGTACAGGAGTCCAGACCTGTCACGCAGTCCGTGATCTATATGAGACTCACACTCATGTAACAACTGTGTCAAGGCCAATGAACCTAATGATGCTACATGATAATGGGGTAGTCTCATAAACAAGGTTATAATGCGACGACACCGTCGCGTACATTTTATATAACAGTTAAAATATATGAACTAAAGATAGAAAATAAAGATTCATGCAACATATGGAATATAAATAACAGTACAATGGCAAAGTATACTTGCCTGGTAAGAAGCTGCAACATGTAACGTCCAGATGTCAAACACACAGGATCAGAAGCCACGGTCTCAGAACAAATAACTCCGAATGCTGAAATAGATATCACCAACGTTCCCAGAATAAGCAAAATAGCTAGAAAGCACTTCCCTTTCGTCGAATTTGGACACAGGGGCAAAACAGTAATTTTGGATCAAAGTGGGTCCATGTGTGGGCCACTTTGCACCGAAACGCGTGCCAGGGGTAACAGTCTCTAAATAGGACAAATTATAGGTCAAACAAATTCTAAATGTCAATACAAACTCAACGGTATGTCCAAATGTGGAATCCGATGAGCCGAACACAATTTTGCCCAAAATGTCAACCGTGGGGCCCGCCAATTGTTGACTTGGTCAACTGTCTCAGAATTGCGTGAAAATTAGGTCTCAGGACCAGCGCGATACCACGAGTCCAGTGGCGCAAGTTTCGTCGCATTCTGACGAGCGGGCACAAAATGCGCAGAACTTTCGCAAAAGTTACAACACGGAGATTGTCCGCGGATACGGGCTGATTCTAACGCGCACACGTGTCCGAATCAGTTTTTGCAAAATCTCACACATCCAAACATATTGCGCACACCTTTTGGTACACTCAGTATGCGACGGGACAGTCTCGTTTGGCGGAACGCGCTCCGTATCGCAATTTCTAAAATTCTGGAAAAGTGGATTTTCGGGATTTTTCAACGAATTTAATTCTACATACAGCAGTTAATAATTTAATATAATTGACAAAAATTAAACTAGGTCAAGTGGTCTCCATATATCAAAAAGAAAAATTGAATTCGGATCTCTGTGGTGGGAGATACGAATCCGGGAACATAGGTAGTCACCGTAGTTTTCTGCGATATCCAAAAGTTATCTTTTTCTGTCAACTTGGACGTTATTTTTGCCTAGGGTTACGCGCTGTTCGAGGTCAACTATCATACAAATATTGAAGAAGGTTAAGTGGTGAACATACCGGTGAAGACGGGGTCGAGTTTGGTTCAGCGATGTGACAAAAAACAGGGCTGGAACACAGGTAAGTTTTTGTCCCAAACTGCAGTTGCGGGGTTGTGCGCGTCACGCGTCGTTGGCGGGGTCGATTTCCGGTGGCTGGAGGTGGCTGAGGGCGGTGATCTCTGGTCGAGGGCGGCACGGTTTAGACGGAAAGGGAGAGACGCGCGTTTAGGGTTAGGGTTTTTGCTTGAAGAGATGTGAATATATATAGGGAAGAGAGGGAGAGAGATCGTGAGGTCAAACGCGGGGGGGGGGGTTAAGCGCGGGTAGATGGGAATAGATGGGCTGCTGTTGTGTTCTCTTGATAATAGGTTGGGTTTGTTTAGGGTCATGGGTAGATGGGTATTAGGGTAGGGTTTTGGGTCCATTTAAAATTTATGTTTTTCTTTCTTTTTCTTATTCTCTTTTTCATTTCCTTTTTCCAATACCTTTTCTTTTAAATATATATATATATATATATATATATATAATATATATATATATATATATATATATACATAGAAAAATCTAGAATTTGTATTAATGCATACCATTAAGCTAGCAACTGTCCACGGAGGCTCCTATATAGAATAAATTAGAAAAAATTTATACCGGCTCCATAAATCTCCTAAATTCACAAACACCTAAAATAAAAATTAAATAAAATCTATTTCTCCTAATTAGCTCATAATTACTATATTTTAATTATTAATTAATTAAAAATTGATAAATACTGTTTTTAAGGATTAGGGATTTTACATTCTACCCAACTTATAATAATTGCGTCCTCGAAATTAAAACTAAGCCACGGTAGAAAGTCAATGATGGTATTAGATTTGCATTGTTTAAAATGCAAGACTAGGTTTAAATGAGGGACGATGTTGCGTGTTGCACATTTCAAAAATCATGAAAAAATCCACATGAACGAAAAATAGGTTTCTTCAAGGGTCATGTCCAATATGGTGGACACCTTAATGCACTTTTGCATAAAAGCGCCCAACAATTAAAAAATTACACAAAGAAAGAAATTAGGTCAAATTAATTAAAATTAATGCGCGCGGTGTTCTTAAATTAATTAGAAGTACATGAGGATAACATTTGGTGGGACACAAGGGTTATGGGCATAGGGGACTCAGAGTAGAATATTGTCAAAAAATTGGGTTGCACAAAATGGGTCAAGATTGTGTCTCCAATTTCGATTGGAACGCACAAGGATACAAGTTGGAACTAATTTAGAATTAAGAAATAACGTTTGCGATAAATATTGTGCGACTATAATGTAGCACAAGAGAACATAATTATAAGTCATGCAAAGGTCTGATTAGAAGGCGGGCATGTCTAGGACAAGGATATAAAATTTGTAGGTAGGCAATGGCTAGTGTAGTGCTCCAATTATTGAAGCAATGGTAAGGTGTACTAAGTGGTACAAATATTGTATAGGTAATTAAAATACCGCGTTATATTTCTAATTGGATTCAAACTAGCCTTAGTCTCACTGTCTAAGTCAATTAGGTCTAATTTTTGGTGAGGGGGTTTACAATCTAGCCAACTTAAAAATAATCTCGTCCTCAAAATTAAAATAAGGCATAATTTGTTAATCCTTCATGTATATAAGGCAAGTCAATCGCAATATTTTTGCGATAATTAAAATCCTAATTATATCCATCGCAATCACTTCAAGGTTAAGATAATCACAGTTCTAATCAAAATTCAACCTATTGTAATCTCTTCTCACTTTTTCAAATTATCAATATCCCAATTTAAATTAAATCCAGATAACATCTTCAAGAATTAAATACGCATATAATTTTTTCTCACGATCTCCAACTATCATAATCTCCTCTAGAAAATAATTCTAGTCCAATATTATTCATATTTTCACTTATAAATTTTTGTATTCTTTAAATTTTTAAATTCAATTCACATCCTTAATATTTTAAATACGTAATCCAGCAATCAAATTTTTAACTCTTAATTCAAATCATCAAATTGTAAAAATTTAATTCTAATTCACCAATTGTTCAAGTCTAAAATTCTATATTTATCCTCAAGATTTAAATCGAGGATTCAACCTTCAATATTCAAAATTTAAATCATGTGCTCAAAGTATAAATATTTGGTCCTCAATATCAAGATTTCAAAATTCATTGAATACTCATCATCTAACTCCTTCTTCTAAAATTCTCCACATTTAAAATGACTTAATCTCTCAATCTAATCCTACTTGATCACAATCTAAAAGAATTTAACCTCAAATTAACAATGCGACTTCTACCCAACTTAGAATTTACACATATATCATATCAGGTTATACACTTTAAGAAAAAAATATTCCTTAATTTATTTACTCATGTCATTCAATCCTCAAAACTTCAATGCCGATTATATCATATATGATAGGCCCTTAATCAATTATAAAAGACAGTCACCAAATAATACGATTGGCATATGGTTACCTCTAATACTATCTGTATATCAAACTTATACCAAGTACGAGGTTTCGTCTTTCCGAAATAAGGGAAGACGGAGATCAATAATAAAGAGTTCAAGAGAGAGGTAATAGAATAGAAGTATGGGGATCAAAGCGTTTAAAGAATTCAATGAGAATTGTCAAGGCAGTTGTGGATTAAAATCTTATTTTGGTAATTCTTATTCACATACTCGTATCAGTACAGTTATGTAACTGATATGATATGCTCAGACATATCTAGAGGGCAAGTACATTCATCCACTAATCACTATATATCTCAATCCACGTAAAGTAATTATGCGAAGGGCGAACCAAGCACACTAGGGCTAGCTAGACCTTAATACACTGATTCTGAAATATATTAGTGTAGTACTACAATATACATGTCATGAACAACCTCGATAAAGAATAAGCTTGTAAAACTAGGCTATAATAGCAACATAAGTCAAGGTAGTACAAAGATTATAGATACGCTGGATTATGATGAGAGAAGTTACAAAATAATTCAAGTTCACAGAAGAGATAAGACTCCACAATCTCAACAGTTATCATACTAACTTCTTGTCTAAGTCGCTAGTCGACCAAATAGAGGCATGGACCTCTAAATTCTACCGTCTGAATAAACATTGTCGTCTTAAGCTAGCATACAGTTAATGTCGTTCAGTTACACTTCAATAATAGGTCAAAAGACTATGTAATACTAGGTTGTGAGGTATACTAACCAACTTATAACAATAAACTAATACTGTAATCTTCTTAAGAATACCGTAGAAACACATGTTAAGGTCTACAAGAAGGGGTCTTGGTACTTATTAGGATATCCTCTTATATTACATAGGTCAAGGTCGTCTTAAGTCTTAGTCATAGCGCTTATAGAGCAAGTGTCAATAGTAAGAATTGAAGGTTACTGGCCTTCAAGGGGAAAGGGGATATAACTCGTATCGAGGTGAGGGTACATGTTACGCAATTTAAAACTAAGGAATAATCACCAGGTCATAATCTACAAGAATAACTTAAACTATCAAGTTCTAACTACTAAGCACACAATTTCAAAATTTAACATTAACAACTATAATCCTATAAACTATATGTCCTTAACACAGAATAAAATCACCTGGCCTACAATCAGAAGTGTCAGATGGCACGAGTTGAAATATGAAGAATAGAAGAACAAAATTTAGTCGTCGCGCAAATAGCGAACGCTAAGGTCGCAGAGGAACAATATATGAAATTAAAATAGAGGGCTCTAGATAGCATCATGGTTTTCTAAGGGGGAGTGGTATGCTAGTTGCTATGTTCGAGGTATGATCAAGGAAAAAAAAAGTATTGATTACATTCATCTAGGCTTCCTAAGGTGCTGTCTGCTAATACCAAGAATCTAACTTTACAGTTCTCTAATACTACCTTACTATGAAGTTAGGTTCAGTCCTAATATTCAACCTTGGATTTCTATTGGTTCCTCAATACTAGGGTCAAACAATATGGTCAAACTTCTAACTAATCTTAGTAGTGTTTATACTACTCTCAAGTCTTCATAAATACATCAAGGGGTAATGGTAATCCAATTTATAGATAAGGAATTCTAGGGTTCACTAGATATTCTAAACTTAGTGGTGTGTCAACACTCTAGTTGTAATCTTAATAGGAAGGTTACCCTACTTATCATCTAACGACAAGGACTTCTATATTCTAGGAGGGGGCTATACTCAAGGAATTATCAGGAAAGTACAGGAATCAAGCAGGATACAATTATTCAAATAGAATGGATTGGAAGGAGAGCGAATCATATTCAATTGTGGATCAGATCCTATACTCTATTCCTATGTGCAGGCTTGTTCGGTACAGTAACGTAACCGAGACAATATGCTCTCGACCTGCATGGGCCACCACTAAAATATGTCACGCCCTAGTCCCAAAATACGTAGGACTAAGACATGTAAGCATGCCAGCCGTATGGATATGGCAACTCCAATATATGGAAACCAAAATCCACACGTACGCTGTAATATGAATATCAAATCCACAAGTGGTATAAATTTATCAAAAGTCACAGGGTATAATCTAAATCTCATCCACGAAAATTAATATAAATAAATAACCAATATCTATGAAACTAAATCTCAATACAAAGTATCTAAAGATGATAGTTGGATGGAAACAAATCCACTACCAACTAGAATATAAAAGTAAATACAATATAAGTACAACGCAACAAACACAATATAAGAATATCAACTAACGACCATGGGGCTCGAAGAGAAGACATCCTCGAAATATATGTAACCATCCGAATCTGTGCTCCTGCGAATACTCAAGAACAGCGACACCTGGAAGGGACCAGGTCCTCAGAGGGACATAACAAGATACATAAAAGCATGACCATAAAGTACTGAAATAAATATCCAATGGGTCGCCTAACCGTCTAAGTGAATGCAGTTTAAGAACAACTTTCTAACAAGTTGGCTATCTGGCCATAAATGGGATTGGCATGACTCTCTCGGAGAATCAGGGGCCTCAAAGCATGTCATCTTTTGAACGGCAGAGGCCGCCAAGTAGTATAGGGGTCATAACCGCCCGTATCTCCAGCGGAGCTTCCGGGTTACAGAAGGAAAAAGTGCAAATTAGCCCAAATGCAGTACTTGTTGTTCTTCCCACCCCATGCTCTAAGCATGTCACATCCATGACACAATTTGGTTCATAGCCTATTCTTAGTACCCTAGCCCAATCCTGCAACCAAACAAGAACAAGGATTGGACCACCGTACTACAATAGGCTATGTCCATGGACCACTAATAACTGCTAAGTCTTCTAGCATACAAGATTTCTATCAGCAGTTATCCCTAATGCACGGTCCATACGTACAGGAGGCCAGACCTGTCACGCAGTCCGTGATCTATATGAGACTCACACTCGTGTAACAACTATGTCAAGGCTAATGAACCTAATAATGCTACATGATAATGGGGTAGTCTCATAAATAAGGTTATATTGTGACGACACCGTCGCGCGCATTTTATATAACAGTTAAAATATATGAACTAAAGACAGAAAATAAAGATGCATACAATATATAGAATATAAATAACAGTACAATGGCAAGGTATACTTGCCTGGCAAGAAGCTACAACATGTAACGTCCAGATGTCAAACACACAGGATCAGAAGCTACGGTCTCAGAACAAATATCTCCGGATGCTGAAATAGATATCACCAACGTTTCCAGAATAAACAAAATAGCTAGAAAGCACTTCCCTTTCATCCAATTTGGACACAGGGGCAAAACAGTAATTTTGGGTCAAAGTGGGGTCCACGTGTGGGCCACTTTACACCGAAATGCGTGCCAGGGGTAACATTCTCTAAATAGGACAAATTATAGGTCAAACAAACTCTAAATGTCAATACGAACTCAACGGTATGTCCAAATATGGAATTCGATAAGCCAAACACAATTTTGTCCAAAAAGTCAACCGTGGGGCCCGCCAATTGGCGACTTGGTCAACTTTCTCATAATTGCGTGAAAATTGGGTCACAGGTCCAGCACGATACCACGAGTCCAGTGGCATAAGTTTTATCGTATTTTGATAAGCGTGCATAAAATGCGCAGGGCTTTCGCAAAAGTTACGATACGGGGATTGTCCGAGGATACGGGCTGATTCTGACGCGCACACGCGTTCGAATCAGTTTCCGTGAAATCTCACACATTCGGGCATACTGCGCGCACCTTTTGGTGCACTCGGTACGCGACGGGGCGGCCCCGTTTTGCGGGACGCGCTCTGTATCGCAATTTATAAAATTCTAAAAAAAAGTGTATTTTTGGGGTTTTCCAACAAATTTAATTCTACATACAGCAGTTAATAGTTTAATATAATTAACAAAAATTAAACTAGGTCAAGTGGTCTCCGTATATCAAAAAGAAAAATCAAATTCGGATCATTGTAGTGGAAGATACGAATCCGGGAACATAGGTAGTCACCGCAGTTTTCTGCGATATCCAAAAGTTATCTTTTTTGTCAACTTGGACGATATTTTTGCCTAGGGTTACGCGCTGTTCGAGGTCAACTATCATACAAATATTGAAGGGGGTTAAGTGTTGAACATACCGGTGAAGACGGGGTCGAGTTTGGTTCAGCGAGGTGACGGAAAACAGGGCTGGAACACAGGTAAGTTGTTGTCCCAAACTGCAGTTACGGGGTTGTGCGAGTCACGCGTCGTCGGCGGGGTCAGTTTCCGGTGGCTGGAGGCGGCTGAGGGCGGTGGTCTCTGGTCGAGGGCGGCGCGGTTTAGATGGCAAGGGAGAGAAGCGCATTTAGGGTTAGGGTTTTTGCTTGAAGAGATTTGAATATATATAGGGAAGAGAGGGAGAGAGATCGTGAGGTCAAACGCGGGGGGGGGGAGGGGTTAAGCGCGGGTAGATGGGAATAGATGGGTTGCTGCTGTGTTCTCTTGATAATGGGTTGGGTTTGTTAAGGGTCGCGGGTAGATGGGTATTATGGTAGGGTTTTGGGTCCATTTAGAATTTATTTTTTTCTTTCTTTTTCTTATTCTCTTTTTCATTTCCTTTTTCCAATTGTTTTTATTTTAAAAAATATATATGTATATATATATATATATATATATATATATATATATATATATATATATATACACATAGAAAAATCTAGAATTTGTATTAATACATACCATTAAGCTAGCAACTGTCCACGGGATCTCCTACATAGAATAAATTAGAAAAAAATTATACCGGCTCCATAAATCTTCTAAATTCACAAACACCTAAAATAAAAATTAAATAAAATCTATTTCTCCTAATTAGCTCATAATTACTATATTTTAATTATTAATTAATTAAAAAGGATAAATACGGTTTTTAAGGATTAGGGGTTTTACAACCCCAAATAATAAACAGAACAGAACAAAGTACAGAACATAACTAGAAAAGAACATACCTCAAAGCACAAACAAATATGGATAACTCTCTCGTATTTCATCCTCTCTCTCTTAGGTAGACTCCCCTAGAGAGTGATGCCTCCATGAGACGCGTACCAAGAAAATAGTCTGGTTCCTCAGCACCGTCTATCCCCGATCCAGAATCTCAACTGGTTGTTCTAGATAGCTAAGAGTAGGGCCCACCACTATCTCTGAGTGATCCAACACGTGACTAGAATCTGTCACATACCATCTCAACTGCGACACATAAAACACGTAGTGCACTCCCTCCAATGCAGGTGGCAAGTCTAGTTTGTAAGCAACTGCACCGACCCTCTCTAGAATAGTGAAATATTCGATAAATCGCAGACTAAGCTTCTCACCTCCACCGAAGCAAATCGTGCCTCGTGTCGGAGAAATCCTCAGAAATACCAAACCGCCAACCTAGAACAAAATACAACCTTAAGAACTTAATCTATAACAAACAACCAATAACAAGCACAAAACAAAATCTAAAACTATACCTCAAACTCCAAAGGTCTCAGGTGGCCATTGGCCCAATGTCGATGTCTGTCATGCGCCACTCGAAGTCTATCTCTGATCAGCTTAACCTTCTCCGCTGCATCCATAACCATCTCTGGCCACAGCAAAACTCTCTCTCCTACATCGTCCCATGATAAGGGAGTACGACATCTCCGACCGTACAGAGCCTCAAATGGTAACATCTCTATACTAGCCTAATAGCTGTTGTTGTAAGCAAACTCTACCAAATGGAGATGATCCTCCCAAGAACCCCTCGAAATCTAGTACACAAGTGCGCATCATATCCTCGAGAGTCTGAATAGTCCTCTCTAATTGCCCATCTGTCTGGGGGTGATATGCAGTACTGAACTTGAGCTGGGTGCCCAAACTCGCCTGCAAACTCCTCCCGAAATAAGAAGTGAAATGACTATCCCGATCAGAGACTATGTTGACGGGAACTCCATATATCCTGATGATCTGCCTCGCATACATCTCTGCCAGCTTCTTCGTAGATAAACCCACATTGAAAGGCAAAAAGTAGGCTGACTTGGTCAACTTGTCAACGATGACTTTCCTTCCTGGAGTTCGTAGAAGTTCGGACACAAAATCCATAGTAATGTGCTCCCACTTCCACTCTGGGATGGCTAATGGCTGAAGTAAACCGTCTGGCCTCTGTCTCTCGGCTTTCACCTGCTGGCACACTAAGCATCTGGATACAAACTGTGCCACTTTCCTCTTCATGACATACCACCACACACTCTCTCACATATCGCGATACATCTTGTTGGTACCTGGATATATGGAATACTGAGAGCGATACTCTTCCTGTAACACCTCCTCACGCAGCTCCCCACTAGGCACACACAATCTAACACAATACCGCAAAGAACCATCCTCCGCAATGGTGAAATCATGGTTCTTCCGCAATGGTGAAATCATCCTCCAATCCTGCTCTCACCTGAACTCTGATGCTCCTCAGAGATACATCCTTATACTGGGCTGCCTTGATCCTGTCCATCAACTCTAAGTGCATCTGCCAATGCCCAAGCATTCCAAGTCCTCCAACAAATATCGATCCTATGTCAACAACATTGCTACTGGATACCTACTCAAGGCATCGGTAACTACATTAGCTTTCCCAGGATGATACTGCAAAGATATGTCAAAATCCTTCATCAGTTCCAACCACCGCGCTGCCTCATGTTCAACTCCTTCTGCCTCAAAACATACTTCAAGCTCTTATGGTCTGTGAAGATCTCCACATACCCTCCGTACAAATAGTATTTCCACAACTTTAGGGCAAAGATGACTGCTGCCAACTCCAAAGCATGGGTAGGATAGTTTTTCTTATGAGGATAAAATTATCTGGATGCATAGGCAATTACTTTTCCATTCTGCTGAAGAATATAACCCAAACCTTTCCCTGGTGCATCACTATAAATAGTAAAACCTCCAGACCCTGATGGCAACGTCAAAATAGGAGCAGACGTCAACCTCTTCTTCAATTCCTCAAAATCAACCTGGCAGTCCTCCATCCAAACATACTCTACATCCTTCCTGGTTAGTCTGGTCATCGGCTCGACAATCCTCAAAAAATCTTGCACAAACTTCCTGTAGTAGCCTGCCAATCCCAAGAAACTCATGATCTCTGCTACTGAACTCGGGGTCTTCGAAGACTCCACTGTTGTGATCTTCTTCGGATCTACTGAAATTCTATCACCAGTCACAACATACCCCAAGAACTCTATCTTGTCCAGAAAGAACTCACACTTGGACAGCTTCCTATACAGCTTCTCCTTCCTCAGAACATCCAATACAATCCGCAAATGCTCCTCGTGCTCCTTCGGTGTCTTCGAGTATATGAGTATGTCATCGATGATCACCACCACAAACTTGTCAAGGTACTAATGGAACACCTTGTTCATCAAATTCATAAATACCGTCGGGGCATTAGTCAACCCAAACGGCATCACCATAAACTCATACTGACCATACCGAGTCCTAAAAGTAGTCTTCGTTATGTCCTCCGGCTTCACTTTCACTTGGTGGTAGCCTGATCTCAAGTCTATCTTAGAAAATACCTTGGCTCCACTCAACTGATCGAACAAGTCATCAATCCATAGCAATGGATATTTATTCTTGATAGTGAGATTATTCAATGCCCTATAATCAATGCACATGCGCACTAATCCATCCTTATTCGGTACAAACAATATCGGGGCTCCCCACGTGAAGAACTCGATTTGATAAATCCCTTATCCTGTAATTCATCTACCTGCTTCTTCAACTCGACCAGCTCGCTGTTGTTTACTCTATAGACATGTTGTGAAATTGGTTATGCACCTGGCACCAAGTCTATAGAGAATTCAGCATCTCGATCTGGCGGCAATCTTGGCAATTTCTTAGGAAACACATCCAAGAACTCTGCTATTAACGGATGCGGCAACTCCTTGTCTTCCACCATAGATCCACAAATAATGCCTTCTCCCTGCTCTGCAGCTCCTCTAGCAAACTCGAACTCTGACTCTCCTAGCGGACCAAACAAAACTCTACCTCCTCTACAATCTATACTAGCATGGTACCTACTCAACCAATTCATCCCGAGTACAATATCATAGCTCGGAGGTGGCATTACAAGTAGACACGCACTCAGCTTTCGCCTCCCAGAGTAACTCTCCGATCCTTACAAATATCATTAACCAGGATAATGCCTCCCCCGGTCATGATCTTGCAAGTCTTAAGTAAAGACTCAGCTACCAAACCATACTTCAGAGCAAAAAAAATAGATACAAAGCTATGGAAAGCACCACTATCAAATAAAACTAAAGCTAGAATATAATCAAGAAGAATAGAACCTGCGATAATATCTCCGGTGGGCTCGTCCTCCTCGACGGTCATAGCAAATGCTCGTCCCTGATGTGTACCTCCTTGATGTTGGTACTGGACATAATGCTGTTGCTGCTGGGTCAAAAGTGGCGGTCCCCTCGGTTGTACTACAGGTGGTCTCGCCTGTGTCCTCAGAGCTGGAGCTGCTCCCTGAACTGCACGACGCAGTCACTCTCTCAGATGATGTCCCTCGGCACCACAATATAAACAAACTCCCAACCTTTTCCTACAAACTTCCCAGATATGGCCGGGCTTCTTACAGAAGTAGCAAAAGGCTTGCTGTAACTGTCTCTGCTGCTACGGTGCTTGGTGAAATGGTGCCCTAGCTGGAGTCTGGTATTATTGCGGCTGCTGAAAAGGCCTGGACTAGAAATGAGGATATTTAGCAGATATTGCACTGTTGTTGGCCCCCAAAAAAGAATCACGGTCTCTTTTGAGCTTCAAACCCACCTCTCGCTCAACCTTGCGTACCTCTGCAAGTATCTTCGAGTATGTCTCATAAAAAGATGGAATGAGGATCTTCACTTCCCAGTTTAGACCCTCGCAAAAACGAATAGCTCGAACCTCCGGCTCTCTCACCAAATACTCTGTAAATTAGTTCAGCCTGCTGAACTCTGCAGCGTATTCCTCCACAGACATGCTCCCCTGAATGAGGCTCTCAAACTGCCTCCCTAAGTCTAACATGTCTGCCCGAGCGAAGAACTTCTTCTTGAAGAGGTCCTTGAACACCTTTCAAAACTGTCATGCATCAGCAAAAATTGGCTCTTTCCTGAACCAAGTGCGGGCGACGTCGAACAGTTAAAGTCCTACCACTTAAACCTTTAGATCCTCAGAAAGACAGGACACACTCATAAGAAGCTCAATGTCCTCGAGCTAATTATTAGCATAGACGATGCCCTCTATCCCATTGAAGACCCTAGGCTTTAGCTTCTTGAAGTCCTGAATGTTGCCTAGCCAAAGCTTAGCAACCTGAGGAGCAACATGCTGTTGGACTAGAACTCCTCTCTCTACTATGGTATGAGCAAGCTGATGAGCAGTCTCGACGCCCTGCCTTAAGATGTCGGTATGCCTCTGGTGTGCCTCAGACTGAGCCCTCTGTGCCTCCAACATCTTGCGAAACAGTGTAAACATCTGCGTCGCATCTGCTGGCACAGAAGGTGGAGGTAGAAGTCCCTCAGATACAGCTAGCACAGTCCTCTGAGTAGGAGATGGACCTCCGAAAGCTGCTGATACTCCAATCACCGGAGAAGTGACTGGTGCAGGCCCTCGGGACATCGCAGACCTCTCAGAAGATGCTCTCCCTGCTGCGATCTAGTCTTAGGCGGCATCCTGAGACAAAGAGAAAGAAAGAATCAATATGGCACATGATGTAAGATACTCAAAGGAAGGACAGTTAAAGATCAAATATCAATATCAAGAAAGAATAGTTGAATGAATCAAAAGAGTTTTTTTCTCGATGTGATTGAGTATTCTCAGCCTATAGCCTATATCTTATATCCTAAAACAGGCTCGTAATAGCACTCAAAGTAGAGCACCGCTACGAATCACACTAATTGTGACCTGAAGACCTACATGGGCCACCACTAAAAACGTGTCACGACCCGCACCCGAGGTTGGAATGCAAGTCGAGAACAACGCGCAGCCTACTCCGCAGAATCGATGGTAGAACACTGTTTGGGTAATCTATCTAGCAATATAATAAGCCACCAACAATATCAATATACTCATTCACAGATCTAAGATGGACAATGGCACAAATATGATAAAAGAATATAATAGTCACAATATAACTCATGAGTCAAAATAATAACATCAATGAGTCAGAAAAAATACTAAACAGTATGCTGGAGACAAATCCAGTATAAAGAGAAACTAAACATCTAATCTATGAGTCCCGGGTCATCTGTCTCAGTCGGGATGAGTCCTTCCTGAGCCAGGGTCTCTGGCTCTAAGCCCACAATATCCTGAGGCCCGTAATGAGTAGGGTACCACTCCTCATGATATCTGAGAAAAATATATCCAGTCAAGAAATGAGCAGGGTACATCTCTAACAGCAGTTCTAATCAATGATATAAACTATATAACAGTAAATAGATGTGAATATACAAGATGCAACAATAGATACAAGAGATATACAATAAAGGAAATACTGGAATAAATATAAGAATGAACAATATAGCAATGAACAAGAATACTAATGACTAAGTGAGTGAGTACTAGCTTTAACATATGATCGGCTTGGAAACTTGCACAAGAAACTTGCACAAGGATAAGGGCCTGGCTAGTCATACGTGCTGTGTATGACCAACACTCACATGGAACAAGACTTGTGTAAGGAGCCTATGATCACATATCTATACTAAAATACTCTCTACCCCCGACTGGTATAGGGGATCCAACCATGGTACGCTATGGCACGGGATTCTCTAGGAAGGTAGCTAGTCTCCCTGAGAATCAGTGTCTGTACATGTACAGGAAATAAGGAAACAAGGCTTGCACAAGATACACCATATATACTAAGGAATAATATCTCATAATGAGATCTGGATATACTAATCCATGTAACCATCGTGTCAAGAAATTAAGAATATCTATACTAGATATAATAAACATAGAGGATATCATAAAGAAGAAACTATCAGAGAATATACTCGCCTGAAATCTGGTGAATAGTATCACAGATGTCTGGTACGGTGCCTCGAAGACCTAGTTATGGAATATAATATCAATACAAGGTTTCAGAATAAAAATAAGTTAAATTGGTCAACATCTAGATCAAAAAGCCATTTCTAAGTCAAAATAGTCAAACAAGGTCAACTCTAAGTCAAATCGGTCAAACTTGATCAAACTACCTATTTCTAGGTTGCATGAGTCTATCTCAAGGATATTGGGTCCATACACTAAGAATCTTGGCCAAACAAGCTAAACTAGGATACTAAGATACCGTATCGCAAGATACGCAAACAAGATATATAGAAATATCATAATATGCATATATAATTAATATTAAATATACTAATCCTAATTATAATTACTAAATGGATACCTTGGTTTTGAACCTACATGGTATCGCACCACTAAACACTCACCTCGATACCCAAACCCAAATACCTTGAATATCCTCAATACATTGACACTTACCTTGGTATCTCAAGGTAAATATGATTCTAATATATAGTAGCTACCCCACTAGCTATATATACTAATACATGTATATATCAATCCAATATAAATTCTAGTATTCACTAATATCAACTACTAGTATATACTAAAATGAATATTAAATACTAACTACTATGCTAAACTAACTATCATTACAGCTAATACATATACATATATATACATACATATATCTACTAACTAACCAGATAACTAATTAAATAGGTATCAAACTAATTAGCTAACCAACTACTCAACTCAAGCTAAACTCAAAAACTACCCAACTCAACTAACCAATACCCCACTGACACCAATACCTTGCTGATACATGTTGTTGGTACTGCTGCTCAGCTTCCAAGTTGTTGCTGCCGTCTCCAAACTGTTGTTGCTGCTGGTCCAAACTGCTGCTGCTGCTGGTCCAAACTGTTGCTGCTACAGGTCCAAATTGTTGCTGCTGCTGGTCGGTTTTTGTCCCAATCCCCACTCAATATTACACACAATACTACACACACACACACACACACACACACACACACACACACACACACACACTAGCATATAACAATTGCTACTACTATATATGTATCTACCTATATATATGTTACTCTCTACTCACACACACAAACACTTATGTACAAGTAGCAAATATACATATATAGACACATCTATATTGATATCTATATCTATATACATATACATGTATACTACCTCTATATGTAAACACCCTCATATATATATATATATATATATATATATATATATATATATATATATATATATATATATATATATATATATATATATATATATATATATTTATACATTTACACACTCTCTATGAATATCTATACATAGGCATCAACCACATACATAGCTATGTATATAGTATGTATCTATAACTCATACATATATAACATATGAACAACACAAGGATACATACAACTCAATATATATATATATATATATATATATATATATATATATATATATATATATATATATATATATATATTGATAATTAATATATTAATAGCTATGAATAATGGAGATTGGATCTAGAAATGTAACACAACAAACACGTGGAGTACATCGCACCCGTATCACACTAGATCTATGATACGCTTGCGATACGAGTCCACCACAGAACCAAACATACCCCGAAGGACACGAGCAAGTCTAAATTACTATATATGAACAATACGAAGAGTAAAATATGTATTTATGTGTCTGTGTCAAAATGTGACATACACAAAGTTTTGTGTCAAAGAAAAAACCCTCATATCAACACGTATCACCAAATTGTTGGGATACGACCTACACATATCCAATTGTGGATACAATACTAGCCACAAACAAACAAACACATGTCAATTTGGTTTATATGACCAATTGACAAACACAACAAGTGTCAATCTCGGAATTCCCCCAAAATTGACACAAAAAGCACCATAACTTTCTCAATAGGCTTCCTATGAACCTAATTCCAATCCTATGGGTAGCCTATGCATATGGAATGGTTTTTCATGGTTAAATCTTAGATTTAGAACCTAATTAAAGGGAAAAACTGTATTATACCTATTGGGAGATGGATTCCCAATACAACCTCCAAATTTGATGAAATGAGCCTCCAACATATAGATTCTTGCTTTCTTCTTCTAGATTCTTGATCTACTAGCCTCCACTGGTGATTTGGAAAGGAATTAGGAAGAAATTTGGTAGGAAATTGATGTGGGAATGAAGGAATTTGGTTGAGAAAAATTCTAGATCTAGTTTTGAAATAAAAAGAGGAGAAAGAAACTCTTCCCCACTCTTTTATTAGGCCGGCCACTTGACCCCCTCCCCAAGTCACTATGTAATATCCATTATACCCCTTGGGGCCTCTCATGAAGAAATAATTAAGGAGGAAAGGTTCTAGTCTAATAGTTTTAATTAAATTAATTATCCTCCTACAATGGGCTTCTAATTGGGCTCAATTCTAACAAATAATAAATGTTGGTCCATTAGTCTAAACTAAACTAGTTAGGTCCACTAACACAAGTCCAAAATAATAAACTAACATCTAATAATAATTAAATAATATAATAAATAATTATTCAACATGTACAATATTTAATTAATTATAAAATTATCAAAATATTCTCTCCTAGAAAATATGGTAGTGACAATTATGAATGCCATAGAAGCTGAAGTCAACAAACTGATAGCTAGTGGCTTCATCCACAAAAAACAACATCCAGATTGGGTAGCCAATATCGTGCCCGTCGCAAAAAGAACGGGAAGATCCGAGTCTATATTTACTTCCGTGATCTAAACGCAGCCTGCCTTAAGGACGAGTTTTTTCTTCCGATTACAGATATAATGATCGACAATACCTGTAGCTTCGAGCGCATGTCCTTCATGGACGAATTATCAGGCTACAATCAAATCAAGATGTATCCTGATGATCAGAAGCATGCATCGTTACGAACGCCGATAGGAGTATATTGCTACACAGTTATGCCCTTCGTTCTGAAGAATGCGGGTGCTATATACCAGCAAGCTATGAAAACCATCTTCCGTGAGCATCTACACAAGACAGTCGAGTTTTACATTGATGACATTACCGTCAAGATTCGCTCCAAAGATGATCACCTCAGGGACTTGAAGACTGTGTTCGACCTCATGCGTATGTACCAGCTCAAGATGAACCCTACCAAATCTTTCTTAGGAGTCTCCAGCGGCAAATTCTTGGGTTTCATCCTAACATCGAAGGGTATCTACGTAGACCCCGACAAGACTAAAGGAATCCTTGAAATGCGTCCATCGAAGAACCTTAGATAACTTCGTGGCCTTCAAGGAAGACTGGCCTACATCAGGAGGATCATATCAAATCTTTCTGGATGTTGTCGACCATTCACTCAGGTTATGAAGAAGGGAGTCTTCTTTATCTGGAACAAAGAATGCTAACACGCCTTCGACGACATCAAAAAATACCTATCAAACCCTCCGGTGCTGGTAGCCCTAGTCGTGGGGAAGAATTTTTTGCTCTATGTACGTGCGATGGACCACTCTCTCAGTACTTTATTAGCCCAGAATAGTGATGCAGGCCATAAACTGGCCACCTATTATCTTAGCCGGATGATGGTTGGCGTGGAGCATAGGTACACCCCCGTTGAGAATGAATGCCTTGCTCCTGTATTCACTATCCAGAAGACTCAGCATTACATGATAGGACAAATGATCCATGTGATCTCTCGGGTCAACCCCCTCAGGGTCCTCATGACCAAACCTGTGGCGCTCAACTCTCGCCTAGCCACCTGAACAATATTGCTATTACTATACGATATGGTGTTTGTTCCATAGAAAGTCGTCAAGAGTCAAGCACTGGCCAACTTCTTGGTAGCCCATCCGGTACTAAAAACCTCGAAACTCTATGATGAGATTCCAGACAAAGTCGCAGACTCCAACACCGTGATGAACGCAGAAGCGGTTTGGCGAATGTTCTTCAACGGTGCTTCGAGGACATGGCCCAAAAGCGATATCGTTGCTGGAGTCAGGATAATGTTGATATCTCCATATGATCTGGTTATCAACCTCACCTACTCCCTCACTGAGCCATGATCCAACAATATGGTAGAGTACAATGCTCTCATTATTGGACTTTAACTCGCTAAACAAGTGGGAGTTGACTACCTGGAAGCCTATGAAAATTCCAAGATGATAGTCAATTAGGTCTGGGGTGAGTACGAAGATTGGAATGAGGACTTGTTTCCTTACCACCAGGCTGCACTTGGCATTATCTCGACCTTAGAAGGGTTCTTCATAGAGCACATCCCTCGGATATAAAATGTCGAGGTGGACGCCCTAGCCGAACTCGCAGCCTCTCTCGTTGTTTCAGTCAATACCCATGAACTGATCACCGTGATCGGTTAGAAGCTGGTCTGTCTAAAGAATAACCTCTCTTTGTGCCGGAGCTACTTAGTAGAGACGAGCGCTTACTCACAAGACTGGAGACTTCGATTCATCGACTACGTAGTCTATAGAATTCTTCCCGAGAAACCAAAGAAAGCCCCTTTTATTAGAAGATGTTCCCTCCGGTTCTATTACGATACAGCTACAAAAATGTTGTATCGCCGCTCCTATGATGTCATTCTCCCGTGATGCCTATCGAACGCAGAAATGAAGCAGGCTCTCCGCGAGGCTCACGACGGGGTTTATGGTGCCTATCAGCCAGGGCCCAAGCTACAGGACCGCCTCCGTAGAATAGGTTACTATTGGCCAACAATGGTAGCAGATGTCATCAACTACGCAAGGAAGTGCCAAGAGTGCCAATTATATGCAAACTTCATCCACCAACCCTTGGAGTTCCTACATCCGACTATTGTATCATGGCAGCTCGAAGCCTGGGGTATGGACATTATTGGACCGATTAGTCCATATTCATCCAAGGAAGATCGGTTCATCCTCGCCATCACTGACTACTTCTCCAAGTGGGTGAAAGCAGTACCACTCGTGAAAGTCAAGATATCCAACATGATCAGCTTCGTCAAGCAGCACATCATATACCACTTTGGCTTGCCATAAAGGATCATCCATGACAATGGTTCACAGTTCGCAAGTCATGCATTCTACCAGTTCTGTGACAAAAATCAGACTCAGAATATAGCGTCGACTGCCAATAACCCAGCGATAAATGGTTTGGCAGAAGCCTTCAACAAGACCATCATAAAAGTTTGTGTCTTTCAATAAATGTGACTAGAACGAGAAGCTGGGTGAATGCCTCTGGGCCTACCGTACAATGGTTCGGATAGCTACTGGCAATACGCCTTTTTCTCTGGTGTACGAAAGCGAAACGGTCCACCTGCTCAAGATCCAAATTCTTTCACTCCGAGCGGCTCTCTCCAACCAATTAACCGTCAACAATAATCACCGTCGACGGCTACAAGAGTTGGAAGCACTCGACGAGAAACGACTCTTAGCTCAACAGCGCATTGAGCTATACCAAGCGCGTCTCTCAAGAACCTTCAAAAAATGGGTGAAAAAGAGGACCTACCAAGTGGGTGATCTCGTCATGTCCGTAAGGAGGCCGATGGTTATGACCAACAAAATGGCCGACAAATTCCAACCCAAATGGGAAGACACGTTCGTCGTAGAATCAGTATTCTTCAACGACGACTACTAGCTCGCGAAACCCAACAACGAGTTGCTTATGATGCCTATCAACGACAAGTTCCTGAAAAAGTACTACATCTAAACTTGACTTGTACTCCCCTTATCACTAGCCAAAAAAATCATGATGTGCATCTCTACACTCTTGATTCTTCATCCCAAGCAAGTGCCTATTTACAATTTTTTTTTCTTTATAAAATTCTGTAAAAGCCATCATCTGTATCTAGGAGTCCTAGATACGCAATGGATGATGGATCCTCAAATTCTCCCCAGTGGAGCAGTTCTCAGGTCCACTGGCACACTCCCGCAGTGACCACTCAAAAAACCAATCTTATTATACGCTAGCCATATTCATATTACCTCTAAGCTATCGTTCCACCAATATCCCTAACAGAGCAATCCTCAGGTCTATCCACACTTCCGGATAGACCACACTCAGCAAATCACTCCTCAGCGAGTCGCTCGGATATCGGTTCATGCCCATATTACCTCTGAACTATCGTCCTAACATTTTTCTCCGGCTGAGTTTGCCATGTCCATATTACCTCTGAGCAAACCTTCTGGGTCATGGATATCGATTATTATGTCAATATTACCTCTAATATCAGTTTTTATCTCCAATTATCACCCGTAATTACCAAGGTACGCCAGCGGTGTTAAGTCCACAAAATCTGTCGCGTCCATATTACCTCTAGCAGGGCTTATCTTAAACTCATTACTTGCACTCAAATACGTAAAAAGTAATGGGTCCACAAAATCTATCATATCCATATTACCTCTGATAGAGATTATTTTTGAACTTATTACTTGCGCTCTAGTGCACAAAGAATAGTAAGTCCACCAAAGATCCCCTAGTGGGATATCCTCAAGGAAAGCAAACAGCCATGTTCATATTACCTCTGAGTTATTGTCCCACTAATCTTTCCAAGGATTGAATCGAATCATGCATTAAATGGAGATATGACAGTCTGGAAGTGCTCATCCGTGCTTTTCATGACTATGCGGCCCACGACCATGCGGTCCCAATGGCCATGCGATATAGTATCCATGCGATCGAAGACATCTCCTCCATGCTTATTATTCAAAGTATTCTAAACTTATCAGTTTGAAAACTTTGAATGGGATCTTATAGAAGCATGGAAAATATGCGTCCATGCGTCCAACAAACTATGTACCCCCTAAGCAGACTCAGCAGAAATTAGGCCGCAGAATCACCCTATATCCCAACAAGGCGACGTCCATGCATCCCAATCAGCCGAAGCAACCTTGGCCGTAGATGAACCTGATAGGGCCTCCCATCAATAGGATCGTCTCTGACACAAAATTCTGACAAAAAGAATTTTTTTGATTGCCTCAAAAGACGTGAACCGACTAAACGATAGAAGTCTCACGTCAGCACAGAAGTCTCACGTCAGCACAGAACTTTACTCTCGATGGATGTGCAGTGCCACGTGTACAGCACAACTGGCCCCATGCATCCCAGTTTCTATGCGGTCTCATGCATCTCTGGCCCCATGCGTCCCAGACTCCATGCGGTTCTATGCGTCTCTAGCCCCATGTATCCCAGACTCTATGCGGTCATATCCGCCTCTGGCCCCATGCGTCCCAGGTTTTATGCGGTCATATGCGTCTCTAGCCCCATGCTTCCCAGGCTCTATGCGGTTCTATGCATCTCTGGCCCCATGCATCCCAGACTCTATGCGGCTTCATGCATCTCTGGCCACATGTGTTTCAGACTCCAGAAAGACCAAATCTTGTTGTCACGAACAGAGTGATTATCTCCAACCAAGTGCAGACTCTGTGTCAATCTGACCAAGTCACGCCCACAAAGGACGAGAACCACCCAGATCTTCAGTAACAGAAAATCCCAACAAGCGACCATGTGGCAGCTTGGCCTGCTCACGGTTACAGTTGCACCAAGTTAGGAAGGTACACATGGCACCCTCTAGCATCCATGCGGCCTAATATATGCACGCCCTAGGATGACAATTTTTACTAGGGTGACATGCCCAATGCCTATAGACACACACGGAAGGACACACAAACAAACAAAGAACAGCAGAGAAGAGGAGAGAGAACAGCCAATAGCTTCTTTACCCTATGCCGGATCGTCAACGGAGTAAAGGAGCCACTATAGCGCTCTTTGTCCATCGTCGCACCCCAGAATCAAAAATTTGTACTTAGATTTTCTGTCTAGGATCTTTTTATACTTTCTTCTATTTTTTATTGAAGCAATCAATTTTAATGGCAAACAAACACCAAAAGGAATCCGACAAGTCATCAATATTAGCTTATACTTTCGCTTGCAGGATCCATTCAATTTTAATTAATTCCACCAACAAATCTCTAATTTCCATTATTTGTTTCCAATCACGTTGAACACCAACTCTTCAAAGGCACATATCTCAAATTGTCTGTAGAATCTAACAGATGCCCTAGAATCTGTTCTCTCGCCTTGTTCTAGGGTTATTTGTAATCTTTGGTTCAACATGACATTATATTCCTACTGTTGGAGCTGTTGTTGCTGATGTTGTTGTTGTTGCACCACCATCTGGTGTTGTTAGACAACCAATAATCTACGGATAATCTCTAGTAAGGTCCGGGTATCCAGTGCTGTCGGCACTGCGAGAGGTACGGGAACACCTAGAGCCTGCTGCTCTGTCCCATTCATCGTGGGCTCAACTCGAATCTTTGATTAGGGTCCCACAGGATTTTGTTCCACTGGCAACTCTACCTCTCTTGCTGCTGCAACATCGGGGAAAGGAGAAGCCCTAAAGAAGAGCACAAGGAATATCAAGAACAGGATGAGAAGGAACAAGGAAATAATCAATCTGGAAGAGTTCAAGCTGAGTATCAAAAAGGACAAATTTAGGATATCCAAGGAAGCAGTTTTGATTGAGACACCTAGAATAAGACACCCCACAAGTCTGAAAGGACAGACCTGCATGGGCCACCAATAAAACCTTGTCACACCCAGAACCAGAATACTGGAGAGCGGAAGAGTGACTCAGCCAACCACACCTTACAGAATACCGAAGTAAGCCATAATGTGCTAAGGTTGTCAAGAGACAAGAGGGTATATGCTACAATCAAGTCACCTAGGGTCAAGAACATCTATGTCTCAATCATCAACCAAGAACAATAAGAATGAACATGTAAGATAAAGCAGTTAGGCATCCTTGATGCTCTATCAGAATGATCATGAAACTAGTTATACAGGATGGTACACTAGTATATTGTTAAGAGTACATGACTGCAAGTCAGCCGCGGTCTGAGTAATATACAATCATGTAGAGAAACTAATATCCAAGTAAATCGACTAACAAGTATCGTCGTCTAAATGCCAAAAAGGTAATGCAAATGATACTCATAGTGGAGAAGAAAAAACTCACTCAAGTTCCTCGGCAGACATCCTCCTGGTGTACGCCATCAGACAGATACATGACAAGATCCTCGGGTTCTGCTACTAAACCTAGCGAGACAAAACCAGCGGGGTCAGGCCCCGATAGCAAGTACCACAAAGGAGCACAAGTGAATAAAGTAAAAACTAATAAGTATATAAAATAGGAAAGTCCGTGCCACAACGGCAAGGGTATGACCTTTCATCGTAGCAGTAGGACACCCCTACAACCAAACAAGGATAAGAGGTATCGTACTACTCCGAGACAGGGTACGACTAACCAATTATGAACACGACGAAGATATAACACATCAATATAATCCAGGACACACATGACATAATACAAGCTAAGATAAAGATATAATATGCAGCTTCGGTACATGACCTATTATGACATATTGGCACAATCCTAAACCAAAACAAGGACAAGGGTTGAACTGTCGCACCATAATAGTTCAGGTCCCTAGACTACCAGCACATGCCCTATTATATTGGCCAATCAATCATACGGCTTGTTATGTGGAGTCTGAGTTATCTCAGAAATAATATATAATAAGTATCCTCATATCACGCCATTACCGAATATGAGCTAACCGAACCAATATAATAAAATAATCACTTGCAAGATGCACCAGTCCCCCGTAGGGCCACCACACTAAAAATATGGCAGTAGCGATTCCAGTGATCCTATAATAAAATAGTGGCTCGGCATTATAATTATCAGATACTGCACTCTACTAAGGCAGATGATGGCCAGCCTACAGCGTACTTGGAATGAATCTCTGTGGGAAGGTTCATTGGCATGATCTCGAGATATCATTTTCTTCCAATGTTACTACCACTTTTAGTTACCTAACTAACCCTAGGTTGTATTTGAAATCTCAAGGCGTGATCACATGAGAATTTTTTTTAATATATTATACAAGGTACGGGTACGCTAGATACGAATCCATGAAAGTCAAATCTGGATTCACCCGAGCCAGTATGCAATATTCATACAATCAATATCCTAGCCACGCTTTGGTAGTTGACTCTCTTATCAAGTTCGTACTGGGGAAATAATGTATATATTTATAATATCACACATTCAGGAATTTGGAGGCATTCTTGATGCACAACCCAAATATAATCACTTAATATGTGACAGGATATGTCGTACCTTAGTGCACATTAAATCATAAACAAGTATCAAGCAATAGTGGTATCAGCACGGATACAGTATTAGAGTCCAATCACCAAACTTATAGTTGGCCATATGATTCTTATCACATGGGGACACTTGGTCCAAATATAATCTCCTCAAATCAGGTACATCGATTACCAATCAATTAGAAATCGAATCTTGATAAAATCCTCGAATCAACAATTTTGTTGTCGAACGTGAGTAAGGGGAAAGTGTGAACTACACTGGAGTAGATTCATAATCCTTAAACCAAACAAGGACCGGGATCGCAGATCATCTCCTGAGCAGAACTATGTCCCTCACTATATTCGACGAACAAGGATAAGTTAATCTACTAATCTGAGTTTACTCTGAGTTGCCACATGGCCTACTACAACATATAATCATACTATGCACATAGTCAGTTCTAGCACATAGCCAGGTCTAGTATAGTCTGGTTACTAAGTCCATTTCTTTCTTAGGATTAGTAACAAGCAATTGTCAAGACGAACCACATAGAACAAAAAACATTTTAAATAAAATAATTAAACTCAGAAAATCATGGAATATGTACATAGATTATTAGGGTCGCATAGGATCACATGCACGCATGAGAAGTATACGCATGAATTATCGCATGGGTCAGGCCGCATGCATTAATCAGGCGCATGAGCAACTGGATGCATGGACGTGCTGGCCGCAAGGACAAGATGGCCAAATGGACGAGCTGGCCGCATGGATAAGCTGGTCGCATATGTCTCCAGACCGCATGGACTGCTTGCCGCATGAGGCAGGTACCGCATAAGGGTCGGTGCGGCATAGCGTCAAGGCAAAGTCCACTCCTTGGAACAAGTGCCGAGGTGACGTGCATTAAATGCGTGTCAGTGAAGTGACATAAAGAGTGATGTGACATAAAGTATGTCAGGAAGAAAAGATAAAACCATAGAAAGATGCGCCATCTAAAGTTCAGAGTGTCACGACCCATACTCAAAATTTGGGCATGAGCCGTGGGTACGTCCAGCCTAGGCCGCAGCATCGACGGTAGAACGTTGTCTAGGTCTCAATACTACGAATCGCAACTCATAATATAACCAGTCAATGATCTCAACTCCATAAGGAGAAAAATAAATAATGCATATGATCATCAATTCATAAGATACTCAATCACAATAATTATAGGAAAGTTTATGGCACGATAAGATGTAAAAGATAAGAAAGTTCTGACATAAGTCTAGCACACAACACAAATACAATAATAATCTAGAGTCTAGCTATCCCAACATAAATAGTTTTAACATAATACAATCCAAGTCTCAAGTTTAGAATAATTTGATACATAGATAACTAGACCAAGAAGCTGTCTAAACGACTACGGGTGGTGTCTCCTCTAAAGAGAGTGACTCCTCTGGAATCTCCGAAATGTAGTCTCCCTCTACTCCTGGACCGTAGTGAGTAGGACAAAAATTCTCAAGATCCTCTGAAAATGGTATCCAGTCAGGATTGGAGCGAAGCACAAACACTACAGTTGTTTCAAATATATTGACAAAAACTATAAAACAGTGTAAGGAATACATGATGAAGAAATACTGGAAAATAAGGAATACGGGAGAGACATATAATCAGTAAATAGATCTAACTAGCAATGAACAGACATATGTGAATGCTAGAAATAAATGTACTGAAATAAAAGAATAGGAATTCCAACTATGTGTTATAAAATATCAGTTTGCTATGTGATCGGCTTGGGACTAGATCAGGCTTGTTATATATGATTGGCTATGATACATGTGAGGTCAGGCTAACCATCTGGTTAGATATGATGCGAGCAATAGTCTGGCTAATCATATATAACAGGCTATGAGGCATGTAAATGGTCAGGCTACACCCAACATGATAAGTGGGGTGATCTATGATGCATGTAAAGTGGGTTATAATCACATAATCTTGTTAATATTTCTTCGTTCCCAGCTAGTACGATGGATTCCAATCATGACTCCTCATGAAAGGTATCTATGAGACTAGCCCATGTATCCACAATATCAGAATTAAGTATACACTATAACTAGAATCATAGTAATAATCAACATATAAAAACTGTCAGAGAATGTACTCGCCTGTGGTCCTGAGCATGGAATGAGGATCGATGTCCAAGATGGAGTCACAAAGACCTAAGGATGAAATAATAATATCAATTGGTGAATTAGAATGATAATTATTATTAACTATGTTGAAATATAATTTATAGGCCAAAACTAGGTCTTAGGAGTTAAACTAGGTCAATACCTAGGTTACTCTAGGTTTTCAAGGTCATGATAAGATCAAATAGTCAATAATAGACTTATACTAACTAGTACTTGGTGATACTAAGTGTTCTAGCTAATATTACTAAATACTAGCTAATACTTGTTACTAACTCAATTAGATACTTATAGCACCTTAATATACTAAGTATTACCTAATTAAAACATAATATCACATTCCCTAGTTCTAGAACCTGGTGCCAGCACACCCTGGTTTATACTCAACCTAACTCATTACCTTAACTTAGATACTATACCTATTTCTTAGTGTAATTTGACTGATACCATGTATTACCCAACTGATATTCTAGATTACTCTCAACTAATACTTGCACCCATACTAAACGGATGCCCTTAACATGCTGTAAGTGTACCTGCCCTCGAGGCTAAATTGCACAATGTCTGCACCAGTGATAGTGCCCAACTGATACATGAAACCCCTCCACAGTCCTATACCTGAGCCAATAGATTGCTGCTGATACCAACCTATTAGCAAGTCTAAACTGACATGTGAGTATCATTACACAAAATCCCCAATACCTACTAACTTATCAATACAATACTCATAAACATACATAGATACATATAGCTACTAGGCTAATAAATACACATACCTATCTAACTATTAAACTAATAATTAACTACTACACTATCAAGCTATATCTATCTTACTAACCAACTAGTAAACCACTAGCTAAACACTAAACTCATAACTTAACTCCTGAACCTAACCTCACTGAACTAACTGAATAACCTAACTAATTTACTGAACCACTACTGAACCCCCCTCCCCTTGTGCTGAAGTTGCTGATACACATCGCTATGGATAAACTGCTGTCTTGAACTTACCTTGTTACTGAACTGATTTGCAGTGCATTGAGGCACTGCAAACTACATAGTGGGTCAATGCACATTGCTGTGCTCGATGCCTCTACTGCATACTGCCCAGCAGTGAATGTAAGCCCCCTAATTTTTAGAATTTTTAATTTGGATTGTTTCATAATTTTCTAGGATTTTTCTGTAATTAAAACTTAGGCATTTGGTATTTAAATGATTTTTAATTACTGTTAATTCATATTAAAATATTATGGAAATAATATTTTATGGTATAAAATGGAAAACCGGACATAGGGTATTTTTTTGTGAATTTATTGGACTCCAAAAACGCGTTTAAAGATCGAAAAGCTATTGGCGATAAACCAAACCAAACCGAACCAAACCAAACCGAACCAAACCAAACCGAACCAAACCAAAACCGCATATTGGGTCGGGTCGGGTCGGATCCGAGCCAAACCCGACCCGGACCCGAAACCCAAATGGGAAACCCTAGCCGCAATTGTGTTCATCCATATTGTTCTATTGTCTACACCTCTACTTCTCTCTTCCGCTCTTTCTCACCGCATCTTCTATTTTTCTCCATCTTCTTGTTCATCAGTGGTGTCCCCACCACCCCTCATATGAACTACTACTGACCGAGGGTTCCCCATCAACTCGACCGAGAGGAGGGCAACCGCTGCACTTGCTGCACTGGGCAGCAACAGTCGGACGTGCATCGTGGACCAAGCGCCGGCCTGAGCTCGATCAGGGGGCGCTGCCTTCTGTACCTGCACATGCATGCACCTGTGCAGTGCCACCATCCGCCATCTGTCTTTTTCCTGGTGCAGCGGTGCTCGAAATCAACCCCGCACCCTCAAACACCCGTGCATGCGGGCATCCTCGCGCTAGCCTGATACTTCCATCGTTGCAACAGACTGGTGAGGTCGAGCACCATGCCGACGATGCCTTGGTAGCAACCCAATGGTCATCGGACACCCCTCCTCTGCCCGCTATAAAAATCCTCCTTTCTCCGCCCTTGACCCGACCCCACAGCCCTCTGCCCAGCCCCCGACGATTCCAGCAGCAGCCTTCGACCTCGACCTCCTCCCCGATCCACCCTCCTCTGCTCCACAAACGACTCCGCCGATGCAGCGACGCCTCCGCCTTGAGATCCTCCGCCTCGCCGAAGTAACCGGACACCGCTGCCCTAAACCCTAGAGCAGTGGACACGGACACAACCAGGATACAGGACTCGGTCGACGCAGGACACGAAGTTGACCCTCGGACACGTGGAATTCAGCGTTCACGGAGCCCTATTCAGGTACCGTTTTCCCTCACCTCGTAACTCCATTTTTGATTCCATCAGTTACAACGCATAGACTGTATAACCCTCTCGGTGCCCGTGCAACCCGCTCGGTGCATCGCATCCTGTGGTGATCGCGAACCGCGATCCAAAAACAGGAAAACCAACGCCCTATTTCACCCCGGAACTGAGTGCGCCCCGCCAAACGGGACGACTTGGTCGCGCACGATCTTCACCGATACGTGCGCGCCGTCGATACGGACGTGCGGGATTTCGCAAAAATTGATTTGGATGTGCGTGCACACCGGAATCAACGCGTATCCGCCGACAACGTCCCGTATCCGTCTATTCTGGAATACGCTGTAACTTTGTGTACACCAATCGGATCAAAACAAAACTTGCGCCATCGGACTCGTAGCAATACGCTGGTCCTGTGATCCAAGTTTGGTTCGATTCTGAGAACGTTGACAGAATTGCGTATCGTGGGCCCCACAGGCTCCACTTGACGGACGATTTTGTGATCGGCTCATCGGAATCCAATTCTGAAAGTTCTGTTGGGTTCACATCATCGTTCCTGACTTGTTGACACTAAGTTTGGCAAACTTGGAGACCTTTGACCCTGACACGCTTTTCGGTGCAAAGTGGCCCACATGTGGACCCCGCTTTGACCAGAAAATATCGTTTTTGCCCCTGTGTCCAAATTGGACTCAAGAACAGGCATTTCTAGCTATTTGATATTTTCTGAATCTAATGATGATATTTATTGCAGCAACCGGAGTAGTACCTACAGATCACACTGAGACCAGAGCTACAGTTGGAGCCAGAACCCCAGGCAAGTGTACCTTGCCAAATTCTGCAGCTTTGCTACTTATTCCCTTGACTTGTTTATATATCAGTGGACAAGTATACCTTGCCAACTTTACAGTTCTTGTTGCATATTTTTTTGCTTTATTTATATTGTTCTGCCTGCTTAACCTAGGACCGTGTGACGTACTTAGCATCCGATTATTAGTCGGGTGCCAACACCGTACGCGGTATTGTGTATTGTCATCTAGAGATGGACATTCATGACCCCCTTACATTCTCGTACTTGTCTTATCAAGTAAACTTTGACCCAGGATACTTGACACTGTTCATGAGACAGGATCTTCCCGAGATATTCGTGGTGATTCTGTATATGATACAGGACTTGACAGAGATACTATATTCTTATATACTATATGACTTGTTGCATTAGATACGATCGTGTGTGACATGGACATGAGGCATCATGAACATGAGACATGTGATTACATTGGGTGGGGAGAGACACACAGGCTACCGGCTGATCATATATATACACCCCTATTATTGTGAGGCACAAGACTCTGAAGCCCGAGCTTGGCACATTACTCATTATTACTGCTGCTACCGGCTCCCCGACACAGAGCTTGTAGTGGCTTCAGCCTGAGTTCTAGTGCTGCTCTCATCTTGCATATCACTTAGCTGGTTATTTTAGTATTCCCTTATTGTTCCATCTATTGCTGGAGAGACCCGCAGGCTACAGGTTGACTATATTATGTCGGCTACTCAGTCTCCCGCTGAGCTAGACCATCTCATGATACCACTGCTACCGGCTTCCCTACACAGAGCTTGTAGTTGTTTCAACCTGAGTACTATTGATGTTCTCTCTTGCATTTCACACAGATGATTACATACTTACCCTATTTATTTTATTATTTGCTGTACTGCATTTATTTTGGCATGAGCTTTCTTGTACCTTGCTATGTCCCCTGAGGACCTGGATCTGGATTATGTCCCCAGGATTAGCAGAGGAGATCCACCCAGAGTTATAAGTACAGGAGCATTAGCAGGAGCTGATACAGGAGCTGTACCGACACCCGAGGACGAGATCGTGCCAGAGGACTTCTCCTGAGTATTGTCTGGTGATACTCATTTATTTCTATTTCCAGTTCCTTTATTTCCAGTCTATTGCATTGCTGTATCAGACTTGTTCTCGGATTGTTCTCCGAGACACTTTTATTGAGATTGTTTGTTATTTCCTTTGTATTTATTCTGGCATTTGATCTGTGATTATCTGTTTTAGATGAGATTAGTGTAGACTGTGACTTGTATCATTGGACCTACTTATTCTTCTATTACAGCTTAAGTATGCCCCGATGGATCCATTAAATTGGGTTTGTCCATCGGTGTATGCTGCTGGCCATTGCCACGCGTCCGGTCCCTCGGTATTTTGGGACTGGGGCGTGACAGTGAATAAATGCCTCACTTGCACTGCTCTTCCTGTGCAGTTCCATAGCACAGTTATTGTGTGCATGCTTGCAATAGTGTAAGACTTGCTGTATCTGCTGGTCCCTCCACAGTGCTGAATTGGATGCTCTGCTTTGCTGCACTACCTTATCTGCGGCATATGCTAGGTTGCACATTGCTGCTGTGCAACTACCTGATGCTGCACTGTGCAGTTGTTCACTACATAGTTACTCAAGCCCCCCAGTTGTGAAGACTACCTGCTGATACTGAAACCTCTCTGGCCCGAACCCTCTTCATTCACTACCATACACTGCTCACACACTCATAGCTCACACACTCACAGCATGGGCACGACATGACTGATACTCTAAATGCATCATTAAAATAACATATATATATATATATATATATATATATATATATATATATATATATATATATATATATATATATATATGTGTGCGTGTGTGTGTGTGTGTGTGTATACATATCCAATACATATAAATTAGGCAATATAAATAGGTATACTTCCTATTAACCATTTTATTTGAGTGCCCCAATATGATACTCTATGATACACCACAAATCTTCATGCAAAAACCCCCAATATACAACTAAAACATCTACATATACAATATAGATAAACATATATATATATATATATATATATATATATATATATATATATATATATATATATATATATATATATAATATATATATATATATATAGTATGATTAGTGTTATAAAAATTAAGAAAAATACACCCTTAAATACAAAACCCCAAATTACATATAACCTCAGGGAGAAATCATTATATAAACCAATAGAGACTCATGCTCTCCCCTATTAGCTATTCCTAAACCATGGGTTGGCTCCTAATGGCCAAACAAAAGATAAAAATAGAATTTAAAGAAGAGATTTTATATTTTTACCTATTGGAAGATGGATTCCCAATGCAAGTTCTTCTTCTCCAAGGCTCCTTGTGACCAAAGCTTCTAGGCCTCTTTAGATGAGGGGGGAATGAGGGATTTGAGGTTTAAAATTCTAAAATTTATGGAGGAAAGGAAAAGATTTTGGGGAGTTATTTCTAGGGTTTCTTCATGAGTCATGAATGGCTTTGAGGGAGGCTGCCTCTCTACTTATAGGGTCGATCACACTTAGGGTTTACGGTGGCTATGAATAAGGTCCTCAATGCCCCTATGGTTAGTCATGAAGAATCATTTAATGGATGAGGTTTTAATCCTAAGTAAGGGACCTAACTAGATTCTAATTAAAAGAACAGGGATTAGTCTAGTGGGTTTAATGTCTAGTCTAATGCAAGGTCCATGGTCACATCAAGTCTAGTACACTAAGCCATGTCATTAATAAATATAACATAATATATATATACATCTCATGCAACTAATAACACAATATATATAAATATTATAAATGACAATAAAGTCCCTACTCTAGAATTGTGGTAGTGACAAGTCTACCCTCCTAAATTCAATTTCGTCCTCGAAATTGAATTAAACTAGCACAATAACATAATCAGGACAATAAGAACTATACCTCAAGACTCGAAGAGATACAGGTACTGCTCACGTATTTCGTCCTTCCTCTCCCAGGTTGATTCGCTTGGAGAGTGATGTCTCCATGCAACACGAACCAAAGAAATAGTTTTGTTTCGCAATATCTTCTTCCTGCGATCCAGAATCTCTACGAGCTGCTCAGGATAGCTGAGAGTCAGACCAACCTTAATCTCTGAGTGATCTATTATGTGACTAGGATCCTCTACCTACCGTCTCAGCTGCGACACATGGAACACTTTATGTGCTCCCTCTAGTGCAGACGGCAAGTCTAGTCTATAGGCCACCACACCGACCCTCACAAGAATACCGAAAGGCCTGATGTATCGTAGACTAAGCTTTCTGCCTGCACCAAAATAAATCGTGCCCCGTGTCGGAGAAATTCGTAAGAACACCAAATCGCCAACCTCAAACTCTAAGGGTCTACGATGGCTGCCGGCCCAATGCCGCTGTCGGTCTTGCGCCACTCGAAATCTGTCTCTGATGATTTTTATCTTTTTCGTTGCATCCACGACCATCTCTGGTCCTAACAAGGCTCTCTCTCTCTCTCTCTGACATCATCCCAAGATAAGGGTGTGCGATACCTCCGTCAATATAGATCCTCGAATGGTGACATCTCAATATTAGCCTGGTAGCTGTTGTTGTAAGCAAACTCTACCAAGTGTAGATGATCCTCCCAAGAACCTCTGAGATCTAGAACATAAGTGCGTAGCATATCCTCGAGAGTCTGAATAGTCCTTTCAGATTCCCGTCTGTCTAGGGATGATATGTGGTACGAAACTTAAGCTGAGTGCCCAAGCTAGCCTGCAAACTCCTCCAGAAGTGGGAAGTAAAATGACTATCCCGATCCGAGATGATGCTCATAGGAACCCCATGTAATCTGATAATTTGTCGCACATACATCTCTGCTAGCTTCTCTATCGACGTACCCACTTTGAATGGTAAGAAGTGGGATGATTTGGTCAACCTGTCCACGATGACCCAAATCGCGTCTTTTTCTCATAGAGAATGCGAAAGCCCTGAAACGAAATCCATAGTCACGTGCTCCCACTTTCACTCTGGGACGGGTAAAGGCTGAAGCAATCCACCTGGCCTCTGTCGATCCGCCTTTACCTGTTGGTACACTAAACACCGGGATACAAAGTGTGCTACCTCGCGCTTTATACCATACCACCATACATGCTCCCTTAGGTCTCGATACATCTTGTTGGCACCTGGATGCATCGAGTACTGAGAGCGATGTGCCTCCTGCAAAACCTTCTCGCATAGCTCCCCGCTCGGCACACATATCCTAATACCGTGCCGTAATGACCCATCATCAGCAATAGTGAAGTCTTTTGATAATCATGTCCGAATCTGTGCCCTGATACTCCTCAGAGCCTCATCATCATACTCGTAGCTCTTATTATGTCCATCATCTCGGACTGTATCTGCAATCCCCATATCTGAATCTCGATATCGAAAACTAGCACCTCAATTCCCAAGCTCTCAAGATCGGCCAACAAGTGTCTGTTTGTCGTCAAGTATATAGCCATCGGATACCTGCTCAAGGCAACGACGACTATGTTGTCCTTTCCTGGGTGGTATTACAATGAGATATCGAAGTCTTTCATTAACTCCAACCACCTTCTATGCCTCATTTTCAGCTCTTTCTGTGTAAACACATACTTCAAGCTCTTGTGGTCTGTGAAGATCTCCATACGCTCTCCGTACATATAGTATTTTTACTGATTTAGAGCAAAGATAATCGCTGCCAACTCCAAATCGTAGGTGGTGTAGTTCTTTTCATGGGGAAGTAATTGCCTGGAAGCATAGGCAATCACCTTCCCATGTTGTTGAAGAACGCAACCCAAACCCTTCCCTGAAGCATCACTGTAGATAGTGAATCCACCTGTCCCCAATGGCAACGTCAATACTGGAGTTATCGGCAATCTCTTCTTCATCTCATCAAATACGGTCTGACAATCCTCTATCCAGACAAAATTCATATCCTTCCTGGTCAGCCTAGTCATCGGCTCTGTAATCTTGGAGAAGTCTTATACAAACCTCCTGTAGTAACCTGCTAGTCCGAGAAAACTCCTAATCTCAGATACTGAACTGGGAGTAGCCCACGACTTCACTGCCTCGATCTTCTTTGGGTTAACTGATATCCTATCACCCATCACCACGTGCCCAAGGAATTTAACCTTGTCAAGGAAGAACTCGCACTTCGAAAGTTTTTCGTAAAGCTTATTTTTCCTGCGAGTCTCCAAAATCATCCTCGGGTGCTGCTCATGCTCCTCTGGGGTCTTCGAATACACAAAAATGTCATCGATGAACACCACTACGAACTTGTTAAGATACTGGTGGAACACCTTGTTCATCAAGTTCATGAATACTGCCAGTGCATTAGTCAATCCAAACGGTATTACCATAAACTCAAACTGGCCACAACGAGTTCGAAAAGCTGTCTTCGGAATATCTTCTCTCTTCACTTTCACCTGGTTGTAGCCTAACCTCAAGTCTATCTTTGAGAACACTTTTGCTCCGCTCAACTGATCGAAGAGATCATCTATCCTTGGCAGCGGGTATTTATTCTTGATAGTGAGGTTGTTCAGAGCTCTATAGTCGATACAAATGCGTACCGAGCCATCCTTCTTCGGTACAAACAATACCGGTGCTCCCCATGGTGATGACCTGGATTTGATGAAGCCCTTATCCTGCAACTCCTCAACTTGCTTCTTCAGTTCTGCTAGTTCACTATTGTTGACCCTATAGACGTGTTGTGATATAAGCTCCGCTCCAGGCACCAAGTCTATAGAGAACTCGATATCTCTGTCTGGCGACAAACCTGGCAACTCCTCTAGAAAGACATCCAGGAACTCTGCTATCAAAGGATGTGGCAACTCTTTTTCCTCCATCCTGGCTCCATAAAAGTGCCCTTGCCCTGCTCTGCTGCTCCTCTAAATGATGCTTACGATCATAAGATACAGATACAAAACTAAAAAAATGCCAGAATTGAATAATGCAAGTGCTGGAATAGAATCGAGAAGAACTAAACCTGATATCACGTCTCCTGCTAGCTCGGCCTCCTCGATCGTCATGGCATACACTCGTCCCTGGGGTGCACCTTTCTGCTGCTGCTGGTTCTAGGCAAACCTCTGCTGCTGTAAAGGAAGTGGAGGTCCCCTCTGCTGGCCTTCTAGTACAGTAGGTACTATGGCAGGTCCCCTCTGAGCTGCTGCTCCACCCTGACCTAGACAAGTCTGAATAGATGGACAGTCTCTCAACTGGTGCGCTGACAATCTACAAGACAAACATGTACCCAGTCTCTTCTTGCAGATGTCTCTCGTGTGTCCCTTCTTTCAATAGAACGCACACTGGACAGCGGGTTGGGTCTGCCTCTAAGGCTGCTGCTGCTGGGTATGTCCTCGAGCTGGTGCCTGGTGCTGCTGGTCCTGATACGACCTCTGTTGCTACAGAAAGTGGGGATGCTTGGCTGGTCCTGATACGACCACTCGCTCCTCCAGAAATGTTGCATCCTCTCTTGGGCTTGAGGTTCAAATCATCCTCAGCAATTTGAGCATTCATCAGAATGCCCTCAAAGGTAGCAGTGCGACATCCAGAAGTGCGAGACTTGATCTTTCTCATCAGCCCCTTCCTGAACTTCCGGGCTCGGTCTCCTGGGTCTCGAATCATCGACGGTGCAAAATGACTCAAGCGGCAAAACTCTGCGACATACTCGTCGACCGACATGTTCCCTTGGACCAAGTCATGGAACTGACTCTCCAAGGCTTCCAGGGCCACGTCGGGAAAGAACTTCTCCTTGAAAAGGTCCTTGAAAGTCTTCCAAGTAAGTCCTCTAACAGTAAGTCTCAGCTCCGTACGATACCAAGTCAGCACGATATCGAACATCTGGCTGCCGGTGGCCTCGATCTGCAAACTCTCTGGAATCTGCGCCAAGCGCAAGTTTCTCTCTATGTCCTCCAGCCAGTTGTCGGTGTAAAGTATCCCCTCAATGCCCTTGAACTCCCGAGGCATCATCCTCTTGAAGTCCACTATAGTGCCTGGTCTTTATTGTTGCTGCTGCTGGCCAGGATGCTGTTGTGCGACTCTCTCCACGGCTTGAAGAGCCATCTGATGAGCATTCTCCATGCTCTCCCTCATCAGCTTCGTCTGCGCTTGGTGCACCTCTTCCTGCACCCTCTACGCCTCAGCCTGAACTCGCTGAGCCTCTACCAACGTCCTCTAAGCATCTACCATGTCCTAGATCAATGCGAACATCTGTGCTCCGTCAACGGACATACCTCCTGGGGACAGAATTGGTGGTGGTGGAAGGTGCTCCGTAACAGCCGGGACAACCCTCTGGACAGGTGGGAGAGGAGAACCCCAAAAACTGCAAAAACTCCTACATGAACATGTGAAGTAGGAGGAGCAACTCCAGCTGTCTGGGTGTCAGGTCGAGAGGTGGCAGACCTCTCGGAAGCTGTGGGTCCCAATCTCAGCGACCTAGTCTTCGATGGCATCATGAAGACAGACCAAAAAGAATCAATTAAGGCAACAGATACGATATCATCAAAGAAGCACAGTAAAATTTTAAGGAAGCAATTATTCATAATAGCAATATAAAAATTAGAAATTTCCTAGTTGTGATTGAGCATACCCTCATCCATAACCTATCTCATGCTTGTAATAGTACTCTAAGTCTGAGCACTACCACGATGCTACACTAGTTGCGACCTAATATTACTTTTAGACCGGACCTGCATGGGCCACCACTAAAACATGTCATGACCCGGCCCAGAATTTGGGCATGAGCCGTGGGTACGTCCAGCCTACACCGCAGCATCGACGGTAGAGCGTTGTTTAGGTCTCAATACTACGAATCGTAACTCACAATATAACCTGTCAATGATCTCAACTCCATAAGGAGGACAATGAATAATGCATATGATCATCAATTCATAAGATACTCAATCATAATAATTATAGAAAAGTTTATGGTACGATAAGATATAAAAGATAAGGAAGTTCTGACATAAGTCTAGCACAAAATCCAAATACAATAATAATCTAGAGTCTAGTTATCCCAACATAAATAGTCTCAACATATAAAGTCCAAGTCTCAAGTTTAGAATAATTTGATACATAGATAACTAGACCAAGAAGCTATCTAAACGACTGTGGGTAGTGTCTCCTCTAAGGAGAGTGACACCTCTGGAATCACCGAAATGCAGTCTCTCTCTACTCCTGGACCATAGTGAGTAGGACAGAAATCTTCAAGATCCTCTTAAAATATTATCCAATCAAGATTGGAGCAAAGCTCAAATACTAAACAGCAATTTTAAATATATTGACAAAAACTATAAGACAGTGTAAGGAATACATAATGAAAAAATACTAGAAAATAAGGAATACTGGAGAGACATGTAATCAGAAAATAGATCTAACTAGCAATGAACAGACATATGTGAATGCTAGAAATGAATGTACTAAACTAAAAGAATAGGAATTCTAGCTATGTATTGTGAAATATCAGTTTTCTATGTGATCGGCTTGGGACTAGATCAGGCTTGTTATATATGATTGGCTATGATACATGTGAGGTCAAGCTAACCATCTGTGTAAACCCCCAGGTTTTTTTCAAAATTTTAAAAATGAATTTTTGGGAATTTTTATTGATTTTTAACTAATTAAAATAAATATTTTCTGGTATTAAATATTTTTTTGATTTTATTAAATATTAAAATATTATAAAAATAATATTTTTGGGTGTAAAATAAAATCTTAGACTTACTGCAATTTTTTCTGGAATTTATTGGACCCCAGAACTATTTTTAAAGACCTAAAAAAACTTAATATTTTAATTGAACCAAACTGAACCAGATTAAACCGGTTTATTAATAAACCAAACCAACCTGAACCAAACCCACTAAACCAACCTTAGCGGGTCGGGTCAGACCCATACCCATACCCGTAACCGCCAACCCGACCCGACCCATTAACTATTATACTGTAGCAATCCCTAATTCAACCGTTCCCCGACCCCCTGTATGCTGACTGCTCGCCTCCCCCTCCGCCGGCCGTTTCACCCGTCGCCGCCGACCCATTCACCTCCCCACGGTGACCCCTCGCTTCGCCTTCCATCACCGGCCTATAAACCCCATCACCCAAGATTAGGCCTATTTGGCTTAGATAGTGAGACTAGGGCTAGTTTGAATCCAACTAGAAATAGAACACGGTATTTTATATAATTATTTGTAATATATCACTTAGTGCACCTTACCGTTGCTTCGATAATTAGAGCACTGCACTAGCCATTGCCTTCCTACAAATTTCATATTCTTGTCCTAGACGTGCCCGCCTTCTATTCTTATATTTGTATAACTTATAATTATGCTCTCTTATGCTACATTTTAGTCGCACAATATTCGTCGCAGACGTTATTTCTTAATTCTAAATAAATTTGACTTTGTATCCTTGTGCGTTTCAATCAAAATTGGAGACAAAATTTTGACCCGTTTCGTGCAACCCAAATTATGATAATATTCTACTCTTGACCCTCTACGTCCATGACACTTGTGTCCCACCAAATTTTATTCCCATGTACTTCTAATTAATTCAAGAACACCTTGCGCATTAATTTTAATTAATTTAACCCAATTTCCATCTTTGTTCATTTTTTTAATTGTTGGGCGCTTTTATGCAAAATTGTATTAAGCTGTCCACACCATTGGACAATACATGAAGAAACTTAATTTTTTTTCTTTCACATAAATTTTTTTCATAATTTTCGGAATATGCAACGCACAACATCGCCCCTCATTTAAACCTAGCCCTTGCATTTTAAACAATGCAAATTATAGCCCTCCAACATCTCCATGTTATGCCAAGGCCCAATCCCAAAGTGTTGACCAAGCCCAAATTTTCTAGGTCAACACCCAAACCCAAATTTCATATAAATACATAACTTTTTCCTTTCCTTCTTTATTTTTCTTTTTCACCAAAACCTAAATCTAACTGCTCAGCCGACCTCTCCCCCTACCTTACTGTTCACCGCCGACCTTTCCTGTTCATCAGTCCTCTCCCTCTTTTCTTCTCCAACTCCGGTAGCCCTGCCATCGTTCTCCACTCTCTCACGCCGGACCACTCCACAGAAGCAGCCAAGCCCCGCCTCGCCGGAGCATCTCCACCATCGACACATCATCATCATCTTCCTCTTCTTCCCACGGATCCCTCACCCCCGACCGCCTGGACATACGGCCATCTCGACCCACCGGATTCCATCGATGACACCCCGGCCGCCTGCGCGTCGTAATGCCGGACTGATCTCCTCGACCTGTTGGCCTTCCCGCTGGTCGCCTGAACGACCATGACGCCACCAGTACACCACCTCTTCTCCATCCTCCACCCTGTACACGCTCAGCCGAGCTCGACCTCCGGAGCAGCCGAGCGGACCGCCATCACCCCGCTGCACCACCACCTGGTCGTTCCCGACTTCCACACGACCTCCTCCTCTCCCCCCGAATATCTCCTTCATCACCTCCATCTCTCCACCGCCCTCTTCTTCTTCCTCCGTCGTTGCACAGCACCATCTTCACCATTGCCATCTCCTTCTTCAACCTCCCTCCGTCGAGCAAACCTCCGGCCATCTCGACCTGCACCCCCGCTCTCCGACCTTCCATGCTTTCCTGTCCTCCGTCACCCTCGCCGGAGCAGCTCCCCCTGGCCGGACTTCGGTTATCATCATCATCACAACTATCCCCATCATCTCACCTTCATCATCCCTATCATCCTCACCATCCATTACCATCATAACCATTATTATCTCATCTCATCACCATTATCATCATCACCCCATCATCATCATCTCATCATCATCATTATCATCATCTCATCATCGTCATCATCATCTCATCATCGTTGTCATCATCATCACCCCATCATCATTATTATCAACCCATTATTATCTTATCGTCTCATCGTAACCTCAATCGTCATAACCCTCATCGTCGTCATCGTCGTCATCACTATCATCGTCGTCATCATCGGCAACCTCACCGTCATCCCCGTACGCGCACACCGAGGTTCGAACATGCCCCCTCATTTCATTCTATGTATGCTAGTATAAATAGCGTAGGGTTTAATATATTGCTTCGAGACAGGTTCAGTTAGTTGACATCAGACCCCGTCGGTGAACCCAATAACTTGTACACGTACACGTATGTGTATTAGAATTTAAGTTATATATATATATATATATATATATATATATATATATATATATATATATATATATATATATATATATATATATATATTGTATAATTAAGTAAATGCTAAATAATAATTGTGACTATATATGTAACTATATTGTACGACCCTAGGACACTGTGGACTATCCCGTATTTACCTTGACCATGTTGACCCTAAGAACTTGTGAATTGTCTGCCTTACATACACCGACGTACTGGCTAGACAAGTGTTAGTTGACTGTCTATTTTTATAAGTATTTGAAGATGCGACACCCGCGTAATTAGACGCACAATTTATCGTGTTAGTTGACCAGTGTCACCCCTAGCGTACCCTCTGAGTCCCGTGTATTATGGTTGTGTCTGTGCTAGTGTAATGACTGATATTATATTGTATTATATTATATGTACATAGGACATATTGGATTGTTCTGCGCGACTCCTGGAGCAGGTTATTGTTACTACGCAACTCTCTTGCCAGGCATGTATACCTTGCCATTGTACTGTTATTCATATTCCATATGTTGCATGCATCTTTATTTTCTGTCATTAGTTTATATATTTTAACTCTTATATAAAATGCACGTTCAAGGAAACTTGGATGCAACGACGGTGTCGTCGTGATCTATTTTTATTATGTATATGCATTGACCTTGTTTATGAGACCACCATATTAGCATGAAGCATCATTAGGTTTTATTGGCCGTGATACAGCTGTTACACGAGTGTGAGTCTCATATAGATCACGGACTGCGTGACAGGTCTGGCATCTTGTACGTATAGGCCGTGCGTTAGGGATAACTGCTGTTAGAAACTTTGCATGCTAGAAGACTTAGCAGTTATTAGTAGTCCATGGACATAGCCTATTGTAGTACGGTGGTCCAATCCTTATCCTTGTTTGGTTACAGGGTTGGGCTATTGTACTAAAGATAGGCTATGAACCAATTCGTGCCATGGAGGTGACATGTTTAGAGCATGGGGTGGGGAGAACAACAAGTACCGCGTTTGGGCTCCTTTGCACTTTCCTTTTGTTCGCCCGGACGCTCCACCGGAGATACGGGTGGTGATGACCCCATATATTACTGGCAGCCTCTGCCGTTCAAAAGACGACATGCTTTGTAGGCCCCTGATTCTCCGAGAGAATCATGCCAATCTCATTTATGGCCAGATAGCCCACTTGTTAGAAAGTTGTTCTTAAACTGCATTCACTTAGACGGTTAGGCGACCCATTGGATATTTATTTTAGTACTTTATTGGCATGCTTCTATGTATCTTGTTATGTCCCTCTGAGGACCTGGTCCCTTTCCAGGTGTAGATGTTCATGAGTATTCGCAGGAGCGCAGATCCGGACTGGTTACTTATATTTCGATGAGGTCTTCTCTTCGAGCCTCGTGATTAGTAGTTGATATACTTATATTATGTTTGCTTTTATATTCTAGTTTGGCAGTAGATTTGTTTTTATCCCACTGTCCTCTTTAGATACTTTATATTGAGATCTAGTTTCATAGATATTGGTTATTTATTTATATTTGATTTTCTGTGGATGAGATTTATATTATGCCTGTAACTTGTGATAGTTTATACCACTTGTGGATTTGATATCCATAATATAGCGTACGCATGTGTTATGGTTTCCATATATTGGAGTTGCCATATCCATGCGGCTGGCATGCTTACGTGTCCTAGTCCTACGTATTTTGGGACTGGGGCATGACATATTTTTAGTGGTGGCCCATGTAGGTCGAGAGCATATTGTCTCAGTTACGTTACTGTACCGAGCAAGCCTGCAAGTAGGATTAGAGTATAGGATCTCATCCACAATTGACTATGATTCACCTTTCTTCCAATATGTTCTATTTGAATAATTGCATCATGCTTGATTCATGTACTTCCATAATAGTTCCTTGAGTATAGCATTCTCCTAGGATATAGGAATCCTTGTTGTTAGGATAATAATTAGGATAATATTCCTATTAAGAATACAACTAGGGCATTGACACATCACTAAGTTTAGAATATCTAATGAACCCTAGCATCCCTTACCTATAGATTGATTTACCATCACCCCTTGATATGTTTATGAATGACTTGAGAAGTAGTATAAACACTACTAGGATTAGTTGAAATTTGACCCTAATGTTTGACCCTAGTATTGAGAAACCAATAGAAATCCAAGGTTAAATATTAGGACTAACCTAGCTTTTCATGGTGAGATAGTATTAGAGAACTATAAATTTAGCTTCTTATCTTAATATTAGCAGAACAATACCTTAGGAAGCCAAGAGGAATAAATATAACATTTTTCTTGATCTAATCTCGAACACAGATATTAGCATACCACCTTTCCCTTAGAAAACCATGATACTATCTAAAAACTTTCTATTTAAGTTCACATCTTGTTCCTCTGCAACCTTAATGTTCGCTATCTGTGCAACGACTAATTTTGTTCTTCTATTCTTCATCTTTCAATTCATGCCACCTAACCTTTCTGATTGTAGGCCAAGTGATTTAATCTTATGTTAATAATATATAGTTTGCTAGGATTATAGTTGTTAATGTTAAATTTTGAAATTATGTGCTTAGTTAGAACTTGATAGTTTATCTGTTCATTTAGATTATAATTTTATGGTTATACCTTAGTTTTAAATTGCGTGATTTGTACCCCCACCTCGATACGAGTTATATCCTCTTTCCCCTTGAAGGCCAGTAACTTTTCCATTCTTACTATTGACACCCTTGTTCTATAAGCACTATGACTAAGACTTAAGATGACCATTACCTATATAATGCAATAGGATACCCTAATAAGTACCAAGACCTTTTCTCGTAAACCCTAACAGGAGTTTCTACTTTATCCTTAAGGCAGTACAGTATTAGTAATTGTTTTAAGTTGGGTAGTATACCTCACAACATAGTATCACATTATCTTTTGACCTATTATTGAAGTAAAATTGAATGACACCAACTGTATACTAGCATAAGACGATAGTGTTTATCCAGACTATAAAATTTAAAGGCCCATACCCTATTTGGTCGACTAGCGACTTAGACAGGGAGTTAGTATAACAACTGTAGAGATTGTAGAGTCTTATCTTTTTTGTGAACTTGAATTATTATGTACCTTCTTTCACCATAATCCAGTATATTTATATTTTATGTACTACCTTGACTTATGCCGCTATTATAGCCTAATTTTGCGAGCTTATTCTTTTATCAAGCTTGTTCATAATATATGTATTATTGGATGCATACACTAATATATTTCAGAATCAGTGTACTACGGTCTGATCAACCATAGTGCGCTTGGTTCGCCCTTCGCAATACTACTTTACGTGGATTGAGATATATAGCTGACCAGTAAACGAATATACTTGCCCCCTAGATATGTCAGAGAATATCATATCAAGTACATAACTGTACTGATATGAGCATGTGAATAAGAATCTATAAAATAGGATTCAATCCACAACTACCTTGACAATTCTCATTTGAATTCTTTAAACGCCTTGATTTCCATACTTCTATTCTATTACCTTCCCCTTGGACTCTTTATTATTGTTTTTCGTCTTCCCTTATTTCAGAAAGATGAAACCTCGTACTTGGTATAAGTTGATACACAGATAGTACTAGATATATCCCATAGGCTAATCACATGACTTGGGTGACTCTCTTTTATAATTGATTAAGGGCATATCATAGGTAATATGTTTGGTGTTAAAACTTTTGGGGATTGAATAACACGATTAAATAATTAAGGAATAGTTTTCTTAAATGTATAAGCCTTGTGTGATAGATGGGTAAATTTTAAGTTGGGTAGAAATTGCATTATTAAACTTGAGGTAAATTCTTTTAGAATGTTATCAAGTAAAATTAGATAGAGAAAAACCATACCTTAGTTTAATTTTGAGGACAAAATTATTTTAAGTTGGGTAGATTGTAAACTCCCTCACCCAAGATTAGGCCTACTTGGCTTAGATAGTGAGACTATGGCTAGTTTGAATCCAACTAGAAATAGAACACGGTATTTTATTTAATTATTTGAAATATTATAAAACTTAGCGCACATTACCGTTGCTTCGATAATTGGAGCACTACACTAGCCATTGCCTTCCTACAAATTTCATATTCTTGTCCTAGACGTGCCCGCCTTCTATTCTAACATTTGTGTAACTTATAACTATGCTCTCTTGTGCTATATTTTAGTCGCACAATATTCATCGCAGACGCTATTTCTTAATTCTAAATAAATTCGACCTTGTATCCCTATGTGTTCCAATCAAAATTAGAGACACAATCTTGACCCGTTTCGTGAAACCCAAATTATGATAATATTCTACTCTGAACCCTCTACGTCCATGATACTTGTGTCCCACCAAATTTTATTCTCATGTACTTCTAATTAATTCAAGAACATCTTGCGCATTAATTTTAATTAATTTAATCCAATTTCTATCTTTATGCAATTTTTTAATTGTTGGGCGCTTTTATGCAAAATTGCATTAAGTTGTCCACACCATTGGACAATACATGAAGAAACTCATTTTTTTCCTTCACATAAATTTTTTTCATAATTTTTGGAATGTGCAACATGCAACATCGCCCCTCATTTAAACCTAGCCCTTGCATTTAAACAATGCAAATTATAGTCCTCCAACATCCCCATGTTATGCCAAGGCCCAATCCCAAAGGTGTTGACCAGGCCCAAATTTTCTAGGTCAACACCCAAACCCAAATTTTATATAAATACATAAATTTTTCCTTTCCTTCTTTATTTTTCCTTTTCACCAAAACCTAAATCTAACTACTCAGCCGACCTCTCCCCCCTACCTTACTGTTCACCGCCGACCTTCCCTGTTTATCAGTCCTCTCCCTCTCTTCTCCTCCAACTCCGGTAGCCCTGCCACCGTTCTCCACCCTCTCACGCCGGACCACTCCACAGAAGCAGCCAAGCCCCGCCTCGCCGGAGCAGCCCCACCATCGACACATCATCATCATCTTCCTCTTCTTTCTACGGATCCCTCACCGCTGACCGCCTGGACACACGGCCATCTCGACCCGCCGGATTCCGTCGACGACACTCCGGCCGCCTGCGCATCGTCACGCCAAACTGATCTCCTCGACCTGCTGGCCTTCCCGCCGGTCGCCTGAACGACCATGATGCCACCAGTACACCACCTCTTCTCCTTCCTCCTCCCTTTATACGCTCAGCCGAGCTCGACCTCCGGAGTAGCCGAGCGGACCGCCAGCACCCGCTGCACCACCACCTGGTCGTTCCTGACTTCCATACGACCTCCTCCTCTCCCCCCGGACATCTCCTCCATCACCTCCATCTCTCCATCGCCCTCTTCTTCTTCCTCCGCCGCTACACAGCACCGTCTTCACCATTGACATCTCCTTCTTCAACCTCCCTCTGTCGAGCAACCCTCCGGCCATCTCGACATGCACCCCCGCTCTCCGACCTTCCCTGTTTCCCTGTCCTTCGTCACCCTCGCCGGAGCAGCTCCCCCTGGCCGGACTCCGGTCATCATCATCCATGTTATCATCATCATCACAACCATCCCCATCGTCTCACCTTTATCATCCCTATCATCCTCACCATTCATTACCATCATAACCATCATCATCTCATCTCATCACCCCATCATCATCATCTAATCATCGTCATCATCATCATCTCATCATCGTCGTCATCATCATTACCCCATCATCATCATCATCAACCTATCATCATCTCATCGTCTAATCGTAACCTTAATCGTCATAACCCTCATCATCGTCATCATCGTCAACCTTACCGTCGTCCCCGTGTGCGTACACTAAGGTTCGAACCTGTCCTCTTCTTTCATTCTATGTCTGCTAGTGTAAATATTGTAGGGTTTAACATATTGCTTCGAGACAGGTTCAGTTAGTTTACATCAGACCCCGTCGGTGAACCCAATGAATTATACGCGTACACGTACGCGTATTAGAATTTAAGTGATATATATATATATATATATATATATATATATATATATATATATATATATATATATATATATATATATATATATTGTATAATTAAGTAAATGCTAAATAATAATTGTGACTATATATGTAACTATATTGTACGACCCTAGGACACTGTGGACTATCCGGTATTGACTATCTCGTATTTACTTTGACCATGTTGACCCTAAGAACTTATGAATTGTCTGCCTCGCGTACACCGACGTACTGGCTAGACAAGTGTTAGTTGACTGTCTGTTTTCACAAGTATTTGAAGACGCGACACCCGCATAATTAGACGCACAATTTACCGTATTAGTTGACCAGTGTCACCCCTAGCATACCCTCTGAGTCCCGTGTATTATGGTTTTGTCTATGCTAGTGTAATGACTGATGTTGTATTGTATTATATTATATGTACATAGGACCTATTGGATTGTTCTGCGCGACTCCTGGAGCAGGTTATTGTTACTACGCAGCTCTCTTGCCAGGCAAGTATACCTTGCCATTGTACTATTATTCATATTCCATATGTTGCATGCATCTTTATTTTCTATCATTAGTTCATATATTTTAACTGCTATATAAAATGCGCGTCCAAGGAAACTTGGGTGCAACGACGGTGTCGTCGTGATCTATTTTTATTATGTATATGCATTGACCTTGTTTATGAGACCTCTCCATTAGCATGAAGCATCATTAGGTTTCATTGGCCGTGACACAGCTGTTACACGAGTGTGAGTCTCATATAGATCATGGACTGCGTGACAGGTCTGGCCTCTTGTACGTATGGGCCGTGCGTTAGGGATAACTGCTGTTAGAAACTTTGCATACTAGAAGACTTAGCAGTTATTAGTAGTCCATGGACATAGCCTATTATAGTACGGTGGTCCAATCCTTGTCCTTGTTTGGTTGCAGGGTTGGGCTATTGTACTAAAGATAGGCTATAAACCAATTCGTGTCATGGAGGTGACATGCTTAGAGCATGGGGTGGGGAGAACAACAAGTATCGCGTTTGGGCTCCTTTGCACTTTCCTTTTCTTCGCCCGGACGCTTCACCGGAGATACGGGTGGTGATGACCCCATATATTACTGGCGGCCTATGCCATTCAACAGACGACATGCTTTGTAGGCCCCTGATTCTCCGAGAGAATCATTCCAATCCTATTTATGGCCAGATAGCCCACTTGTTAGAAAGTTGTTCTTAAACTGCATTCACTTAGACGGTTAGACGACCCATTGGATATTTATTTCAGTACTTTATTGGCATGCTTCTATGTATCTTGTTATGTCCCTCTGAGTACCTGGTCCCTTTCCAGGTGTAGATGTTCATGAGTATTCGCAGGAGCGCAGATTCGGACTGGTTACTTATATTTCGAGGAGGTCTTCTCTTCGAGCCTCGTGATTAGTAGTTGATGTACTTATATTGTTTTTGCTTTTATATTCTAGTTCGGCAGTGGATTTGTTTCCATCCGACTATCCTCTTTAGATACTTTATATTGAGATCTAGTTTCATAGATATTGGTTATTTATTTATATTCGATTTTTTGTGGATGAGATTTAGATTATGCCTGTGACTTGTGATAGTTTATACTACTTGTGGATTTAATATTCATAATACAGCGTACGCATGTGTTATGGTCTCCATATATTGGAGTTGCCATATCCATGCGGCTGGCTTGCTTACGTGTCATAGTCCTACGTATTTTGGGACTGGGACGTGACACCAACTTTCTACCTCCCTGCAACCGCCGCGGCCAAGCCTATATAAACCCGACGAAACCCCCGCAGCCCTTCATCCACCACCGCCACCATTCCTCCGCTGCTTCCCCCTCTGCCGCGGCCTCCAACGAACCCCGTTGTCCCCGTCAACCCCCAGCTCGACTCCCCAGCCACTCCTCTCCGCCACTCTCGGCCGCCCCTAATCGCCGCTGTCATCCCTTGCCACCGTCGAGCTTCCCTGCCACCGCCAACACCGACGACGCCTCCGCCCCGAGCCTCCGATGACTCTAGCAACAACCCACGACCTCCGCTGCCGTCAGTAACCCCACCACGATGAGCACAGCGCCGACGGCTGGACGAGCACCGTCGCGCCTGCCCGAGTATACGCGAAGCACAGTCGATACCTACCCCTGTTCAGGTGAGTGTTTTCTCTCCTCGCCGCCTCATTTTTTGAACTGACTACTGTGACGCAAACCCTGCGTGACCCTCTCGAACCCCATACAACTCGTTCGGGGTATCGTGTCCTGTGTCGATCGCAAACTGTGACGCAAATTCAGGAAAATAAACCCCCAATTTCTGAAAATCAAAAATTATCCCAAACTCCCCAGTTCACGACCGTTTTACGACCAACCTGATAAATATTTTCAAAATTGGCTTGAACAGTTATTTAGACCACTTAACCAAGTTTTAAACCCTGTTTTTACTTCAATTTATTGAGTTGTAGTTTGTAATATTTTCGAGGATACAAATGACCAAAAGATTGGTTATTTAAAACCCTAATTTTCTCGGAACTGGGTGTGTCCCGCTAAACGAGGCGAATTAGTCCTGTGCAAACTTCATCAAAAATTGTGCACTGTCAATACGGACGTGTGAGATTTTACGAAAGTTGATTTGGATGTACGTGCACACCGGAATCAACGCGTATCCGTCGACAACACCCCGTATCGGTCCTGTTTATGTGTACTCGTCATTTCGAAATGAAACTTATGCCATCGAACTCGTAGCAATACGCTGGTCCTGTGACCCAAGTTTGGTTCGATTCTGAGAACGTTGACAAAATCCCGTATCGTGGGCCCCACGGCTCCACTTGACGGATAATTTTGTGATCGACTTATCGGAATCCAGTTCTGGATATTCCGTTGGGTTTGTATCATCGTTATGGACTTGTAGATACTAAGTTTGATAAATTTGGAGAACATTATCTCTGGCACATTTTTCGGTGCAAAGTAGGCCATATGTGGACCCTGCTTTGACCAGAAACTATCACTTTTACCCCTGTATCCAAATTGGACTTATGGACAGGCAATTCTAGCTATTTGATATCTTCTGAACATGATGGTAACGTTTATTTTAGCAACCAGAGGAGTACTTGCAGATTCCGCTGGTACCAGAGCAGTAGTTGGAAACCAAACCCCAGACAAGTGTACCTTGCCAATCTTGCAGTACTTGTTACATAATATTCTCTTGATTTATTTATATAATGTATATGTTCAACCCAGGACCGTGTGATATTACTTAATATCCGAACAAGATTCGGGTGTCAACGCCGTACGCAGAGTTGTGTAACGTCACCTAGAGATTGATATCGTGACACTATACATTTTCGTGCTTGCATTATCAAGTACGTCATACCATAGGACACTTGACACTGTTCATGAAATGGAATCTTCTTGAGATATTCATGGTGATTATGTATAGGTTACAGGATTCGTGACATAGACTTTATTGCATATGCTTAGCTATCATTATGACTCGCTGCATCAGTTAGAGGTCATAATCATGCGTGTCATGGATATAAGATGTGTGATTACATTGGGTGGGGAGAGACACACAAGATACAGGTTGATTATATTATTACGGTACCGTAGCCACCTCGAGCTAGGCTCCGACATGATATCACTGCTACCGGCTCCCCGACACCGAGCTTATAGTAGCCTCAGCCTGAGTTTTAGTGATGATCTTATTTTGCATATCACTTAGCTGGTTATATAGTTTGCCCTATTGATTTATTTCATATACTGCACTTATTTGGCTTGAGTTATTTTTGTACCTTGTTATGTCCCCTGAGGACCTGGAATCCGAATTATGTCCCCAGGTTTAGCAGAGGAGATCTACCCCGAGGTATACGGGACAGGAGCAGTCATTGGAGCAGTACCAGAACCCGAGGATGAGGTGATCGCTGAGGATTTCTTCTGAGTATCTGCTTTATCTATACTCAGTCTTTGTTGTTGTTATACTCTTTATTTCTTGTCTATTGACTGCTGTATCAGACTCATTATCGGGTTGTTCCCCGAGATATATTTTATTGAGACTTGATGTTGCTTTATATTTCATATTGTTTATATTTATTTCTGTGGATGAGATTAGTACCATAGCCCATATTGTTGATTTACAGCTTAAGTATACCATAATGGGTCCATTAAATTGGGTTTGTCCATTGGAGTGTGCTGCTGGCCATTGCCACGTGTCTAGTCCCTCGATATTTTGGGATTGGGGCGTGACAATCTGGTTAGCTATGATGCAAGCAATAGTCAGGCTAATCATATATAACAGGCTATGAGGCATGTAAATGGTCAGGCTACACCCTACGTGATATATGGGGTGAGCTATGATGCATGTAAAGTGGGGTATGATCACATAATCTTGCTAATATTTTCCCGTCCCCAGCTAGTACGATGGATTCCAATCACGACTCCTCATGATAGGTATCTATGATACTAGCCCGTGTATTCACAGTGTCAGAATCAAGCATACACTACAACTAGAATCATAGTAAAAATCAACATAATAAAAACTGTCAGAGAATGTACTCGTCTGTGGTCCTAAGCAGGGAATGAGGATCAGTATCCAAGATGGAGTCACAAAGACCTAAGGATGAAATAATAATATCAATTGGTGAATTGGAATGATAATTATTATTAACTATGTTGAAATATAATTTATAGGCCAAAACTAGGTCTTGGGAGTTAAACTAGGTCAATACCTAGGTTACTCTAGGTTTTCAAGGTCATGATAAGATCAAATATTCAATAATAGACTTATACTAACTAGTACTTGGTGATACTAAGTGTTCTAGCTAATATTACTAAATACTAGCTAATACTTGTTACTAACTCAATTAGATACTTATAGCACCTTAATATACTTAGTATTACCTAACTAACACATAATATCATATTCCTTAGTTCAAGAACCTGGTGCCAGCACACCCTGGTTGATACTCAACCTAACATGCTGCAAATATGCCTGCTCTCGAGGCTAAATTGCACATTTTCTGCCACCAGTGATAGTGCCCAACTGATACATGAAACCCCTCCACAGTCCTATACCTGAGCCAATAGACTGCTGCTGCTGATACCAACCTATTGGCAAGTCTAAACTGACATGTGAGTATCATTACACAAAATCCCCAATACCTACTAACTTATCAATACAATACTCATAAACATACATAGATACATATAGTACTATATATAGCTACTAGGCTAATAAATACACATGCCTATCTAACTATCAAACTAACAATTAACTACTACACTATCAAGCTATATCTATCTAACTACTAACCAACCAGTAAACTACTAGATAAACACTAAACTCATACCTTAATTCCTGAACCTAACCTCAATGAACTAACTGAATAACCTAACTAATTAATTGAACCACTACTGAACCCCCCCCCCTTGTGCTGAAGTTGTTGATACACATTGCTGTGGATAAACTGTTGTTTTGAACTTACCTTGCTGCTGAACTGATTTGTTTGATTGCTGCACCTACAGCTGAAACTCCCTGCAGTGAATGTACTGCCCCCTCTCCCTGTCTTGCTGTGACTAGCATCTCAGTGCATTAAGGCACTGCAAACTGCACAGTGGGTCAATGCACATTGCTGTGCTCGATGCCTCTGCTGCATACTGCCCAGCAGTGAATGAATGCCTCACTTGTACTGCTCTTCCTGTGCAGTTCTACTGCATAGTTGCTGTGTGCATGCTTGCAGCAGTATAAGCCTTGCTGCATGTGCTGGTCCCTCCGCAGTGCTGAATTGGATGCTCTGCTTTGTTGCACTAGCTTAGCTGTTGCATATGCTAGGTTGCACACTGCTGTTGTGCAACTACCTGTTGCTACACTGTGCAATTGTTCATTGCACATTTACTCGAGCCCCCTTGTTGTGAAGACTACCTGCTGATACTAAAACCTCTCTGGCCCGAGCCCTCTTCACTCACTACCACACACTGCTCACACACTCACAATATAGGCATAACACGACTGATACTCTAACTGCATCCTTAAAATAATATATATATATATATATATATATATATATATATATATATATATGTGTGTGTGTGTGTGTGTGTGTGTGTGTGTGTGTGTGTGTGTGTGTGTGTGTACATATCCAATACATATGAATTAGGCAATATAAATAGGTATACTTCCTATTAACCATTTTGTCAAACACCTTGAGTGCCCTAATGTGATACTCTATGATACACCACAAATCTTCATGCAAAAACCTCCAATATACAACTAAAACCTCTACATATACAATATTGATATACATACATATATATATATATATATATATATATATATATATATATATATATATATATATATATATATATATATATATATATATATATATATAGTATGATTAGTGTTATGAAAATTAGGGAAAATACACCCTTAAATCCAAAACCCTAAATTACATACAACCTCATGGAGAAATCATCATGAAAACCAATAGATACTCATGCTCTCCCCTAATATCTATTCCTAAACCATGGGTGGGCTCCTAATGGCCAAACAAAAGATAAAAACTGAATTTAAAGGAGAGATTTCAGATTTTCACCTATTGGGAGATGGATTCCCAAAGCAACTTCTTCTTCTCCAAGGCTCCTTGTGACCAAAGCTTCTAGGCCTCTTTAGATGAGGAAAAAATGAGGGATTTGAGGTTTAAAATTTAAAATTTGTGGAGGAAAGGAAATAATTTTGGGGAGCTATTTCTAGGGTTTCTTCATGAGCATGAATGGCTTTAAAGGAGGCTCCCTCTCTACTTATAGGGTCGGCCACACCTAAGGTTTAGGGTGGCTATGCATAAGGTACTCAATGCCCCTATGGTTAGTCATGAAGAGTCATTTAATGGATGAGGTTTTAACCTAAGTAAGGGACCTAACTATATTCTAATTAAAAGAATATGGATTAGTCTAGTGGGTTTAATGTCTAGTCTAATGCAAGGTCCATGGTCATATCAAGTCTAGTCCGCTAACCCATGTCATTAATGAATATAATATAATATATATATATATATATATATATATATATATATATATATATATATATATATATATATATATATATATATATATATCATGCAACTATTAACATAATATATATAAATATTGTAAATGACAATAAAGTTCCTACTCTAGAATTGTGGTAGTGACACAGAGTCATGCGTCCAAGGGAAGGTGGTCTCATGCTCTGCTTGCTGCATAAGTTCGATTTCGTATGGAGTCTGATGCCGCATGGAGTGTCTTTTGGACTTAGAGAATTTTTCATTCGTACAGCGAGTGAAAACACAAGGTGTTCGAGGGCACTTGTGTAAATCAGTTGTCATGCGTCCAACAACATGGACGCATGCTGGTTGGCTATGCGGCAAAGAGTCCAGCCGCATAAAGATCATGCCGCATGGAAGTCTCGGTCGCATATTGCGATAGCCGCATGAGAACTTCGTCTTATCCAGACAACAAGTTCAGCCATGGTGGAAAAAGCTCCAAAACTCGAAAATTATTTTATTCATAAAAATTTTATTTTTAAGTCCAAATCGAGTGAAACAAAAGCCAAGATGCTCGAAATGAAAATGCTCTAACATAAGGAACAACTAGTTTTCGAAAACACTAAGTTTTAGTATATCAAAACCAAGAAAAACTCATAGAACACATAAAAATTCAAATCTTGAAACTCAGATCTACAAGAATCTATATATCAAAATCCAAAACTCCAAGAACTAAATATAATCAGCAAATCAAGGAGAACATTTTTCATCAACCATATTTTTATTTACTAAACATATGAAAAAAATCCAAAAAACAACTATAGTTTCACCACTTTGTGCAATATGTACTTGCCTTGGTGGACTAACAAACCCCTTCCTAGAACCAAGTCTAGGGCTAGGGCTTCTGTTGGGATCTCTTGAGGGAAGGAGGAAGAATAAAGAAGTGGAAATGAGAAAGAATGAGAGAGGAGAGAGAAAACCATATATATATACCAAGTGGAGAAATGAGGTTAGTCCTAGTATTAAGTCATGACACTCTCCAACCAATCTCAACCATCCAAAATAGGCTTAGTGGTTCCAAGGGTGAACCGGGTCTGGTATTCATCCTATATACGGGTCATAGCACGGGTCTATGGCAATTGCCAAGATGTTCACTACTGGTCTCGGGCAGGCTCCCACAATAAACAAGAATATAATTAAATAAATATAATATATTTAACAGGAACCTACATGTAATACAGCATGAATACATCTACAGAAAAAAAATTAAATATCACAAATTCAAAAAATACCAAGTCTGAAAATGGGTGTGACAATATAAGAGTGACACAACGATACTTATCAACTTACCATCCGTCCTTTCCTGTCCAAGGTAAACCAATTTAAATCCAGGGAAAATTGCATAAGCAAACACGAGTGTCACGAGCGGATTCTGATTTCAGGTGCATGAGTTCCACGAGTTATTAGATTTATTGCAAAAGATGTTCTAGTGTTCAAAATATGTACATGTGTGCACAGATGTCTAATACTCAAATCCATTCAGGTATTCCAGATTACTAGGTGTGATGCAATGACTCGCACGTGGATTGCCGCTAAGCGAGGATGACTTATCTATATGAACATGAGTCGATGGCATAGCAATAAAGGATGAGTTATAGTCATTGACGAGGATTGTGTGCAACGAAAAGTACACGAGGCGCTACATACCATCCCGTCTAGCACACGAGACAATCACGAGGTTCCGCCCGGATCGGATCCGTCCCAGTGCCCCGGAGACCGTCCGCAGAACGAGATTCAAAAATCTTTCTTGTGCACCAAGTTGTCCGCGACTATGCAAGTCTTGGGTCTTCCAGATTCACGACACGACATGCTCAATCTTGATCCTTGTTCTGAACGAGTATTGCTCTACGAGCTGTGATTCTTACTACCTTGACATGATTCTCGTTCAAAGTTCAACTTGACTTGATGCATTCCCCTAGTTTGGAACTGCCTTTGCGACCTAACGGTCTCGAATACTTTCAGGTTCATACTTGCACAGAACAACTATTTGATAGCCTTCTGGCTAAAGTAGATGAATGCAAGACAGGATAGTGTTACAGGGTCGTGGCATGAATCTTACGAGACAAGCATAGTGAATATGTAAAGCAACTAAGAATTGGAACAGTATGAACATAACTTCAAGAAAAACATGAGGCAAAGTCATACTTGTAAACGTAAGCGATTACGCTAGCACGGTCTAAGGAATAGTGCGAGGAACCAACATTATACCAAGTTTTATTTCCATGTTCTAAGCAAGCAATACAAGATGGGATTATTCCCTTAGCTAGATGCATTGTATTCTTATTAGCATGCAAGGGGTTATCACCTAGCGATCTAGCATGTATATCCAAATTCTTAGGTGTGCTAGCCAAGTAAAGACAGGTTCATCGTAGCCACCCACCTGAACGAGGGCTTGCCTCGGCCAAGCAAGACTCCGAGTGAACCGCTGAAAACTCCAAGTCAAAGTGACGATATGTCGTTTGAGTCATCTTACAGAACTGAGCGAAGTGGGCTGTTACACTCCTCGCCACCGCCACCCTCCCCGCCGCTCGTCCCCGCTCCCCCCCCCTCCCAGCCACCGCCCCCCTCACCGCAACCGCTCCCCTCCCCGCCCCCGCTCCCCCCGCAGCAATAGCAGCGACGAGCAGCGCGACAGCACGCGCAAGCGTCTCGGCTTCGCGCGCGTAACAGCGGCGAGTGGCACGGCTGTGCGCGCGAGCGAGCAGCGGCGCGATGGCCCGCGCGAGCAGCGGTTGCTGCTGGTGCTGTTGGCTGGGGGGTCTGGGGTAGGGAAGGGGGCGGTGGCGAGGAGGGGGGCTGAGGGCGGCCGGTGGCGGGGAGGGGTGGAGGGGGGGGGTGACGGAGGTGCCGGGGAGGGGGTGGAGCTGGAGGGGGAGTAGAGCGGCGGCAGCTTGCCCGCGGGGAAGGGAGTGATAGAAAAGTGGAAGAAAAAATGAGGGACATTTTGGTAAAAAAAAAAAAATGGTCAAAGCAGTTGACCGTCTTCATTGGACGGATTCCGCCACAAGTGAAAAAACTTATATATTATGGAAACAAAGTGGGATGCATCATTAATATGATTAAATAAAGTGATAGTAAATCAAAATTTCTCATATAACTATTACTGGTAGTAATAATAATAATAATAATAATAATAATAATAATGACGTAGTTAGTGGTCATTCGGCTTGAATCAGAACGGGGATGGATAATGACAATGAAAAGGGTCTTCACACTCGCCTACTGTGCAAGTGCAGGTCTTGTTGTTGACCTTCACTTTATTCGAGACTATGGCTCGACTTTTGCAGCAGGAGGGTCCCAAGAAGATGTCGGTAACCTAGTGGCCGGTACTGACTTCAGCTCCATCTACTCCTTAGGTTATCATATAGGTGTTAATCAGGCCTGGTCGGGCCGTACATGTTCTAGGGTCGACCGGATTTGACAGGGTCTAGACCGGACCGGATTTAGATCGAAAAAGAAAAGGGATGGGCCGGTCCGGTCTGGACCACAAATCTGATAAGCCGAATTTAGCTCGATATCGGACTCAGTGGGGGTGGGTCGGATCTGACCAGACTAGGTCCGAACCGATCCAGGGTCCGGTCCGAATTGGATTAAAAATATATTTCATGAAAGAATTAAGATAATTTTTATTAATTTAAAAAAATTGAAAAATCTTTCGAAAATAATCTAAAATAAACTGAACGATAGAACTTATATTTGTGTTTCAACTTTTCAACCTCTCATCAAAATTTTGTTGTAATACTCTAAAGAAAGTTTATAGAGAGGTTGAAAACTTAAACTTAAACATAAGTCGCATTAAAAAAATATACAATCTATGTTTAAATTTTTATATTCGGCCTCTCTTGAAACGTTCTTTGTAATACCAAAAAGAAATCTTATAGAGAGATTGAAAGCAAAAGATTAAAACATAAGTTGCATAATTTAAATATACCTATCTAGCAATAATAATACATATTTAAAAAATGATACATTTTTTTAAGAAAATGCAAGATTCTATACACTTGTTTATATGTCTACGTAGATTTTCTGTGACATAGTTAAGTTCTCATTGGAATCGTTTCCTACACTTGTTTTTTTGTTGTACAAAAAATAAAAAAATTTCCTGAGAAATTTGCTGTAAAAAAATATAAAAAATTTTGTTTTTTTTGTTATCGGTTTTGTTTTATTTTATTTTTTATTTTTTTTGTTTTTCTGTTTTTTTTTTTGGCTTTTCTTGTGTAGGTTTGGTTTTAGTTTTAGTTTTATTTATTTTTAATTTGATTTATTTTTGCAGAAAAATTGCTATACTTGTAATGTTTTAAATAAATTAGAACGAAAAAAGTTTGAAACAGTAACGAAATAGTTTTTTTTGTTGGTAAAAAAATTCTCAAATTTATTTTTTGTTGGTAACGGTGTTTTCACCGGTTTTGGGGTATTTTTGAACCGATTGTTTATTTTTGAAACAGTAACGGACCATAATAATCGGTACTCTAAAAATACCTCATAACCGCTACTCCCACAATTGCCAAGCAGACCCTTAAAGTTTCTACCGTAATAGAAAGTTAAATCGATCTTATTACGATTAGTAAATTATTTATAAATAGATAATTTTATCGTGAAAAAATATATACTCAAGAATATATTTTGCGATTCTAAAATGACCAAAAGTAAAATTTAGAGGTCGAAACATCATTTTTTTGTGATTCTAAAATTTTTCGAAGTCCGTTAAACTGTGTATCGGTTTATCCCATAGTACTTTTCATTACGGTCATTTTTGCACAAGCTGAGCCTTGTTTCAATCTCTCAGTCAAAAGTTATAATATTTTAAAGTTTTAAATTTTACACTTGTGCATGTATCATGTGCGTCTTGCTTCGGATGAAAATTCTTTCTACACGAATTGTGTTACTCTCGTCGAAAACATACAAATCGACCTATTGTTTGACGAAAAACGATTTCCAAACAAATACTTATGGCCGCTCGAAGTGTTCTCGACGGCAGACGTAAATTTCCTATGGTAGATTTTTTTAAATTTTTGGATATTTAATGATAGCATATTTTATTTTAGATGTTAAATTTCATTTTTTTTTCTAATTTATTTAAAAAAAAATTACTATAACAAATTTTTTTTTAAAAATAACAAACTAAATAAAACTAAACAAAAGTACTTTAAAAAAAACCAGAAAAAAAATAACCAAACCCAACATCCCTAAAAATCGACAAAAACAAAAAAGACAACAAAACAAATAAACAAACAAATACCTCCGTGGAGGGAAGACCATCCGCGTTAACCAGGCCCATTTCCCTGATCTGATCTTGACGTAAGTCGTCAACTTGATCAGTAACCGCCCTCTTCCAGCTCGAGCTCACAGACCCCATAAGCTAACGACGGAAGCTAGTCCCAAAAGAAATGCGAAGGAATCTTGGCACCACTAGAATCACTTCCCTTATTATTATTAGCCGCTCGCTCGGAGCTCTCCTTCAATAAAGGGGTAAAGCCATCAAGCCACCAGAGATCTCAACCAGGGCTATCCCGATATTGAGGCAAGCAAAGAATCACCGTCTTGAGCGCGCAAGGTTCTGAAAGAAAGAGCAAGCAACTAAGAAAGCCGTTGCTATTAGCGCAGCCGTTCGGACTCGGACTTTCCTTTCTATCTGCAGACTGAGTCGCACATACACCCTAGTACATGTTCCTCGACGCTGAGGACATCCTCGAAGAGCAGGAGATTTCGTGCTTAGGTGGAAGGCGAAGAAGGCCTCCTTCCGGGGGGGCCTAGCCAACTCAGTCGAAAGGAAAGGACTCTCATGAGATTTTCGTCAACCCAGTTGGCAAAAATTTGACAAATAAAAAAATATTTTTTTTTTTCTCCATCACATATGGCAAAAACTTTCATGACTTCAAATCTTTTAAAATAGTTTCGTTTTATTTAATTTATTTAAAAATATTTTTTGTACAACAAATTTTTTGTATTTAATAGTAATCTCGCTCTCCTAATAGTCTTTTACGAGTTTAAATTTTTCACTTAATTTTTGTGTATTTTTGTCTTGAATTTTAAGACCTTTGTTTTTTGTACAAGTTAACCACAATGTTTGGTGTGGAACAGATATCGATGAACGTTCATCTTGGATAATAGTTTTTGTTTTTATTCCCAACATAATAGTAGACACGTTTTTATAATTAGAGTAGACGCACTATAACATAAAATGCATTGCATTGCTTTTAGTTATTGATTACTTATTTGGTTCATGATAGACTGACATAATTCTATGGATGTTTTTAATCATACTTAAGTGTGTAAATTTTGTGCGCGCGCGCGCATATATATATATATATATATATATATATATATATATATATATTATGGATGTTTTTTCTACTCTGGAATAGGATATTTTTTCTCCATTGCAGTCTCCAGCAAACAGAAGAAAACACAGAACATCAATATTGTTAAAGCAAAAAAAGCTTGCAGTGAGGAAGAATGTTTTAGAAGCAAACACCATTTATAAACGAGGTTAGGGATCGAGAGAGACCAGCTCTCTTCCTAGCCCAGTTTTGCTGAACACATCAAGATCAGAGTTTCAAAGCAGACCAATTTCCCTCTACATCTCTACATCAAAACATATAACCATGTTGTCTACCAATAAACCCATCCCTGCCAACAATTACAAATGCTAGCAATCCTAGTAATGAACAAAAAGGAAGTAATGAAAAAAAATAAGCAGAGGAAGCTATACACCCAAGTAAAATGGAAAACACCTCCAAACTCCAAATGTATTGTCACCAGCCAACAAATAGACCCTATAAGTGCTCTTTCCAACTACACAGGTATGACGTCAATCTTGGCCGTATCTTCGCACCTTAACACGATGCCCTCGAGAGTTGCTGGGAGTATGCACTTGGTCCACTGGCACCCGGTGGACAATGGCTCCGAGGGAGGGACGATCATCAGCACATTGTCATTTCTTTGAACAACACCCATTACACTCACTGTACTACCTTCTTTGATGTACCTGAAGGTAAGGGAAAAAACAGACAAAGCAGTAGTTAGCTAGCAGTTTATGTTTTCAGCTTATAACCACCATATCGAATGCCATCCTTCTTACTATAACTGCCTCGACCAGGAACAGGATGCTGACTCATAATGAGTCAGACGTTATCGAGTTGATAGCTGGTAGGTCTGGTTGTTAGAAGTTGGTCAACCTTCCTGGAGCTATCCCATCTCAGACTTGAGATCAGAGGCTGACCGCAGTTGGACGGGATGCCCAAAGGCGGCTAGTCACCTCTCTAACAAAAGAAACAAGACTTTCTAAAGCCATCACCAACATAAATGAGCATTTTATCAGATAAGGACATGAATTGTGAAGAGCTTATGTCCATGTATGTTTTACGTTATTATCTAAGGGCTGCCTTTTCGTGGCAGTACGCTAAAAGATTACACTAACAAGTACTTTCATGGAAGTTGGAAGTACTGTCAAGTGAGAAAAGGATGAGAGAAAATCGACTAAGATGATGTGAAGATGTGCAACAGAGGTTATTACACACTCCAGCTAGGAATGAAAGGATATTAGTTGAAAGAGAAGCCGCTCATTTGTTCAAATCATATGAGACTTCTCGTTTTATGTCAATATCTTTCTTTTGAAGGTCAATGCAGAAAGAAGTTCCTGTCAATCATAATAATCAATTCCAATATCTCAAGGACTCGTAATATCTTTAGAACCTGTATATCAAGTACAATATACTTATTTTAAAAAAAAAAATCAAGTGTTGCAATGTATCATGCATGCAAGCAGCCTTACCTAAGGTAAAGAGAAAAAGATAAAAGTCATGAGATTACCCTTCTTTAAGGCGCATGACTCGATCATCACCGGAAAGGTTCCTCTCCCCTAACCATCTGAGGAAGTGGGGAGACAAGTCCCTGTTGCTAGGGTTGATGTCAACAACAACGGACTCATCAACATATGGGGTTACTCTGGCACCATAGCCTGTCTTGACAAGAGCTCTTAACCCAGATTGGAAATCAGAGATATAGAAGTCTGCAACGTGCCTCTGTCAAATTTTATTAAAAAAAATCCAGTTTTCAAAAGGTGTACAAAACACAATTAGGCATATGCAGAATTCTCTCAAGAAAACAATACAAGCTTCAGATGATGAAATGGTAGTGTTGTCAATCAATTCAGCAAGTGAACATGATTCCTCAGATAAATACCCAAGTTGTCATCTTAGAGTATCTAGTACTGCATATTATTATTAATTCATGTGAATATTATATTTCTGAATATAGATAATTTGATATAATATCATGTTTTGGCACACCCTAGAAGACTGCTCAGATTAGGATATATATCGTCTTGGATACTAAAGGAGAGGATGGGAAACTGGCGTGTCAACAATGGGGACACGTTTTCCATCATCTAAGTAAGAATACAACAACATCAGAGCCTTTGTCCCAATTAGGGTTCTCTTTAACATTAGCAAATGCATACTAAAATAATTTTTAATCAAATTTTAAGTGAAAAGGGATCATATAATGGTGTAGGCTATGAGAAAAAGGAGAGGATGGGAAACTGACGTGTCAATAATGGGGATACATTTTCCATCATCTAAGCAGGAATAACCAGGTTGCATTCCAGTATGACAGCTGTCAAATAGAAACTGTGGAAACTAATATTTTGGTTTAATCCAAAAGATTTAGTTAATGCTAGCTGGTTTGGTCAAAAATTTTATTAGCCCCAAGTTGTGTAATTGTTTAATGGATATAATTATCTCAACCTATTAGGTATTAATCAAGTAAAACTCAGTTAGACGCATCCCATCTTCATTTGACATTTTGCCTTTTTATCCATTACTAACCATAGTTTCTATTTGTAATCACCCTAAAATTTTCAGTTTGTAAAAAAAACAATTTTTGGAATTTTTCTGCAAATTTTCAAGAATTAACATAGGTGCTTTGGTGATTATATAATTTTTAATTGCTAATAACTAATATTAAAATGTAATGAAAATATGATTTTATGGTGTAAAATAGAAAACCGGACTTAGGGTAATTTTTCTGGAATTTATTGGGCCTCGGACCTAATTTAAATTACCTAAAAACTATTTAAACTAATTAATTATTATTATTATTGTTATTTAACCATTTTTCGGCCCGGTCCAGTGGGCCGAAGCCCAGCCCCAGCTTAGCGGGTCGGGCGGGTCCGCCCAACCCGGAACCCGCCGCACGACCCGACCCGGACTCCCCATCTCCCTCCCCACGCCTGTGCCCGAGAAACCCGCCGCGTTCTCCGGCCACGTCGCCGGAGAACCGCCCGCGCCCTGCTCCACGACCCCACGTCCCCCTCAGCACCGCCTACTCCGCCACGACCCTCCCCCGAGCCTCCCTATAAAAACCCCCTACTCCTCTTCCCTCCTCCCTCATCTCCCCCACACCGTGCCCTAGCTCCGCCGCACCGTGCCCTAGCTCCGGCCCCTTCCCCAGCACCGGTTCCCTCCCCTAGCCCCGCTGCCCTCCGCCGGATCTCCGCCTCCAGCGTCTCCCAGCCCGCCGTGAGCCGCCCCAGGCCTCGCCTCCTCCTTTCCCGCCGCTTCCAGAACCCGACGCCGGCCTCCCCTAGCTCCGCCGACCTCCCCTCGGCACCGCTCGGCCTCGATCCGACGACCCCCGCCCTAGCCGCAGCTCGCCCCGCCGTGTCCAGTCATCTCCGGTGACCCCCAGCCACTAGACACCAGGAGGACACAGAACTCGCTGCCAGACACGGACACAGCGGACACGGGACTCGTCGACACAGGACACGAGCAGACACGAAAACCCAGTTCCGAGGAGCCCCGTTCAGGTACTCGTATCTCACACCTCGTAGCTCTGATTTCGATTCCGTAAATTGCAACGCGTAGCCTGTATGACCCTCTCGGTGCCCGGACAAACCGCTCGGGACATCGCGTCCTGTGGTGATCGCACACCGCGATCCAAAAACAGAAAAAAACGCCCTGTTTCACCCCGGAACCGAGTACGCCCCGCCAAACGGGACGACTTGGCCGCGTGCGGTCTTCACAGATACGTGTGCGTCGTTGATACGGACGTGCGAGATTTCGCACAAGCTGATTCGGATGTGCGTGCACACCGGAATCAACGCGTATCCGCGGACATCGCCCCGTATCCGACTTTTCTGCATTTCACCCTAACCTTGTGTACACACGTCGGATTGAAACAAAACTTGCGCCATCGGCTTCGTAGCGATACGCTGGTCCTGTGACCCAAGTTTGGTTCGATTCTGAGAACGTTGACGAAATCGCGTGTCGCGGGCCCCACAGGCCTCACTCGACGGACGATTTTGTGATCGGCTCATCGGAATTCAATTCTGAAAGTTCCGTTGGGTTCGTATCAGCGTTCCTGACCTGTTGACACTAAGTCTGGTGAATTTAGAGATCATTAACCCTGACACGTTTTTCGGTGCAAAGCGGGCCCACCTGTGGACCCCGTTTTGACTCGAAATTGCCGTTTTTGCCCTTGTCTCCAAATTGGACTCAAGGACAGACGTTTCTAGCTAATTGACACCTTCTGAGCATGATGGTAATGTTTATTTCAGCATTCGGAGACAATTCTGGAAATTTCCCGAGAACAGGACCGTAATTGGAATCCAAACATCAGACAAGTGTACCTCGCCAAAACTTGCAATCTTTGCTAAATATTCCTTGGCTTAGTTATACATCAGAGGGCAAGTATACCTTGCCAACTTTACAGTTTTGTTGCATATTTTCTTGTTTTATTTATAACTGTTGTACATGCTTAACCTAGGACCGTGTGACGTACTTAGCGTCCGATTATCAGTCGGGTGCCAACTCCGTACGCGGTGTTGGGTACGTCACCTAGAGATGGACATTTCGGACCCTTTACTTTCTCGTACTTGTCTTATCAAGTACATCATAACCCAGGACACTTGACACTATTCATGAGACAGGATCTTCCCGAGATATTCGTGGTGATTCTGTATAGGATACAGGACTTGACAAAGATATTTTATTTATAGACAATATGACTTGTTGCATTAGCTATAATCCCGCTGACATGGACATGAGACGCTATGGTCATGATATGCGTGATTACATTGGGTGGGGAGAGACACAGGCTACAGGCTGTTTCATATATATATCCACTACTATTGTGAGGTTGTAGACTCTCCAGCAGAGCTAGACCCTTTACCTGTTATTACTGCTACCGGCTCTCCGACATAGAGCTTGTAGCGGTCTCAGCCTGAGTTCTAGTGCTGCTCTCATATTGCATATCACTTAGCTTGTTACATAGTTTACCCAATTATTTACTTATTGCTGCACTGCTTATTTATTTGGCTTGTATTTTCTGTACCTTGCTATGTCCCCTGAGGACCTGGAATGGATTATGTCCCCAGGTTTAGCTGAGGAGCAGTACCCCGAGATATACGGGACATGAACTGAAACTAATACTGGACTTGATACTGGAGCAGAACTGAACCCTGAAGACGAGGTGACTGCCGAAGACTTCTCCTGAGTACCTGATCCCGTACTCAGTATTTACTTTATGTTATGTTTATCTCTTTTGTTCCTGGCCTATTGAGCCAGTGTATTCAGACATATGTCGGATTGTTTCTCTGGCCGACTTGTTGAGATTTGTTGCTACTAATTTCCATTTCCTAATGCAGTTTATTTATTTATCTTTTATGGATGAGATTAGTGTGACTTATTGTAGTAGACCTTCTTTACAGCTTAAGTGCGCCCTGATGGTTCCATTAAATTAGGTTGACCATCGGTGCGTGCTGCTGGCCATTGCCACGTGTCCAGTCCCTCGATATTTTGGGACTGGGACGTGACACTATTTCAGGGGATTAGGGCCACACAACATGTGCTTGGTTTTATGCAAGTTGGATCCACTTCTGTGAAATCTTTTTGCCGTTCTTCTAGTCATTTTAGACAAAATGTTTGTGTTGGATCCACATCCTCGTCATCTATTAATCTATACTCAACTTTGTTACCTATTTTACATGTAGGCATTGTACATGGAATAGAACACTCCTATAGTATGCTAATAATGATTAAGAAGTAACTAGTGCAAATTCTAAATAGACCATCAAATGTTGTCTATCCAAGTTTTCTCCGTTTTGGACATGCATTTTAAGGAGCAGCCTCCAATTTCCTCTAGACAATAAAGACTAGACTATAAAGAGTCTAGACAAAGAGGTTAGATGATACAAATTACTTTGGGGAATTGCTTTCTATCTCTATGAAACATTAAGCCAAAGAGTTAATAGGAACGACAAAACCATGCCAAAAACTGATTAGATGTCCCTATTTTAATTGGAGAATGCTTGGATGATTATGACCATCAAAATTTGGTCAATGAATTTGTCAACATCCAAATTCAAGATGCCTTGTGGAACAAACATAAGGAGAGATGATAATGCCAGTCAGTTTAATTGACATCATCAGAACAAACCGTGCGGGAAATGCATTCTTAGATAGGAAAAATAAAATGACCACTGATAAGTTGAACTGCACACCTCCACTGATCTTAGTCCCCAGGTAAACCGACGATGTTCTGGGTTGGCAGCCTTTGAGTCCCATCCCCTGTATTCATATAAACTTGTAGAAGTGTATACACACCTAGGAACCCTCTGAAATGATGACTCAAGTGGAACGTTTCCACATGTAACCACCTGCAAAAAATCCATATATAAGATGTTACTCAAACAATAAATATTGTATGATTAATTATAATCATAAAAAAGTTTGTTGTCTAACAGTGTAAGCAGGGAACTAAGGAGCAAGCATTCATGCAGTATGTCTTTCCAATTTGTATGATATACTTTTCTAAAACCATGAATACACAAAAGGGCAAGGAAGTACTAAATTACTATTCCAAAAAGACACTTATTTGCACATACAAGAGTCTGAATCCAAGAAAATGACTATATCTGCTATAATCTAATAATTCAATTTACCATTTCTACAGCAAACTTCCTCTTGCAAAAAAAGGGTGTGAACAGAAGTTGTTTCCCTAATTATGAGCTAATAGTAAATGTCTTGTTTTTCCACTAGATAAGAAAATAAAGATTTGAATATAAACACTTAGTGGTTGACTTAGTTACTAGATATAAGCATAGCATCTTAGTCTACCTTCAAGAGTACCTAAAATGACAAGTGTGAACCTCGACTTGAACATCTAGGAAATTCAACAAACTAGGTTTGCAAAAAACTGACTGTACATAGCTTGAGTCTAATTAATCAGTAAGAAGGTTAAGCGTTAGCAATCAAAATTTCTCCAATGTTCTTGAAACCAATACATACCCCAGAAACTTTGACGTATTGACCATCTTTTGCAGTTCTCAACTCAGTGTCAGGGTATTTTGTGATGAAGCCAATGATTCCTCTCCTTCCCCAACAAGTATTCCAGGTGAAAAGTGCGGCAACAGCACCAAAGATAATTATGACAACTATGAGAAGAATAGCATTGTGCACAGCTCCAAGGATAAATCCACCAGCAATGAACCCCATTACAAAAAGCAGAATCATAGACCAGAATATTGATTTGGGGAAGCTCTTCTTAAAAGAATAGTCCTCCTCTTGACTTAGTTTAGAAACAGCTTGATTGTGTACAATGGAGGGGCCATGGTACTTGAGTGACCCGGTTGAATCCAAAACACCTGATACTTTCCGCGGGGCACCAGCAGAATTAAGGGGGCCAGAAGTGATAGGCCCAGATGTAATGAGCCCAGTGGTCGGGAGCATTGGAGGGGTGGGACCAGAATTCTGCCGAACCATTGGGGTGACACCACCAGATTGAGGGCCAGATGACTTCTTAATTGAGTCCCCGTGTCTATTTAGAGGTCCAGAACTGGTTTTGTGTCTACTAGATCCTCCAGTAGCACCAGAACCAGGAATCCCTGCAGCTGAAACAGGGCCAGAAGACCGACCACTGGAGTTGGGCATTACAGGTCCAGAGTGAGTGCCAGTACCTGCAAATGATCCGCTCCTAGAAGGAGCACCAGTAATAGGTCCAGATTTCCTTGACTTGGAGTGCTCCACATGAGCCTCAAACATCTTTCCAAGTTCTCCAGACTTTTTTATGTCTCCACCGGTGTATGGTACAGCTGTGGAACTCATAGTTGGAGGCTTCTCTTTTGCCTGCTCAGGCCGGCCTGAGACATAAAGCCCATTGCTGAGCTGATGCGATGGGAATCTGGAGCCCATTGAATTTGAATTTACAGATCCACAAGTTTATGCTCTGTTGGCCTCCAATCAGTGACTCTTGATTATCCGCAAAATGGTAATATTGGGGTTCTAACCATAGGTTTCAACACAATATAACTGAAACTAAAACCATGCAAAGCTTAGCAACATGCAAACATAAAAGAACAGAAATAAGAATAACATTAAAAAACTGTTTAAATAAAGTATTCAACTATCAATCTTTAAGTTTCAATTAGCTTCCACAGAACTAAAAAATGGAAATTAAACTAACAGACAATCTAGAGGGATAGGGAGAGAAGCACAAAGATTTACAGAGTCCAAAAGTTGGATCCATAAGACATGAATTATAGCATGAGACTCATGGCATGCAATCTCTGCTGAAATTACTATAAACTAGGAATCATTTCATATATATATCTCCCTTACTATCTGAAGCCCATGATCTACAAGATGCAGGATCCCTTGTTGCCAAAAGTAGAAGAAATAATACAGAGAAAGAACTTTGGTTCATATTAAGATATGTGTACAACAGAGGTAAAAAGATCAAAGTCCCATAAAGACCAAGTGAGAAATTTTGTTGAAAAGAGACAATATGCAATAAAGAGAGAATAAGAAATGTAAGATATGAGTTAATCTGCAGGTAGTTGGATTTGGTTTCAAATAAAGTTACGAGAAAATCATGTGATATGTTTTGATGATGTGCAACGAAGATCAATAGATATACACATTGGGAGTGATTGGAAATAAATTAAAGTGCTGCATAGACTTAAACATAGGGAGTGGAATAGACCCTCCGATAACCTGCCCATCTGACATGAAATCAACCTGAGCTTTGGGCTTCGATATAGATTTCCAAACCAATAAACAGGTCAATCAGTTTTGGTATATGTTTCGGACCCAAAAGCTTCTCAGTCAGGTATGGATAAATCTCTTCCCAAATCAACTAAACATTTTACATGAACATAGGGTTAGTTTCAATATGAATATTACATTGACTACATTCATATTAATGTTTTGAGGTAAATGTTTGAAAATAATATATCGTATCTACTAAAGTCATCTTCCACATAAAATCACACCTATAAACATGTTTGGTATGTTTTAGAATTATACCTAGTAAACCGGAAGAAAAATAAAATGGATGAAAAATTTTAGAACTTGCTGGGTTGCGGTACTCCCAAAGCTCATTTGGTGTGGGTACGTGTACAACAGGAAAAAATATCAGTTGCCACACCGAGATAAATAAATTTGGACGTTGCGAATGGGACTAGAAGGAAGATTAGGATTCATGTAGCCAAACCCAAAAAATTGAAGCTATCATGGTTCTTGTTGTTGTTATTATTCTTCACGTTGCTATTGTTGTTGTTCTAGGCCTCATCTCTTTATTGAAAAGAGGTGTCTTACCTGGTTCAGTATCATGACCTAAAGATATTTCAGTTTTGGTCACTTTTCCAAACACAAAAGACCAACAACAAAATCTCAGACCTATTTATTGTTATAAAATTCAGGTAGAAGAGACTGACTCCTCCCTGCAAGTCTGTGCACACACATGATTCCTATTATTTAGATCTATTATCATTCAGTGAAGAAATAAAGCTAGATTAACAAAAATCCAGAACTATAGAACTATGTTGAATGGGCAGGAATACATCAGACAGGACATGGTTCGGGCATGACAACATGTACACCGCACCGCACCGATTCTTGTAGTGTCTGTGTTTTCTATGCCAGAATCACAACCTTAAACATAAGCCACAAGGAAAACATCGTTTCGTAAT